>OZ014496.1:35544282-36782082 GCA_963966045.1 Xestobium rufovillosum
AGGTACCGATCCGAAATTGAAGAGACAGATGAGGAAGCTCATGAACGTCGTTATGAAATACACGGATAGGTAAGTTCTTGTAATTTTTCTTAAGTTCATGTAATTGTATTTGTCTAGCTTATCTACTTGTAAAATTCTTATTCATACTAAAACCATTTCTATACTATACGGAATGAATATTCTAGAGTCTGTAAAGTTAGAGACTGGGCCCGGACAAGATGGTGGCTGCACGAAAATGTAGCGGGAAATATGATTTTGACAGAAACAGTGCCGTACCGGCGTATATGTGAAATTTATTATTATTTTAACAATGAATTCATAAAAGTTACATTCAAAACAGGAAAATTAGCATTTTAAGGCATGAAAAAATCGCGAAACACATTAAGGAGAACTTAAGAAAAGGGGATTTCATCATAAGTACAGATAAATTATAAATGTGACGTTTGGTGTGAGGTTATGTCAATTACGAAATCGGCATGTTTATGTGCAAATAATCTCAATTCCATAATTGTTATAGTTGAAAACAGGTTTTTGAACAAGTTGTTTACTTATGTGACAAAAGAAAATTAGAATAAATCATAAAGGAAGCCGAATAATCCAATTTACTATTTTTCAGCACTGAAGAGTTAAAGAATTGCAAAATAAACTTATTATTCTGTAATTAAAAATTTAGAGAGTTCTATTAACTACCAAAAATAAATAAGTGGAATTCACATATATTAAGAACTAAACGCCTTGTTGACCTTTCAAAAAATAAGAATCCTTGGTGCTTGAGATATGTCATGTCGCACAAGGTCTAATTATAGAACGTCCAGGCATTTGTCCTGCGGGAAGGAGCTTCGGGCGGGACAGCTGGACAGAGCCGCTAGTCCTACCAGCAGGACATTATTTTTAAATGGGATTGTCCTGCCGGCAGTACGTGCGCAGCTTTCGGCAGTACGGACCCAAATTTCATAGGCGCCGTAACAATTTTGCTATTTATTAAATAAAACATCTGCTGAGAAAATTTTTATTTATTCTCGTACAAAATAACTTGGAAAACATTAAAAAATAACACTGCGCCTGCGATGCTGATTGTTTCCTAAATCTGCGTAAAATAGGAAATTTTAATCTAATTTATTACCTATAGTATAATTAAACACTTGCCATTCTTTTGTAATAACTCAGCACTAATTTTCGTTTTTGTATTGTTCAAGTCTCGCAGAACTGTCACAAGACCCAGAGACCCAGAGATTTTAGTTACTCTTCCGTTGCATACGGCGCTCAAATAATTGTCTCCAAACGCGGACATACACCATTTAAAATCTGGTTTTTTATCAAAATTCTTTGCTTTTGAAAAACCCGCGGCATAACTAGCGTGCAAGCCACTGTACGTGCGAGATTTTTTTCAAGAGTTGTCTCCTTCTCCGTAGCTTGCCTCCTACTGGTCTGAACGAGATGAAACTTACACTTTAGATAGGCAAAATTTTACGACAAATCCGATGGTGGTGGTTACGTTCTCATATGGGGACGCAAATGTACTGAAAACAATAGGGTCGAAAATACGTGCTGCTGGAAGGACGCTTGGACACTCTATCAACTAAGGGTTAATCACTTGGTAGTGGTTGTACTCCTAAATCCTCGTCTTCGTCGTCTTCATCATCATCATCATCATCATCATCATCATCATCATCATCAACACCACCATCATCTTCAGTTGTGACTTGATATTCATCTTCACTCTCATCATCAGATGATCCTGTGTTCACAGTGAACTTCAACGAATCCAATGCATCGTCCATCAGATGCTCTTTCTCAAAGAAAGTTTTTTCCACTTTTTGCACATGGCCACATACATCTTTCCACTCTTCTGAGCTAATAATGGAAAATTTTCCACGTGCTAATTCCTCCACATCACCTAATTTAAAAGTAACGTTTCTGCTAGCTACCCAGTTCTTTACAGTGGCCCATATCTTCTCTATGGGGTTCAATTCCGGGTGATAAGGAGGAAGCCGTAACACTCGGTGACCATGGGCTTCAAGAAGCTCATCCAATTTGTATTTCTTTGGGAATCGATACAAATTTTGTTTGATAAGACCATAAAGCTCAGGTTTTGTATTTGAGCCATCAAAATGTATTTGACGTTCTTCAAGCCACTTCACCATCTCGCCTTTTCGGCTCGCAGATGTCAGGTTTTTTTCCACCAGGACATTGTGATATGATGCATTATCAATCACAAGTACACAATTAGGCGGCATGTTGGGCAGTAATTGTTTCTGCACCCATGTCATGAAATTGGCATTATTCATGTCATCGTGGTAATCTCCTGATTTAGAACTTAGAGACAATGTTTGGTTACATTTTGATATTAAAATTACTTACGTATGTGTTACCTGACAGAAAAATGAGCAACGCATTGGGAATGAAACCATTTTCACCTCTGGCATGTACAATAATCAGCCTTTGGCCTTTAGAAATCGGCTTCTTTAAGTTTTTAGTAGACTCATCATACCACCCTTTCGGCTGGACATGGCTGCTGTGTATATACGTTTCATCCGTATATATAATGGTTCGGCCTTCTTCCCGGTATTGCAGAATTTGTTTCAAGTATTTCACCCTTTTCAGGCGAATGTCATGGCTTTCCATTAAAATCTTACGGTTGTCTTCTGTCTTTCGCCACCTTAAATGGAAATAGAAGTAAACGAGGTGTCCCACTCAAGCAGGCTCACTTTTGCTATCTGTTGTTATAAAAGTATTTTCAAAACATAAGCATTTAATGAAACAGAAATTTGAATATGCATGTAGTAACGGCATCCGAAATATTTTGACTTTGGATATACAAAAGCAGCCATACCTGAATCCAATAGATTTCAGAAAAACCCATAGCGACTGCCTCGAGCCAGAAAAAGAAAGTTCAGAATCTTTAATCTTCTGTAGAATACCTGTAATACAAGGTGATATTAGGCTAGATGATGCGATAGGTAGGTATTTAAATGTAGCATTTGTTATTTAACGAAAAAGCAGTAATTGCCATTTGTTCCTAGAATAATTTGTTCAAATAGCCCCTGATTATTGGGATCACTTTCCGTCATTGCATATTTCATTCATGTTTCGATGAAAAATACATTATACACATTGAAAACACATCGTGAAATATAATTGTCTGAAAAATCATTGGGTTTCAACAGAAAGTAAGTTTCTTGAAATTTATCTACAATCGAAGACGGAGTCCAGGAAGTTAAATATCCAAAGCATTCCATTTACTAAAATGCAAGTGCGATTCATACTTTCATAACTTGGCTACGCAACAGCAGCACCCAATTGGTTTTTTGATATTATATCCAAAAAATACACGAAAATATCTTGAACTTTCTTATTACCACGTTCCCTCTATTTATGAAAAAAGAAGTTCAGCAGACTTTACAATGAATCACCCCGTATTTGACAAGTAACAACTGCCAGCAGTTGCAATGAAAACACACCTTAACGAAGTTTTCTTTTTTATAATGGTAATTATGTACTTACAATTGAGAGAGGGATTCCTTTTCTCCAAAATAAAAAAATTATGTATAATTTCCCGTATTGTTTCCGTTTCTCCCACAGAAATCAGGCCGAGCTTACGCTTCTTTCGCGGTCGTTCCTTATGTGGTGTAGCAAAGGAGGTGCTAGGCTCAGCTTCTACGCTTTTCGATTCCTTCAAAATCTTCGCTACTGTGTTTCTCGAAACACCTGTTGCTTCTATAACTCTTTGCCTTAAACACACAATTGGATCTTAACAATAATCAAGCTCATTATGAAGTGGGTACGTACATACCTGTAATTCTTTAAAGGAATCCTAATTCCATTTTGCGCTTCTTCCCGCATAAACTTTATCACGTTACTGATAATTTCACGGCCTTGGCTATGAATTACCATGCCGGGTTTGCCAATTTTTTTGGGAGACATTTCTAACCTACAAACGTCAAAAATTTCAACTTGGATTTAATGTGTAAAATTACTTTGATTGTAGTATTACCTGGATAACAAATACTATCGACGATTTTTCAAAAGTCTTTTAAATAACACCGAGATCACAAAATAAGCAGAATAATCTGCAAACACAAAAAATTTTAACCTTCAATTCAGTTACAAGAATTTGTAGTATTAATCACCTCGAACTCCGTTTTTCGAATAAAGATGATAGTTTTTTAGTCTTTTAAGCAACACTCACAATAAAAACGCAAAATAAAACAGAATATCCACTAAAAAAAGCACACTCAAACATGAATCAATAAAACAACAATGGACGCACAGTAATCTTGAAGTTCTTGACGGCGCCACTGGATTTACGAGTTCCGCCTTCGGACGAAAACAGGTCTATTGCGCTGATCACGTGACAGCCCAGTCTTTAACTTTACAGACTTTAATTTAATGCTCCCTTTATCTTCTTAATTTGTGAGAAATTTTGAAGAAAAGTTATTTGGAATATTTTAAGTAAGCGCAGTAACATAAGCTCCTTTCGACCCAGAAGTCTGGAGTAGGGGTGGGCGATAAAAAAAAATTGATACAATCGATTCGATATATCGATTGTATCGATAGATATATCAATTATTCGATACATCGTCTGGCGTCAATAATAGTTCAAATTTCACAATTTCACGGAAGAAAGCTCCCAATAATAATAATAATAATAATAATGATTTATTGTCCAACAGAAGAACATTCCAATTACAGGACAATTAAAAAAAAAAAGACCAAGTAAAAATGACCAACTATCTAAATTACACAACAAAATACTTAATATAGTAAACTAAAAACTATTCAAGCAGGTGGACCCTAGCAGTGTCCAAAATACATCCTAGGGAATTAATATTTATATCACAAAAACGTGCAATTAAGTTAAAGTGAGAACACATTACACAAATGGGCGACTTCATTATTAAGTTAGTACGGGCAGTCGGAATGAAAAACAAGTTAGGATGACGAGACACAGTACGAGGGACAGCAAACTTAAGGAAGGCAAGCAGTTCAGGTGAATCAATGTTATTATGAAGGAGATGCTACAAAAAGGTTAGGCCTGCAGCAACTCTACGAAACTCCAAGGAAAACACCCCAAATCTGTGTAAAAGCATGACGTGACTACAGCCTCTCTCAGGATAGTAACCCTCAGTCTTGAGATACAGAAACTTAAGGAATTTCCCTTGCACTGACTCAATTGAAGATTTGTAGCATTCATAGAAAGGAGACCAGACAATAGAGCAATACTCCAACTTGGAGCGAACTAAGGCCTGAAACAGGGTCTTCAAAGCAGTAATATTCGAAAAGGTGCTACAGTTTCTTATGATAAAGCCTAATGTTTTGAAAGCAGCAGGTACGATGGTCTTAATATGCTGAGAGAACGAAAGTGCAGAGTCAAAAATAACTCCCAAGTCCCTAATAGTGTTAGCCCTGGAGAGCCCAACTGGACCAATATGGTAAGTAAAAAGAACTGGCCTTAATTTTCTTGTATATGAGACAACATGACACTTAGCAACATCAAGTTGAAGCTTGTTGACATTACACCACTCAGTGAGGTGATTAATTTGAAGTTGCAGAAAGTGGCAGTCATTCAAAGATTCAATATTTAAAAACATCTTCATGTCATCAGCATAGAGAAGCTTAGAACAGTAGATCGAATCAGCCAAGTCATTAATGAAAAGGAGAAAGAGAAGGGGACCCAAATTTGACCCCTGCGGGACACCCGACCCAGCCACAAAAGACTCAGATCTATAACCATTGAAAACAACACACTGACTACGATCCCCAAGGTAAGAGGTAAAAAGGTCAATTAAGGAATCACTAAAACCAAAATCAAGTAACTTACACAGCAAAACACTGTGATCAATTTGGTCAAACGCCTTGGACAAGTCAGTGTATATAACATCCACCTGACCATTTGCATCCAAGGAATCAGAGATAACCTGTGTCACGTGCACCAAATTAGTAGTAGTTGACCGCTTAAAAAAGAAACCATGCTGATGAGTAGAAATGCGACTCTTAACAATTGGGTATATATGATCATAGAGCACCATTTCAAAAACTTTGGCAAAGTTGGACAGAATAGCTATAGGTCTATAATTACCAACATCACACGGGTCACCGCTCTTCAGCACCGGGCACACACGAGTAGCCTTCCAAGCAGCCGGGAAAGTCGAAGATTTCAGCGACAAATTACAGATAATAGAAATCGGATAGGCCAAAGTGCTAGCACAATCCCTCACTAAAAAAGAAGGAATGCAATCCAACCCCGAAGTCATCTTGTCCTTCAACCTGCGCATGCACAACTGGACCTCAGCCGCAGAAACACGAGCTATATGGAGGCACGTCACATCACACACATCACCACAGGGGGAGTATAAGCGACTTAGAAAGGACTCTCAGCTGCCTAAACTCACTGAGTTGACAACTCAAGTTACTCGTCTTACACCTCCGAAAAACTTTATTTTTCATACGAACAACACGAATAATTTCCGGTGTAAACCATACCGGGTAGTGACATTTTTTAGTTTTATATAGCGGGACATGCACATCAAATAGAGAGTAAAGCCTATCATAAATAGCAGAACAGGCATCATTAACGTCTGTATAGTCCTCCAAAAAAGACCAATCTGTCATCAGCAAGGAATTATATAAGTTCGGAAAATCAGCCCTACGGAAATTATAAGACCCTCCAACAGGCCTGGAGAAATTAGGAAGGGGAGTCTGGACATCAAGTCGAACAGTCAGAGCTGGGTGGTGGTGTGCATCAATTCCGACCAACGGCATCTCATCCCTATCAACAGCACAGAGTGCATTAGAAAAGATGAGATCCAGCAAGCGACCATTCATATTAACTACGCCATTGAACTGTATCAAATTAAGAAACTGCTCAAAGCTCACCAGCATATAGACTTTCATATCACCAGCACCCACTCTGTTATAATGCGTAACATTAAAACCACCCATAATCAGCAATTGAGATATGCCAAACTGCTCAAAAAATTCAAGCAGAATAGGTAATGTACTTGATATATTAAGTACTTATATAGATCGTATCAAATATATAGATACCTAAATTGAGCTGACGTATTATTGATATAGTCGAAATGTTAGAAACAGAAATATCGATGTATTGATATATTGAATATTCGATATATTGATATATCAAATAATCAATATTGTATTGATATATCGAATAATAGATATTTCAATATATTGAATATTCAATATATCAATATATCAATTCATTGTGTCGTATCAATACATGAATATATAAATAAATCGATATTTCTATGTTCCCAACATTTTGACTATATCAATATGTCAATTCAATTTAGGTATTCATATATTTGATACAATAAGTACTTAATATATCAAGTATACTACCTATATGTATTATTGGGAACTTTCTTGCGTAAAATTGTGAAATTTGAATAATTATTGACTGCCAGACGATAAAAAACTCATTACTCTTACATTAATAATTTACAGACGCTAAGAAACCCTCATTTACAATTATATATTGGAATATCGAGTATCGACATATCAAACTATGGATATATCAAATTATCGATATATCGATACATAAGCATCAAATTATCGAAGTATATTAATAAAAGACATCGTTATTCGATATATCGATACATCGATATATGTATGTTTGTTTAAACTTGATATCGGAATATCGATGTATCAAATTATCGATATATCAAATTATCGGTATTTCGATATATCAATACATCAAACTATTGATATATCACATTATCGATATATCGATACATAAACATTAAATTATCGAAGTATATTAATAAAAGACATATCGATACATCGATATTTTATCGATATACATATGTATGTTTGTTTAAACTTGATATCGGAATATCGATGTATCAAATTATCGATATATCGCAATATCGATATATCAAATTATCGGTATTTCGATATATCAATACATCAAATTATCGATGTATGGATATATGAAATTATCAATATACCGGGTGACCACGAGATCAGGCTCACCCCTATAACATTTTTGTTTTTCAAGGTATTAATTTGAAATTTGGGACAGTTAAATGGCATGTAAATCTGTATTATTTGGAACAGTTAAAAATTTTCTGGCACTTCCGGTTTCACCGGAAATGAACCAACATTATGATTTTTAAATGGAACAGCCTGTATATTTTCACATTTTTGGAACCATCGTGTCATTCTAGATACGGTAGTGCCACTTTTTGGTAAAAACATTTCCATAAAAAATTTTTGGACTCAAATTAAATCTTTCATCTAGACATCCATGACTGAAAGAAAACCATTAAGTCGGGGTCCTAAACTAGTGTAAAAACAAAATCATCAAATTAGGTCAAATAGTTTTTCGGGTATAAGTAATTTTTTTTAAATGGAATAATGATGGGTCATCGAGATATTTCGATAGAGCTATTTTTTACGAACAATTTGATATCAAACACGATATCTTTAATTCAAAAATACTCGGAGATATCTTTTTCTTTGTATCTGCTAAATAGTAAAACAAGTGAAAACTAACACATTTACTAATGCATAATAATAATTATTATTATAATCTGTTCTAGTCATAAATTTTAGATGAAGCAGGGGAAGAATGCTACGTTTACTGTTGATAATAAATGTTTGAGTAAATGTATTAGTTTTCACTTGTTTTACTATTTAGTAAAAGTAAATGCAAAGAAAAATATATCTCCTAGTATTTTTGAATGAAAGATATCGTGTTTGGTATCAAATGGTTCGTAAAAAATAGCTCTATCCAAATATCGCGATGAGCCATCATGGTTCCATTTAAAAAAATTGACTTATACCCGAAAAACTATGTCTTAGATTTTCAGATGGCTGTAACAGAAAAACTACTTGACCTAATTTGATAATTTTGTTTTTACACTAGTTTAGGACTTAATATTTTTCTTTCAGTCATGGATGTCTAGACGCAAGATTTAATTTGCGTTCAAAAATTTTTTATTGTAATGTTTTTATCCAAAAGCGGCACTACCCTATCTAGAATGAGTCTATAGTTCAAAAAATGTGAGAATTTACAGGCTGTTCCATTTCATTTCCGGTGAAACCGGAAGTGTCAGGAAAATTTTTACTGTTGCAAATAATACAGATTTACATACCATTTAACTGTCCCAAATTTCAAATTAATATCTTGAAAAACAAAAATGTTATAGGGGTGAGCCTGATCTCGTGGTCATCCGGTATAATAAAAGACATATCGTCATTCGATATTTTCATCGATATATCGAATATCTGGAGCAGGTCGTCGACTCATTCTTTCACTGCTGAAGCGTCTGATCAACACAATCTTAAGCAAAATGAAAAAAATGTGTTACTCGATGACCTGTGAGCAATTTTTAACCCCAATCTGGTCGTCTGGCTTTGAGTAGTGGTCGATTGATATTGGAGAAAATAGTCCAGGAATTTTAGGTCAAGAACGGTCGAAACGTTGAGAAAATTTTAGTTACAAAAATTTCCAGTTTTTAGCATTTTAAAAGTACTAGTAGGTACCTACATGCTTATAAAGTAGTTAATAATGTTGATTAGGAGAATAGTCCGTGGTTGATTAGCATCATAATCAGTGATGTTAAATTACCGTAATTTACAGCGGTAATTTACCACGGTAATAAATTTGTTTTGTGCATTATCGTGGTAATTTACCGTAATAAATATTGCGTAAGTTACGGTAAATTACCGTATTTTACCTGTAAATTACCATATTTTATCGGTAAATTACCGTATTTTACCCGTAAATTACCGAAATTTACCAGTAAATTAACGTAATTTACCAATAACACAGTAATTTAGCGTTCTCATGAAAGATGTCGCCAAAATATAAATTTTATTTGTAAAAAATATAAACAAAATATGGTAATTTACGGTAATTTTCCACGTAAATTGCGGTAACTAATTTTTGGTATTTTACGGTAAATTAACGGTAAATAACCGCCGTTATTTACTGATAATTTACCATCTCACATCACTGATCATAATATACATATGAGTTTGCAGGCATTAATGCTCTAGGATAATTGAAAATAAAGCACAATCATCGATGTAAAAGAAATAAGAAAGACAAACAACTAGGAAAACGAAGTATGAAATTTAATCTAAAATTGAATTGAATGAAAATATAAAAATAAGTGATAAAAGTTAAACTGCAACTGAATTGAATAATAAAAGAAAAATATCATAATTTAAATTAATAATTAAGCCAAGAAATTAAATCAAATTTATTATTTCACGTCCATTTTTAGCGATGGCAGGTTGTTGAGCGAGCCTTTCATGAAGCTACCACCCCGTAAAGATTATCCCGATTACTACGAAATTATCAAAAAACCGATCGATATCAATAAAATTGTAAACCGAATCGAAGATGGGAAAGTGAGTAGAACATTTGTTCTCTTAAAGAATCTACCTGTACGTAATTCTTCTTCTGTTCCAGTATTTGGAATTTGCCGATTTAGAGCGAGATTTCATGCTCCTTTGCCAAAATGCCCAAATATACAATGAGGAAGCGTCTTTGATTCACGAAGACAGCATTGTCCTTCAATCTGTCTTCACCAACGCTAAGCAGAGAGTCGAAACGGACGCCGATTCAGATATTGATGAAGACAATGACGGTACTAAGTCCGATACCGATTCTACTGTTAAGATGAAAATTAAGCTGAAGAACAAGAAGAGTGCTTCCGGTAGGCGCAAAAGGTCCGCAAAGAAGTACATTTCGGATGACGACGACGACGACGATGATTGACTCGTATGTATTGGTTTAGCAGATACATAAGTTTAATAGATTTATTATTTTTATTTAATGAAGGAAACTAGGAGTTTTTTGTTTATTCTAGCATATTTTTTCTTATTCATATTTTTACTTGCTACGTGCATTAAACACGGAAAGCTTGATGGATGTAAGATTTTTATTTATGTAGGGATATTTGATTAATCAAATGAACTAGAAGAAAATAAATTATTTCGTAAACACATCTTTTTTTTATTAACTTGCTCGGAAAAAAGCACAAGTTTGTGTTGTATTTGAGAAGTTGTGCATAATAACCTGCTGCAGCCTTGAAGTAGTTCCCTGTGGAAGTAGAGGTAAGTAAAAGTTTACATATATCCAGTCATCTTTGCCAGGAAGCCAAGAAATAGACCTTTTCATTTCAAAAGTGCGCATGTGCAGAAGTACACTGACAATCGGCTGTTCTTAGTTTTTCGGACGAATGTCACTGTCAGGCCTCATAAACTTCGTGTAGAATATTCGTAAGTAGTAGAATACCAAACAAAGAGGGTGTTTAAAAGACAGAAAATTACAAATTGTGAAGCTGAATCCCGAAGGCGTGCCTGGCTCTTGCTTCAATTACGGGAATGTTAACCAACATACTTCAATCATGCAAGTTTTTAATAAGTAGCGGTGAAAATCAATAAATTTTTTAAAAGAAAACTGAGAAAAAGGATCTAATAGACACACGTGTGTTTTTCTGAAATTAGAATTAGAAATAAAATGGATGAAATCGAAGCATTGATTGAAGGTAAACGTGACATACAAATAATAGTTATTACTGAAACTTGGCTCTTCACTGAGGAGGTAAATTATTACAATCTGCATGGTTTTAAAGCGCTGCATTGCTGTCGAGATACAAGAGGCGGAGGTGTCGCTGTATATGTAAGGGAAAACGTGAGTTTTGCATGTATTGGTAATGATTCAGTTGATGGGTGTGAAATGGTGCATATTAGTTTGGGTGATATAAAAACTTCTTTAATTGCAGTTTATAGACCACCAGCAGTAGAGGCTAATATATTGGTTAGAATATTAGATGTTGTTCTCCATAGACAGAAATGTGACTGCATCATTGTTGGTGATATGAATATAGATTTACTTGAGGAAAGCCCGTTAGTAGATGAGTACTTGAATGTTATTGAAATGAATGCATGCAAAATTGGCAATGATCTCAACATTCCAACCCGTATTGGATTTTATAAAAACAGTTTAATTGATCATGTTATAATCACTAATAATCTGCAGTGTACTGTGCTTCTTGAGGATCACGATATGTCGGATCATAGACTGATGTACATTGGTTTTCATAAGGTATTATCTCCTAGAACCACAACAATTTTGAAACGTCGTATCATTGATTTTCGAAAATGGAAAGAATATGTCACTACTGAAATTCTAAGTAACCAACCCGAAATTAATTCTTTTGAAGAACTTATAAATGTGGTAAACACACGAAAGCAAAATGTACAAAAGAGTACTCTTTTAAAATTAAAAATAACTGTCGGTGGATAAATAAAGAATTTCTTAATATGGTTAAAGAAAGGGATAGACTTTATAAGAGAATGAAAGTAATTCAAAGTTTGCACATAAGGCAGGAATTCAAAAAAACTAAGAATGAGATCAATAATTTGAGTAAGAAGTTAAAGAGGGAATGGGTGGAACGGGAATTCGCTAAGGCGGACAACAACTCTAAAAAAAATTGGAACGTTATTAATTCCATTTTGAGAAATTCTGCAAAAACTGGGGGTCATAGTGTTGATCAGATAATAATTGCAGGCGAGGTAATTCAGGACAAAGAACTTCTTGCAAATGAGTTCAACAAGTATTTTTCTACAGTTGGAGTTAAAATTGCCTCAACCATAGATAATGTAAATATCCCAAACTTTCCAGAACAAATCGAACATAAGTCAATTTTTCTAAATCCTGTGACAAGGAGCGAACTTGATATGTTATTATCGTCTTTAAAAAGTGGTAGTGCGCCTGGTTATGACAATTTGACCAAACTTGATTTGCACAGGGTGTGATTTTTAAGCGTGGACGGGCTATTAGTCCGTAACAAGAGCAGATACAGAAAAAGTTTTCAAAGTAACTTGAGTTTATTTTGAAAATTCTATCTCCTAAAAATATTTTCAATTATACGAGGTGTGTCCTAATAGTAGTAATCGTATGCAACTTTCTTTTTTCTTATGGAACGGGTAAAATTTTATATTTTTTTCTGATTCCTCATAACATTTTAATGTCACTTTATTAATCATACTTTACGGATATCTTTGCGAGTTTGTAAGAAAAAAATGCTTTTCTTGCAAATTTGACAGATAAGTGGTACATTTTAAAAATTCATATCTCAGGAATGGTAGCGTATGAAGGAATAAAATTTTTATGCAAGATGCCCATATTAGTGTAGTTTACATCGGATTGCTCAAATTATTTGAAAGTTATACCGCGTCTGTTCAATAAATAATTTTCTTAAAACTACAAAAATATCGCAGAAAGTCAATTTTTTCAAATGCAATGGTGTATTTTTCTTACACCAATGCAAAGAGCTCAAAATTCTGAATAGGAATGGTTAATAATTTGTAATTGTTGCATGACAAAATTTAAAAGATATATCAAATTTTGTACAATTTTACCCAATACTTAATTGTCATCCTTGAACAATGAAACAATTATTGACATTACGTCTAGTGGATGTCTAGTACCCAAAATTGAAGGCATGCAATAGCGTTAAATTGTTGTTTCGTATTGTTGTCTCATTTTATTGAGAGCTATATTACTCACTAAAATAATGATTAATAAATACAATTATTATTGGGCAAAATTGTAAAAAAAATTAAATTTTGTTATACAACAATTACAAATTATTAACCATTCCTATTAAAAATTTTGAGCTCTTCGCATTGTCATCATCATAAGGTTCTCAGTCCGAAGACTGGTTGGACGCGTACCTCCATTCTTTTCTATCCTGAGCTAACCTACGCATTTCCCTAAAAGTAGAACATCCTACATCCCTAACTATTTGAGAGCAGTAGTCTAATCTAGGCCTACCCCTACCTCTTTTTATTCCTATCTCTGACTCTAGTATGTCACGAACTATTCCTTCGTGTCTTAGAAGGTGTCCTACCATCCTATCTCTCCTACTCTTTATTGTTTTCCATACCTTTCGCTTTTCCCCAACTCTTTCTAATACTTCCCTATTGCTAACCTTATCTATCCACGGTATCTTCATCGTGCGTCTGTAGCACCACATTTCAAACGCTTCTACTCTTTTTCTATCCGCTTCTCCTATTGTCCAAGTTTCGCACCCGTATAATGCCGTACTCCATACATACGACGTTAAGAGTCTCTTCCTAGTCTCTATATTAACCGTTCTCGAGCATAACAGTTGTTTCTTTTTGTTAAACGCAACTCGGCCCTGCGCCATTCTTTGTTTTATATCTTTAGTGCTCCTACCGTCTTGGGTTATTTTACTTCCTAAGTAGCAGAAATCCGCGACCTCCTCTATCTTCTCATTTCCAATTTGTATTTCCATTTTAGTTCTATTTTCACATCCCCTACATACCAAAATTTTAGTTTTCTTTTTATTGATTTTCATGCCGAAGCCCTGTGTCAAAACTGCTTCCATTTCATTCAAAGCCGCTCCTAATTCTTCTTTGCTAGATGCTAACACTGCTATATCATCCGCAAATCTGAGCATGTTAATAGTTTGGCCCTGTACATTGATCCCTGAGGCTGTTCTTTCCTTAACAATATTAATCGCATCTTCGATATATAAGTTGAAAACTAGAGGTGACAATGCACATCCCTGTCTCACTCCCTTCCGGATATCTACTTCCCTTTGTTCCTGCTCACATTCTATAACTGCCTTTTGCTCTTTGTAGAGATTATGTATTATTCTTCTGTCCCTGTATTTCATCCCTACCTTTCTCAGCACTTCAAACATCTTCCCCCATTTTACGTTGTCGAAGGCTTTTTCTAAATCTACAAATCCTATATAGACGCTCTTCCTCTTTTCTATCGTTTTTTCTATAATTACTCGTAAAGCTAGAATGGCCTCGCGCGTTCCTCTATTTCGTCTAAATCCGAACTGATCTTCTCCTAATATTTCTTCCGCCTTTTTCTCCATCCTTCTTTGCACAATTCTAGTTAAAATTTTTGACGCATGGGAAGTTAAACTGATAGTTCTAAAATTTTCGCATCTATCCGCGCCTTTCCTTTTTGGCAAAGCTACTATGATGTTCCGTTTGTAATCTTCTGGAATCTCGCCTGTCAGGTATATGCGACTAACTAGTTTAAATAAACGATCTATTACCTCTTGACCTGCGCACTTTAAGATTTCTGCCTGCAAGCCATCTATACCTGGTGCTTTATTATTCCTTAAACTTTTTAATGCTATCTCAAACTCTTCTCTCATTATAGGACTCCCTAGGTTATCCCCCTCTACACTGCTTTCGCTTTCTAATATATCTTGCACTTCCTGTCCCGCATATAAGTTTCCTAAATATTCTTTCCACCTATCTGCCTTCTCCCCACTTCCGATTAGGATATCTCCTGCCTCATTTCTAATGTTTTTGGTACTAGATCCAATTTCTCTAAAATTTCTCCTAATTATTTTATATGCTTCATCAGTCTTTCCTACTTCGAATTTATCTTCCACTTCTTTGCATTTATTATCGATCCATTGCTGTTTCGCTTTCCTACATTCCCGAATAATTTCCCACTTGATCGCCTTATATCTTTGTTTCCCTGTTTCATCTAACCTTCGCATTGCTGAAAGAAAAAATACACCATTGCATTTGAAAAAAATCGACTTTTTGCGATATTTTTGTCGTTTTTAGAAAATTATTTATTGAACAGACCCGGTATAACTTTCAAATAATTTGAGCAATCCGATGTAAACTACACTAATATGGGCATCTTGCATAAAACATTTATTCCTTTATACGCTACCATTCCTGAGATATGAATTTTTAAAATGTACCACTTATCTGTCAAATTTGCAAGAAAAACATTTTTTTCTTACAAACCCACAAAGATTGCCATAAAGTATGATTAATAAAGTGACATTAAAATGTTATGAGGAATCGGAAAAAGATATAAAATTATACCTGTTCCATAAGAAAAAAGAAAGTTGCATACGATTACTAATATTAGGACGCACCTCGTATAATTGAAAATATTTTTAGGAGATAGAATTTTCAAAATAAACTCAAGTTACTTTGAACACTTTTTCTGTATCTGCTCTTGTTACGGACTAATAGCCCGTCCACGCTTAAAAATCACACCCTGTATAGTGACGAATTTGCTACCAAGTTATTGCACCTTATAAATAATGCTCTTATAAAAGCAACATTTCCAGAAGAGTTAAAGATTGCTAAAGTTATACCACTATTTAAATCTGGTCCTCATCAGGATATAGCAAATTACAGGCCCATTTCAGTTGTAAGTGTCTTTGCAAAAATACTAGAAAAGGCCATACACGCTCGACTGATAAATTACGTTAATAATACATTTAAATTAGACAAGTATCAATATGGATTTCAGTCAATGAGTGGTACGCTGGGACCTGTGACGGATATGCTGGAATATATCTCAAGGGAGCTGAGTGACAATAAATATGTTGTTGTAGTTTTTGCTGATATCAGGAAGGCATTCGATACAGTTGACATCAACCACTTGTTGCAGAAACTACATAAAATGGGTGTAAGGGGCATTTCTTATGAGTTGATGCGCTCGTATCTCATAGGCAGCAGCCAATTTGTCTCTGTTGATGGGACATGCAGTAGTTATGCAGAGGTCAATATGGGAATTCCACAAGGATCAATATTAGGCCCATTATTATACTTATTATACATTCAAAATATAAAGTTTTCTGGAATTCGGGGAAGATATTATATATACGCGGATGACACGGCATTGGTTTATGCAGAGACTGACTCAGATTTGCTGCAGCAGCGGATTAATGCTGATTTAGTTACGTTTGGAAAATGGTTATCCTACAACAAGCTCAGCATTAACACAAATAAAACTTATTATATGCTTATTACCCAGAAAAATAAACCTCGATGCCAGCTCAGGATTGATATGGATAATGATGTAATTAACGAGGTTGCGAGTTGCAAATATTTGGGACTTATCATCGACAATGATTTGAAATGGACCACTCATATTCAGTTTATTATAAAAAGGTTGGTGTCAATAACGGGTGCTTTTAAGCGTTGTGCAGTGACCATGAATAATAAAACGAAACGACTTGTCTATAATAGCTTTATAGAACCTTATATTAGGTACCTAATCCCATGTTGGGGAAGTTCTTCAGACTACTTAGTGAACCGATTACAAAGAACACAGAACAAACTAGTAAAAATACTCTACAATTTGAATTTTTATACTCCGACTGTTGAAGTGTACCAATTAGTGAATATTTCCAAGATTACTCAAATTAGAAATATTGAGCAGTGTAAGCTTATTTTTAATGGTTTAATGGTTATTTGAAGTGCAATTCATCACTGACTACCGGAGAAGAGGTCCATGGTCATCTCACCCGTTCTGCAAGCTACTTTAGGAATGAATTTAGAAGAACCAATCTTTGTCAGGCTTCACCATTATTTAGTTCCATTATTGTTTATAACTCGCTGCCTCTTTATTTGAAGTCTATAAAAAGCAAAAGTAAATTTAATAAGAGAGTAAAATGTCATTTTTCTGTTGCAACATTGATTGATGGCTGATTTGAACTTCTTGCACTTTTTGTTTCATTATATTGTATTGCACTGAATATTGTATGTATATTGTTATGTTGTGTATATTATGTACCTAAATGTGATGTCAGCTGATGGGGCTGTATAAAATAAGTTCATTGGGGGAATGTAGCTGCACATCTGTGTATTTTTTTTTTTGCTTTAGTTTTTCTTGTATTATATTGTTCTGTTGTAGGCCCTGTTATCAGTTCTTACGAACTGTTTTAGGGTCATAAATAAAGTTTATTTTATTATTTTATTATTTTTTTTTTATGTATGCAACTACAAATAATTCTTATTTTAAAGACCTAACAAATAATGACGTAAAACCTGGAAACGTTCAATACACTCTGCGAATCTTGCCTCTTAACGTTTTCATCCAAGCAATTTATATAGGTGGAACAAGTCCTCACATGGACACCGACCCAATTATTAACTTCGATTTACCCCATTGTTAGGCAGGGTTTGAGAAATGGGTAAAATCGTAATCCCAAGCGATAACTTGAACAACCCGCTCTGCTAACACCACTGCAGTCACCAAAAGCACAATGTATGGATGCTCCATACTGTCTCAAAGTACGTGCAACTTCACAGACATCAGTTGGAAAAAAAACAAAAGTATCATTCTGCTTGGCAACATTAGCGGTCAAGAAATTAGATGTAGTAGTTGCAACAGCTGGTATTCGACTAACCAATCTCTGTGCAATTGTTGAAAAGTAATCATTCAGGCAATTAGCTGCCTCAACATCCCTAACCACTGCTTCGCCAACACATAGGTGAACGTCACTATGAGACTCTTTCCTCCCCAAACTTGTATTAATGATATTCCAGAGTTCTCTGCCTTTATTATTCGAATTATTAACTCTGGAATTAATGTAGTTGGACTTGGCCAATCTGACTGTAGACTTGAAGATTTTTTTATATTTAAAATAGTAATCCTTGATAAATATTGAATCAGTGAAAAATTTCCTCAAGACATGTAGACAAGTGACAGAAAGTGACAGAAAAGGTCAAAAATTCATGATCAGACAAAAAAGTGTTGTTTACCAGTGCTAACGGACTCGCACCAGAAGGAAAATTACTAACAACATAATCAATAATACTAGAGCTGTCGGCAGTGATACGTGTAGGAGTCTTCACATGCATCTCAAGGCCAAAAACATGAAACAAATCGGCTAGTTTTTTTGTTGTACTATTGTTCTCCCGAAAGTCGATATTGAAGTCCCCAGTCAGTACAATTCGAGAGCGTTTCCCCATCACAGAAAAGTTTCCTATAGGGACCGGATCCTTGCCATCATTTTTTCTTATTTAACTATTAATATTCATCTGTGTCTTGCTGATCTTATAAATAAGTCATTTTGTGAAGGCATTTTTCCTTCATCTTTAAAAAAAACGTTTATCGTGCCATTGCATAAGGGGGGTGAATTTGGGCCAGAAAATTTTCGGCCGATCTCATTGTTGCCGACCGTTTCTAAGCTGATTGAGAGGCTGGTCAAGGCCAGATTTGTTAGCTTTTTGGACAAATGCTTTACCTTGTCCAGTTTGCAGTTTGGTTTCCGTAGTAATAAGAGTACTGGTCTGGCCATTTTTTCTTTTCTGGACCATGTATATAAGGCAAAAAACACTCACTGCAACTCCCATTATATTCCTGTTTCTGTGTTTCTCGACCTCTCTAAGGCTTTTGATTGTGTTGACCACTCTATTTTGTTGGAGAAGTGCTCATATTATGGATTCAGGGGTGTTTCTGGGGGGTGGATTCGTTCTTATCTGATGGGAAGATGTCATGCCGTTTCTATTGTCAACGTTGATTGTCAGAAATTTACATCTGACTCTGCTCAGTCTATGTATGGGGTGCCTCAGGGTTCTGTCTTGGGCCCACTTCTCTTTCTGTTGTACATAAATGATATGTCTTCTCTGCGCATTAGTGGCAAGTTCGTTCAGTTTGCTGATGACACCAATATAACTTGGTTCGGTAGTGATGGTCATGAGTTACATGACAGGATTGTGTCGGACATGTCGCTCTTGAGATGTTGGTTTGCGGCGAACAAGTTGACTCTTAATCTGGATAAGACTTGTCTTATGAATTTCAGGCCTGGCGTATTGTTTGCCCTTTCTTCAGATGGTGTTATAATTTCATCTGTAAATACTACTAAATTTTTGGGTGTTCATCTCGACCATAGATTGAATTGGCAGGAGCACATTAAACACCTAAGTACAAAGTTGTCTAGATCCTGTTTTGCCCTTAGGACTCTTATGAATAATTACGATTTACTTGTGGCTAAAAATGCGTATTTTGCGCTGTTTGAGTCACATCTCCGATATGGTATACCTTTCTGGGGTTATTCCTCTGCCGAAAATTTTAATTATATCTTTCGATTGCAGAAGAAGGCAGTGAGAATTCTCTCAAGGCGTCTTCCTCGTACCCTTTCAAAGCCACTTTTTGAGAAACTGAGAATATTGCCACTGGCATGTATTTACATTTATGAGATAGCTGTTCTGCAGTTTCGGCTTAAGAATAATTGTGTCACGGGGGAACAGATTCATGAGCATTTTACGCGGTCTGCAGTGTTATTGTATCAGTCGAGGCCCGACTTGGAAAATTTTAAGAGAAGTAATATATATGTCCATTCAAATATTTAATAAGCTAATAATAATAATAATAATAATAATTTTATTCGACATCAAAAATACATGACACGTCATAGCAACATCTAAAGATGCATCCGAAAGAAGAAAAAAAAAAAAATGAGAAAATGAATGAAACAATCGTGCGATAATGAAATAAAACAAAACTACAAATCAATTTAGGATTGGAGCCCATCTAAAGACGAATTACAAAAGTCTGTCAGGTTATAGAACACTTTCCCAATTAGGTAGTCTTTCAGCACTGCTTTGAATTTCTTCAATTTCAGGTCCTTTATGTGTTGTGGCAGTTTGTTATGCATTTTAATACATAAATAATTTGTTCCCTGTTGGGCACAATTAACCCTGTGGTAGGGTATTACAAGCTGGCTTTTATTTCTTGTGTTGTGGCTATGTATTTCACTATGACTCCGAAACTGATGTTGGTTTTCATGGGCGTAAACTAGACATGTAAGTATATATGAGGAGAACAAAGTAAGTATTTTTTCTTTGAGAAATAGTGGTTTGCAACTGCTTCTGTACTCTGCATTGCACAGTATTCGAATGGCTTCTTTTTGTTTCAAGAAGACATCATGGGCTCCCGAAGAACTTCCCCATATAATGAGTCCATATGAGATGGTACTGTGGATAAAAGCGAAGTAGGCCTCTCTTGTTGCTTGATATCCAGCCACCCTCTGTAATTTACGCAAGGCATATAGGTAAGTGGATAATTTCTTTGTAATGTGATCCGTGTGTATGTCAAACTTCAGACTGGGATCCAGATAGAGACCCAGCAATTTAACATATTCGTCTCTCTTTTCAGGTTTGGTGTTAAAGTCTTGCAGGTGAGTCTTGCTTACATTTATTTTCATTATATTAGCACAAAACCATTCTTCAGCTTGTCTAAGGCATTTTTCCGTTTTCATCCTACAATTCTCTCGGTTTTCACTGGAGTTTATTATTGTGGTGTCATCAGCAAAAATTACTACTTCGTCTGCTTCCAAGTTGGCTGGTAAATCATTCATGTAGATTACGAAAAGGAGAGGGCCCAGAACTGACCCCTGTGGTATGCCGTGTGTTACTGGTTTCCAACTGGATTCTTTATTGTTGTACATTACTTTCTGTTGTCTGCTTTGTAGGTAACTCTCGAATATTTTTAATGGGTGACCTCGGATACCATAAGAATTTAGTTTTCGGAGTAGAATGTCATGGTTTATAGTGTCAAAAGCTTTACTTAGATCGCAGCAGGCTACTGTAGCACTATGTTTGGAATTAAACGAGTTTGAAAGTTTTTCCACTACATTTATCATAGCAGTTATGGTCGATTTTGAGTCAAGGTAACCATGTTGTTTAGGTGATAACATTTTAAACTTATTTAAAAACTTCGTTAGCCGTTTTTTTAGGAGGGATTCTAATATTTTGGATAGAATAGGGAGAATAGATATTGGTCTATAGTTTTTTGGCAGCATTCTATCTTCAGACTTAAAGATAGGTACTACTTTAGCTTGTTTTAAGCAATTTGGAAAAACACTCTCTTTAAAGCAGTTATTTATGAGGTAAGTCAATGGTGTGACGATTTGATTTATAATTCTTTTCACAAACACAGCTGAGAAACCATATATATCTTTAGAATTTTTACTTTTTAACCTCCGCACAGTTTCTATCACTTCTTCTGGAGTTACCCAGAACAAATAAAATGACGAAGTTGCCCCACTTACATTTCTTAAATAATCGAAAGGACTCTTATTAAGATTTTGTATTGTTTCCGATGTCTCTTTTCCCACATTTACAAAAAAGTTGTTAAGATCTTCAGCTGGGATTGGTACTGCGTTTCCACTTCTGATTTTCCTTGTTTCTTCATTAATGACTTTCCATATGGCTTTGGGTTTATTATTTGAATATGCAATGGCACTTGTATTTTTTGTTTTTATGGTCTTTATAAGCTCTTCCCTATATATGTTTTTGTAAGTCTTATATGCATTTTCCGACTGGTCCGTCTTTAGTACTCTGCGTATTGTATCTAGCGCATCGAGTTTTTCTTTCATGTTTAATAGGTTTGGTTGAGTTCTTGTCACCTTTTGCTCCTTTATCAGAACGTATTTTTCTGGGCATGTGTTATCTAAGTTTTTTCTCAAAAAGTTAAGGAAAGTCTCAAAATCCTCGTCCACTGCATTAGACGAGTTGTACAACATTGACCAATCTGTATTCTGAAGTTTCATTTGTAAGAGTTCGATTTTTTCCTCCGTGATTTTCCTTATTTTAACTTGTTTCCTTTCTACTATTGATTGATGACTGCAATGTACCGTTAATATCTGCGCAAGATGATCTGAGAGGTGGGGGTTGACCGTTTTGCTTATCCATAGTGTAGGAGACACATTACAGAAGATATTGTCTATGCAAGTTGAACTTCTAGTGGTTATTCTTGAGGGTGTTATTTGTGTTGGATATAAACCATATTCTCCTAACGTGTTTAGGAACATGCTTCTTGTTTTTCCCTCTATACTTATATCTATGTTAAAGTCGCCAAATAAATATATTTTTGTATCGTTTTTAATTTTATTAGATATTATGTTTAGAGAGTCAGTGAGTTTATTTATGAATATTTCAATTGAAGCTTTATCATTTTTTGGTGGTCTATATACATTTATTACTACACTATTCAATTTCTTGATTTCTATACCCGTCACTTCGAAGAAATTTTCTACACAACAGTTTTTAATTTCCATTATATCTTTAGTTTGTAGATTATTTTTTGTCACGATTAAAACTCCACCATAATTTGATGCGCGTGTAAAATTTGATGCAACTTCATAGTGTTTAAAGATTACTGAGCTTATTCTATCACTGTTCATCCAGTGCTCCTGGATACAAGCTATGTTTATGTTATGTTCTTCTAGCGTTTGTTCTAAACATTCCACTTTTTTGTTTATACATTGTATGTTGTAATTTAATAAGTTTATATTTTTTGTTTTAGTATATTGTTCCTGCTTGGGTGGTGTAGTGTTTACTTTCTCTCCCATTCTTGATCTTTGTTTTGATCTAAAAAATGTCTTCCTCTGGCAAAGTTAAACCTATTATGGCTAATTCCAATCGGCCAGAAATTCGTATCATATACCGTCTCCATATATTCGGGCTCTACTCCTACTATGAAACACTTGTTGTCCCTTCGTTTCTCTTTTGTGTCCGCTATCTTCACGATAACATTCTCATTTTTCAACTTTTGGGTCACGTAGTCCTCAACTATTTGCTCTGTTACATGCTCCTTTGCCCTAGATATAAAGAGCCAAATTTTTCGATCTTTATTTACCTTCTTTTCTCTTCCTGCAAATCCCGTTCTTCTAGTTTCGTCTGATATTTCAGCCTTTCCTATATTGATTTGTTTCCTTCCTGATTCTCTTTTCTCATCTCGTGAGCTTTTTCCTCTTCTCCTGTTTGTTACCTCTATAAATGTGTCTTTATCCCCTCTGTGTTCCTCAATGTACTCTTTTGTGCATCTTGGTCCTTCTGTTATTTCTTGGGTCAAGATCATTTTTTCAGAACTGGCATTTGCCAGTGATAATTGTGGGGATCTGTTTCCTTCTATATTCAGATTTAGGCTATTCAATTCAATTAGTTTCCCATTCATATATCCTATCTTCTCCTCCAGGATGATTATGATTTTAGTTCGATCTTCAATGATCGTTTCTTTATCCTTAATGATATTCTTCAAAAGGTGTGTTTCTTCCATGTAAGTTGGTGATGCTGCGCCTCCCAATTGCAAGCTGGGGCTGCCTTGGTTGGATTTTTCTCTCATTCTTGATATTACTTCCTTGCAGCTTTCGCAACAATAAAGCATAATTCTTTTTTTCAGAGGAAGAACTCTTTGTTCGGTAGAAGAGAGGCCACTGCATTGTAAACATGAGACCATCCCACATACATCACAAATTGCTGGTTCCTCACTGTTTTGTAGACATTTGGAGCATATTCCCATTTTTAGGTTAAATTTTCCGATTTTTGTAATTTTTCACTCACCTACACTACTATTAGACTTCACTTTTATCACTCACACAATAAACGTTTCCCAATTACTTATATGGGGGTATTTTTGATTAAATATCCTGTTATATTTCACATTTTCAAGTTTAAGTTTAACCAATTTATAAGTATGTAAACAAACACAAATATTGGAGCACCGTTCAGTTTGTAAGTAAAAAAGTATGGCTGAATTTTTTACGACTCTTAGGTTATCTGCATCAATTTCGTCCATTTCAACTTTTTTAATGTTCAAGGCTTCTTTAAAAAGATTATTGCTTGATAAGTTGTACTATAGTGTAGATGATTTTCTCGGGGGTTGAGAGTGTTGTTCCCCGGTTTCCTCACGTGAGGTTTTGATATATTTTATATATTTTTTTCTTTTGTTTTGTTTTGTGATTTATTTTGTTTGATATGTTGTGTTCTATCTATGTATTCTGTATTGTGTTTTCTATCTATGACGGGCTAAATAAATGATAAATGATTGATTTAGTCCCGAACTATTACTAATTTTAATAATGATAATAAATTTATTGTCCAACAGATATACAATCCAATTAAAGGACAATTATGAGACAACACATACACAACACAGGTAAATTACATTGAACCACTTAACGGTAAATACTGTCTAGCAACTCTCAGTAGCTCACTCAAGGTGCAATTCAGAATATCACATTGGTTACTGATCATATTAGAGGACCTGCACATACCGGCGAATTAAACAGTAGGTGCGTTCTGGCAAATGGACATCTGAAGGTAGTGAAAGTAAGCGAATGAACACGAGGAACAAGAAAGTACAATTCACGCAACAAGTGGGGGGCATCCACACCACCATGCAGAAGCTTGTAGAGGAAGGCCAGTCCCGCAATGTGACGCCGAAGATGTAGGGAGTCAATTCCAAACCCTGACAGCAGAGTAGAGTAGTCAAAGTCCCTAACTGGGTAAAAACCCGTTGTTTGATAGGTCATGTATTTAAGAAATTTTCTCTGTACCCTTTCGATCAGCTGAATCTGACCGGTGTAATGAGGAGACCAAACTACAGCGCAGTATTCCAACTTTGAACGTACCAATGAAAAGTACAGAGCTTTCATGATTTGTTGGTCGTTAAATGAGTCAGTATTCCTTATCACAAATACGAGGGAACGGATTTCTGAAGAACAAATACCCTCCACATGACTCAAGAAAACTGAGTTCCGTTATAGAAGTAATCATACAGAATAGGATGTACTTTCCTAATATATGTTATAACTTTACACTTTGGTAAGTCCATCTCTAGCCCATTATTCCCGCACCAAACACAAATCAGCTCCAAAATCTCCTGAAGCTTCAAGCAATCCAGAAGACAACCAACCCTAGAGTAAATTTTTAAGTCATCCGCAAAGATCACGTGCTCACAACCAATTATCTGGGTAGACAAATCATTGGTGAACAATATAAAGAGCAGCGGTCCGAAATTTGACCCCTGTGGTACGCCAGAGGACGGAGTGAAACTGGAAGATTTAAATCCACTGTGCGCCACATACTGAATTCTACCATTCTGGTAAGAGGCAAAAAGATGCAGTAGTGGTTCACTGAGACCCCAACTAGTGAGCTTCTGCAAGAGAACACCGATATCCAGGCGATCAAAGGCTTTACAAAAATCTGTGTAAACTACATCCACTTGATCTCCCCGATCCAGTGACTTGGAAGTAAACTGCGTGAAAGTTAACAAATCAGTTGCCGTGGAACGCCTATCAACAAATCCATGCTGGTGCAATGAGATGTAACTCGAAAGCAAGGGATATATACAATCATACAAGATGACCTCGAACACCTTTGCCACGTTGGACAGGATAGCCACAGGTGTATAGTTTGAAATTTCAGATCTGATACCAGATTTAAAGATCGGACACAATCGGGCAATTTTCCACTGATTAAGAAAAACGGATGTTCTTAGTGCAAGATTAAACAGTAGCGATAGAGGTTCACTGAGGGCAGATATACAATCTTTTATAAGATATGAGGGGATTTGATCTTCACCCATTGTGAGTTTGTTATGCAACCTCTTAACTGCTCTACGAATATCATCAGCTGAAACTGAATCAACAATGACTGGGAAAGGAACAAAGTCTACTGAATTAACAAAAGTGTTCTGGCTGGCACCCGATGGAAGCAAATAAACACTGCTAAAATACTGTCGAAACCCCTCTGTTGCAAGTTTGCAATAAAATTTTACTGTGTAGACCAAACAATTTAAAATAAACACTTTCAAACAATACAAGACTGACATTTGTCCGAAATTGTCATGGCGCGATCGCGCATGCGCCTCAGCATTTTTTAATAATGAAAAGCCCTATTAGTTCTCAAATTTTGAGGTTATAATTTGGGATTTTGGTTATTTTGTTAGTTTATTGGGCTGCTAAAAGTAGATAAGATTCCATAACTTATTTTCTGAATATATTTTGAAAGGTATAACACCATTCTAGGCTTTAAAACACAAACGACACAACTAATAAATGAAACGGAACACAATAAGTTTAAGAGCTGAACACAAGAAAACAACAGTTTAAATCACAGAACATACATACTTAAACCTAAGAATACTTCGAGAGACAGTTATAATCGTTGCTTTAAACCTTTAATCCTAAAACAAGTATGCATAAAAATCCGCAAACCAGATTTAGGTTAATAAATATGTTGACATTTATTCCACAACAGTGTAGCCGACACTTCCGGTTATCGTCAGTCGACGGTATGAAGAATTCGTATTGCCTTGAGTAGTTTGTAAGAAATACTAAAATTAGATAGTATATGACGAACCCCAACATGAATAATTTTATACTCTTTCGTCAAAACCCGGTTATTATTTTCTTGAATAAGGAGCAATAAAAGGAAATACAACAATGCCGCAATGCTGATTGTTATTTGGCGGTGATAACGCTTGTATAGTACCTACTAAAATTTTCATTGGCACATCTGAAATAGAGTCCATTAGTTAGGTTATGTTACTAGTTTCGCGGGCTATCCTACTTCAAAATTCTTAACATGGAGCTCTTATGGGACATAGATTTTAAATACTGATTATTTAAATTCAGTGCATTTCTTAACGGGGATTCTGCAAGTGACATATAGACTGCTCTTTCCAGCTGTTACATTTTCAAAAACAACTTTAAATACAACTTAATTTCAGAAATATTTTAAAACGGAACACAGTACATATTAGAAAAGAACGTATGTCGCGTTCAGACCAGACCAGTAACCTTGGAGATTATTTTGACGTTTGCTGCACAGGGTTTGAGGCTAAATTGTTTATTTCTCCGGGTTATTTATTTAATTTTTATTTAATAGGTGGTTTAAGTCCTTATATATATTTAAAAAGTGTAAAATGGAAGAAAAAGTGTTAAAAATTAGTGTTGTTTACGACTTCATTTAAATAATCTACTCCGCCGGTTCTATCACAGACATTCTCGCGCCGTAAATTGCAGTAGTTTGTTGAATTCTAGTTTTAAACAAAATGACTGCATAAATAAATGCTTTTACAAGGCAAACGGCGAAAAAAGGCTTCATAGTAATCGCCATATATTGATTTAATGCTAAGAAATCAGGATGAAAGGTAAAAATAGAATGTGAAGTGCAAGGTCATCTAACCTCCATTTAAAATGCATTGAAAAATTTTATCCAACTATTCTCTTAGGATAGCGTTTTAAATTTCGCGCTTTGATTTCGCCGTTACACTAATGGACTCTATTCTATAAATTTTCTCCTGCAGAACTCCCAAACGTTTTATTCACCAGCCACCACTGATTTACGTCATTCTTCTTATTCTAATAAATACATTGGCATACTTGCCATCGTAGGTCGCATTTTAGATGATACAATTTTGCAGCAAAAATGTGAATGTGGTTACACTTTTCTAGATAAACACAACTTTGGTCTCTAATGACATCTCAGAAATTTGTTAAAACTAACGTTTAAAAACCAAGACATTGGTGCAGCGTCTCGAGTTATTCAGTCTACACTTTAACAAAACTTAATCATTAGTCTATTAGAAAATGCGTTACGAAAGCACTATAAAGAAATTTTGAAGGGATGATTTCAATGGAATGTACGCAAAAGCTATGAACATCATGACCAACTCCCTGCAATAAAAAATGTGTAATTTCGGCGCCATATTTAGTGCAAACATTAACATATGACACATCACTTTTCGACTTAAAAAATAATATCGTGGAAACCTCTGATACCCAATCAGGTTATCATAAACCACTGGTGTTATATTTTTAAGAAAATAAATATATGTACTTGCCTCATTTTACCAGCAACCTGCTCTTGTACTTGTACTTATTATGATTAAAAATTAAATAAGCGATTTACATAAAAATGCGTTTTCTACTCTCTACTGCTATACACCAAACTTTCCTAGAAGTAGTACATGCCATGTTTGAGAATATGATGCATCCTATGTAAGATTTTTCCAGGATGGTTGCGTCGGAAGTGGAAGAATCCTGTAGGACCTGCAACTAGAAACAATTGCAGAATTCGAATTCATGGACAAAAAGTGTCACTCGGGTAGTTCCTGTCATTGCATTTTGCTTTATTGCGTTACCAATAACAAGAATCACTATACACTTTTCGTCTACCGCTTACAGAAAATAAGAAATTTTCTAAATTAAAGCATGAACAAAAGCTACAGAAAACTTCTTTAATAGTCACCTCGGACAATTTATATAGCTTATCCTAGAACAATAATAAATCACAGTAACTAACGCACGTCAAAAGTAGCAAACTCTTGTTCGTATTCATTCTTTGAACTTGTCCTAATAGGTTCCTCATCGTAATAATCGAAATTACTTGTGTCGCCCTCACCAGTCACTCGGGGTTTGTACATGGGTCGCACGCGTCTACGCAGCACTCCGTCCCAATCCAAAGTCTTGAACCATTCGTGGCCCTTGATGTCTTTCGTTCCGTTTTTTAACAAACCGTACCTACAAATTTTACATTCTAGATCGGCAAAAGAAAATTTGTACTCTTTGAGGTTACTAACATTACATTTTTCTCTCCTATGGCAACCATACGAAAAGCTAACTAGATAAAGTTTTACATCAAACATGCCCCCCACCTTGAAAGTAGTAACTTTCAACTTTACAAGAACATAAGTCATAAAACTAACAAAAATGCTGAAACTCGTATCCTGATGGCTTTGCTTCCTTTTTTAATGTAATATTACTTTTATTACAACACTTTTTATGCGAATATCCCCAGTGCACGCATAAAAATTAGCTAGGTCTAATTTGAAAATCAAGTAGGTATGTAATGCTAATTATGCAATAAGAAATAAGCATTACACCATAATTAACATAGCTTCTGATCTGCCTCCGTGGTTTTACTATTTTCTTTCATAACGCAGGTTCGTTTTAGGATTACATAAAAATTATAATTACAATTATAATTACAACTTTTTCGTTATCATTTTGAGAGAGGGGCTGTTTATGTCATTGAAAATGATAATTGTTACAACTACCGGAAGTGCAGACTTTCTTTGCACATAACGTATGTGGGTTCCACTCGGCAAATCACACAATCTATGGAATCAAAACAAAAACTGGCCAGATTTTGACAGGCCGCCATTTTCTGTTGGAGGGCAGAGTATGGATACACAACGTTATGCACAAAGACGTCAAGAATGGACCTAGCGTCCTTATGCAACAGCTGATTTTGTTTTGAAGTCTACACGTTCGTAGGCCAGCGGGTCGCGGGGATCGTTGTTTGTTATTACATTCAAGCAACGGACCAAGTGAATGTTCCGCGATATTCTGTTTCCGCGGCGGCACCTGTTCACTACACAACTGGTCTGCTGTTTTGTTTTGCTTTTTCCACACACAAACGCTTAGACTGTGAATATTCACCCTGCTTCAATCGAAAATGTAAATAGCTAAGTCTTTGGTTATGCACGTAAGTGTTACCAAAATTTGAGCAGATTTGGTGCCAAACAAAGCTGTGATGTTTAGAGTTCATGTAATTTAACTCAAAATAACGAAACAACGTTTGCAATAGTGCAACCAGTCATATCATTTTAAGAATTTTCGTTCAATTCTCGGCGTAAAACGACTAAGTTTAAGTTACGCCCTTTTTTTGGTGCCAAATGGTAAGACAAACATCTGCTTTGCTATTCCTCCCCTTCTTCCCTCCAATAAGCTTTATACAAACAAATGTGTGCCCTCCAGCTGTCAATTGTGTGACGACATTCTAAAATGATCTATTGTCACTGTATACAAAATATAGCACCTACCTACACAGTTCAACAGTTAGATATACTTAGATTTGAATAAAAACATTGACTGCCTCACCAACAAAGTACTTTCAGCTTGAAAGCAATTATAGGCATAACTGCTGTCATAAAAACCAGAAAATATCTTTAAGTACCTACATTGTATTGGGGACTTAGCTATTTACATTTTCGATTGAAGCAGGGTGAATATTCACAGTCTAAGCGTTTGTGTGTGGAAAAAGCAAAACAAAACAGCAGACCAGTTGTGTAGTGAACAGGTGCCGCCGCGGAAACAGAATATCGCGGAACATTCGCTTGGTCCGTTGCTTGAATATGATAACAAACAACGATCCCCGCGACCCGCTGGCCTACGAACGTGTAGGCTTCAAAACGAAATCAGCTGTTGCATAAGGACGCTAGGTCCATTCTTGACGTCTTTGGTATTGGTAGATACCTACATGCCCAAATTAGAAAATTTCTAAACTCTGTATCTAAGTTGAAATATGCTTGAACATTTTTAAATAAAATCTGTCCCTCACATGTATCCCCTTTTTCTCTAAAATGCATAATGAAAAATGAATCTAGAAATGTTGTACTGCATGGACCAACGACATTGAAAAGGGAAAACTCAGCTATTTACGTGTTTTCAACTGAAGCTTCCAGTAATCACAGTCTAAGCGTTTGTGTGTGGAATGATGAAAACAAGATAATGGAATGCCTTCATGCTCTATAAATAGGTACTGCAAAAGGGCTAGCCGTTACTTCCTGCCCATCAATCACGAAATCACGTAGGTGTCACGGTTTCCATGTAATGTAGTGTATAAGCTCAGCGATCGGCATCTATTATCAACAGTAACGATGAACATATGGCTAGGGCGTCGAACAAGACTCGGTCCACTACGAATCTTATTTGTATTAATACCAAAAAAGAACTAAAATGAAGAAAATTGAAGGAGACCAGTTTACTGCAATAAAGAAAAGACGAATATTTTGTGCTAAAACTCATTTAACCAACACTTTTGGAATAAATTGTAATTTCTGTTATAAAATTAGTGCCAACGACAAAGAAAATCCAGGTTAGGTACCTACGTTGTTTATTTTTACACCACGGACGAATTTCTTTTTTCGTAATTGCGCTTTCGTCTTAACGGACGCTAAAATAGATTTTGGACATTTGTCAATTTCAAATCGAGCCACTTCCTGGTAAAACTCAACACCAGTTGTACACAAAATATATTAAACTCTTCGTGGTATCACGGGCATTTTGTACACGTTTCTGACAAGCTGATCACTCACAAAAATAATTTTTGGGAACTATTCCGATGCAAAATACGTAAATATAGAGAAAATGCGACGAATTCCTGTGTTTTTGAAACAAAGTACGCAAATTTGAACTATTATTGTGGGTTGTACGTAAATACAAAGATTTTCCTTCGTCGGCACAACCACTGTTGCCAACATATTGCGCAATATTATGATTTTCAATATTGGAAAGCATGTAACTCGTCTGCTTTATTTTGAATACAAAGTACCTGCGTTCAAAAGATTTAAATTTATATGAAAGGTGCCGTTTTATAAGCTGACGTCAACAAAAAATAATTTTGCCCTTTCATTCACTGTATCTGAAGATTTTTTCGAAAGAGTGCCATATCTGAAATTCATAGATCCCTACCAATCGATTTCCGTATGCCTATACTTACCTATATTGCTTCAGACATGAATTTATTTTTTGTCGGCGAAACACATATCCAGTTTTATATTTAATTTGGAGCGTGAAGTAAAAATCCCTTTACATTTGACTGTACTGTTGCACAGCACTTACCGTTTCGTCCTGTCAACTTGCAGAATGTTCCCAATCAAGTCCCTTAGGGCCTTGGAAAAGTGCTGGGGCATCGTATATTTGGCAGCGACAATTTTTTCGTAAATGCGCATAGGATCGCGCGCAAAGAATGGCGGATATCCGGCGGTCATTTCGAAAATTAACACTCCCAGAGCCCAGTAGTCGACGGATTTGTTGTAGCCTTGACTCAGAATTATTTCGGGGGCCAGATACTCAGGCGTACCTATAAAATATGAAGCAATTCATTGGCGGTAGACACCTAGAGCGACGGAGATCTGCATTTATTGCCGATTACACCCTCGAAGCAGTCCCCTCCCGAAGATCAAAACTCTGGCACTATTTTACCTATTTTACCTTCCACGAGATGCCAACATTAGAGAATCTAACTCCGTGCTAAGTTTTAATCTGAATCAGTTAGGTCCGGGTTTTCAAACCAACACTGGTTTAAGTCTGACACCGGCTTCGTTGCTACGATACAACCAATCAGAAAGCCGGTATCACAGCAACGAAGCCAGTGTCAACTAGAATATGTCGGTACACCCTGGTAACTACAAGTTTCATTATTTTCTTTCAATACAAGTACTGAAGAGATAACGCAACTAAAACACGTTTCGTTTTTCGTATCTGTAACTCGCTAGACTGCATGTCTACTCTGAACGGACGTTAACCTCTAATTCAACTCGCCTATCTTAACTAGACTTGTGCATACGTACCACATAGAGTGTAGGTACGATTATCGTCGATCTTTTTACAAAACCCATAATCCGTGATCTTCAGAAACCCGTCTTTATCTATCAAGATGTTTTCGGGCTTCAAGTCTCTATAAATAATTCCTATGAAATGAAGATACTCAAACGCCAAAACAACTTGAGCGGCGTAAAACTTAGAAAGGGGTTCGTCAAACTTCTTCAATTGTCTTAAGTGACCAAACATCTCCCCTCCATTAACAAACGGCATAACCAGATACAAATACACATTGTCCATAAAAAAGTAATCCATATTAATGAGAAAGTCAAATCGAACACCGTCCAAAATCCTAGTTTCGGAAATGGTATGTACAACTTGCTTAGTTTTCACCACATTTGTTTTCTCCATCATCTTCATGGCGTACAGTCTGTCGGACTTGACTTTATGTTTACACAAAACCACTCGGCCAAACGAACCAGTGCCTAAAGTTTTCATTATCTGGAAATCAGTTATGGTGGCGTTTGCTTTAAATTCTCCGTTCCATTTACTCTCAAATTCTTTCTTCGCCCTCTTCAAAAAGGCCTCGAATTCTGCGTAATGTTTGTTGAGCTTTTGGTCAGCCATCTCGCATCTGTCATCGCGCGTGCACTCTTTGACATTTGAAATATCGTCACCGTCATTGTCTTATAAGCTTACTTTGTTACTGTGGAAATTCATTTTTCTGTGTCATAGGCAAGTTGATTTGTCATTTTAAAATAGGCAACTTCTGACAGAATAGAGGCGTTCAAAGAAAAGAACGCTTTAAATTGGTACCTAGCCCAGGAAAAATTGTAAAACTGACTTCAGCATCCTTAGGAGTATGAAGAATTTATGCCAAAGTTCCCGATCTCGAGCTAATAATAGCCATAGCTCTAGAGCTGAATACTAGGAGTACATACTTTATCTGCAAAAATGATTTAGATAAGGTGATTACGGTGCCCGTGTGACGGTTTAGGGTATATGTCCGAGATATTGATATTGATTTGATGATATATGCTCCTTCGAGACTGATGGACTTGATGGAAAGGATATTGTGGAAACGCACCACACAAATCAGTACCTTATCTCATCTTCAACCTTCTCAAGAATTGTCAGTTACCTACTCAAGAGTTCACCATCCAATCATCACATCGAAGCCTCATTTCTATCGAATAGTCATAGAAATCCCAAAGGACTTGTACCTTGACGCAGTTCTAGTAATACTGGGACGGGTGGGATGGCTTGCGCGCTTCAATGATATAAAGAGCCGAACCATAGGTTTAACCATATTGGAGGGGTTTTTATTTGAGAAGCCAGACTAAATCAAGTCCCTGGAAGGGGGCAGCAGCTCTTTCAGTAATCATAGTGGCAGAGATCGTGAGGGTTGGTATGGCACTGTGATACACACTACTGCGATGTGGAAGGCAACGGGAAACCACCACATTATTTTATCCCTAGTACAGCGTACTTTAATTTATGATGATGGCACCTTCTGGAGTAAAATATTCCGGAGGTAAAATAGTCCCACATTCGGATCTCCGGGCGGGGACTGCTTCGGGGGGAGTCATCAGAAATGATAAGTGTAACATCTCACGAGTCGGAGCGTGGAATGTTAGAAGCATGAAACAAGTAGGGAAGTTAGAGAATTTGAAAATTGAGATGGATAGGTTAGCATTAGACGTAGTAGGTATCAGTGAAGTGCGATGGCCAGAAGCTGGAGACTTCTGGAGCGGAGATTTTAGAGTAATACACACAGGATCTGTAGGAGGAAATTCGGGAGTAGGAATTGTTATGCGGAAAAAAGTAGGACAGAGTGTAGAAAATTTCTTACAGCAAAGTGACAGAGTAGTTATGGTTAGGTTAGATTCGAAACCTGTAAAAACAGTAATAATACAGGTATATATGCCCACTTCTAACTACAGTGATGAGGCCGTAGAGGCAGTTTATAGTGATATTGAATATGTGCTAGATTTTGTGAGAGGGCACGAAAATTTAATAATTACAGGAGATTTCAATGCAGTCGTAGGCACAGGGCGAGAGGGCGGAATAGTTGGCCCCTTTGGATTAGGCAATAGGAACGATAGGGGAGTTAGACTGATAGAGTTCTGCGATAAACATAACTTAACGGTCGCGAACACTCTATTTCACCATCATGTTAGGAGATGCTATACGTGGAAGATGCCAGGAGACTTAGGGAGATATCAAATAGATTACATTCTCGTTAGGCAAAGATTTAGAAATCAAGTTAGGGATTGTAGAAGTTATCCAGGAGCAGATATAGATAGTGATCACAACATAGTCGTTATGAAAGCCAATCTTAAATTTAAGATTTTGAAAAAAAGAAGCGGAAGAAGGTATCTTGACCCAGAGAAACTAAAAGATGATATATGCGCAATAAGTTCGAGAAAAAGACAAACAAAGCACTAAAGGGCACGGGTGGAAATATTGTTAGGGACATAGAGGCAGAATGGAATTGCATTAAAAATAGTTTAGTTTCCTCAGCTAGGGATATTTTGGGTCATAAACAGAATGAAAGTAGGAAACCCTGGATAACAAAACATATTGTGAGTCTAATAGAGGAAAGGCGAAAATATAAAAATAGGTTAGATGAAACAGGGAAACAAAGATATAAGGCGATCAAGTGGGAAATTATTCGGGAATGTAGGAAAGCGAAACAGCAATGGATCGATAATAAATGCAAAGAAGTGGAAGATAAATTCGAAGTAGGAAAGACTGATGAAGCATATAAAATAATTAGGAGAAATTTTAGAGAAATTGGATCTAGTACCAAAAACATTAGAAATGAGGCAGGAGATATCCTAATCGGAAGTGGGGAGAAGGCAGATAGGTGGAAAGAATATTTAGGAAACTTATATGCGGGACAGGAAGTGCAAGATATATTAGAAAGCGAAAGCAGTGTAGAGGGGGATAACCTAGGGAGTCCTATAATGAGAGAAGAGTTTGAGATAGCACTAAAAAGTTTAAGGAATAATAAAGCACCAGGTATAGATGGCTTGCAGGCAGAAATCTTAAAGTGCGCAGGTCAAGAGGTAATAGATCGTTTATTTAAACTAGTTAGTCGCATATACCTGACAGGCGAGATTCCAGAAGATTACAAACGGAACATCATAGTAGCTTTGCCAAAAAGGAAAGGCGCGGATAGATGCGAAAATTTTAGAACTATCAGTTTAACTTCCCATGCGTCAAAAATTTTAACTAGAATTGTGCAAAGAAGGATGGAGAAAAAGGCGGAAGAAATATTAGGAGAAGATCAGTTCGGATTTAGACGAAATAGAGGAACGCGCGAGGCCATTCTAGCTTTACGAGTAATTATAGAAAAAACGATAGAAAAGAGAAAGAGCGTCTATATAGGATTTGTAGATTTAGAAAAAGCCTTCGACAACGTAAAATGGGGGAAGATGTTCGAAGTGCTGAGAAGGGTAGGGATGAAATACAGGGACAGAAGAATAATACATAATCTCTACAAAGAGCAAAAGGCAGTTATAGAATGTGAGCAGGAACAAAGGGAAGTAGATATCCGGAAGGGAGTGAGACAGGGATGTGCACTGTCGCCTCTAGTTTTCAACTTATATATCGAAGATGCGATTAATATTGTTAAGGAAAGAACAGCCTCAGGGATCAATGTACAGGGCCAAACTATTAACATGCTCAGATTTGCGGATGATATAGCAGTGTTAGCATCTAGCGAAGAAGAATTAGGAGCGGCTTTGAATGAAATGGAAGCAGTTTTGACACAGGGCTTCGGCATGAAAATCAATAAAAAGAAAACTAAAATTTTGGTATGTAGGGGATGTGAAAATAGAACTAAAATGGAAATACAAATTGGAAATGAGAAGATAGAGGAGGTCGCGGATTTCTGCTACTTAGGAAGTAAAATAACTCAAGACGGTAGGAGCACTAAAGATATAAAACAAAGAATGGCGCAGGGCCGAGTTGCGTTTAACAAAAAGAAACAACTGTTATGCTCGAGAACGGTTAATATAGAGACTAGGAAGAGACTCTTAACGTCGTATGTATGGAGTACGGCATTATACGGGTGCGAAACTTGGACAATAGGAGAAGCGGATAGAAAAAGAGTAGAAGCGTTTGAAATGTGGTGCTACAGACGCATGATGAAGATACCGTGGATAGATAAGGTTAGCAATAGGGAAGTATTAGAAAGAGTTGGGGAAAAGCGAAAGGTATGGAAAACAATAAAGAGTAGGAGAGATAGGATGGTAGGACACCTTCTAAGACACGAAGGAATAGTTCGTGACATACTAGAGTCAGAGATAGGAATAAAAAGAGGTAGGGGTAGGCCTAGATTAGACTACTGCTCTCAAATAGTTAGGGATGTAGGATGTTCTACTTTTAGGGAAATGCGTAGGTTAGCTCAGGATAGAAAAGAATGGAGGTACGCGTCCAACCAGTCTTCGGACTGAGAACCTTATGATGATGAGTCATAGAAATAGACAATGTACAACTTGCATGGAATTAGTCGCAACCTAACCTATAACGAAACATCCGATCGGCTCTATGGAATTTTTTAAGTGTTGCATTGCTTAAATTGTACCAGTCAGCAGTTGTTTATATTGTACCGGTACAATTTACGATACCTACCCAGCTATTTTTTCATGTTTCATCCTTCCAACCCCGTCACAGGGTACGAAATGTTAAAAGTGCAACATTAAGTTTTTCCTCTTTAAAATGTTTGTAAACTGTCGTAAGGTTGCAAATCGAGTATATTTGTGTATTACTTATATTTATGTATTGTTGTAATCCTCACTTTTAAAATAGTCTCGTATATTCGAATTCTCTCTCATTGGTATGACGTCACTCATAAGTGTCATGGCTTCCGTCAACATGGTGGCTATTTATTTACGTATTTAGTTGTTCTAGTCCTTGAGTTTTCTTTTTCTGCGACTAATTAAAAGTATTACAAGTGTTTGGCTGTTATATTTCCAGTGTAATTGAGTTGATTAACCTGGAATATTTTGACGGAAGAAGGATATTTTAAAACACTTTTTGTGATGTTTTGCTGCATTGTTGTTTTGTTTTTGCTTGTGTGTCTAGGTTGGACGTCAATAATAAACAGTGCTTGGACTTTTTTGTGAATCATTCACTTTTCGTTTATATTGAGTTCTACTTTTAGTACGTGTTTATCTTATTATCTTTTCCAAAGAGTTCTTGTGTTTACTGCACACGTGATCGATTATTACCATGCCAAGTATCATCATCATGCCATCGTCTTGCTAGATGTAGTTTCTTATGAGTTTGTCTAGGACAGGTAATAATAATTTCTGGCAGACTGACAGGAAATCGTAGCGGAAGATTCCAGTCCCTTTGAGCCTAAAAATACACCGCGGATGTGGAAAATGTAAAATTTGAGAATGTTTTAAGAGACGCAGTTTGGTTTTAACTTCGTTGTTCTATTTAAAACCCGGCAAGGTCATAATAACATCCCGACGCCCGCCGTCGGTTTTAAGTACACGCTCTTTGTCTCTATCTCCCGAGATAAAACGAAACATCTGACGACCCGATACCAAGTTCGTGACCGTGTAACCCCTAAAAGACATTAATTCGAAAATTAGATGAATGTACTTATTTTCTGTGAAAATTTGCGCGTCGTTTTTCTTTGTTGCGGAACATTTGTCAGGAAAATTTACGTCCCGTTTCTGTCGATTAGGCCATGTGCAGACGTAAATTGCTATTTTTAGAGGGAATCTGGAATGGAGCCAGGAGATTCTGCGAAAAAGATTTCATCGGGGTCGGGCGAACGCCTTCCACCTTTAGACCAAATGCGCAGTACAAATATTTTTTTGTTTCTTTCCAGGTCAAGAAACAGATGTTTAATCCTCTTTTGCAAATAAAAATGCGAACGTCTTAAGAATTTTAGGCCGAAGAAGCCAAGTTATTCTTACATCAGTAAATATAGCATACTGGGTATACTTGCAAAAATGTGTTAGGGACAAATTTGAAACTTTGAACTTCAAAAATTTTTGATGCAACTCTTTTGGCAATGCCTTTTCACGAAGCCATTGGCAATACGACCCTTCCCGTTTGTACTAGAAGTAACGCTTGAAACTTTAACCTATTCCTGCAAGGAGAGCCGTGGTGGAACATGCAATGCATCTAACCCCTTTTCTGCCCAGGATTAATGAGGTTTTAATTTTACCAGTAAGAGTAATGGTTTCAACCCTAACTTCCAGAACAGAAAGAGTAGACGTCACTTAGGGGGGCGCCAGGGAATATCTGCTACTGTACAATCGGTTTATTGACTCCTGTGGGCACTTGTCTGGGCGATGAAGATGGTCCCGATATCTTGAATCAAGTCATGTTCATGTCAAGCTGTTGAATATCATCAACCTAGTCCGCGTCTAAATCATTTTCCCGAATCAAGCTTTCCGCTTGGAAACAATTACATTTGAAAATGCGATGTTTTCGATAACGTCTGGCATAGAGGCTTAATCCACAAGTTGGTTGCTGCAAGTATATCAGCAGATCTTGTAAAAGCTGCTCGTTTTTTCTTGAATCGTCGTGCTTTAGAACGTTGCGCTTTTTTGAAAAGCCGGAATTCCCCAAGGCTAAACCCTCGGTCCTGTGCTATATATTCTATTCATACATGACATTTCCTACAAACAAAGCTCTGAAGTCGCATAGCAGTAGCAACATGCTAACAGTCAGCAAACAAACCTTGATCTAGACTGGATGGAAACCTGGAAAATCGCTGTTAGTGAGGAAGAAATGCAAACTTTATCCGTCAGTAAGTGAGAACTTCCTCCGCCACTGCTAGTATATGTCAATAAACTCAGAGTTCCTTGGGCCTGTAGACACTTTGTTTCCCTTCACTTCAAACAATTCAGTTTTCGAATAAAATAACAATATAAAAGGAAGAATTCGTAATCATCATTTAACAATACCTATAATGTCCCCAGAATAATCAAATTTGGGCTATTCAAAATCGCCAATTGTAATATGTAGGTATCTTATGAAATTTGTGGATACTTTCTGTTTTCAAAAACCTAAAAATGAAATGAATTCTCTTTCAAAAAAATCGATTTTCTCAACGGCGAATTTTCCAAACCCAAAAATCTGTTGTCATCCCTTAACAAATTTGAAGCACCTGTCAGATCCTGAAAAATCGTCTCCACTTTTCGCCCATTGTTACGACCGCATGTGACGCACATGAACAAGTGGGGGGTAAACAAACTGGCGCGATATATAACTACACGCGCGAGACAAGGTGGAATCAAAACGCGCTCAAAAGTGATAACCAAAAGTGCATCTGTATTGTTTACATTTTTTTAAAAATATTGTTGCTCGTTGGACTAACAGTTTGTGTGCAAAAATGCGTCCGCCAGTGCAATTTGGAGTTGCCGATATCACCAATGAAGAAAACGAAGAGCCCGACCCAAGGATGGTCGCAATGATGGTGGTCACCAGACTAGCTGGAAGGGGCATAATTAGGGTGGTTGGAAGGTGCAACGAAGCCCAGGAGAATAACAATCTTGGTTAGTAATTTGCTTTAAATTGAATTTGATAAAAACAAAACTAATACAAAACTGTAAACTGTAAAACTGTACTGTTACTAATTGGATTATTTTATTTTTAAACTTGAAAATTCGAATTATTGCCCGGAGATAAATATTAAAACGCCACTGACCTCAGTAGCGCCCTAGAAGGCAGTCAAAGGACGCGAATCTAGAGACAATTCATCTCTTTTTATGGCTTAAACAGGAAGGTAGTTCAAAACGACTGAGTCTACCTTGAAATTGTTACTTACGCACAGAGGTTTGATTTATAACAAAGAGGAAGCGTGATTTCCTAATATACTGAAAGTTTTAGCGTTATTGTACGATTAAAAAGGAAAGTTTAACCATAAGACAGTTGGAAAGCAGGAGTTACTGCTTTCAATTTCATTAGGAAGATTACCAATTAAAATTAGATTGCTATGTTATAGTTTTATTGTTAGTTAGGAATAAACACGCTAAAAATTTATGCGTAGAGATTATTAAACTCGTCTATTGTTGATTACTTGTCTTTCTTATCTTTATCTTAATTGGTTCTGGATTTTAGTGCACAGGTAGTGTAAAAATAACAAAGAACTTTTTTTAATTATATTTTCCTTTTCTGTGTACACTCTTTTAGGAAATTTTGCGGAAATTAAAAATGGAAAAAGAATATTTTGTAAGGGCAGCCATTTTGAGTGATTTTCTTCTAATTGGCAACCCTGGATGCAGACCTGAAATTCATCTGCACAGGACAAACATTTCCTGTTGCAAACGCATTTCGAACGATCTCTCAACAATGCGTGGAAAGCCCAAAATAAAAATAGATCGCGTTTATTTTAAGCATTTCTACACCTTGCAAATCTCCGCAAATGCGTCCCGTTTAACGCGTTTTGCGTTTCGAAATCGCGTGATGTTCCTTTAAAATCGAATTATTTGCGCTCGCGATAGTGATTTTAGCGGAATATTTTACATGCACACGTGACCTTACATTAAAAATAGACACGGAAACATACGTTGTAGGAAATAATCAGAGAAACTCGGTTAAGTACTTAAAAATGGCGTCTGGAGTTACCAGGGTTGTTCATAGATGCGAGGACGCACAAGAAAGTCAAAATTTAGGTATGAAGAAAAAGTTAGGTTAAAGATTTAAGTTGGTGACACTGCATGTTCATAGGCGGAGGTTGTGAACATTTCTTGGTATTAATGGATTTTTTTCATTTCAGATCTCTCAAACTGCAGTCTCATGCAGGTTCCAGACGCAGTTTACCACTTAATGCGACACACCGAACTGAAAACCTGTGATTTAAGTGACAATGTGATTACAAAAATACCTCCAAAATTCGCTGTGAAGTTTAGCCTCATTACGGACTTAAATTTATCGCAGAATCAAATGGCTAAACTTCCAGATGAAATCGCAGACCTTAAATCGTTAGAAAGACTAGACATATCTCACAATACCTTCATATCTTTGCCAAATTCCATCTTTAGGATACCTAAATTAAGGATACTCAATGCCAGTAACAATCACATTGCCGGTAAGTTGATTTTTACTTGCATTCGTATTATCTTTCCTTCAACATTTGTTTTCTTTGTTTTCAGATGTGGACGTAGATTGTTTAGAAGATGCTCCTTCACTGGAAACCGTAGACATTAGCAATAACCCTCTAGCGCCTCGCATCCACGATTCATTATCAATGGTGAGGAAAATTCAAATTACCATATCTCCAAGAGAGAAAGAAGATTGGGAAGACCTTACCATATAGTTTTTTGTAAAAAAATGTAATAATAAACAGCACTGCCATGCTCTATAATGAACAGAAATATTTCATCAATAGAATTTGTTGTTTTCCTATTTATGCGTTGGTAAAATATTTCTGTTTATCTTTGTCTTTGTTAGCCCTCGTGATACGGGTCTATACCATAGGACTATATAATTATTAAAACTGACATTTGTTATGTTACGCCACTGAAGTTTTCAAAAGTTGGACATCCATAATTATAGAGTTCAATGGCTTTTCGAGTATAAGGCTGGTGCACTTAGTGAAAATTAATTTAATAATGTAAAATATTTGTATTTTTTTACATATTGATATATTTGTATAAAAATAACTAATAACGGCGAGTGTTTGAGAGTCTCGATTTTGCAGGGACGTACTCAAACACAATTTGAGTGTATTATTTTGTACTTACTTCTTTTTTAAAATCGTAGTTGATGAGAAATTGTTAGTTGCCTTTTCATGTTTGTATATCGTCTTTTTCTCTGAAATTCAGCATTTCATTGTGGCTGTCTCCTAGTCATTTTGTGATTATAAGGATCGAATATTATAAATAACGTCAAGAATAGAAGATGGAAAGTATCAATAAAAATATTTTTGACTCACTTAGCGTTTTATTTAAAAAAAATGTCTTAAATTATGTAGGGACTTACATTGGTTCTCTACATTAGATGAGGGAGTTTACTACCTATTTGTTTATTTGGAATGGTTGGAAATGGCGAAAGTAAATATAGATGGCGAACTGCCGTGTAATATTTTGAAGCTTAGCTTACAAGAGACATCTAGTATCACTATCTCCTACTTTTATGCCAATAAAGTAGAAAACTTCGTTAGGCGGCTTTCAACGCCACCTATTACACGAATTATTACAGTAGTCAATAATTTCTTGCTACATTATAAACAAGCTAGCTATCTACCGCCATCACACGGACTCTTAGGAAACTAACGAATTGTTGATCCCATTCGAACGTGGAAACGCTTCAGAATAGCCTTCAATTTATCATTGGCAATAACATGTTCAATTTTACCTGGTGTGCGCACGCATAGGGTAGAAAATGTGGGCTATCCTAAATAATAGTGTGAGCTATAATCGATATATTACGCATTTTTACTTTAGTGTATAATATACATACTATCTATTACATTATCACTGAAAAGGTCTAACAGAGAAGCGCTGCTGTCAGATGTATCTATTTTTCTTCATAGGCAGATTAATTATCCTAAATTTCTAATATAAACAGATCTCCCAATGTCGGTTTTTCTAACATTTAATATCGTCCATTTCGGAGCAGATCGCAAACGTTAAAAATAGGCGCAAAATGGAGTCCTCGAGGCCCAGTTTGGGATCAATAGCCCAACATGGCAGCCCTGATTAAAATGTAAATTTTCCTACTAGTTCTACAAAGTATGATTTACAGATTTCTACTCGATATTCGTAGAGTCGGAGCGTGGAATGTTAGAAGCATGAAACAAGTAGGAAAGTTAGAGAATTTGAAAATTGAGATGGATAGGTTAGCATTAGACGTAGTAGGTATTAGTGAAGTGCGATGGCTAGAAGCTGGAGACTTCTGGAGCGGAGATTTTAGAATAACACACACAGGATCTGCAGGAGGAAATTCGGAAGTAGCAATTGTTATGCGGAAAAAAGTAGGGCAGAGTGTAGAAAATTTCTTACAGCAAAGTGACAGGGTAGTTATGGTTAGGTTAGATTCGAAACCTGTAAAAACAGTAATAATACAGGTATATATGCCCACTTCTAACTACAGTGATGAAGTCGTAGAGGCAGTTTATAGTGATATTGAATATGTGCTAGATTTTGTGAGAGGGCACGAAAATTTGATAATTATAGGAGATTTCAATGCAGTCGTAGGCACAGGGCGAGAGGGCGGAATAGTTGGCCCCTTTGGATTAGGCAATAGGAACGATAGGGGAGTTAGACTGATAGAGTTCTGAGATAAACATAACTTAACGGTCGCGAACACTCTGTTTCACCATCATGTTAGGAGACGCTATACGTGGAAGATGCCAGGAGACCTAGGGAGATATCAAAAAGATTACATTCTTGTTAGGCAAAGATTTAGAAATCAAGTTAGGGATTGTAGAAGTTATCCAGGAGCAGATATAGATAGTGATCACAACATAATCGTTATGAAGGCCAATCTTAAATTTAAGATTTTGAAAAAACGAAGCGGAAGAAGGTATCTTGACCTAGAGAAACTAAAAGATGATGATACGCGCGATAAGTTCGAGAAAAAGACAAACGAAGTACTAAAAGGCGCGGGTGAAAATATTGTTAGGGACATAGAGGCAGAATGGAATTGCATTAAAAATAGTTTAGTTTCCTCAGCTAGGGATATTTTGGGTCATAAACCGGATGAAAGTAGGAAACCCTGGATAACAAAATATATTGTGAGTCTAATAGAGGAAAGGCGAAAATATAAAAATAGGTTAGATGAAATAGGGAAACAAAGATATAAGGCGATCAAGTGGGAAATTATTCGGAAATGTAGGAAAGCGAAAGAGCAATGGATCGATAATAAATGCAAAGAAGTGGAAGATAAGTTCGAAGTAGGAAAGACTGATGAAGCATATAAAATAATTAGGAGAAATTTTAGAGAAATTGGATCTAGTACCAAAAACATTAGAAATGAGGCAGGAGATATCCTAATCGAAAGCGGGGAGAAGGCAGATAGGTGGAAAGAATATTTAGGAAACTTATATGCGGGACAAGAAGTGCAAGATATATTAGAAAGCAAAAGCAGTGTAGAAGGGGATAACCTAGGGAGTCCTATAATGAGAGAAGAGTTTGAGCTAGCACTAAAAAGTTTAAGGAATAATAAAGCACCAGGTATAGATGGCTTGCAGGCAGAAATCCTAAAGTGCGCAATTCAAGAGGTAATAGATCGTTTATTTAAATTAGTTAGTCGCATATACCTGACAGGCGAAATTCCAGAAGATTACAAACGGAACATCATAGTAGCTTTGCTAAAAAGGAAAGGCGCGGATAGGTGCGAAAATTTCAGAACCATCAGTTGAACTTCCCATGCGTCAAAAATTTTAACTAGAATTTTGCAAAGAAGGATGGAGAAAAAGGCGGAAGAAATATTAGGAGAAGATCAGTTCGGATTTAGACGAAATAGAGGAACGCGCGAGGCCATTCTAGCTTTACGAGTAATTATAGAAAAAACGATAGAAAAGAGAAAGAGCGTCTATATAGGATTTGTAGGATTAGAAAAGGCCTTCGACAACGTAAAATGGGGGAAGATGTTCGAAGTGCTGAGAAAGGTAGGGATGAAATATAGCGACAGAAGAATAATACATAATCTCTACAAAGAGCAAAAGGCAGTTATAGAATGTGAGCAGGAGCGAAGGGAAGTAGATATCCGGAAAGGAGTGAGACAGGGATGTGCATTGTCACCTCTAGTTTTCAACTTATATATCGAAGATGCGATTAATATTGTTAAGGACAGAACAGCCTCAGGGATTAATGTACAGGGTCAAACTATTAACATGCTCAGATTTGCGGATGATATAGCAGTGTTAGCATCTAGCAAAGAAGAATTAGGAGCGGCTTTGAACGAAATGGAAGCAGTTTTGACACAGGGCTACGGCATGAAAGTCAATAAAAAGAAAACTAAAGTATTGGTATTGGCATTATACATTATGGAATCTTCGATATCACAGTACACTATTAAAAATATTTCAGCTTTGTTGATATAACTTAATTTTCGCACATTTTGACACACACATATACTGGTTTGGCAATACCTCATCCCCGTCCTAGCGATCTGGCAATTTCACAGATTTACATTTTATTTCAAGACTTTCGATAATATAAAACAATTGGCCTTGTTGAAATAACTTTATTTTTCCAGTTTTGGCATAACCTAACCTAAAAGATTCCACCCACAGCGCGCAGCCAGACTTTCACTCTCTTGACGCCCTTCGCCATTAAACTCTTCTGATCGTGAAAATGTCCTTGGCAAAATCACATGAGATAACACGCAGCCAGCTCTTAGACTATCGGGAAAATTCAACATTCGAATACTCATTCAAACTTTTATTCAAATATTCGAATTATTCAGTATTTTCGAATATTGCACCATTGAAATATTTGAGTATTCGAATATCTGAATACATATTGAAGTATTTGAATATTCGGCTACCAATTTAGATATTCAATATTCGACAACTATTCGAATATTGAACTGTTAATAAGTAATATAAAAATACATCAATGAACATAAAATATATACTTGGAACTGATAAATTAAACGCATAGAATAGAAAAAAGAACAAGCATAGAAATTACCACTAAAAAGCATTTTGTATTGAGATAATTTTAGTAAAATATTGAATATTGAAAAATTTAAATATTCGAATAAAGTAGGTACTCGAATTTAGAATTTTCAGTTATTCGAATACATATTTGAATTATTCGAATACGATTCTTAACCCTGTTTTACTATTTAACTAGAAAACTCCACAATATAAATAAAAGCAAGCTGAAAAGCTTAACAACTTTTATTTTATAATTTACAGATACACTGCTATACCATCAGATGGTATCGCTAACAAAAAAACTACAATACTAAAAATAAATTAAAACATGAGATTAATATGATAAAAACAACTGGTTTGCGACTAAGATTTGGATGTTAATAGGAGAAATGGTATTAGAAGTAATGTATAGGATCATTTTATATGTACGGTTCCGACCAATATTTAATAGTACTATGCCGTTCAAATGAATTATTGGTCTTAGCCACTCTTGACCGCAATTTTACATCCTTTGGCTTCAACATGCTTTTATGGTTACTCAACATCCTAGAAGGAGTTAATATTGATTTAGAACTCAATCCAGTACATTCTAGAAAATGCTCGTACGTAGGCCCATTGCCATTAATATTATTAGTTTTTTGGGAATCCCCGACATTCGTGTTTAAGAATTTACACTTCTGTTGCTCCAACTTTTCTTTCAATTGCTTCACAGAGTTTAAGTTCAAATTTAACTGGACGTTTTCGTGATTTCTTAATTCTGGCGCGGTTTTATTTAAATTAATTTTAGCAGAACTTTTTACATCATTTATATTTTTAGTTTCTTTGTCTAAATCCAAGTCTTCCACTTGATATTCTTCGATTTCGCAATCGTCTAGTTTGAATTCTTCAAAATTTTGACTCAAATCGAAATCATTTAAAACTTCTTTTGGCGGATCTTTCAGGTTTTCAAAACTCGAAAATATGTGTTTGTTTTTTTGTTTCGGACTTATTTCTGATATAATTTGGTGGGTATTGAAACCAGAAATTAAACTAGAAACAGAAGTACCGATCACAATGGGATGGCGAACATTGTCGGTTCTGGTATGTTTCGTTTTTAGTATTTGCGAATTATTCTTTACATAATTATCGTAACTTATTCTTTCTTCTTGCTTAGGAGTTTCATCTGGGATGATAATCTCAGAAACTTGAGGTAACTTCGGGATTTCTGCGTCTGAACTTTTAATTTTTGTAAGTTTAATGGTACTACTTTCTTTTTGTTTCAATTCGTTAAATTTTTCTATGTTCTTCTTGACCATCATACTAGGCACTATTTCATTTACTATAACTGGATCATACGTGTTTTCGGTTTCTTTAGTTATTTCTTTAGGGGGTGCATTTATTTCTGCTACTACATTTATTCTTTTCGGAGATATGTTTTTCTTTATTGGTAAATTGAGTTCTGATATGGAACAATAATCGGGTTCTGAATCTAAACCTGATTCGCTGGTTTTATCACTCTTATTTTTGTTGTTTAGTATTTGTATTTTATATTTTGACAATAAATTGGCTGGTTTTGGTGGTAAAGCGGGTGGGGGGCGTAAAATTTTGCTTTTTCTCACTGGCTTCACTTCCTTTTCCCCGTTTTCTGACATATCTATGTAATAATGACTAGTTTTTTCAGGATCTACTTGAGCGATGCTCAGTTTTTGTGTAGACATTTTGCTTATTTCTTTTTCTTGTTTATTTTCTATTTTTAAGTCATCTCCTGGTCTACTCAAGATCTGTTCGTAACTGTTGCTACTGCAAACACTTTGGGGTGTTTCATAGAAATTCGGTAATTTTTGTATAGGTGTCTCGTAATAGTCTTGTTTGTCTTCTTCTTCGATGATATCTTCATCTTGGAATTTTACTCTTTTGTTTTTCAACGATTTTCTTTCAGTGTTGGGTGTTTTAGGAGGGGAACTTATGGCGTCGTTCATATTTTGCAATAAAATTTGGTTCATGCATTCTAAAACTGGGTTGTCTCTATAAACGTCTCTCCTTTCTTCATCCTCTTGATCGCTAGCACTCGCGTACCATGTATCATTTGTGTCACCCCCATCGAAAAGAGGTATGGTTTCTGTTATTTTCGAAGAATTTATTTCAGCGCCCTCAGGATTTACAATTTTTTCTTCCGAAGGATTTTCGTCGCCATTTTCAATAACTGATTCGTTATTGACCTCTAAACTAATATTCTGACTACTATCATTTGAACTTGAATTTAAGTTATTTAACTTCAAAACTTCAAAATATGTGCCAATACTCTTACGGTGGCCTCTTTTTCTTCTACTCAACGAATCTTTATTTTTATTTTTTATAAAAACGTGTTGGTTTAATTCTGCGTTCATCATCACATTATTCGTTGTTAGTTCAGGTAAAGTTTCATTTTCCGCGCTGTTGTACTCTCTTTCCGATACTGTAGCGTAAGTTTCACTGCTGCTGTCCAAAGATTCGAAATTAGAACTGTGGTTATCTTGAAAATCTGTAGCGCAATATTCGGAACTGCTTTCAAGACTCTCCATATTAGAACTGGGACTGTAATAAACCTTACAGTTCTTACAATATTGTCCACAAATTAATTTTTGAATATCATTCTGTTGTTTTTTAATGATAAAGTCTTTTTCCTGCAACTGATGGCTTAAAAATTTTTGTTCTTGCTTCAACCGAGCTTCGAAAATTAACAAAGCACGGAGGACTTTGGCTAGTTGGTCATCGCGAAGTAGTTTTTCTGATTGGTATTGTTGCTCTTTTTCTTGTAATTTTCTCGTGTACTGGGCGACCAAGTGGCGACACCTTTTGGTCTGGAGTTTCAACGCCTTTTGAACCATTTCGAGCTCGCCTCGGATTGAAGACACTTCTTCTTCACTGTACATCTGTAAAAAAAAATGAAATTGTTAAATGTGTTTAAAAAATAAAACGTACGAAGTGTATACAACATTGGATACGAAAATAAAAAAAAAACTATGGAAAAGAAAAATTATATCGGTAAGTGTTTATAACAGATTGAATAGAATATTATCAGTATTGAAAATTAATAACAGAATTCCAGAAAAACCCATACAACTTCAAAAACTTCAAAAAAACGAACCAATGAGGCACTCTTGCAATCCAGAAAGACTGCAAAAATATATATTGATGACTTTAAACAGCAATTTTTCTATTCAAATTTTTAAAGAATTTGTAGAAAATATTTGCAGTAAAGACATTCGCAGCAAAACAAAGAGACTCCTTGTTTTCACCAAAAGCTAGGTAGGTTACAAGAGAATTTACCAAAAACAAATAAAGTAAGTTCGTCCCATACATTGTACATTTTACACTAATGCACGTACCTATCTGTACAATTTTTACGACATGCTAATAAGAGAAAAACAATTTTGTAACTTACTAATAACAAACGTGGCGCTGCGGCGCGAACGTTTGGAATTTGGCCTGTCAGAAATCTTAGGAATGTTGTTCTGGCTTAATCAGTTATTAGGTTTTTTATGTGCGGTGGAGTATCGCCGCTAAACACCCTAGCCTTTCACCTGAACAACAAGAGCCCACGTGCGTTTCACTCTTTATAAATTTATTGGGAATGTACTAACTTGTACTTTTACACTTAGACGTATCAAGTACAACAATATTTTTAGTATTTTTCATAAAAAGTTCTTAAATTAAAACAAAAAATGTTTCAGTAGGCAGTATTTTAAATTAAATTACTAATTCCATCATTGTAGGCAATATAAAAAATTGAAACTAAATTTCTAATATAAAAATTAAAGAAAATAAAAATAATATTAAAAATAAATTTATTATAATAAACTACTAAAAATGAAAATTCCTAATCCTATAAATTCATCATCATAAGGTTCTCAGTCCGAAGACTGGTTGGACGCGTACCTCCATTCTTTTCTATCCTGAGCTAACCTACGCATTTCCCTAAAAGTAGAACATCCTACATCCCTAACTATTTGAGAGCAGTAGTCTAATCTAGGCCTACCCCTACCTCTTTTTATTGCTATCTCTGACTCTAGTATGTCGCGAACTATTCCTTCGTGTCTTAGAAGGTGTCCTACCATCCTATCTCTCCTACTCTTTATTGTTTTCCATACCTTTCGCCTTTCCCCAACTCTTTCTAATACTTCCCTATTGCTAACCTTATCTATCCACGGTATCTTCATCATGCGTCTGTAACACCACAGTTCAAACGCTTCTACTTTTTTTCTATCCGCTTCTCCTATTGTCCAAGTTTCGCACCCGTATAATGCCGCACTCCACACATACGACTTTAAGAGTCTCTTCCTAGTCTCTATATTAACCGTTCTCGAACATAACAGTTGTTTCTTTTTGTTAAACGCAACTCGTCCCTGCGCCATTCTTTGTTTTATATCTTTAGTGCTCCTACCGTCTTGGGTTATTTTACTTCCTAAGTAGCAGAAATCCGCGACCTCCTCTATCTTCTCATTTCCTATTTGTATTTCAATTTTAGTTCTATTTTCACTCCATCTACATACCAAAATTTTAGTTTTCTTTTTATTGATTTTCATGCCGTAGCCCTGTGTCAAAACTGCTTCCATTTCATTCAAAGCCGCTCCTAATTCTTCTTTGCTAGATGCTAACACTGCTATATCATCCGCAAATCTGAGCATGTTAATAGTTTGGCCCTGTACATTGATCCCTGAGGCTGTTCTTTCCTTAACAATATTAATCGCATCTTCGATATATAAGTTGAAAACTAGAGGTGACAATGCACGTCCCTGTCTCACTCCCTTCCGGATATCTACTTCCCTTCGTTCCTGCTCACATTCTATAACTGCCTTTTGCTCTTTGTAGAGATTATGTATTATTCTTCTGTCCCTGTATTTCATCCCTACCTTTCTCAGCACTTCGAACATCTTCCCCCATTTTACGTTGTCGAAGGCTTTTTCTAAATCTACAAATCCTATATATACGCTCTTTCTCTTTTCTATCGTTTTTTCTATAATTACTCGTAAAGCTAGAATGGCCTCGCGCGTTCCTCTATTTCGTCTAAATCCGAACTGATCTTCTCCTAATATTTCTTCCGCCTTTTTCTCCATCCTTCTTTGCACAATTCTAGTTAAAATTTTTGACGCATGGGAAGTTAAACTGATAGTTCTAAAATTTTCGCATCTATCCGCGCCTTTCCTTTTTGGCAAAGCTACCATGATGTTCAGTTTGTAATCCTCTGGAATCTCGCCTGTCAGGTATATGCGACTAACTAATTTAAATAAACGATCTATTACCTCTTGACCTGCGCACTTTAAGATTTCTGCCTGCAAGCCATCTATACCTGGTGCTTTATTATTCCTTAAACTTTTTAGTGCTAGCTCAAACTCTTCTCTCATTATAGGACTCCCTAGGTTATCCCCTTCTACACTGCTTTCACTTTCTAATATATCTTGCACTTCCTGTCCCGCATATAAGTTTCCTAAATATTCTTTCCACCTATCTGCCTTCTCCCCGCTTTCGATTAGGATATCTCCTGCCTCATTCCTAATGCTTTTGGTCTTTCCTATTTCGAACTTATTTTCCACTTCTTTGCACTTATCATCGATCCATTTTAGTATTTTTCATAAAAAAGTTCTTAAATTAAAACAAAAAATGTTTCAGTAGGCAGTATTTTAAATTAAATTACTAATTCCATCATTGTAGGCAATATAAAAAATTGAAACTAAATTTCTAATATAAAAATTAAAGAAAATAAAAATAATATTAAAAATAAATTTATTATAATAAACTACTAAAAATGAAAATTCCTAATCCTATAAATTAATAAAATAAAATACTTATAATAATTAACCAAAAAGCTTATCATTCTGACCGCATTCTTTCGCTGCGGCGAAATCACGATCACGAAATTTGGTGGTTTAAATTCTCGGTTGCCAAACTTATTTCTTGGAAAGATAATGAATAAACAGAACAGATGGAAGACCAGCTTGTAAGTGCAGTGGTCACGCGATGCAACAGAAATGAGTGTTTCACAAAGCCGTCAAAATAGCCCTGGTATCTTCCCGTTTCGGGCGTGTTTGGGTTTCTACCTGTTTTCGTGCCGATTCGAGCGTCGAGAATTTACTGGGTAATAGGGAGGTTCGGAGAAAAATAAGATCTATTTTTGGCATGAAAATGACAGAAAATTGTTATTGTAATTGATTTACGGCGAATTTTTTTTTCTAAAAAATTTTTTTGCGGCGTAATAAGCGAAAGAAATTAGCTTATCACGCCCACATGCTAGTTCGCTGTGTTATTGGTTTGACGTCAGAGATTCGTAAGGCGCTCCTCCCACTTCTCTTGAAGTGCCCGTGAAGCGGTACCTATCTCATAACATACTTATTGGGACTATTTCGAGCGTGAATTTTTAAAGTAAGGTGTCAAAGAAACATAAAACAAAGACAACTAGGTACTTGTTTAACAAAAAGAAACAACTGCTATATTCTGGAACGGTTAATGTAGAAACTCGGAAGAGACTCTTAACGACGCATGTATGGAGTACGAAATTATACCTATGGGTGCGAAACTTGGACGATGGGAGAAGCGGATTGAAAAAGAGTAGAAGCGTTTGAGATGTGATGCTACAGACGGGTGTTGAAGATACCGTGGATAGACAAGTTAGCAACACGGAGGAATTAGAAAGAGTTGGGGAAAAGAGAAAAGTATGGAAGACAATAAAGAATAGGGGATGGGATCGTAGGATGGTAGGACACCTTCTGAGACACAAAGGAATAGTTCGGGACATACTAGAGTCAGAGATAGGAATAAGGAGGTAGAGGTTGGAGCAGATTAGACTACTGCTCTCAAATAGTTGGGGATGTAGAATGTTCTATTTTTACGGAAATGCGTGGGCTAGCTCAGGGAAAGGATGGAGGTACGCGTCCTACCAGTCTTCAAAAGAGAACTTTATGATGACGTACTATTTAATTATTATTGTAAAATAGTTAGTAAAATTTCCTACGGCGATTCAGTATTTGGCTCAGTCATGCTCCTAGCATCCTGTTTCAAATTATGCTAACCGTATCACGTTACCAAGTACCAAGGGGTCCCAGAAAACTGTCGATAAATTACATTATGTTCGATTTTATTTAGAGTGGCTGCAATGGAGCAGCCGATAATTTTATAAACTTTTGCAATGATAAACTAACTCGCGAAAATATTGATAATGCTGACCGATTTTCCTTCTGGCTCCAACGAACCACTTTTTCCGTTTTATTGGTGTGCTGTACGATGTATTAGTCTGGGTACAAAACATAAAACACCAGTTAGAACCAGTTAATAATATTTAACAATTTAACTACACATGCATATGCATAATACTTATGGGACTGCTGCGCGCTGAAGCTGGGACTTTTACGTTATACTAAGTTCTGACGTCACGCGGCCTACTCTCGCTGCAAGGTACGGTTTCTAGCCTCGCACCGACGGAAAACTTTGCAACGGCTTCACAGGCGAAGGAATTTTTTTTAATTATTCAGTTTAAGTTTAGGTCACTGACCTCTCCACTAACGCCATCAACAATTTTGAGTGTCCGATTTTGGAACTAAATTTCAAGTATTTAAATTGGGTATTTTATATTTGTATATTTGTAATGAAAAATCGACGTCATCAATTCTTCCTGGCTTACCGTTATTTTCAGGCCATACCAATGGGTTTGCCCAACATTAAGATGATGTAGAAATAAGTGTGACAAGCTGAACTCTCTTGAAACCGTCACAAAACCCCGAAGGTCTGACCGTCCTACTTCCTGCACCAAAAAGTAGCACAAATATTAATTCAAACGCATCTGCTTCTCGAACTTAATTGATCGTTTGCTTCGGGTCACACACCTTCACGTTATTTTAATACTTACGTATGTACATTGTAAAGTAAGCATAAAAATTACACCACAAACGTCTGCTACTATTGTCAGTTCTGCGTAAACTAAATATCTAACATGTCTAGTTTAAAGTGTGTACTGCGGGGCGAATACGCTGATAAGACCCAAGCTACTGCATAGATAGCGTTTTTAAATGAAGTTTGTTTAATGCTAATTTAACGATGGCACGGAAGGTCAGAACGAACACCATGATTTTTGGGTCACATGCATTTAACAATCAGTTTTTACAGTGCTATGAAAAATAAGTACTTAAAAATGCAGTAAATCACAGTAAACAGAATAAGTTTCTTGTAAAGTAGCAAAATGAAGTTGTTTTGACAAAGCAGACGTGTACGTCACCCACGAATTTAATTCAACCCTTCCGATTCATTTACAGCCTGTACTGATGGAAGGGTTTATGTGCCCTAATCTAATGAGGCCAAGAGCTATGCCGACGACAGAGAAGGTTCAACAAAGGTGGACAGATGGAAAGAGAAAGAGACAGGCAAACAGAAACACCCCAACCCTTCAGATATCTCTACCACCAAATATCTTTTCAGCCAATGTTGGCCCTCTAACCTGTCTGCAGTTCAACAATTAGATGCAATTTATACCAGCATGCGAACATCTGCTTTGCGATGTAAACGGTTAAATAACAACTAATTACGAGCAATAACAGAAGCAGCAGTTACATTAGTTCATTCATTTGATAATCAGGTGACCTCTTTTGACTTGTTAGCAAAAGTAAATTTAAAAATTAAAGCAAAAATAAAATAATTTTAACCATCATCATAAGGTTCTCAGTCCGAAGACTGGTTGGACGCGTACCTCCATTATTTTCTATCCTGAGCTAACCTACGCATTTCCCTAAAAGTAGAACATCCTACATCCCTAACTATTTGAGAGCAGTAGTCTAATCTAGGCCTACCCCTACCTCTTTTTATTCCTATCTCTGACTCTAGTATGTCGCGAACTATTCCTTCGTGTCTTAGAAGGTGTCCTACCATCCTATCTCTCCTACTCTTTATTGTTTTCCATACCTTTCGCCTTTCCCCAACTCTTTCTAATACTTCCCTATTGCTAACCTTATCTATCCACGGTATCTTCATCATGCGTCTGTAACACCACAGTTCAAACGCTTCTACTCTTTTCCTATCCGCTTCTCCTATTGTCCAAGTTTCGCACCCGTATAATGCCGTACTCCATACATACGACTTTAAGAGTCTCTTCCTAGTCTCTATATTAACCGTTCTCGAACATAACAGTTGTTTCTTTTTGTTAAACGCAACTCGGCCCTGCGCCATTCTTTGTTTTATATCTTTAGTGCTCCTACCGTCTTGGGTTATTTTACTTCCTAAGTAGCAGAAATCCGCGATCTCCTCTATCTTCTCATTTCCAATTTGTATTTCCATTTTAGTTCTATTTTCACATCCCCTACATACCAAAATTTTAGTTTTCTTTTTATTGATTTTCATGCCGAAGCCCTGTGTCAAAACTGCTTCCATTTCATTCAAAGCCGCTCCTAATTCTTCTTTGCTAGATGCTAACACTGCTATATCATCCGCAAATCTGAGCATGTTAATAGTTTGGCCCTGTACATTGATCCCTGAGGCTGTTCTTTCCTTAACAATATTAATCGCATCTTCGATATATAAGTTGAAAACTAGAGGTGACAATGCACATCCCTGTCTCACTCCCTTCCGGATATCTACTTCCCTTTGTTCCTGCTCACATTCTATAATTGCCTTTTGCTCTTCGTAGAGATTATGTATTATTCTTCTGTCCCTGTATTTCATCCCTACCTTTCTCAGCACTTCGAACATCTTCCCCCATTTTACGTTGTCGAAGGCTTTTTCTAAATCTACAAATCCTATATAGACGCTCTTTCTCTTTTCTATCGTTTTTTCTATAATTACTCGTAAAGCTAGAATGGCCTCGCGCGTTCCTCTATTTCGTCTAAATCCGAACTGATCTTCTCCTAATATTTCTTCCGCCTTTTTCTCCATCCTTCTTTGCACAATTCTAGTTAAAATTTTTGACGCATGGGAAGTTAAACTGATAGTTCTAAAATTTTCGCATCTATCCGCGCCTTTTCTTTTTGGCAAAGCTACTATGATGTTCCGTTTGTAATCTTCTGGAATCTCGCCTGTCAGGTATATGCGACTAACTAGTTTAAATAAACGATCTATTACCTCTTGACCTGCGCACTTTAAGATTTCTGCCTGCAAGCCATCTATACCTGGTGCTTTATTATTCCTTAAACTTTTTAGTGCTATCTCAAACTCTTCTCTCATTATAGGACTCCCTAGGTTATCCCCCTCTACTGCTTTCACTTTCTAATATATCTTGCACTTCCTGTCCCGCATATAAGTTTCCTAAATATTCTTTCCACCTATCTGCCTTCTCCCCACTTCCGATTAGGATATCTCCTGCCTCATTTCTAATGTTTTTGGTACTAGATCCAATTTCTCTAAAATTTCTCCTAATTATTTTAACCACGCAAGAATTTATATTGCCATTTCTTCGTTTGTGAAGTAAATGAATTGTATTTACAGTGTGTTTGGTACCTATTCATGCCCCATAAAATTGGAGGGTGTTTAACAGATCTTGCAAAATTTATTTCAACAAAATTCGGCGAAGTCAAAAACATGTTAACTACAAAGAGGTTGTACTGAAAAAGAATGAAAAATAGTTATTTTTGTTATGTTTGCTGTAATCCTAGATAGTACCTCTTTTAAAACCCTGCCATCGGATTAACATTCAGCTCCTTTGCATAGAATAATGACTTTCTTCATTGCGTCATTGCATAATGTTTATTGTAACAATATAATTTAAATAATTTGTAGTCCCCATTCATATTACGTATTTCGGCTAGCACGTTAATAATTTTTACTATATTATTATGGCAAGGAAGTAAGTAACCAGACATGAAAGAAAATTAGATTATAAGGTAAAAAAGATAGGGTCAGCAACACAAAGCAGTACAGTCCAAAGGTTCCGTATAGCTATAACAACAAAAATTAAACGAATTCCTTAAAGCTAACAGATCGATTAAATGGGGAAGAAGTTGTAATAGTCCCTCTTTTACGCCCTCTGGTAACACTAAATGGGTAAACACGTTACAGGTGCTTAATAACTGCATCTAATTTAGTCTGGGCATCGTTAAACGCATTAAAACACTGCAATTATCTGTGGTAAGCCCTAAAGCCATGGTGTATTTTTGAGAGCAATGTGACATGTACTACATCTCGAGTTGCCCATTATTACCACAGGTTTTTTCCTATGTACTAATTTCCTTGGAAAATATGCAGGTTAGCTGGTTTTCAACCAGTCTTCAGGCTGACAACCTGTTGACGATTTTCAAATAATTGTGAGCACAATACGACCGGGAAAATCCTTGAATGTCACGCCAATGTCCTTTTATAATCACTATAACAATTATTTACAAAAACATGGCAAACGTTTAAAATATATGTGGGCGTTATCTGCTGCCTTTTCAAGTATTATTCTAAATTTTTGAATAAATAGCGAATTAAGTAACACAAGAACCTCGGCGGAACCTTGGCAGTTAACATTAATTTTATTTGAAGGTCCAAGAACTGCTTTCTGCGGTTAGTTTTGCAAATTGGTAAATACGTGTTCATCATTTAATTTCATAGGCGCTTCAAGTTATTTTCACCTAAAAATTGTGTAAAGATAATTTCCTGAACTTTTATTTTTATTTCATGGAAGCGATTAAAATTCTTTTTTATGTTTGCGACAAAAATTGCTGATTAGAACAATAATTAAGCCTAGGTACTTACATGGATATTTTTAATGGTTCAAAATAAGTGAACTACTGAAACTACTGAAACACATGATTACTCTTGATTCATTATTTTAAAATTGAAATATCTTAACTGTACATAATTCCTTGGCTAGACATTTAAATTGTTTGTGACCTCTTAACTCCCTTTTAAAACAAATAGCACACAAGACAAAGCTTGCAATCTTGAGAAATTACATTCTTAATGTAATAGAATATTTCTTTGTTGTTAAAAATATTGGTCCATTAAAAATTTTTATTTTCAATTGAACAAATAACTCGAATGACTAATGTAATACTGGTTTATCTTTACTATGTGTGTGTTAAAACTGGAATGCAGATTGTTGGCTCTGGTATTCCTTAGAACTACATGACAATATGTTTAAGTAATCGCTAAGATGTAAATAAAAAATTAGTCATACAAAAGAGAGATACCAAAAAACAACAGTTGTTTTATTAAATAAGTTGTGTAGACGCACAAACAGAAGCAAAGCAGCAAGACTCGACAACAAATAAATTCAAAAAACAGACGTAGCAGTTTTAAAAACACTAATTAAAAAAGTATGCAGTGATCTGATTGGTTGTGGGACCCCCAGCTCGCCATATACATTTTCCAGCAGAAGAGGAGAATTTGATTATTACGCAATTGAGGATGTTTTTTTTTCTGAACGTCTGAAGTAATACTAAGTACCGTGTATTACCGATTTCATTTAAGCCATAAACAATGACGACATTATGAGGCATCGGGAAAATAGAATACATTATTATTCCTAGTACACAAACTCGTAAACAAAAGATATTTTCTTGCCACAGTTTTAACCACTGAATGACTATAAATAATACATGATCAACTTTGTTAACGAGACGCTTTGTACGAAATGGATTTACCTACTTCAAACAAGTGTACGTAATGGAAAAACCGAAAAAATACAGTTTCTTCCGAAAGATGTTAATAATGGGATGTAGAAGTATCTAATAAAATCTAGAAATTTTTAATTACCTATGCAAACATAGGTGCGATTCACAGTATCCTGCCCTTGTACTTACGTGGCCAACTGTGCAACGAATACCAAACTTAAAACTCATGTCCCTTTTACGCACTCTTCAAAAGCATGCTTGAACTTGTTTAAATAATAAATGATTGTTTAAATATTGAATAACTGAGAATTTCAAAACGACCACTCACAAAGTTCATTAAATATGGAAAAATAAAATACTTAATCCGAATTCTTTAACAGTGCGTGAAGACACATGGTAAAACAAAAAAATAGTTCAAGAAGTTATCACGCTGTCAAGCTGGGCTAAAGCGAATACTGATTTTTTACAACTCACAAGTGGTAGAAAAATTAACTCTGAGAGGAGAGAGGATGCAACAAGATATGGAGAACTGATCAAGAATATTACGTCAGAGGAAAAAACAAATAGGTAAGTAAATAAACTGAACACAATATCAAGTGAAGAAGCGACAAACACCAAACACATTCCTCAACACAGTAAACACATATGCAGTAAAATAAATATAAGAAAAATTAACAAAATCTAAGGCCTCAACCAAATCAGAGGAAGTAGGACTTTTAATGAACATGCGACCAAATGTGCGCGTAGCATCCCTCTCTAACTTTACCCGAATCAGCTTTGGAAGAATATGATGGAAGTTGGCAGGATGTCGCGCAATGGACACTGAGAATGTTGAAAAACCACCAGGGAAGAACGTCCAGAAGATGGACAGAATGGTATTGCTAACATTAAAGTAAAATTTGGATGAAGTCAAAAGAAGAAGTCCACCAGTGGACTATGACGAGTTTGCAAAGGATTTATTACCCTGTATATTTCTAATTATCTAAATCAGTTAGATGCCTTCAGTTATTCCCCTTAGTAAATCAGATAAAACCAATCCGATTGTTTATAGATAATTTTAACAACCGAAACATGTTGTATATACTTCGAACTGATGATTACAAAAAGTATATTGCAAAACCTCATCATCATCAGGCCTTCATATAAAAAGTATATCTCCAACAAACATAGAGGTATTATTATAAAAATATTGCACAATACTAAATTACCTAAGGAAAACAAAGGCATACAGTATCTTCTTCCATTTATTAAACGAGATGAGTTCCTGTATACGTAATAAGACTTTTTCGCAAGACGGTTACTGTCCTAACTTGGCGTTGAAATTCTTCTATAGAATGCGTTCTAAATTCCAAACGTTACCTTCAATTATTAAAACTAGGTAGATATAATTTCATAATTTCGTGTTATACATTGTGTATTATATATTTTGTAAGCTGTTATTAATATACTTTCGTTAATTATTTTTATACAGTTTATCTTATCGCGTACACATAATAAAATTTAGTACTTACTCGATTTATAATTGATGTGGAAAGTGACAAGCGTCCTCAAGAAATACATTAACATTCAACTTATTCAGAACAGAAAATATTAAATCATCTTACAGGCAGCTGACTACTATAACCATTTAATATTTCTTTGATCACTTGGAAGTAGGAAGTAAATATAACAATTAAACTGGGACAAGTTCTATAAACATTTTTAAATGGAGAAATTACGTCATATTTACTACTAATGATGCACGATACACCAATATAATCACCTGACTAGAACACATACAAAAACAAATATTTAAACATTAATGTTTGTTACCTTGTCCTTTTCTTTTCCTGTTTCTTCCGGCGAGTCTCTCCCTTCAGCATAAAAACTGCTTGTGCTGATCGTATTGTACTTCATTTTCAATGTTTGTTATAATAAATAAAAAAAGTATCGACACACAATTCTTGGTACAACTCAACAGTCGAGCACATCACTTCACTTGTAACTTTTGAACGGAAATTTCTCTTCCATTTTCCTCAAACTCTAACTCGAGTTAACCCGAAATGAAACTCACATCTTCAAAAAATTGAAACGTTGATGACTGTTTCTGTAACTATGTGTGCACTTCTCTGAAGCGGCTAGTGAAATAGCGTTGCCGCATTTGTATGTTGATGTGAGGAATTCCAGACCTCGTCTTTGGTCGATTGTGAACGGTTGGTTATTGCCTCCTGCCCCTCTGTTTTACCTGACCGCGGGCGACGCGCGAAATACACCTGGTCTCAAAATTGGAGGTAAACATTAAACAGGGGTCCTCGTCGGCACGCCGGAAGAAAATCTTTTTAGTCGTTATCTTTGTTGGCATTACTCGAAAATCGGTTAATAGGAACAACTTAGATTTAACAAAATTTTGCTTATTCTCTTTAAAAAACTCCATTTTGTAATTTTAGCTAACTTATCATGCCTAAAATTTTCCCAATTTACAAAATATATATGGGAGAAATGGAAGAAATTAAAGGTATGTTCAAAACCTTAACAGAGAAAATAACGGCAATCGAGGGAAAAATGAAATATGGCTGAAATGCAGGAAATAAGAGAGGAGAACAAATACCTAAAGGAGCAAATGAAATTGCAAGAAGACAGAATGGAAAGAATGGAGCGAGAAATGAAGAGGAATAATATAATAATACAGGGGATGGATGACAAAGAAGATGAAAATACTGAACAGATAAGAGTGAATATTGGAGAAATAGTCGAGAAAATGGGAATAAACATAGACGTGTACAAGGATATTAGTGAAGCGAAGAAAATAGGAAGATACAATATAAATAGAAAGAGACCAATATTAGTTAAGTTGCTTGGGAAAGAAAGATGGAAATCCTTAGGCTGACTAAGAAATTGAAAGGAACCAATATTTGGATAAATGAAGAATACACAAAACAAGAGTATGAAAATAGAAAAACCCTTATACCCCACATGAAGAGGATCAGAGCAGAGGGGAAAAATGCATTCATGAGATATGATAAGTTAATAGTAGATGGAAAAGTATACGACAGATGTAGCTTCGAAATGGAAGAAGAAGAAGAGGAAGGAAAGAAAGAAGGGGTAACAAATAAAAGAAAGATAAATGACAGATCCCCAGAAGCGCTAGAGGAACTAGAACAGATGCGAAAAATAACAAAAACAAGAACATACAGGCACACTGGAGCCATCCCAAAAAACTACCAGAAGTAAAAACTAGGAACATTAAGGAGAAATTAAAGACGACCAGGCTAGCGAATAAGGAATATGATAAGGCAAAAACGAAGATAAATATAGGGACATGGAATATAACGTCATTGAATGGGAAAGAGGAAGAGTTGGCTGAAGAATTAAAACAATTCAAAATTAGCATACTGGGCGTAAGCGAGACAAAGAAAAAGGGACAAGGGGTAATGAAAATTGGAAGGGAATATACACTTTACTACAGTGGAGTAGACAAGAAACTATGGGCAAAGGAGGGTGTAGGAATCATAGTAAAGAACGAAATCAACAAAAACATAATAAACTATAAAGCGATAAGTTCAAGGATAATAAGAATGACAATAAAAATTGTAGAAGTAATTACTATTATACAACTATACTCCCCAGTAGAGGGCACAAAGGAACAAGAAATGGAAGAATTTTATGAACAACTGCAAACACAACTGGATGAAATTAGAGAGGAAAGCAACCGAGTAGTGATTATGGGCGATTGGAATGCTAGAATTGGTAGGGACATGGAAAGGGGTATGGGATGCAGAGGTGGATATGGGGAAGAGACAATAAACAGAAACGGCGAAAGGATGCTCAGCTTCTGCCTGGAAAACGACCTAATAATTGGAAATGCATTATGGGACCAACCAGTACCAGACAGATATACTTACTACGCAGAGGAGAGAGATGCAAAAAGTATAATAGATTACATTGTATATACGTCAGAAATGCAACACAAAATATTGGAGATCAAAACTGAAATAGAAGCAGAACTAAACACTAACCACAGACTGGTAGTGGCAGAAACAAATTTGGAAGAGGAACAAGCACATGAACACAAAAAATACCAAAGAATCGCCGATGAAAAACTAAAACAACCAGTGATACAGGATAGATACAGAGAAAGAGTTAAAGAAGAATTGGAAAAGGGAAATCTACAGAAAACATCGTGGACTATAAATGAAAAATTGCAATATTTTAAGAAATCCTTAATACGAGTAGCTGAAGACATCTGCGGAAAGAAAACAATAGATACACGCAGAAAAATGACCAAATGGTGGAATGAAGAAGTTAAATCGACAGTGAAAGAAAAGAAACAAGCCTACAAAAAATATATGGAAACAAGAGCTCAAGAAGATAGGAATAAATACGTAGAAAAGAGAAATCAGGCAAAGCAGACAGTTAAAGAAGCTAAGATAAGGAGCTGGGAAGAATTCGGAGAACAAATAAACGAGAATTATAAAGAGAATAATAGGAAATTCTGGAATACAGTAAAGGCGCTAAAAAGCGAGAAACGCAAAGAAATAAGAGGAGTGAGAGACGCACAGAATGTTCTGAAGACTAGCATAGAAGATATACTGGAAGCATGGAGAGAGCACTACGAAATTAAATTTAACAATGAGGAAGAAAACATAGAAACGAATCAGGAGTACATGGAAGAGCAAGGAATGGAAAATATAACATACGAAGAAGTAGAAGAAGCAGTTAAAAGATTGAAACTAGGGAAAGCGGGTGGCGAAGATCAAATAGTACCAGAAATGATTAAATGGGGGGGAGAAGTGGTAAAGGAATGGTTACTAAATATATGCAGGGACTCTTGGACAAACAAAAGACTCCCAAATGACTGGACAAGTAATATAATACTACCTATATATAAGAAAGGGGAATATTCAAAATGTGAAAACTATAGGGCCATATGCTTATCATCAGTATGTTTGAAGATCTACACAAGAATACTTGAAAAAAGACTAAGAGGATACATAGAAGAAAAAATTAAAGACGAACAGACAGCCTTCAGACCAGACAGAACAACAACGGATAATATTTATATACTAAGAAATATTATAGAAAGGGCAATAAATGAACAAAGAATACTGTATCTAACATTCATCGATCTAAGATCAGCATTTGACCTAATTAATAGAAAGGAGATTTGGAAATGCCTCAGTCAACTGGAAGTGCCACAACAGTTGATAGGAAATATTGAGCAAGTATACAGAACAGTAATAGGAAAAGTCCAAATTAATGGGAATACGTCAGGAACATTCCATATGGAAAAAGGAGTGAAGCAAGGAGACTCCTTGAGCCCACTGCTATTTATTATAATAATGGACAGAATTAATAAAAATTCAGACTTAAATACGCCAAGAACGCTAGTGGGATATAGAAAACTGAACCCAGTGTATATCAGAAGTTTAATGTATGCAGATGACATAGTGCTAGTGGCAGACACACCGGGAAAAATGCAGAAATTAATAGACACATGGACAGTGGAAGTGGAAAAAATGCAAATGGAGATAAATATAAATAAGAGCAGAGTAATGGTAATAAACAGACAATTAGAAAGAATGGTCCAGAATATTAAATGTAAGAATGTACCCCTAGAGGTAGTCACTACGTATGAATATTTAGGGAGTATAATAACGGAGGATGGAGGAATAGACACGGAAATAAATAACAGAAGAAACAAAGCAAATAGAATATATTACTCGTTAAATAATGCAATCTTGGGAAAAAAGGAAATATCAGAGAGCATCAAATTGCTCTGCCATCACTAATGTATGCCAGCGAAACATGGACGACACAGAGGAAACATGAACAACAACTGATAGCATCGGAAATGAAATTTCTCAGGAAGATTAAAAATGTAACAAAGAGAGATCGAATTAGAAATGAAGTTATAAGAGAACAAACAAAACAGGAGAGTATAGTGACAAAAATATAAAATAAACAACTACAATGGTATGGACATATAGAAAGAATGAGCCAATAGAGACTAGTAAAAGTGATACATGATGCAGGGGTAGGCAGGGGAAAGAAGAGAGGCAGACCTAGGAAAACATGGAAGAACAGAATTGAGGAAATTGGAAACAGCAGGGGAAAATCACTGCCAGAGATGAGTGTAATGGCCTTAAACAGGAAGAAGTGGGATAGATGGATAAAAGACAACCAGACCTAAAATCCGACGCCGAAAGGCAAAAGGAGAAGTGTAGAAGAAGAAGAAGACAAAATATATATGTCGAGACCTAAATGTGTACCTACACATTGGAATAAAATGAGTTCATTGTAGTAGTAAAAATACACAGAACAGATACCCTTTACCTAACCTGAGCGCGAACAGAAATAACGGAATATCCACTTGAGGCTTAATAGAAGGTTATACCACGGGCGATTTGTCGACTTGGTGCTTATGGTACCTTTATACATTTAGCGCGGTGGCGGCGTTCTGGAAGGGTTTACGAAATAAAATTTTGTGCTCTGGTATCGGAAAATGTTCAACAGATTGCCTACATCGAGTTTTTCCTCATAAGTTTGCACTCGTGAAACCGAAACAGCACATTCGACTCGTTCTTCATACTCCTTGAATCTGCAGTTCGGTTTCAGTTCGTACATATCATCGTTATAATAGCACACTGGTGAACGCAATTGCCAACTTTCGCGCCTACTTAGTTGTATGCAACATGTGGGAAAAATGACGTCACTTTCATGAATATTGACTTATCATTCATTCATAAGGTTCTCAGTCCGAAGACTGGTTGGACGCGTACCTCCATTCTTTTCTATCCTGAGCTAACCTACGCATTTCCCTAAAAGTAGAACATCCTACATCCCTAACTATTTGAGAGCAGTAGTCTAATCTAGGCCTACCCCTACCTCTTTTTATTCCTATCTCTGACTCTAGTATGTCACGAACTATTCCTTCGTGTCTTAGAAGGTGTCCTACCATCCTATCTCTCCTACTCTTTAATGTTTTCCATACCCTTCGCTTTTCCCCAACTCTTTCTAATACTTCCCTATTGCTAATCTTATCTATCCACGGTATCTTCATCATGCGTCTGTAGCACCACATTTCAAACGCTTCTACTCTTTTTCTATCCGCTTCTCCTATTGTCCAAGTTTCGCACCCGTATAATGCCGTACTCCATACATACGACGTTAAGAGTCTCTTCCTAGTCTCTATATTAACCGTTCTCGAGCATAACAGTTGTTTCTTTTTGTTAAACGCAACTCGGCCCTGCGCCATTCTTTGTTTTATATCTTTAGTGCTCCTACCGTCTTGAGTTATTTTACTTCCTAAGTAGCAGAAATCCGCGACCTCCTCTATCTTCTCATTTCCAATTTGTATTTCCATTTTAGTTCTATTTTCACATCCCCTACATACCAAAATTTTAGTTTTCTTTTTATTGATTTTCATGCCGAAGCCCTGTGTCAAAACTGCTTCCATTTCATTCAAAGCCGCTCCTAATTCTTCTTTGCTAGATGCTAACACTGCTATATCATCCGCAAATCTGAGCATGTTAATAGTTTGGCCCTGTACATTGATCCCTGAGGCTGTTCTTTCCTTAACAATATTAATCGCATCTTCGATATATAAGTTGAAAACTAGAGGTGACAATGCACATCCCTGTCTCACTCCCTTCCGGATATCTACTTCCCTTCGTTCCTGCTCACATTCTATAACTGCCTTTTGCTCTTTGTAGAGATTATGTATTATTCTTCTGTCCCTGTATTTCATCTCTACCTTTCTCAGCACTTCGAACATCTTCCCCCATTTTACGTTGTCGAAGGCTTTTTCTAAATCTACAAATCCTATATAGACGCTCTTTCTCTTTTCTATCGTTTTTTCTATAATTACTCGTAAAGCTAGAATGGCCTCGCGCGTTCCTCTATTTCGTCTAAATCCGAACTGATCTTCTCCTAATATTTCTTCCGCCTTTTTCTCCATCCTTCTTTGCACAATTCTAGTTAAAATTTTTGACGCATGGGAAGTTAAACTGATAGTTCTAAAATTTTCGCATCTATCCGCGCCTTTTCTTTTTGGCAAAGCTACTATGATGTTCCGTTTGTAATCTTCTGGAATCTCGCCTGTCAGGTATATGCGACTAACTAATTTAAATAAACGATCTATTACCTCTTGACCTGCGCACTTTAAGATTTCTGCCTGCAAGCCATCTATACCTGGTGCTTTATTATTCCTTAAACTTTTTAGTGCTATCTCAAACTCTTCTCTCATTATAGGACTCCCTAGGTTATCCCCCTCTACACTGCTTTCGCTTTCTAATATATCTTGCACTTCCTGTCCCGCATATAAGTTTCCTGAATATTCTTTCCACCTATCTGCCTTCTCCCCACTTCCGATTAGGATATCTCCTGCCTCATTTCTAATGTTTTTGGTACTAGATCCAATTTCTCTAAAATTTCTCCTGATTATTTTATATGCTTCATCAGTCTTTCCTACTTCGAACTTATCTTCCACTTCTTTGCATTTATTATCGATCCATTGCTCTTTCGCTTTCTTACAGTTCCGAATAATTTCCCACTTGATCGCCTTATATCTTTGTTTCCCTATTTCATCTAACCTATTTTTATATTTTCGCCTTTCCTCTATTAGACTCACAATATGTTTTGTTATCCAGGGTTTCCTACTTTCATTCTGTTTATGACCCAAAATATCCCTAGCTGAGGAAACTAAACTATTTTTAATGCAATTCCATTCTGCCTCTATGTCCCTAACAATATTTCCACCCGTGCCCTTTAGTGCTTCGTTTGTCTTTTTCTCGACTTATTGCGCATACCATCATCTTTTAGTTTCTCTGGGTCAAGATACCTTCTTCCGCTTCTTTTTTTCAAAATCTTAAATTTAAGATTGGCTTTCATAACGACTATGTTGTGATCACTATCTATATCTGCTCCTGGATAACTTCTACAATCCGTAACTTGATTTCTAAATCTTTGCCTAACGGGAATGTAATCTATTTGATATCTCCCTAAGTCTCCTGGCATCTTCCACGTATAGCATCTCCTAACATGATGGTGAAATAGAGTGTTCGCGACCGTTAAGTTATGTTTATCGCAGAACTCTATCAGTCTAACTCCCCTATCGTTCCTATTGCCTAATCCAAAGGGGCCAACTATTCCGCCCTCTCGCCCTGTGCCTACGACTGCATTGAAATCTCCTGTAATTATTAAATTTTCGTGCCCTCTCACAAAATCTAGCACATATTCAATATCACTATAAACTGCCTCTACGGCCTCATCACTGTAGTTAGAAGTGGGCATATATACCTGTATTATTACTGTTTTTACAGGTTTCGAATCTAACCTAACCATAACTACCCTGTCACTTTGCTGTAAGAAATTTTCTACACTCTGTCCTACTTTTTTCCGCATAACAATTCCTATACTCCCGAATTTCCTCCTACAGATCCTGTGTGTATTACTCTAAAATCTCCGCTCCAGAAGTCTCCAGCTTCTGGCCATCGCACTTCACTGATACCTACTACGTCTAATGCTAACCTATCCATCTCAATTTTCAAATTCTCTAACTTCCCTACTTGTTTCATGCTTCTAACATTCCACGCTCCGACTCGTGAGATGTTACACTTATCATTTCTGATGACTCCCCCCGAAGCAGTCCCCGCCCGGAGATCCGAATGTGGGACTATTTTACCTCCGGAATATTTTACTCCAGAAGGTGCCATCATCATAAATTAAAGTACGCTGTACTAGGGATAAAATAATGTGGTGGTTTCCCGTTGCCTTCCACATCGCAGTAGTGTGTATCACAGTGCCATACCGACCCTCACGATCTCTGCCACTATGATTACTGAAAGAGCTGCTGCCCCCTTCCAGGGACTTGATTTAGTCTGGCTTCTCAAATAAAAACCCCTCCAATATGGTTAAACCTATGGTTCGGCTCTTTAGATCATTGAAGCGCGCAAGCCATCCCACCCGTCCCAGTATTACTAGAACTGCGTCAAGGTACAAGTCCTTTGGGAAGGTATTGACTTATGTGACATCATATTGATCAACAATAAATTACGTAAAAACTATAAATAGGACAAATAAAACAGGTATTTAGTCTGGAACTTTTATTATTTACTCAATCGCTCTTACGTCATTGATGATGTAGCTATTACAGAAAATGTCAGAAATGTGAGATTAAGAGTAACACACATATTGTACAAATTCCTAATACGTATAAAAACCATTAATTTTATTTGATTAATTGTCTAAACTTAATTAGAATTTCTAACCTTGAATTAATAAAATGTTAAATCTGGCGCCCGTATTATACAGTCCATATATTCATAACGTTGGCATTGTTTTAAATAATGCAATATTTGACCTACTATAATACTATAGGTACATGATTGTGTGTAATTTTATGTATACCATACGGATTAGCCTAGATAAACAAATAAAAAATATTACAAAGTTCTTTTTACTGTTAAAGACCAAAAACGCTCCTTTATCACAGCCTACCGCAATGATAGGTACTTCAGACATTCAGAAAACGTCAAATTTGTCAAAAACCTACACAAGTACCTTTTCACTAGGGGGGTCTAAATTTCTTAGTTCAACCAAATTTAAGTGAAAATGGAGTTGGTATCGACGCCCAACCCCCATTTTATTCCTGGGTACCTAATATTTTCTTCGTAATAATTTTATTTTAACCTTCCATATTATTCTGCGTTGCTTTTAGTTACACTGGATTTTGCCCTCAATACAAGTATCGTATGGGAGATACTTATGGCACTACAACCCATAAACTGTTGTTAGATCCTACAGTTAGTCACGCAGAAAAATTGGTGCTCTCAGACAGAACTGGTGATGATTACCAAGTAATTATTTCTTTTTTGTATTTGTTTGTGGTTTAAGTTAATGTTAACCCGCAGGTGGTGAGACCAGCGCAGAAAGATATTGATATTGTAAATGCTAGATTAACCCATGGTGACCCCGTTTACAAGCACCCCACTGTACCAGGATACGAAGGTATAAGATAACTAATGTGGAATTTGATTATGGTTATCCATTAATCTACGTATAGGCTCTTTAACAACTAAGCAGGCAGATACCCTATCCCAAAGAACTTGTACCTTGACGCAGTTCTAGTAATACTGGGACGGGTGGGATGGCTTGCGCGCTTCAATGATATAAAGAGCCGAACCATAGGTTTAACCATATTGGAGGGGTTTTTATTTGAGAAGCCAGACTAAATCAAGTCCCTGGAAGGGGGCAGCAGCTCTTTCAGTAATCATAGTGGCAGAGATCGTGAGGGTCGGTATGGCACTGTGATACACACTACTGCGATGTGGAAGGCAACGGGAAACCACCACATTATTTTATCCCTAGTACAGCGTACTTTAATTTATGATGATGGCACCTTCTGGAGTAAAATATTCCGGAGGTAAAATAGTCCCACATTCGGATCTCCGGGCGGGGACTGCTTCGGGGGGAGTCATCAGAAATGATAAGTGTAACATCTCACGAGTCGGAGCGTGGAATGTTGGAAGCATGAAACAAGTAGGGAAGTTAGAGAATTTGAAAATTGAGATGGATAGGTTAGCATTAGACGTAGTAGGTATCAGTGAAGTGCGATGGCCAGAAGCTGGAGACTTCTGGAGCGGAGATTTTAGAGTAATACACACAGGATCTGTAGGAGGAAATTCGGGAGTAGGAATTGTTATGCGGAAAAAAGTAGGACAGAGTGTAGAAAATTTCTTACAGCAAAGTGACAGGGTAGTTATGGTTAGGTTAGATTCGAAACCTGTAAAAACAGTAATAATACAGGTATATATGCCCACTTCTAACTACAGTGATGAGGCCGTAGAGGCAGTTTATAGTGATATTGAATATGTGCTAGATTTTGTGAGAGGGCACGAAAATTTAATAATTACAGGAGATTTCAATGCAGTCGTAGGCACAGGGCGACAGGGCGGAATAGTTGGCCCCTTTGGATTAGGCAATAGGAACGATAGGGGAGTTAGACTGATAGAGTTCTGCGATAAACATAACTTAACGGTAGCGAACACTCTATTTCACCATCATGTTAGGAGATGCTATACGTGGAAGATGCCAGGAGACTTAGGGAGATATCAAATAGATTACATTCTCGTTAGGCAAAGATTTAGAAATCAAGTTAGGGATTGTAGAAGTTATCCAGGAGCAGATATAGATAGTGATCACAACATAGTCGTTATGAAAGCCAATCTTAAATTTAAGATTTTGAAAAAAAGAAGCGGAAGAAGGTATCTTGACCCAGAGAAACTAAAAGATGATGATATGCGCAATAAGTTCGAGAAAAAGACAAACGAAGCACTAAAGGGCACGGGTGGAAATATTGTTAGGGACATAGAGGCAGAATGGAATTGCATTAAAAATAGTTTAGTTTCCTCAGCTAGGGATATTTTGGGTCATAAACAGAATGAAAGTAGGAAACCCTGGATAACAAAACATATTGTGAGTCTAATAGAGGAAAGGCGAAAATATAAAAATAGGTTAGATGAAACAGGGAAACAAAGATATAAGGCGATCAAGTGGGAAATTATTCGGGAATGTAGGAAAGCGAAAGAGCAATGGATCGATAATAAATGCAAAGAAGTGGAAGATAAATTCGAAGTAGGAAAGACTGATGAAGCATATAAAATAATTAGGAGAAATTTTAGAGAAATTGGATCTAGTACCAAAAACATTAGAAATGAGGCAGGAGATATCCTAATCGGAAGTGGGGAGAAGGCAGATAGGTGGAAAGAATATTTAGGAAACTTATATGCGGGACAGGAAGTGCAAGATATATTAGAAAGCGAAAGCAGTGTAGAGGGGGATAACCTAGGGAGTCCTATAATGAGAGAAGAGTTTGAGATAGCACTAAAAAGTTTAAGGAATAATAAAGCACCAGGTATAGATGGCTTGCAGGCAGAAATCTTAAAGTTCGCAGGTCAAGAGGTAATAGATCGTTTATTTAAACTAGTTAGTCGCATATACCTGACAGGCGAGATTCCAGAAGATTACAAACGGAACATCATAGTAGCTTTGCCAAAAAGAAAAGGCGCGGATAGATGCGAAAATTTTAGAACTATCAGTTTAACTTCCCATGCGTCAAAAATTTTAACTAGAATTGTGCAAAGAAGGATGGAGAAAAAGGCGGAAGAAATATTAGGAGAAGATCAGTTCGGATTTAGACGAAATAGAGGAACGCGCGAGGCCATTCTAGCTTTACGAGTAATTATAGAAAAAACGATAGAAAAGAGAAAGAGCGTCTATATAGGATTTGTAGATTTAGAAAAAGCCTTCGACAACGTAAAATGGGGGAAGATGTTCGAAGTGCTGAGAAAGGTAGGGATGAAATACAGGGACAGAAGAATAATACATAATCTCTACAAAGAGCAAAAGGCAGTTATAGAATGTGAGCAGGAACAAAGGGAAGTAGATATCCGGAAGGGAGTGAGACAGGGATGTGCATTGTCACCTCTAGTTTTCAACTTATATATCGAAGATGCGATTAATATTGTTAAGGAAAGAACAGCCTCAGGGATCAATGTACAGGGCCAAACTATTAACATGCTCAGATTTGCGGATGATATAGCAGTGTTAGCATCTAGCAAAGAAGAATTAGGAGCGGCTTTGAATGAAATGGAAGCAGTTTTGACACAGGGCTTCGGCATGAAAATCAATAAAAAGAAAACTAAAATTTTGGTATGTAGGAGATGTGAAAATAGAACTAAAATGGAAATACAAATTGGAAATGAGAAGATAGAGGAGGTCGCGGATTTCTGCTACTTAGGAAGTAAAATAACTCAAGACGGTAGGAGCACTAAAGATATAAAACAAAGAATGGCGCAGGGCCGAGTTGCGTTTAACAAAAAGAAACAACTGTTATGCTCGAGAACGGTTAATATAGAGACTAGGAAGAGACTCTTAACGTCGTATGTATGGAGTACGGCATTATACGGGTGCGAAACTTGGACAATAGGAGAAGCGGATAGAAAAAGAGTAGAAGCGTTTGAAATGTGGTGCTACAGACGCATGATGAAGATACCGTGGATAGATAAGGTTAGCAATAGGGAAGTATTAGAAAGAGTTGGGGAAAAGCGAAAGGTATGGAAAACAATAAAGAGTAGGAGAGATAGGATGGTAGGACACCTTCTAAGACACGAAGGAATAGTTCGTGACATACTAGAGTCAGAGATAGGAATAAAAAGAGGTAGGGGTAGGCCTAGATTAGACTACTGCTCTCAAATAGTTAGGGATGTAGGATGTTCTACTTTTAGGGAAATGCGTAGGTTAGCTCAGGATAGAAAAGAATGGAGGTACGCGTCCAACCAGTCTTCGGACTGAGAACCTTATGATGATGAGGCAGATACCCCAAAATCTACGCCACTGGAAATAGTAGACAATAATGTTCTGCATGTTAATCATAGCACTTGTTATAATACCTACGAGAATACGCATACAGGGTGATCCAGTTTATATCATCACGATTTCACCAGCCGAAAGTTTGTCAAAAAATAAAGGTAGTTCTTATCAGTCCGCTGCAGATGTGATCTGCATAAAGAAAGTGCACGGTGCACTACTTCTGCATAAAAGCATTCCGCCAATATTGCAAGTGTAATTTAAAAAAAGCAATGAACTATTGAAGCGTACTGCGACTGTGGAATAACTTTCAGTTTATATTAATGGGATTTGATCACTTTCATAAATATTTTCAACAATACAGGCAAACTAATATGTCGATTGCACATGCTGTGAGCAACATTCTTAATTTAATCAGTAATTGACAGATGTAATTGTTAAGCAAATTTATAAACGCTCATAGTTGATTGTATAGGTGGGACTCTAATGAATGTGTTTCAGGCTTTCAGGGTTGCCCGGCCCATTATTAAACCTTGATTGCACTTCTTAAATGAGTATAATTCAACATTGAAACTAACAAAAACGTTTAGCAAACATTTTGTTGCCATTTTCTCACTTGAAGAAAACAATGTGACGTACCTAATTAAAATGGATTTCTGCGCATTTCTTCTCTATTGGAACGGACTATACCGTCTTTTCTGTCATAAGTGACTTCTTACTTTTAAATCTGATACTTTTGTGTACGCTACAATAATTGATTTGTTGCACAGGATTTATACCAAAAGAACGAGGCTTATTCGGTCAGCGATACTCAGTGCAAGCGACAGAAGCACTATCAGCTTTCCAGCAACTGCAGGCCAAAGACAGAAACGCTTTAAATCAACTCATTAAACTAGGCGCCCTACAAAATAACAATTGGGATCCGAAAAATCTAGATGACAAAGAGGTCTATAGTCGCGTTTTTGCAGCTCTTTTTTTAAGTAATTTTTTAAACAGCTGACTGCGAGTCAATTTAAACTGCCTTTGCTGGAAGTGAGGCCGGAGTGCGTGGGGATTTTGAGAAGTTTGCCCGTTGATGAAGCCCCTATTTCACCTCCGGACCATTCACTGAGCCCTTATTTTATGAATAATGAAGACAAGGAGAAATATTTGAAATTAGGTAAGTTTTAATAAATAATCCGTTTTGCGTTCAACACCGATACGCCACTGGAAATCAGCGGCGTGTATAAATGTATTATGTATTTTTATTATTTCTACGGAAATATTTTGTAGCTATTTAAGGAAAATCGTGTTATTACTTGCATTACCGTGTTAGCGCCTTATTGAGATATTTTCAGTACCTATTTATCAAAGTTAAGTTATGACCTGACCACGGAACATTATTCTGTGACCTTGACATTAGTATTTGAATTTTTAAATATACATTATAGAAATTTTGCCGCGAAAACAGTTTATTTTCAATTTGTGAGTTGCGGTCAAAGTTATTATATAATAACTTTGAGTTGCGGTTACATGTAAAAACTTGAAAACGACTATAATAGATAATTTCAGAATGTCTTCACACAATTGACAGCTGGAGGGCAAACATGTGTTTGTTTACCTTAAGAGTAAACTGTCATTTTCTAAAACTATTAAATAATTAATGTGCCATTGTTTTGTTGTGTTGTGGGGTGCGAAATGAGAGGTGAAAAGGATTTAGTAATTGGTAAGATTTTTTTAGAACTCCTGCTGCACTAAATCATCAAATTGTTATACCTATACTTAAAAGTCGTGAAAAGTGGGTAAAAGTCTTAAAATGGGAGTTTAGAGCAAAACCCAATTAAAGTACAGACTCATTAATCCGGATCCTTAATAGTCCGGATTATTCGGTAATCCGGATAGTTCCTTGATTGCATTGCATACTTTGTAATCCGGATAATTTCAGTTTCGGTAATCCGAATGCGCCTCTAACGTACCTTTTAAACGCTTTACGGGCGCGTCACCCCCTCCTAACGTGTTTTTCTAACCAATCCCCAAATACTTGCCAAATCAGGCGTTCGGCGGTGAACCCGAATCAGCGTTACCACAGCTAGTACAAATGTATGAATCTAGTACATTTTTGACCTGATTGTACAAAAATACATTTTAAATTCTACTCCACTGGTACAAGTTGATTTTGGTCTACTGGGAGTGGTGGCGAGGGTATCAAAGGGTGAAAATAAAAATGCCGGCAATCCGCAATCCTTACAGCTTGCGGCTTCTTTGTTTTGCAAAGGAAATACCGACGTGTATAAAGAGCCGTCGCATTGGAGTTCGAGAACATTTTGACATTAACGACTTTGCTTGATGCAATTCAAAATTTACGGCTAAAGGTGCGCTTTCGTTTGCGCCGGTAGACGCGGCGTGTACCGGCAGCTGACACACCCGTTGTACTTCTCCAATAGTATTTAAATAGAACTGCTCTCGTTTGTGCGTTTCACCTGCCGGCCGGTGCATTCACGTTCAAATACGACTGTGTCCGACGCGCGTGTCGGCCGCCGGTACGTGCCGCATCTACCGGCGCAAACGAAAGTGTACCTTTACTATTTTTCAACACTGTATAAATGCTCTTTACCCCATGCCCTGAATTCACAGAAGCCGATTAGACAGATTTAAGTATTCAACAATGTATAGATTGGGCTGAAAAGAACAACGCACCCTTAAATGAATTGTTAATACTCAGGCATCAAGCATTTTGTTTGAGTCAGCAGAAGGTCAGCCAAACTAAAATTACAGACTTTATTTATTAATGTAGTAGAAGCAATTATGCAAAAGTGTTTTTATGTGCATTTTACCTGTTTTGTATGTTTTTACAATGAAATTAGTAAAAATCCCTCTTGTTCAGTTCTTTTATTAACAAATATAGATTGATTTAATAATCCGGATTTTTCAATAATCCGGATCGCCCATGTTTTTATTGATCCGGATTATCGAGTCTGTACTGTATTAAGAAACAGGCAATTATATTCTAGACATTTCATTTCTGGTAATACAAATTTAATTTTAACTTCCCAAATAAAAATATGAATAAATGTGTGCCCTCCAACAACAAATGGCGGCCTTGTTACGTTTTAATTTGGTATTAAAACAACAATTGTATTTTTTTCAACATTTTATTATAGACTAGTACTTACATCGTGCTCTGATTACCGTACTTGTATTCCTATTTTAGGTCTCTCACTTATATTTAGTCTATTATTGCTTTGATTGCCCCTGTTCTCGGTTCTTGCATCTGTTCTCCGATCATGCCTCCGTTCCTTGTCTTGTTGAGTTTCTATCGATTTGTTTGAGGGTAGAATTGTCTTAAAATTATTATTTCTTGTTAGGTTCGCTAGTCTTATGGATTTTGTCTCACTTTTACCTGCTATTTTTGAGTCCCTTTATTGCCTCTGTACTTTGTAGCTTTCTGTTCATGTTTCTGTCATTTTCAGTCTTGGAATTGTTCATCTTTCGTATTTATAATTTGCTGAGCCTACCTTGGGGAGGAATGTCGTTCCCTTTTCACGATTTGGTCGTATAATTATTCATTTAATAGCCTCCAACTTGTTGTTAGTCTGTTGTCAGAGTTTTGAGGTTAATTTGGTTACTTTCGGTGCTGCCAACTTGTGTAGGATATTTTCCCATTTAGATGCTCAGTGGCGCGCCTTCTCATTTTCATTTTCCCTGTCTCATCTTTCGGTTCTTTATGCATTGTCTTATCTATTCTTCTGTCTCTTGAGACCTCTTTATGACTTTTCTTATTGCTATCTTCTTTTCCTTTGGGTTTGCAAGTCATTTTAAGCTTTCTTTCCTTTAGTTACCTATTTCATTACCGGTGACGCCTCTGGAAGATTTGGAAATCTAGGGTGCTTCTGGGTACATTTGTAGTTTCGGATGGGGCTACCTTGTATTTTAGTCGGCGGTTTTTTTGGAAATTCCGATTTGCTTTCTGAAACGGCACTTCCGGCTGTATTCTTCTTGTGAGTGGTTGGTGACGCCAAGTTTTGGGAAATAGATTTTCTTGCCAGTTTCTGGGATTTTCTTGGGTCCCGACCGTTTCAAGACGTCGATTTGGTTGCATTGTGCAAGTTTAGAGATCGTCGTCTATGCCTTTTGGGATTTTAACTCGCATTTGGAATCCAGTCGGTTTTGTTGGAGAAAAAACCCCACGTGGTGAGTGTCTTATTTTTCATCTTTTATTTCAATCTTCAGTCATCGGTGTTGGTTCCTTTCCTTTTTCTTATTTTCTATTCTAATTTGTCTTTTCGGCATTTTAGGGTTTTTTTTCTGGGAGCAATTTTTCCGTGGGTGCAAATTTCGATTTTGCTGCACTTTTCCCCACGTTAAGAGAAGCGCCGATCACCTGGTGCTGAGCTACAAGAAAGTGATTTGCTGTAGCAGCTGACCTGCATTTTATCTTCTGGAAGGTCAGATATCTATTTTGATTATTTCGTCGCCTGTCCGTCTGGAACATCGCGTCCAACGGCTGGTTTTTGTGTAGCGCCCGTCACAGCTTTTTGTGACAACTTTGTATTTGTACTTTTCGTGTTTGCGCGCCGCTAGTCCGTTCAGGAATCGTCCCGTTCGGCTAGTTTTAATGTAGATGCCTGGCCACGGCTTGTTGTGGTCATCTGTTTGTTTTTTGACATAATTTTGTCACGTTATTTTGTTAAATTTAATTTGTCATTTTGGTATAAATAATTCCGGTAGTTTTTTTTTTCATACATAGTTTAATCATTTTGCCAGTGTTAAGTTAGATAAGAGTTGTTTGCTTTGATAAATTTTGATTAGTTTTTTTTGCCGTTTATTCAATTTTCAATTCAATTTTATACTTAGATATATTTTTTTTGTAACGGGATTTAGAAACGGTCGATACTGCCGTTTGCGTCTATTTGCGTTTGGGTAGAGTGCGTGCGATTGACCCGTCGGTGCGCTGCGCGTGCGGAGCTCCAACCGTGTAGGGTATTTACCGTGTCATCGGCGCCTATTTTGGTTTTTCTTTTTTGGCGCAACGTGAGTACCGGGCGTCTAAATTTCCCGCAGTTTTGTTGTACTATTTTTTTTCATATTAATAGCTATTTTGATTTATACCACTATTTTTTTTTATTGTATATTCATTCTGGGCTATATTTATTTTTCATTATTATATGCTGGCTTTATTAATGAACTATATTTGTTTTATTATTTTTTCATTCATTTGCCCTATTGTGTACCAGCGGTTTTTAGGAGCTGTGACCGCTGTGTTTGCGTGTTCATTGGAGGATCAGCCAACAACTCCTTGGCGCCCTTTTTCAGTTTTGCCCACCCCCATCTTCGGCTCGAGCTTAGCTGCGGCGGAATCCTCCTTTGTGGCGTTCGCCATTTGGGTGACGTCACAGCCTGTCAAAATCAGGCATTCTAGAACAGTCTATAGACAAAAGAATACTACAGGACTTTATAGCTACATATAGGATTAGATTTTTGAAAAATTTACTTAAAAAATGTTCTTATTATTGAAAAATACCTATTTTTAAAATTTTCTAACACCTTAGGGCAAAGATACGAGGTGTTTTTAATCCTTTTCAATTTGTTCCTTACGTTTTTGCTGCAATAATGAGATTCATAGCAAAATTCAGGTCATACGGTGTCATTTGAATTTCATTTTCATCTTTTATCTGGAAAGCCATGCTTTTTGACCAGTCAAAATAGTCAAAGCGTCACTTTTGCCGCGAATTGCTAAAATATGAATGATTAAATAAATTCCAAAATGTACGATCGCCTCTACAATTCATTTTTACAAAGACAACACCAAAAATTCAGTATGCGTTGAATTGAGAGATTGCGTACTTAAATATCCTTGAAATTAAAAATCTTGCAGGTTTCTCTGGTCATGTCCCGTTCGGATATGGTTCCTTCGGGAAAACGAACCAGGCTATGACCAATAGCGCCTTGTGCGATTTTACCTCGAATTATCGCAAGAGACTGAGTACGGAATGGGCACCTGTATCCATCGCCAGACCGGATCCTCCCCTTCTCATACAGCCCTCAGAAATTTATCATAAACACATCGGGCAGTTGCCAAATTATGCCGGACATATACCCGGAGCCGTTTTTAGGTAGGTTCAAGAAAAAAATTATAAAACGAGTCTTTTTGTTTAACATTTAATTTTTTTAGATATGGTAAAACTTACGGGAACGATACAAGGGATGCTAAAAGATGGTTACGAGGAGATTTTAGTTAACATACATCCCTTAAAATTATTCCTGATTAGATGTTTTCCATCTGTTCAACAACTCAGTGGCTTTTTTCAAAACTTCGTCTTTCTAAAATTAAAGTTTTCGCTCATCAACATGCAGGTACATAATATATGAAATACGTGGCTTATTTGGAAAACAGATATTAACAGTATAATAAAAAGAACAAAAATCTATTTCCAAATATTTTGTTTTAAATCGGATTCTTCATAACTTACACTACATTTCTGTATAATATAGAATTTCCATCAGAATTGTGGCACTCATCACTCATTAGTCTTTGTATGCTCCCCCTCCCCAATAAAGAACTGACAGTGCCATAACAGCCATTTCCACACTGTTCCTTTGACATCGTCGTCAAGAAACAATGACCAGATATACTGGGTGTCCGGTTAAGGTTGGCGACCGGCTATATCTTAGGAACTATTCATCCTACAGCTTTCGGTCAAAATCTTCTCATAAAAGTGGCCATGAAAAATTAACCAAAAATATTTTTAACTTTCAATTTTCCCCTCTAGGGTGCACAATTTTAAAAGAAAATAGACAATCTGCATACTGCATTTTCTTCAAAAATTCAAATGGAAATGTAGGAATCCTTTTGCTTTCTCAAAATCTCTTTCTAATGTCATGTAAATTAGTTTAATAACTTTTAACATTGGAAATGTTTATGTTCGTATATGGGGGCCCAGTTACGAGTTTTCGTTCAAGGCCAAAAGACAGCGGTGTCGGTACGTCCCGTAAAGCAATTTATTGGGTTTTTCGCCTGTAACGCTTTTATTTGTAGAGTTAGAAAAAACGTTTCAATACTAAAAATGCTTCTTATGATTCGTTTTATATTCTGAGAATATAAGGTATCTCAATTTCGCTGAGTTGAGCTGGAAAATAATTATTTTAGTTCCAGAATCAGATCCGCTGCCGGTTTCACCACGAATGCTGCTAAAACGGTGCAAGATAAAAGAAAATTGCACATAAACGTTTTTGTAGAGCGCAAAATTTACTAAAAGAAAGTCCGCGAGGGGCTGTAAGTACCTCCAATAGTTCAGGAGTTACAGGCGCCCAAATGTTTGTACGATTTATTCGCACAACTTTGGACACCCGGATCTCCTATGCTATTCGAGGTACTTACATCCTCCCGCGGACTTTTTTTTGTAAATTTTGTTCTCTACAAGTTTGTTTATATGCAGTCGTAGAAAGTGACAAATTTCATAAGAGCGTGAAATTTTATGCACGAGGCGTACCTAGCCGAGTGCAGAAAAGAAATCACGCGAGTTTAAAGGAAATACACTTTCCATCGAGTTATGTACACTATTTTTCCCACGATAAAAAGTTAATTATGTTTTATGTATGGTGTCATCATTTCCAATGTCCCGATGGTTGCAAGGATTGCGAAATCTGTGAATTTTTGATCTAGCTTATGAAATAAGGGCTGGGAGAGGAAAGAATTCCCTTCAATCTAAAATGCCACATCCCCGGATTGTTTGAACCCTGGCTTGAACCAATGAATGAATTTGGTCTCATTGGAGAGGGAATTTGTGGTGTAATAGAAATCTGCATTTACACTTAAATTTCATTTTACGAGGGAGCCGCCAGATGGCGTTATTTCGAAACGTACGAAATTGTCAATTTTCTTGAAAATTTTAAAATGCAATGGTATATTTTTTATAACATGGTGTCATTACACATAAAACTAAGAACAAAATGCCGCAAACCTTAAGTTATTATCGTTTTTATAACGGGAGTGGGAAAAAACTGCTTTTTATAGAACCTAATAAAACTTTCCTGAAAAGAAAATCTCAGAATCTGGTTAATGGCCATGGTATACTGAACCTCTGGCTTGTAAGAAGACATCAAATTTTCAATTTCGACAGAAAAAAAAAAGTTATGAGTAAACAGCGGTACTGTTGCATTTTTGTGTGCTGATTTTCTGAAGCATTTATACCTGCACTTGTTCAACGACATCATTTCCTTACCACTGCAACCTAGCAATAGCTCAGTAACTGCGTAGTGAATTATTTTTTGCCATTACACATGATGGAACAGACTTTGTGGTGCTTGTCCGCGGAAACTATTCGTTTTGCAAAAAAAATGGTATGCACTTAAATTGTAGGAAATTTTCTCTAGTTTAATTTACTTCCAAACTATTCTTACCATAAAATGAACCGGAAAGGAGATATCGCCGACAAATTAGTTTTCGGCAGCTTTTGATGCAATTTTTTCAATATAGTGGGGCGAGAGGCAAAGATTCAAGGTACTGATGAAGAAGAATTGTCAGCAGACATGCATGAAGACAAGCAGTACTTATTTCCCAAATACGGCTAGTAACTCACATATTAACAATGTTTTATTGTAGAATAAAATTTTTACCTTTAAGAAACAAACTCTGACATAATTTTCCATCAGGTGCTTATGTTCTGGGGAGCAGAACGCAGAACTGGGAATTACTTGTATCCCCATGTTTTTTATCATCCATTTTGTGAAACGGTAATCTTTGTATTGATCCGACTCTGAGTCTAAATTTGCGAATTTTGCTGTAAGATATCTCGGAAAGTTACAGACGAACTGCAAGGAATGTTTTTTTTACCTAAATGTGACCAATCACAAACGATGAAATATCCCCCTTCGGGGACTGTAGGAACAAATCCTGCATTTCTCAAAGCTTCAATAATAAAAACCCTTTTTTGCTCCAAGTCTTTTGCTATTTGTACAAAATGACAATCATCTTGGCCGAAACGTTCAAGTTCTTTCTCAAAACCCATAGCTAAAGCCTCCTTAAAGAAAAGGAGCATGGGAAATGAAGCAAAAATTCAAATGAATACCTGTATGGGTGTTAAATGAGTGTATACAGCGTTTTGATGTACCATTTGGAGATTAAGCATCAAGTGTGCAGGCCCATAAGCCCACCCAGTTTTCCATCCAGTTGCACTGAATGCTTTTCCAGCAGACCCAATTGTTATGGTTCTTTCCCACATTCCAGGCAAAGTACCTGCAGTAAAACATAATAAAAAAAGCAGATACGAAAGTTTTCAACAAACTAACAAATTCGGACATGTTTGATTGGTTTACAAACAAGCCACTCGTAAACCTCGTCGGATATACAAAGAACGTTCCATTTCTTGCAAAGATTTGCTATTATTGTGAGTTCTTCTAGAGAAAAAACTTTTCCGAGAGGATTATTGGGGGTATTAAGAATTATTGCTTTGGTTCTCTTGTTGAATGTGTCTTCCAGCTCTTTGGTGTCTAAAACCCAATCAGCGGAAGTGGGAGTCGCAGAAGTGTCGCGCTAAAATTTGCAATAAATAATTGATAAGTTCAAATTCAATGTGATTAAACGTACTAATCGTAAGGGGATGTACCTAGCAGTACCCTCAGTAGCTTTCACAAGAAATTCGTAATTATCAAAGTACGGTTCTATTACAATTACTTCGTCGTCTTTAGAAACATGACCTTCAACGCTGGAGAAAAGAGCTTCATCAGCCCCACTTGTAACTATGATTTCATTGAATGGGTCAATTTCTCTTCCGATTAATTGAGAGTAACACTTAGATAAGGCCTTTACTAGGCGGGGATGCCCCTAAAATATTCAATTTTTAAGTAAACTCTATCATAAAAAGCAAGTGTGTTTACAAATCCTCTTGTGTACTGGTGCACGAGTGGGTCCTTACTGGTGCATACGCTGCATAAAGCTTCTCTAATTGATTCCGGGGGTGCGAAATCTGGAAAACCTAACCCCAGATTCAGAGGTTTGTAGTCATTTGCTAGTTCATTGAAATGCAACCTTTAATAAACAATATTAATACCTTTAAATTAACTACTATAAAGATGCATCAAATGTACATACCAAACGCTTGCTTCTGTTCGGGCATATCTTTGCGGTACAGCAAACTTATTTGAAACTGTAGACATTACAATGTTATTAGTTGCTGCAATACTGTATTCACCAATTAAGAAACTGTTCTTTAGGGTTTTCTAATCTTATCATTCATTAAATAGCTATTTCTTATCTTTAAAGAAAAGTAGTTACCTATAAGGTTCTTAATAAAACAACATTCTTGTTTGTACTTTTAATTACCTAAGTACTTTGTCAAGTAGGTTAATTAATGCTTTTAAAACAGTATGAGCTCTTCAGGTTTAAAAATTTCACTCGACCGTGTCTTAGGTGTAGGAAAATTGATGAAAAAAGATCTTTCAATTGCCCATTTTTAAACCTTGAAAATTCCAAGCTGTAGAGGTTCCGTCTGAAGAGGTTGCAGCTGTGATAGAAACCAATCATAATAGATTGTAATAATAATAATAATAATAGACTTTATTGATGCCCAAAATTAGAATACAAACAATACAAAAAACTCTATAAGGCATCAAAAGGCGGAGTTCAGATTGCACATGTAAGAACATGAGCATCTGCTCTTCCACTCAACCTACAACACAAGAGAGAGAGAGAGAAAAAAGTGAAAAACAACAAAAATGACATGAGGGACAAAATATAAACAAAATCAAAATCAGAGATATATCTAGTATGATTTAAAAGTAATTGGATATGGTGCTCATTTATTACTGTTTATTAAAAAGGCTTGTTGTCAAATATTGTTTAAATTTCTGGACACTGAGTTTCTTGTATTCACTGGGAATATTGTTATAAACTCTAGCTATATTACAAGTAAATGATCGTTCAAATATTGCTGTTCTGTGAAATGGTGGTGTAATTAATGATTTTCGTCTTATATTCAAATTGTGAACATCAGTTCTATATCGGATTTTATTGAACAGATATGGTGGAGACTGTGTAGTTACAATCTTATGATAAAAAATACTAGCATGCAGCAGCCGTCGATTGGCCATGTTTAACCATCTGATTTCTTTTATTTTGTGGGATATGTGTTCATGCCTACGTACTCCACATATCAGCCTTGTGCATGCATTCTGAATCAACTGAATTCTACGGGCCGTTCGAAGGTCTATGCATGCTCCATAAATAACGTCTCCATAAGAAAACTGTGAAAGAACTAACGAGTCACAGAGAATACGTTTTTCCTGTTTACCTAAAATATCCTTGTGAGAAAAAATTAGTTTTAAAGCACCGAAAGATTTCTTGCAACAATTGCTGATATGCTTCGTGAAACGCAGATCACTGTCCACCACTATGCCAAGATTTTTAACCTCATCAACACAAGTCAATTTGGTGCCATTAATTCTGATCATCATCATAAGGTTCTCAGTCCGAAGACTGGTTGGACGCGTACCTCCATTCTTTTCTCACCTGAGCTAACCTACGCATTTCCCTAAAAGTAGAACATCCTACATCCCTAACTATTTGAGAGCAGTAGTCTAATCTAGGCCTACCCCTACCTCTTTTTATTCCTATCTCTGACTCTAGTATGTCACGAACTATTCCTTCGTGTCTTAGAAGGTGTCCTACCATCCTATCTCTCCTACTCTTTATTGTTTTCCATACCTTTCGCTTTTCCCCAACTCTTTCTAATACTTCCCTATTGCTAACCTTATCTATCCACGGTATCTTCATCATGCGTCTGTAGCACCACATTTCAAACGCTTCTACTCTTTTTCTATCCGCTTCTCCTATTGTCCAAGTTTCGCACCCGTATAATGCCGTACTCCATACATACGACGTTAAGAGTCTCTTCCTAGTCTCTATATTAACTGTTCTCGAGCATAACAGTTGTTTCTTTTTGTTAAACGCAACTCGGCCCTGCGCCATTCTTTGTTTTATATCTTTAGTGCTCCTACCGTCTTGAGTTATTTTACTTCCTAAGTAGCAGAAATCCGCGACCTCCTCTATCTTCTCATTTCCAATTTGTATTTCCATTTTAGTTCTATTTTCACATCCCCTACATACCAAAATTTTAGTTTTCTTTTTATTGATTTTCATGCCGAAGCCCTCTGTCAAAACTGCTTCCATTTCATTCAAAGCCGCACCTAATTCTTCTTTGCTAGATGCTAACACTGCTATATCATCCGCAAATCTGAGCATGTTAATAGTTTGGCCCTGTACATTGATCCCTGAGGCTGTTCTTTCCTTAACAATATTAATCGCATCTTCGATATATAAGTTGAAAACTAGAGGTGACAATGCACATCCCTGTCTCACTCCCTTCCGGATATCTACTTCCCTTTGTTCCTGCTCACATTCTATAACTGCCTTTTGCTCTTTGTAGAGATTATGTATTATTCTTCTGTCCCTGTATTTCATCCCTACCTTTCTCAGCACTTCGAACATCTTCCCCCATTTTACGTTGTCGAAGGCTTTTTCTAAATCTACAAATCCTATATAGACGCTCTTTCTCTTTTCTATCGTTTTTTCTATAATTACTCGTAAAGCTAGAATGGCCTCGCGCGTTCCTCTATTTCGTCTAAATCCGAACTGATCTTCTCCTAATATTTCTTCCGCCTTTTTCTCCATCCTTCTTTGCACAATTCTAGTTAAAATTTTTGACGCATGGGAAGTTAAACTGATAGTTCTAAAATTTTCGCATCTATCCGCGCCTTTTATTTTTGGCAAAGCTACTATGATGTTCCGTTTGTAATCTTCTGGAATCTCGCCTGTCAGGTATATGCGACTAACTAATTTAAATAAACGATCTATTACCTCTTGACCTGCGCACTTTAAGATTTCTGCCTGCAAGCCATCTATACCTGGTGCTTTATTATTCCTTAAACTTTTTAGTGCTATCTCAAACTCTTCTCTCATTATAGGACTCCCTAGGTTATCCCCCTCTACACTGCTTTCGCTTTCTAATATATCTTGCACTTCCTGTCCCGCATATAAGTTTCCTAAATATTCTTTCCACCTATCTGCCTTCTCCCCGCTTCCGATTAGGATATCTGCTGCCTCATTTCTAATGTTTTTGGTACTAGATCCAATTTCTCTAAAATTTCTCCTAATTATTTTATATGCTTCATCAGTCTTTCCTACTTCGAACTTATCTTCCACTTCTTTGCATTTATTATCGATCCATTGCTCTTTCGCTTTCCTACATTTCCGAATAATTTCCCACTTGATCACCTTATATCTTTGTTTCCCTATTTCATCTAACCTATTTTTATATTTTCGCCTTTCCTCTATTAGACTCACAATATGTTTTGTTATCCAGGGTTTCCTACTTTCATTCTGTTTATGACCCAAAATATCCCTAGCTGAGGAAACTAAACTATTTTTAATGCAATTCCATTCTGCCTCTATGTCCGTAACAATATTTCCACCCGTGCCCTTTAGTACTTCGTTTGTCTTTTTCTCGAACTTATTGCGCATATCATCATCTTTTAGTTTCTCTGGGTCAAGATATCTTCTTCCACTTCTTTTTTTCAAAATCTTAAATTTAAGATTGGCTTTCATAACGACTATGTTGTGATCACTATCTATATCTGCTCCTGGATAACTTCTACAATCCCTAACTTGATTTCTAAATCTTTGCCTAACGAGAATGTAATCTATTTGATATCTCCCTAAGTCTCCTGGCATCTTCCACGTATAGCATCTCCTAACATGATGGTGAAATAGAGTGTTCGCGACCGTTAAGTTATGTTTATCGCAGAACTCTATCAGTCTAACTCCCCTATCGTTCCTATTGCCTAATCCAAAGGGGCCAACTATTCCGCCCTCTCGCCCTGTGCCTACGATTGCATTGAAATCTCCTATAATTATTAAATTTTCGTGTCCTCTCACAAAATCTAGCACATATTCAATATCACTATAAACTGCCTCTACGGCCTCATCACTGTAGTTAGAAGTGGGCATATATACCTGTATTATTACTGTTTTTACAGGTTTCGAATCTAACCTAACCATAACTACCCTGTCACTTTGCTGTAAGAAATTTTCTACACTCTGTCCTACTTTTTTCCGCATAACAATTCCTACTCCCGAATTTCCTCCTACAGATCCTGTGTGTATTACTCTAAAATCTCCGCTCCAGAAGTCTCCGGCTTCTGGCCATCGCACTTCACTGATACCTACTACATCTAATGCTAACCTATCCATCTCAATTTTCAAATTCTCTAACTTCCCTACTTGTTTCATGCTTCTAACATTCCACGCTCCGACTCGTGAGATGTTACACTTATCATTCTGATATCCAAATTATTTAAAAGGGTATTTCTTAAAGATGATTTACAAAAAACAAGCAAGGCAGATTTATCTGGGTTAATAATTAAACCATGATCAAGAGATGTTTCTACTAATGCCTGTAAATCTGAATTGATTAACGCGTTGGCTTCTAAAACATTAGTAGGATCAAAAGAATAATATAACTGAGTATCATCGGCATAGCAATGAACAGCGCAGTTTCGTATGCAATAATGCATATTTGATACATAGAGCGAAAATAAGAGAGGGCCCAGGATAGAGCCCTGAGGTACTCCTCTATCCAAGGTGCTTTCAAGAGAAAATTGGCTGTTCAATTTCACATATTGCTTCCTTTAAAGTAAATAACTTTTCAAAAATTTTATCGTACTGCAATCAAAACCCAAAAAAGAAAATATTGAAATCAAGATGTCGTGGTTCAAGCAGTCAAAGGCCTTTGAATAATCTAGTAATACCAGGGCAGTGGATAGCCCCCTATCAGTTGCTCCCAGAACATCATCAATAATATGCGTCAAAGCAGTGGTACAACTAAAATTAGTTCTGAAACCTGACTGAAAAGGAGGTAAAATACCATAAATTTTAAGGCGCTCATTTATTTGGGAATAAACCACCCTTTCCAGCACCTTGGACAGCACAGGGAGGATGCTTATAGGTCTCAAATCCCTAAACTCACTTGGTTGAACAACCTTGGCCACAGGGACAACATAAGATGTTTTCCACAGATTAGGAAAAATATCATTTATAAGGCAAGTATTTACTATATTTGTCAGATAAGGCAGTATGTACGGTGTACAATACAGTAACATTTTTATAGAAATATTGTCCAATCCTACAGCAGTGCTTTTCATTAAACTTAAAATTTTGTCTATATCTTGGGGTTACTAGTTTAAAGGAAAGTTTTCTGTCAAAGTCACGTTTGTAATTGTTGGAATAGAACTGAACTGTGTCATTTAAATTACCAGATGGAAACTGCTTTACACAATTAGTAAAGTAGTCATTTATTAAGTTAAGATCTTGCAGATGTTCCGGTATATCCCTGTTTGCTTTACGAGAATAAACATTTAAATTGGAAAGCTCTTTCCACAATGTCTTTGTTCCACCATTTTGAAGTTTGAACTTCAAGAATGATTTTTTTTCATTTTTAATTGCCCTATTGGTGAAATTCCTAAGCTGCTCATAATATTCGAAATGTACCGGGTTCGCAGATATTTTAAAACGCGCCAGAGCTTTATCCCTAAGATGCATTAAGAATTTTATATTATCCGTCAACCACGGAGATTTCGGTTTTGTGATTCTGCATGTTTTGACAGGAGCATGCCGATCAAATAATTGTAATATTATTGAATTGAACAGAGATAATTTATCATCAACATTTTCTAACTCAATTATTTCAAAAAATGGCTGAACTTCCAAATCTTGCTTGAACTTTTCATAAATGAAATTTCTAAAATTCCTAAATGTCTTATATTGGATATAATTTTTAGGTTTCGAAACAGTTAAACTACAATATATCAATTCATGATCAGTTACAAGTTGTCCAATGTGCTTTACTCCACTATCAATAACATGCAAATCCCCGGTACAAATTTTGCATAATCCTAATCACACTTTTGGATGATAGGTGGCAGCACTTTATAGACTAACAGCTGATAAACCCCAGCTTTAAAGAATAAAGATGGTCGGTTAAAATTTTCTCAATTTCTACGACCAATTTACCACCGAAATTCAAAAATTCGGTTTGTTTGCTATTTTGTTGGGTAGAAAGCTATATTGACCGGACTATAAATAATACAACTATAAAAAATCTTGGTCACAGACTTCAACTATACATTCATATATTCAAAATCATTTCTGATTAGAAACTGCCCATTTCTTCAATGATTCCGCCGCCTTCTCCAAAAGCTCCTGCTTCTAAAATTAAACTTTGCGTAATCATCTGTTGATTTATTTTGCTTGTGTTTCTCATGTAAAAGTGATAGTTTACCTTTAAGAAGCAAATTCTAACATAGTTTTCCATCAAATATTTATGATCCGGAGAGCAGAATGGAGAACAGGGAAATGCTTGTATCCCCATGTTCTTTATCATCCATCTTATAAAATGAAAGTCTCTGTATAGATCAGATTCCGAATCCAAATCTACCAATTTTGCTGAAAGATATCGTGAGAATTTACAAATAAATTTTCGAAAGGAGATACGTGTGTTACCAAAAGATGACCAGTCACAAACAATGAAATATCCTCCTTGAGGGACTATAGGAACTAACCCAGCAATTCTCAAAGCTTTAATAATGAAATCTCTTTTTTGCTCTACATCTTTAGCTATTCGTACAAAATGGCTTTCATCTTGCCCAAAGTGTTCGAGTTCTTTTTCAATGCTTATGGCTAAAGCTTCCTTCAAAAATAAGGCATTCAGTTTTAATATCCAACAATTAAAAGCAATTAAAAACCTGCAACGGTGTTAAAAGAGTTTGCAAAGAATTCTCGTGTGCTATTTGGAGATTAAATATCAAGTTTGCAGGCCCGTAGGCCCAACCAATCTTCCAGCCAGTTGCACTGAAGGCTTTCCCAGCAGACCCTATCGTAATCGTTCTTTCCCACATTCCAGGAAAGGTACCTACAGCAAGATAGGTATTTAAAAAATAATGGAAGTTTTTAACAAACTAACAAATTCGAACGTGTTTGTTTGGTTTGCAGACGAGCCATTCGTAAACTTCGTCAGAAATACAAAGAACATCCCATTTCTTACAAAGATTAGCTATTACTGTGAGTTCTTCTGCAGAGAAAACTTTTCCAAGAGGATTATTTGGAGTATTAAGAATTATTGCTTTGGTTTTTTCGTTAAATAGTTCTTCCAGTTCTTTGGTATCTAAAACCCAGTCAGCCGAAGTAGGATTATCGAAGGTTTCACGCTAAAATTCGCAGAAAATAATAGATGGAAATTATAAGTAATGATACTTACTAATTTTAAGGGGATGTATCTGGTAGTAGCTCCGGTAGCTTTTACAAGATACTGGTATTTATTGAAATAGGGTTCTATGATAATTACTTCATCGCCTTTGGAAAGGTGGCCTTCAGTGCAACAAAAAAGTGCTTCACCTCCCCCATGGGTTACTATTATTTCTGTGAAAGGGTCAATTTCTCTTCCGATTAATCGCGAATAACATTTAGACAGAGATTTTACTAATCGCGGGTGCCCCTAAAATTATCCGGGTAATTTATTTAAATAAAGTTTATATTTTGTTACAAATTTTTCTGTGTATTGGTGTACTAGTGGGTCCTCACTGTTACAAACAACATTCAAAGCTTCTCTAAGAAATTCAGGTGGTGCAAAGTTTGGAAAACCTAAGCCTAAATTTAGAGCTTTATAGTCATTTGCTAAATCATCAAAAAGCACCCTTAAACACACATAGTTAATAAATTTTAAACTTAAACCAATGCAGCTAGAATTCTTACCTATAATCTGGTTCTTTTCTTACAAACCTTTGAGGCATCGCAAATTTATTTGAAATTGTAGACATTTTGATTTACATTAATTAATCTCACGATGTCCACCAGTTAATAAATAGTTCCATTGCATTGTTTAATCTTATCTGTTACAAAATGATTATAATCTCCAGAATAAATAAATAAACCGAAATTATTGTAGGGATTCGCTTAGATCCTTGAAATATTATTTTAGTAAAAATTTTACTGCTTTTCCTTTATTAACGGGCTCAACTCCTTTTTCTAATTACACTGTTAACTGGTTTCTTCCAGAATTAATTTTTTAAGCATTAGGAGACAGGCAAAGTGGTGTTATTAGTTTTAGAGAAAAGAATAAATGACAGGAGCAGACATAATTTAGTTTCCTACGCTGACCAAAACGTAGCATGAACCACATTTTATTTGTAAAAACATTTACAAAATATATTTAATCTTGTATGCATATTTCCACTTATCCAAAACCTCCCCAGCCCTTTGCAAAGTTTCATCTTTCTACAACGAAAGATTTATCAATAACAACGAGGTATTTTATTCCAGTATTATCTGTACCTTAAAGAAGCAAAAGCGGACATAATGTTCCATCAAACTTTTGTGCTTCTGTGAACAAAACGAAGTTGGGGGAATCCCCTGCAAACCTACGTTCTTTATCATCCATTTGACAAAGCGAAAATCTTTATATTGATCAGATTCTGACTCCAAATCCACAAATTTGTCTGCATGAAAATAATTTTAAGCTATTTCTCATGATTTTATTTTGTACTTACCCAAGGGTGACCAGTCGCAGATAACGAAACAACCCCCTTCAGGTATTATAGGTATCATGCCAGAGTTTTTTAAAATACCTACCATAATATCCCTTTTCCGCTTTAATTCGTTCTGGATCTGTTGAAAATGGCATATGTCTTGACCAAAATGAATGAGTTCTTTTTCAATCACTATGGCTAAAGCTTCCTGTATAGGTGTTATATGAGTGTTTAGGCAGTTTCGGTGTACTGTCCGAAGATTCTTAATTAAATTTTCTGGCCCATAAGCCCAACCTGTCTTCCACCCAGTTACGCTGAAGGTTTTCCCAGCATCCCCGATTGATATCGTCCTCTCCCACATTCCTGGGAGAGTACCTATGATACAAGAATCAAACACGAAGGAAAATGTTTAATGAATGTGACTAACAAATACGAACATGCTCTTTCGGTTTGCACACGAACCACTCGTATACCTCATCAGATATACAAAGGACATTCCATTGTTTACAAAGATCGGCTAATATTGTAAGTTCCTCCAGAGAAAAAACTTTCCCTAAAGGATTGTGGGGTGTATTTAAAATAATAGCTTTCGTTTTCTCGTTAAATAACTTAGTAAGATCTTCAGTATTTAAAATCCAGTCAGCAGAAGTTGATGTTTCAGAAGTGTTATTTTCAAAAGAACATATTGGTTTTAAGGGAATATACCTTGGGATACCCCCAAAAGCTTTGACAATGTGTTCGTAGAAATCAAAATACGGCTCTATTATTATGACTTCATCGCCTTTATTTACATGTCCTCCTATGCAAGAAAAGAGTGCTCCATCAGCACCATGTGTTACCAAAACTTCCGTCAGGGGATTGAGTTGTTTCTTAATTAACTGAGAATACAATTTCGAGAGAGCTTCCACTAAACGTGGATGTCCCTTAATAAAGTCGATTATTAAAAACTATTTACAAAATATCGACTTGCTTACAAATTCTCCAGTATATTGGTGTAATAATGGGTCTTTACTGCTAGCAACTGTGTACAAAGCATCTGTCACCATTTTTGAGGGTGGAAAGTCTGGGAATCCCAGGCCTAAATTTAGTGGTTTGTAAATGCTCGCAAGTTGATTGAACTCTAACCTTTAATTAGTCTGTTATTCTAAGGGGTATAAAGGTAAAACAATCTGCTTACCAAACACTAGTTTCTGTTCGATTGTATCTTAATGGAAGACCAAATTTATCCATAGATGTGGACATTTTTGTGGAGCTTTCCTTCAATTTGAAATAATAATAATACTTATTTTTAGTGCCCTATATTCTAAAATTAGGTTGAAGCTAATAGTGCCATTATCCTAATACTTTATTATTGAAGATTGTTATCTTATGTCAATTTTTAAAATCGATTTCAAAGTCGATTTTTAGTCGACTTTTATTTTTTTAAAGCCGACTTTTGACTTGTTATTTCCGTTAATTTATTATCCTTACACATTTCGTTTTTTGTTGTTTATAAATAAAAGTATTGTCGCTTTTTCGAAATTTAAATTGTCAAACTCATAGTTTTGTAACTCGCTTCATTTCTCAAAATTTCTCAAAAAGAAATAATGTTTTTGTCCCACAAAATAAAAAACCGACTTCAATGAGAACTACTGGTCAGATCTTTATCAAATTTATATGGGACCACATGACAAGCACCAGCTTTCAAATAAAAAAAGAATCATCAAAATCGGTTCACCTGGAAAAAAGTTCTGAGGTAACACACATAAAAAAAAAAATACAGTCGAATTGAGTACCTCCTCCTTTTTTGAAGTCGGTTAAAAATTATAAACATGAAATAAAGTTTATAATAACCAGATAGAGTGAGCCAATAAATTTTTTTTACACCAGTACCTATCTGAAAGGGAAAAGGGATGGTACTGGCAACTGCGCGTGTAAGTACCGCGAAAAATACCTCCGGAAAGTTTAAACCGAAATCGGTACTACCGAGTTACTTTATACGCGGAAAAGTGTCACGGGCACAAAGGTAAAATAGAGGATTGTGTGATTTGTGAAAGGTTTTATGGTAGAGTAAACAGTAACAGCAAAATCCATAGAAAAGGTTAGTGGAAAGCATCAGCTGATTGTCACTTGGCTGTGTAAAACAGCGCGCGATCTGCGACAACACGGAATCAAGTAAAATATATACTGTAGCGTATTGTCTGGGTATTTTGGAGTTATTGTTCCTCGAAACTAAAAGAAAACAACTGGGAACTCAATTCAGGGTCAAGAGTGCGATACCTTCGAAAGGTTGACTTGGGTGTCGTTCTCTTCGCGGAATCTCCACGAGAAAAAGCAATACACGACTGCATGGACGTTTATGAAAACACAGATAGCGGAGACGAAGATCATTCCTCTACAGACGAAGGTAAACGGAAGAGAGGCTCTAAAAACGTTAATTCCGTGTTCAAAAAGAGCAAAACAACATTCAGAACACCACCTAAGCCGAAGAAGCAGAACACCGAAATGGATGAACTCAAAAGAATGATAGCAGGGCTGACGAACGAGATACAAGAACAAAGAAGAGAATTCCAGGAATACCGGGAAGAATTTCGAGAATACAAAGAAGAAATGACACAACTGAGGAAAGAAAACGCAACCATGAAAGAGGAGCTGAAACAATTGAGGTCAAGAGTGGAATGTTTGGAACAGGTAGAACAGAAAATTGAACAACTTGAAAGGAGCAATAGAAGAAACAACTTGATCATTACTGGACTGAAGTTTAATAATGAGGGAAGCTCCAAAAATGCGATTGAAGATTTTGTGATGCAGAACCTGAATATACAAGTCAAAGTAAATAAGGCAGTTAAGATAAATGATAGAATGTGTGTAGCAGAGATGGAGAATTTTGAGAAAAAGATTGAAATTATGAGGAACAAACACAAACTAAAGTTCATACAACAAAAAGTGTATACAGTATGTCCCTAAAGTTTGGAATAAAATTCATCAAATTAAAATGAAAGCTTTTTGGAGAAACTCCTCGGACACGTCGATTTTTATTTTCAAAATAACGCCTGTAGGGATTGTTTTCAACTTTTTACCATCACCCCCCCTAACCCCAACAACCCCAACTTTAAAATTTTAAATACGAAGATACCCCGTCATATACCTCATTTTAAAGCATTTCTTGTGCCGAAATCAACAAAAAAATTTTTTAGAAATTCGGTTAATAAATAACGGAGATATTCAACAAAATGGAGCTATATCCTTAATTTTACTATTACGAACAACGAAACTCGACAAAACAGAAAATTTTACAACAGTTGTTCAAAGTGACCACCATTCTGAACTTGGCAATAACCTATTCGATCCTGGACAGCATTTATAGAAGAAACAATTGTGTCAGGCGGAATTTCGCGAATAACTTCCCTTATTCTAATCTTCAGTTCTTCAATGCTTCCTGGGCGACTCTCGTAAACCTTGCTTTTCAGGTAACCCCATAAATAAAAATCTAAAGGGGTTAGATCTGGAGATCTTGGGGGCCATTCTACTGTTCCTCGCCTGCCTATCCATCTGTTTGGAAACGTTACGTTTAAAAATCTTCTAACATTTTCAGCATAATGTGCAGGAGCACCATCATGCTGGAACCAAATACGTTCATGAACCAAATCGGGTTCACCATCATGTGGGAACAAGACTATTAAAGCCGGCAATAATTCGAATTGTAAAAAATTCAAATACACATCTCCGTTCACATTTGCCTCGAAGAAATATGGTCCCAAAATTATTCCTGCCCAAACATTAACTTTTTGTGATCTTTGCGAATGGGTCTCTTGTATCCAATGAGGATTTATGTCATTCCAGTATCTTGTAGTTTGTTTGTTTACGTTGCCTTTAAGGTTAAATGTAGCTTCGTCTGAGAAAAGTACATTATGCAAGAAGTATGGGTCATCATTTATTCTGATCGACACTGTTTCGCAAAATTCCAGTCTTCTGTCAGCATCATCAGGTAGGAGCTCCTGAACTTCATGTACTTTAAATGGAGACCATTTTTGTTTTTTTACATAACGATGAATTGTTGATTTCGAAACGTCATATTGCTGAGCTAATTTTCTCATCGAATTAATTGGTTTCTCCGTTAAATCGAGCATTACTCGAAGCCTCAAATCATCATTCAATTTTTTGGGTTGGCCTGATCTTTGCATATCTTTTACAGAGCCCGTTTGTTCAAATTTGTGGTAAATTTTACTCACGGTTGATTGTGAAATTTGTTGATCGGGATAAACATTGTTAAACATATCGCAAACTTCAAGCCGACTTCTCATTTTATCTCCACATCCAATCATAATTAGGATTTCAATTCGCTGCTTTTCTGATAAATTCGGCATATTGAAAATAGCTGCAATTTGACAAATTATCTTGTGTACAAATGCAAAACGAACCGCAGTGACTGATAAATGTGATTTTCAATGTACTTGTCAAACAGAAACGACCAGCAATTGTTTTTAACTCCTTATTACTAGATCTGCATAGATACCCATTCGAAAAGATTTTTGTTGAATATCTCCGTTGTTTATTAACCAAATTTTGAAAAAAAATCTTTGTTGAATTCGGCACAAAAACTTCTTTAAAACGAGGTATCACACGGGGTATGTTCATGTTTGAAATTTTAAAGTTGGGGTTGTTAGGGCTTAGGGGGTTGGTGGTGAGAAGTTGAAAACAATCCCTGCAGGTGTTATTTTGAAACTAAAAATCGACGTGTCCGAGGAATTTCTCCAAAAAACGTTCATTTTAATATGATAAATTTTATTCCAAACTTTAGGGACATACTGTATATTACTAATGACCTAACGGACAAAGAGAGATATATACAGAAAAAGATCCAAGAAATAGCAACCGAAGAAAGAAAGGAAAATAACATAGTAAAAGTTGGATACCAGAAAATGATCGTAAACGGAAAGAAGTTTGTATGGGATAGGGCAAGTAAAACCTTGGTAGAGTCTAAGAAGCAGGAGCGACAAGAGGCAAAAAACCAAGCAAATTAGAAACGAGGAAAGAGGAAGATCAAACAAAGAAGACAACTTGGCATGAAAAGGGTACACGAAACTGGAAGAAGGGAAATGGTGACAATCAATGGAAACTTGGAACATGGAACATAAGAAGCATACACAACAAGGAGATCGAACTTTCTGAAGAATTTGCGAAAAACGAATTAGATATATTGACGATAGCAGAAACTAAAAAGAAGGGTAGAGGATTACTAGAAACAGAGGAAGGGCACATTTTGATATATAGTGGAGTAGATTCAAATATGAGGGCGGCAGCAGGAGTCGGATGTTTAATACATAAAAAACTGGCGAATAAGATATGCAAATGGGAAGCGTGGACCGAAAGGATACTGGTTGTCGAAATTAAGACCAGCAGCGAGGAATCGTGCAAGCAAACAATCATAGCAGTATATGGACCCAGTGAAGATGAGAAGATGGAAATAAAAGATAGATTCTGGGAAGAATTAACCAGGGTAACAGAACTAGGTAAAGGTACAATATTTATAGCTGGCGATTTCAACGCCAGGGTGGGCACAAGAGATCAGAGACACTTAACAGTTATAGGGAAGCATGGAGAGAAAGTCAGAAACAATAATGGTAGAAGACTCCTTGATTTTTGCCAGCTAAATGACCTCATTATAACAAACACATTTTTCGAGCACAGAGAAATACATAAATACACTAGAGAAGAGCCCGGAAGGAATGAAAAATCCATAATAGATTACGTTTTAATTGGAAACGAAAACAGACGAATAGTAAAAGATGTAAAAGTAAGAAGAGGAGCGGAAATAAATAGCGACCACTATCTATTAGTAGCATATATAAGAGGATCAGGAATAGAAAGCAATGAAAGCCCAGGAGCTAAACGAAAGATCGAAGTTGAAACGATAAGAGCCTACAAACTGAAAGAAGAAGACATAGCTGCTCGATACGAATATATAATAAATGAAGAGTGTGAGAGGGGATTGAAAAGAGACGAGCAGATGAACGTAGATCAGAGGTGGACACGTTTTAAGGAAATAATTATAAAAAGTGCCAGAACGGTCTGTGGAGTATGTAAAACGGTTAAAGATAGGAGACAAACAGCCTGGTGGACACAAGAAATCAAAGAGCAAGTGAAGATAAAAAAGAAAGCTTGGAAAAATCATTTAAGCTCCAGATCTGAAGAAAACTATGCCATATACAGAGAACATAGGAAAAAGGTGAAAGAAATGGTATTGGCAGCTAAAGAGAAATCATGGAAGGATTTTGGTGAGAAGATGGAAACAGATAGTAAAGCTAACCAGAAATTATTCTTTAAAACGATAAAACAACTTAAGAAGGGAAAAATAGATCAACCAATAAAAATTAAAAACAGATTAGGGCAAACTTTAACAGAGGAGGAGGATATAATGAATGGATGGAAGCAATATTTCGAGGAGTTATTGAATACTAGGCAAGTAGACCAATTAGAATTGGAAGGCATTGAAGAAGACGATGAATTTTTGACAACAAATGAGAACGAGGAAGAAATAAGCATGCTGGAACTAGAAGAAGCAATACAGGAAGTAAAGAACGGAAAGGCACCAGGCCACGACAAGATTACGACGGAAATGATTAAATATATGGGACAGAAGGGTAAAGAGCTCCTATTGGACATTTGTAATAAGGTATGGGAAGAGGACGAAATTCCCAAAGATTGGGAAATAGGAGTCATTTTGCCAATATACAAGAAGGGTGACAGTGGAGTCTGTGGCAATTACAGAGGTATAACTTTGCTTAGTACAGTAATGAAGATTTACGAGCGAATACTGGAAAAGAGACTTAGAAGCATTATAGAGCCAACACTATTAGAAACTCAAAGTGGTTTTCGTAAAGGAAGAAGTACGCAGGATAATATATTTGCAATCAGGCAAATAGCTAATAAACTACTGCAATCAGGGAAAAGATCGTTTCTCGCGTTTATCGATTTGGAAAAAGGATTCGACAAGGCCCCACGAGTAAAAATATGGGAAAGTTTGAAAATGAGAGGAGTGAATAATAAATTAATCAGAGCCATTAAGAGTTTATATAAAAATAACATCGCTTATGTCATAAATAAAAATATGAAGTCAGATAAGTTTTCAATTAAAGAAGGCCTAAGACAAGGTGGAGTAATGAGCCCGGTGTTGTTTACTGTTCTAATGGATGATATCAGCAGAACATGTAATTGTAGAACAAGGAAGCTATGTGTGGGATACAGACACTTGCAGATGGTTAAAGCATCAGAATACGCGTTTGCCGATGATGTTGTTGTTATGGGTGGTAGTGAGCAGGATTTGCAAACAAATGTGACAATATGGAATGAGGTGCTAAAGCAATACGGTATGACAATGAATAAAAATAAAACAAAAGTGATGGTAATGGCAGAGGAAAGAGTACAAACAAACATCCAGATTGAGAACGTTCAAATTGAACAAGTAAGTCAGTTCGAATACTTGGGTATCATGATGGATGGAAAAAGTAAACAAGAAGTAGAAATAAGCGAGCAAATTGGAAAAGCAATGAAAGTTTATCACGCCCTAAGGAGAAGTTTTATCAATAAAAAGGAAGTGTCACGTCGAACAAAGATAAAAATTTATAAAGTAATATACAGGCCAATCCTTACATACGGGTGCGAATTATGGGTACTATCTAAGAGTCTAAAAAGTAAAATACAGGCAGCAGAAATGAAGTTTTTGAGAAGAATTCGTGGTATTACTAAGTACGATAAAAGAAGAAATGAAGAGATAAGAGAAGAATTGGAAGTAGACTCGATTCTTACTTTCATAGAGCAAAGACAACTTGCCTGGTGGGGACATCTCCAAAGAATGAGCTGTGATAGACCAGTCAAGCAGGTATGGGAAGCCAGGGCACAGGGGAAGAGAAGAAGAGGAAGACCAAGGGAGACGTGGGACCAGGTAGTTGGAGGTATCTTGAAGAGCAGGGGCGTAACGTGGAATGAAGCAAAGGCAATGGCAGTGAACAAGAAAGAATGGTGCAGATTCTTGTACGGATAAACATTTAGAAATTCACCCTACACCAGATGGTAGAAGGGAAAATGATTATATATACACACAACCAAACTTATATGGAATCACTAGGTATTTACAAGAATCAAGTTGTTGTGGGTAAAACAATTGCATGATAATAAAAGCTTAATGTGTTTACTATCAAAATCGGTTGGATGCATAAAAAGTTAATAAGATTTGTTCGTGAACTGTTGTTTTTGCTGTTCAGAAGTGAAATCGCAGCGAGTTGGTAAGCTGCATATGTTCAAAATTTTTGTTAAAAATGCCTTATGTGGGGTTATCAGAAGTACAGAGAGGAAGAATTATAGTTCTGGTGGAACAGGGAATGTCCCAAAGACAAATTGCACGGACGGTGGGTGTCACACAAGGGGTTGTTTCAAAAACCTATTCAAGGTTTTTGGAGTTGGAAACATTGAAAAATAGGATGAGGAGAAGTCGTGGAAAAGTAACTACAGAAAACCAGGACTGCTTTTTAGCTCAAATAGCAAGAAGAAATCCCACAGTATCCTATTCCGAGCTTTCTGGACAACTTTTGCAAGCTACTGGTATTAATGTTTCGGTCGAAACTATCAGGAAAAAACTTCGTGCACGAGGATTATTCAGCAGAAGACAGTTAAGGGTTCCTGAACTATCAAGGCAAAATAAAATCGACCGTTTAAATTGGTGTTTGGAACATCAAAACTGGAGAATGGAAGATTGGCGAAATGTCTTATTTTCGGATGAAACCAGAATTGGCCTTCGATCAGATGACCGACGAATTCGAGTTTTGAGAGGTCGTGGGAGACAAGCTAGGCTCGTAGCTGCCCGATCTGTTCCCAAATGCAAAGGAAGAACTGTAATGTTTTGGGGTGGGATCATGATTGGTAAAAAAACTCCTATAATTATAATGAGACAAAATGTAACAGGTCCTCGACATGCTGATTTAGTACTGCAAGCTGTAGTTAGGCTCTGGAGAGTTGCTTTCGGTGATTTGTTTTTATTTATGCATAATGCACCTCCACATACCAGCAGAGTTGCCACAAATTTTTTAGAAATGGAGGGTGTGGCTGTTTTGGAGTGGCCTTCTTGTTCACCGGATCTAAACCCCATAGAGCACTTGTGGGATAAGATGAAAAGAAAGATTAGAGCTCGTCGAAATAACCCTGGCAATGCAGAACAACTCATTCAAGCAGTTTTAGAGGAATGGGAAAATGTTCCTCAAGAAGAAGTTGATAACTTAATAGAAAGCATCCCTCGTCGAATTCGTGCTTGCATTGAGGCCAGGGGAGGCAATACTGATTATTAAATTTACAAAAAGTTATTAATTTTTGTCTGAAATTCTCATTTTCCTTAGTTTATTTTTAGAAAAATTCCCATTTCTTTTTGTTTTCTTTATAAAAAAATTGTTTGAACTAATTTCTAATTCTTCTTATAATAAACTTGTTTTGGATAAACTGCTTTCCATTTCCAAAAGACTTTTTTGCCAATGAAATATTGTCCTTCAGAAATACTGGGTGATTCCGTATAAGTTTGGTTGTGTGTATATATACCTATCTGAAAAACAAAATTGTATTGAGCAGAATGAAAAATACGGCAGGAAGCAAAGAGGATTGATAAAACAATAAGAGGGAAACAGAAATCATAATCAACAATTTATTTATACGTATACCAACAAATTTATTGCATTTTTGTTCTATTTGGCACCTGATTTCCATTTTTCTAAAATCTCCGCAGCTTTCTGCAAATTCTCGTCTTTCTGTAACATAAATTTGAAGAGATCAGCAACACTTGTTCACTGTATCGTGATTTTGTGTATGTTTACATCAAATTTTCAAGTACCTTAAAGAAGCAGTATCGCACATAATTCTCAATCAAATACTTGTGCTCTTCAGAATAAAAAGCAGATGGGGGAATCCCCTGTAACCCGACATTCTTTAACATCCATTTCGTGAAACGGTAATCTTTGTATTTATCAGTTTCAGATTCTAAATCTGCATATTTCTCTACGAAAAATGAATTTGTAAAATTCTATCGGAATGATTTGTAATTTACCTAATGGTGACCAGTCGCAAACTATAAAATACCCTCCTTCCGGTATAGTGGGTACCATCCCGGCATTTTTCAATGTTTTCACTATATAGTCCCTCTTTCTCTCTATTTCTTTACTTATTTGGACGAAATAACACTCGTCTGTGCCTAAACGGGGCAGTTCTACTTCAAATGCCATTGCCAAAGCTTCCTAAAAGATCGTACATACTTCTGCTTCTTTATATTGATTAATAATTGAGGACCTACTTGTATAGGCGTAGAGTGTGTATACACACAATTTTGGTGCACCATGTTAAGATTATTCATTAAATTCGAAGGCCCGTATGCCCAACCGGTCTTCCAACCAGTTACACTGAAAGTTTTCCCAGCAGATCCAATTGTTATGGTACGTTCCCACATACCAGGGAACGTACCTAAAAATAAAATACTTCAACCCCGTATTTATCAAATGTGGGGATGGAATATACAGACAGAATTTGTACAAAGAGCAACAGGTGGTTTTCAATTTATATATCGAAGGTTGTTAAGGCATGGAAATGTGGAAAAAATCTTCAGGCTGAAAACCTAATTATAATGTTTATCAAACTAAATAACTTACAAATTCGAATATGTTTCTTCGGCTTACAAACAATCCATTCGTAAACTTCATCAGAAATGCAAAGGACGTTCCACTTCTTACAAAGATCGGCAATTATCGAGAGTTCTTGTTCCGAAAATACTTTCCCTAGAGGATTGTGGGGCGTATTCACAATTATTATCTTTGTTTTTTCGTTAAATAACCCTTCTAGTTCTTTCGTGTCTAAAACCCAATCAGCTGAAGTAGGTGTCTCGGAAGTGTTGCGCTGGAATCTAGGAATAATCGGAAACGGAAATATAAAGTACGATGACACGTACCAATTTTAACGGGATATATCTTGGAGTACCTCCTGCAGACTTCACCATTGGCTCATAACAATCAAAATATGGTTCTATTATAACAACTTCATCGCCTTCTCCGACGTGTCCGGTTATGCAAGAAAATAGAGCTTCATAAGCCCCACTCGTCACCAAAATCTCCGTCATCGGATTAATTTCTCGTCCAATTAATTGAGAATAAAGTTTTGCCAAAGCATTTACTAAACGTGGATGACCCTATTTTATATTTATTATATTAATAGTGCTTTAAGTTGATTACCTACTACTTACAAAGCCCCTAGTGTACTGATGTACTAACGGATTATCGCTGTTTGCGACATTACGTAAAGCATCCGTAACATACTCAGCGGGAGCAAAATCGGGAAAACCCTGTCCTAAATTTAAAGGTTTGTACTCTGCGGCTAGCTGAATATATTCTACCCTATAATAATTAAACAGCCCTATGATATACGATTTTTTTATGCGATATCATTTTACCAAACACTCTTTTCACTCCCCGCATATCTTGGAGGTAAATCAAATTTATTTTTCCCTTCCGACATAACGTTCAACTTTGCCGACGCCAAACCACGTCTAAGTAATAGTTTTGAATTCTGCGACATAAAAATGCTCTTTTTAAAACATGTAACTAGCATCTGCAATGAGAAATTATATCAAAAATTACTTACTCAAGACAACGCTACAGCTCTAATAAATTTTCTTTGGTTTGAACACTTATTACGAATCCTCAACGTAATTGCTAAACGTTCCTTAAAACTAGTCATCTTATTCGCACTTATGGATTCAAGTACAAACAATTCAGTTTATCAAATGCATCATAAAATTTTACGAGTAAGAGGTGCACTCACGTAATTATTACAAGGTGAGTTAACGCGGCAGTAAAGTCCATTTATTTTTTAACGGTTCAATGAATTAAAAATTATGAGTGCGGGCATGGGTGTGGGTGACATTTTAGCACACTTTTTTAATATTCTTTTTCCTTCTAAAAACTATAGTTGCAAAAAGTGAGGTTACTATCATTTGTACCGGACACTGACAAATGTCAAGAGAACATGGTAGTTTTATTTCTTAAGACTAAAAAACTACTCATTTTGTTGTTAAAACAAATATAATATATGAAAAAAATATTTTTTAAATGTGCTATGTCATTCCTATTCAAGCCCATACGTTTATATCGTTGACTCACCCTGTACTTTTTGAAAACAACTTGTTTTAAGTTTTATGCAAGTACTTTCTGTTCCAGACAGTTGCTTTGATATCTGGTAATAGCTAGATATTCATCATCATAAGGTTCTCAGTCCGAAGACTGGTTGGACGCGTACCTCCATTCTTTTCTATCCTGAGCTAACCTACGCATTTCCCTAAAAGTAGAACATCCTACATCCCTTCAAATTCTCTAACTTCCCTACTTGTTTCATGCTTCTAACATTCCACGCTCCGACTCGTGAGATGTTACACTTATCATTTCTGATGACTCCCCCCGAAGCAGTCCCCGCCCGGAGATCCGAATGTGGGACTATTTTACCTCCGGAATATTTTACTCCAGAAGGTGCCATCATCATAAATTAAAGTACGCTGTACTAGGGATAAAATAATGTGGTGGTTTCCCGTTGCCTTCCACATCGCAGTAGTGTGTATCACAGTGCCATACCAACCCTCACGATCTCTGCCACTATGATTACTGAAAGAGCTGCTGCCCCCTTCCAGGGACTTGATTTAGTCTGGCTTCTCAAATAAAAACCCCTCCAATATGGTTAAACCTATGGTTCGGCTCTTCATATCATTGAAGCGCGCAAGCCATCCCACCCGTCCCAGTATTACTAGAACTGCGTCAAGGTACAAGTCCTTTGGGATAGATATTATCATTATATAAAGATTAAACTTACATTTTACAACTTATAGTTAAAGCAATTCAAGATAAATTGATTTAAAAACAACCACTTACTTATTTTAAAATACTAGTCCTTTACACTAAAGATTAAATTTAAAATAGTTGTAGTCCCGATAATAATCTACATTTTTAGTTTTGCGCAAATCTTATCAAGAGGTCACTTACCAGTTAAATAAAACAGAAATAAATTTCAAAATATCGGAGATAAAATATTAAAATGACAGCTTGACAGCCAACAATTTATTAGGTTAGAAAAACAAATCTGTAGATGTTCGGATGTGCCAAAATCCCAACCGGGAGATGAGCAGTTCCGAATTTCGATCACAGAACAAATAAATATTTTTTAATTTGTCAATGAAAATGCAATCCTTACGATTATTAAATTCCTCTTGAAAAACGTGGTAATTACTCAGCAGTTATTACAACCGAAATATGTTAATACGTATAAAATTATAAAATTTGACTAGAAAAATTACCAGTGGCAGTTCGTCAATCGCGTGCCTGTTATGCGAGTTTTTTTCACTAAAATGATTTTTGAAAATGCAGTAAGTAAGTTTAATTCATCATTTTATGTGTACTTATTTACTTATGCATACATATTAATTTACCTGATAATAAGCGCTGGTAGAACAAAAACTGATAAATATATTTTTTGTTATAAAAATATCAACAATAGCCATAATGTTTAATGACTAGATAACTATGCTTTTGTTATTTAATTTTTTAAATACGGTTTAGGAATTAATAATAATATAATAACGTTTATTGACAGAAATGTGCAATAAACAATATAACATAAAAAACTCGCAGAAGCTAAGCTGTCCAACCAAACAGTTTTTGAGGTTCTTTGGCATTTAGAGCACGATTTATTAACATTTCACTTGTTTCCGCAATTCTGTTTTGCAATGTCTGAAAAAGTGGTAGTCTCGTAAATTTTTCTGGTTTTGGAATTAATAAATTACCTCGAGGGCTGACTGGAGACTTGTTTGTTTGCAAAGTTCGACTGCCTGCTTAATTGCAGGTTTTGTCAGATAATTAATGTTTTGTTACTTAGGTATCAATAGCTTTGGAGGTTAAGCCCAATGCTATTCTTCCCATGCACAAGTCTCCTACTGATAGAAATACATCCTACTGTTGCGTATTGCCGTACACAGCCAGTTTAAAAGCAGCTCTGTAGCGTAACTTTAGGCTGTTCCAAGTTGGTTCTTGGTTGTCACTTGTCAGTTTTGTAGGTTAGGTTCTGAAAATTTAGCGGTTAGCGAGGTTATTTACCTCAAGTACTTTCTTCTATCCATAGATTTGAAAACAATGGAACTAATTAATAAATCGGAACCTCCTAAAGGTAAGATAACCTGCTAAACTAATTCGTGAGTAATCCAACCGCACTTTAATCAGATAACTCTGTTGTGAAAAAGTTGTTGCACGAGTTAGAAGATGATGACTATGCTGGAACGACAGTTGTCAGTTCGATAGAAAGAGCTCCTCAAATTCCCTCACAAAAAGTTGAAGTGAGCAAAAAGTTTAAGAGAGGGAGCGATACAAAATCAAAATTAAATGAAATATTGAAGAAATCGATTGTATTAAGACCAGAGTTTGAACAACTGCATGCAATTCCACCTCTAGAAGTATCGGAGAGGAAATTAAAGAAACAGAAACAAGTGGGGTATGGTAAAGGGTAATTAAACGAAGTTTCACGTCGTGTTTTTGCAGTGCGAACGAGAGAAAACAAAGGGGAGTAAGTGGTACGGTCTACCAGCAACAGAAATGACCGATGAAGTCAAACATGACCTCGAAGTTCTTCAGATGCGTTCAGTGCTAGACCCTAAACATTTTTATAAAAAGAACGATCTTAAAGTGCTGCCAAAATATTTTCAGGTAAGCTTTATACTTAAACCACAGTGATAATCTACGTTATTCTGATGTAAACTTTAGGTTGGTAAGGTGATGAACTCGCCTCTGGATTATTATAATAATCGTCTGACTAAGAAAGAAAGGAAGCGAACTTTAGTGGATGAACTTTTGGCAGACGCAGAATTTAACAAGTACAATAAGAGGAAGTATAAAGAAATAATTGAAGAAAAACAGCGGACACATTACAAAGCCTATAGAAAAGCTAAAAAGCTGAAAAGGAAAAATAATAAATAACTTTATAGATGTACAATATACCTTTAAATAAAAATATTTCATGAGATCATGTCAAGTTTTTAATTTGATGGACTACATCAGTAGAATCCAAAATTGTGATTCTTGATTCCAAGTTGCAATGTTATGACAGATGACACTTTTATGGTTACCTAGACACTTCCTTTATTACAGAAGTACCAACCACAGTATATCTATTTACACAGTATATCTATTTACACAGTATGGTCACTTGTGTCGGTTTCTTTGATCTTTTTGATGCCGTGGGCGCCATTTTGCGGGTCTCCCAAGTAGTCTTTACAATGGGTAAACTTTTGTTTGACAGATCGAAAAGTCCGTTTTACAACAAACAATTTAAGACGCAAAATAAAACGGAACCCAAAGTTTTCCAAAAAAGTAAGAACAAAATTACAAAAACAATTTAAAGTATTATAAATCGTTATTTTATTAAAATTTGTAGAAAACAAGTAAGGTTATGGAGAGAAAAGTTAAATGTCACATTTTCGCAATTTTAGATTTGTAAAATACATGTTAACTGAAATATATTTGCTTACATTGTTGCACTTTTAGACAATATGCATTCCCCCTTTTGTAATATGCACTCCCACAACATCCTCAATCGGAGGGATCTTTCGGCACTCCATTATAGGTACTACAATGTTCATTTGAGATTTAGCTGATTTGTGTTTACATTTCAGGCAACTTTATAAAAACAAACATGTATGAATATTATTTTATTCATTCAAAAATACAAATACAAGTTAAAGATTATAGATAGGTACCTACATAGGTACTTAACGGTATTTAATTCTAACTCCATAACAATTTTATATTTTTCATGGCTCTTATAAAAACAAATAATAACTAATAGCATTAGAAAGTGAAGAACACAATTGGATAGCATTTTTTGTGAAAATGACAGAATAATAAAATACATAAGTTACCTGTTTCACCAGAGAACAGAAAATTTCAACATTAAATCTACGCAAAAGTAATGATGTCACATATCAGCTGCCCTGCTAGTGTTTCATGATTGAGGTCGGAAACTGTTAAAAACGCAATAGCAAAATCGCCAACATTTTAGCGGGCCAATGGCATTTCCATTGCTTATCACCTGCTGTACTTCAAGGAAAACTTGTATGTGCTCTGTGCATGAGTGATACATTCTGTTCTCCCGTGAAATGACTTAAACACAGTTCAAATATAAAATGAAACAGGTTTTTAACATGAACATTAATTACAGCTGCAGAACAAAATGAAATATATCGTAACTGAGGATGCTCTCTTTTTTACTGCTGGCTGCAATACGATCTGCAGGAAAAGCAAAATATATATTGCGTTTATTATTTAAATCGTTGAAGGAATGCAAAGGATCCTTGAAATACACTGTCTCATCTGGATGAAATTTAATAATGTACTAATAGCATAAAAAATGTACAAAAATACAGGTGTCCAAAAAATAGTGGATAAACTCAATGGTACGTTAGCAGGAATGGTCACCTTAGTATGCGAAAAATGCTAAAAAATTCCAAGTGCCGTAGTTTTCAACAGAAAAAGTCCAAAGTCTGCCTACTCAACTCCTATTACAGTCGTTATGCTGACTAATATTTTTTGATCTTAAACTATTGTGTCACGTTGTATTCATTCCAAGACACAAGGGAACATGTTCTACACGTAACAGACACTCTTAAGGTACACACTCAGAGGAAAGGCTTAAAACATGCATGAGCAAGCTATGGAATATGTAGAGGGAAAACTCAGTGTGTAGGAATAACGCACTCCCCTCTCCACGAAATAACTGCACATTCAAGTCATTGTGTGTGTGGATGAATAGATTATGGATTTGACTTAATCAAACATGTACAGACTGAACTGTGCATTCTTCCCTCTGTTTGAATGGGCTCCTTAAGATGCGTGACATGATTGTAATAGTGAAATGTTACTCAAATCTCGAAGGCTTAAGGGTTACTTACATTGCGAATAAAAACAAGTGCAAACTATGAGTAAATTAATAGTTGATAGTTTTATGGCAATACACCGTAACAAAGTATGCAGCCTGGTTACTAAGGTACAATTACATAGTGAACTAGATATCCCTTGCTATTAATATGGGAGTTACCTTTTACGAGTGCTGCCATATTATTTCTTTCCTATGAACTATTTTTCCTCCAGAGTTCGTACATTTGAAATTCCTATTTACAAATTTTAAGGTATAATATAATCTCATTCGGCTATACAAATGAATTAAAAACGATTTTGGAAAATCCTGACACGGATGATTTAAATTAAATGTACTAAATAAATTACGATATAGTTTTACTACATTCCTTGATGTAATAAAAGTTGCAAAGTTTTCTTCAAATTTGTCTTCTAAAAGACATATATAAAAATAAAAATTGTCACTAGGCATTAATAAGTTACCAAAAGTATCACACTCTTTATTTTTATATGCTTTAAAATGGCAATAAATTGTCGTTTCATCTAATGTCTCTTGCTCGTTGGCGTATGCATTGCAAGTTTCACATGAATGTTTTTCTAAGCACTTTCGAATTAAGTATCCGCAAGTGTAACGCAATGAATTTTCTTCAACTATTGATGCTTTTTGGTAGTCACAATCGTGTAAATTTAACTGCTTTTCAACAGCTTCGGTTGGCATCAATAAGTCACCTGTGTCTGAATCTGACAAATGTCCCAGTAAGTCTGAAGCCTGCATTAGCAGTTGACTAAAGTCTGCTTCACAATTTTCACTTTCTGTATATAAAAAATCAACAGAAAACAATTTTTTGTATGCCCTTTGAAATTGAATTGGTGTAGGATTTATAGCATTGCCACCTTGTTTCCTTACTGTGCCAAAGAAATGTTCCAGGTCATCTTGGTGTAATCTCCGTGTTAAGATATACTCGAAATCTTCTTGTAAAATATTCCACAACATTAACAGACCTTTAATTGTAATTTTCCAACATCTAATCGATTTTATTTTATTTGTTATATTTTTCCCATTGCGGTCAAAAACAGTGACATTTTCAAAAAAACTGTAACAGTCACTAAGAAAATTCAACTGGAAGGTGTCACCTTCAAATGGCTTCTTATATTCAGAACCATCAGTTACTGGACTGGATGAATTAAAAATATCCATTAGCTTATCAAACCGTTCAATAAACTCTATCGTACCGACTGCATCTGGGTGCAACTTTCCAAGGCTGACATATGTTGATAAAGCGGCAGCAACAGTAGCACTCATAACTTGTGTTGCTAAACGTACTTTCATCTTCTCCAAAGGTGTAGGATGAATGTGTAAATCTGTCAGTTTTTTTGCCAGTCTGTTATGCAATGTCTTGTCATGGTTATAAAATGTTTCAATAAATGCCCATGATGTGTATTTATTCTCAAAAACAAACCTGTGCTTCAATAAATTGTTTCGTGTAGCCTTCACTAAATGAGGTATATCAAACATATATGCAACTTTTAAATTATTTACATAGAAGTAGGGCTGCTCTGTGCTAATTCCCAATTTATTTGCCAAATTAATATTGTTAGAACCCATGTCATTGACTAACAGAACAACTTTTAATCCAATGTCAAAAGATTTCATAACACATTCCTCAATTATAACTTTCAAGTTTTCAGCAGCACATGTGGTGTGCACCAAATAGTATGCTAGTGGCTGCTTCCATTTTGAAGATATTCCCTTAAGCATAACCACCAATACGTTTAAACAAGGTTTAAGTATTTTTTCCTCGCCCAAATCTTGCAGACCTACAACTTCGTCTTGGCCAATGTTATAAAATAAGTGGGATTTCAATGCCATTTCATCCACACATATTAAACAATATTTGTCCCTTTCTGTAAATGTCTGCATTTTCAATTTTAAGGCTTCCAAAATGACAGCATTGATTCCAGGCTTTATGACCAAGTTTTCAGTCATTCGAGACAAAGTACGCCGCGTTGGGAAGGAGAAGATGTTACTAATACTTTTATAAGCTAATGGACTAGAAAAATAAATAGTCAGGCACATTTTCTTGAAATCATCACTATAACGCCTTCCTTTTGGTCGTTTACCATACAGATCAGCTTGTACTTTCACAACAGCAGCTGCTTCTGGAGGAAGAAATTTGTCACACAATTTTTTGAAATCGGCAACTTTCACATCATCCAACTGCAACTCAGACTTTTGCAACACCTCTTCAGATTTCTTTTGAAGCCTCCTTACTTTATTTTGCAAATATTTTAATTTTGTTCGCATTTTTTCTTTCCGCGGAGTGTGTTCTGCGAATTTCGAACTCGTTTGCACCTCGGTCTGTACGGACTTCATAGAAGTTTGTTCCTTTTCAATTTCAGGGGCTTCAGAAATCTCAGTGCCAAATGGGATTCTTTTTTCCAAATGTTCCTCGGTCATTTTCAACATTTTCTGCTTTCGAATCATTCCCACCAGTTTCTTTGGTGTAGCACCTGAATTTACAGAGAAAAATATAATTTTATCTAATAAATACTTTTGGACTTGTAAAAATTATGCACAGTAAATAATTTTCAAGTGCTCAGTGTTTAACTGCTATTGCCATTTGATTTTGAAAAAAATATTTTTATTGCCATTACTTTAATTTCCACAAAAAACAGTAGCAGTCTTATACCGAATCGGTGATGTCGGTGCTCACATATACAGGCCATTTATTATGTGTGGTCTTGGACGGCACCATCAACTTCCTTTCCCTGATCTCCTGACCACCAAGTCAACTTTTTTTAGGTTTCATAGAAAATTGCTGAGCATTTTAAATTGTTTACTGAATACTGCTTAATTTTTTGTAATACATTTGTACAATTAATCAAAGGATTGTCGAATTGAACTAGGGATGCAACGTTTAAACGTTTAACCGCCCGTGTGGCCACTACCCGTTTAGGGGAACGTTTAAACGAACTGCAAATAAAATTTAGATATCATTAAATTTCAGATAAATAAAGCCGCGGATGGCGAGTGCTAGGCACGCACCTCGTAAGAGCAAAAGAGACGCGGCCACTTAAATATTGCAAAACCGTCCTGTGCTTTTCAAATTGATTGTTTGCATCCCTTTGAGGACTTTCGTCGCCTTCGCCGCAGCCATCATTCAACGGAATATGTATTATTTTATGATTTATAACCCAACTTTCAAATGACGTTTGATTTTTTCTAATTATTTAAGTTTCAAAACAATATTGGTAAGTTACGCGTAGGGTGCGCGTTTAAACGTTTAATATACCTACGCATTTAAACATTTATGAAAAATTGCTAAACGTTGCATCCCTAAATTGAACTACACTTACCAAAATATTCCATCTGCATACCACTAGTAGATGGTCGTGGTGAAGTCACCACAGATGTAGTTGCAATCGGTTCTTGAGATTTTCCATTTGACGGAAAGTTAGAATCTGTAATTGATGATAGAAAACATGGTTGTGATTTGTGGCACAGCAAGAATTCAGATTGATAATATATAGAATATTCTATTTGTCTATAAACTGTATGCATTACAGAGCATGAATATGTAGTAGCTACTGAGCAATACCATAAAGTAAGCATCGAGTATCGATACCAATAGAGTATTAAAGAGTACTGAAGTATGTATCGCAATTATTGGAGGATTAAAATAAATTTTAAAAAAATATTAAATAAGATGGCTGAAATCGAAACCAAACCGAAAAATAAGCCGAAACTGATAATTTGGTAGGTGTCTACCGAAGGGGTACCACATCCAAAATTAGGTGTACAAATTAGAAGTATCAAAGATTACTAAAAAATATTATATTATAAGTGAGTAAGCACAAAAAATTTATTACCTGTATCATCAGCGACATATTCTGCTTGTACAGCACTAGTGGAGGGTTGTGGAGAAGTCATTCCTGTAATTGTGGCAGTTGGAGAAAATTCTTCATCTTGTAAATGTAAAACAGGTGTTGCATGTCCTTGCAATCGATTTCGCAAGTCATTTAAGAACATACTATCTTTGAAATGTATGCTGCACACTCTGTAACTGCTATTGTACATCTTAGATGGTCCAAGTTCTTCGAACACACTCAAATAATTGCATGCCACAGCCCAATCCCTGCACCTAAATCAAAACAAGCTTGCATAATTTTGCATGGACATCATAATAATTATCATAGTCTAAAATGAAATAAAATGAAACGATGAAATAAAATTTTTTAGAAGGTAAATAAATTAACATTACCTGACAAATAAAACATACAAAAACGTTTGCCTACATACCTGTTATGATCTTTTGGAAATCGAAATAAAGATACTCCTTTAGTATCACTTGCATTAAAGCAGTTTCTTACGGCACATTTCTTTACACCTCTCTTTCTGGAAATCATTTTAAAACTACCCAAACAAATCCGCAAATCGAAGATAAACGCAAAGTTACCACTTTACTACAGTCAAACACAAATTATAAAGTTAATAAACACAACGTTAATAACACACTTAAACTTATCAAAGCATAAGAAAGGATTAAACACGAACACAAAAGTTCCAAGAACAAAGCATGTCACGTAAACATATGCTAGACGTCATAAACAAGGCAGCCATCTTCCTGGTCTCCCAAAATCGATTTTGCGCACAAAAATATAGGATCACGAAATCTGATAAGAGACTTTACTGTGTAAATAGATATACTGTGTACCAACACATTTATTGAAATTTCACCAACATGAAGTTCTGAGAAAAATGGCAGTTTAGAAAATAGAAACGTCAAAGTTTTAACTAATTGTTACATTATTTATCGGAGCTGCATGCAATTAGATTTTTGCAAGTATAAAAATGTCTGCGATCACAAAAACTTTGAAACTATCGAAGCTGAGTTTAAAAAATCCGCCAGTCTTGTACTCAATTGTAAGAAACCGTAAGTTATGTCTTATATAACAAAACAGACATGATAAAATATCCTCTTAAAGATTGGAATAAGGATTACAAGGCTGGTCCTTACCCAAAGACAGAAGATGAACGTGTAGCAGCTGCACAAAAATACGGATTACTTCCATCTGAATATGAGGTTTATCCTGATGACGGTACTGGATTTGGAGATTACCCTAAAGTTCCTCTTGTTTCGGGTGATGCGAGGGACCCGTATTACCCTTGGGATAATCCGGAATTGAAACGTAACTTTAATGAACCAGTAAGTTTGTTTTTCAATGTTTCTGCTAGCCAGCTATTTTAGGGCGTCATACATTAGGCATTCGCGAGTGAGTTTGTGTCTAATATCTGCAGCATGCAGAGCGCCAGGCATGGGTTGTTGATATTGTAACATTTTGTTTCTCTTGTAGTTACACATAGAGGAAGATATGTATGGGGAAGACAGATATGACATAAGCCATGTGCCTATTATTCCAGGGCATGTACAGGTTTTACAATTCTTGGGCGTCATGATTGGCTCTTATATTGTATATTACTTGTTAGAAAATGTAAAATTTTTTTCTGGTAAAACAGAAAAGCAATTTCCGGGAGATGGGAAAGTTCATTACACCTTTGAACCAAAGTAAATTCGCCAAGCACTTGGTGTACATTTTGAATTAGCTTTACCTAAATATAAATATAATCCAGCATTTTTTTTATTTAATTACTACCTCGTTCATATTTCCTTTATTTTTGAAATCCCTTATTACACTGAATTAAAATATTTTAAGGTGTACCACTTTTTACTGGCTCAGAGTTTGGCAAATTTTATGCCAAGACAATATTGTCCATAAATGACCGAGTTCGACAAAATTTTACTTTTTAAATAAAAAACTGCCATTATTAACTTGTAATACAGCTAAGTAGACATATGAATAAGAATAATGTCAAATCACTACTGCATTCTTAATGCAAACAGAGTAGAATACTATACTTGTTCTACAAAAACTTATAGGAAGCGTTAAAAGTAACCCTTCAATCTTAAGTGAACGTTGCTGTAGTAATGAAATCAAATCATTTATTTAGCCCGTCACAGACAGAATACACAATACAGAATACATAGATAGAACACATAACCTATCAAACAAAATAAATCACAAAACAAAGAAAAAAAAATATATCAAAACCTCACATCAGGAGACCGGGGAACAACACTCTCAACCCCCGAGACAATCATCTACACTATAGTACAACTTATCAAGCAATAATCTTTTTAAAGAAGCCTTAACAGTAAAAAAGTTGAAATGGAAGAAATTGATGCAGGTAGCTTATTAAATATTTGAATGGACATATACAGGGTGGGGCAAACTCCTGGGGATGGACGATAGAGGCCATACGGTTATAGTTAGAAAGAAAAACTAATAACAAACTCTATCTCGTTTCAAAAATTCTATTCCATAAAAATATTTTCAATTATACCAGGTGCGTCCAAATAGTTGGAATTAAGTACAACTTTGTTATTTCTTATGGAATGTGTATAATTTTATATTTTTTCCGGCTTCAAAATGATAATTCAATGTTACTTTGATAACATGATTCTATGTCTATTGTTAATGGTTATTGAGAAATAAATTTTTTCCCGAAAATTTTGACAGATAAATAGTAAATTTCAAAAATTTATATCTCGAAATTGGTAGAAGTTAAGAGGATGAAATTGGTATTGGTATTGGTAAATATCATGTAGTTTTTGACAGATTTGTTGAATATTATTTATACTATACAGGGTGTTTGCAAAAAAATGTTTTCTGAAACTGTCGAAAAAACATCAAAAAGTCGAATTTTTCAAATGGAATTGTATATTTTTTCTTGCACTATCTGAAAGAGCTCAAAATTTTGAATGAAAATGGCCAAATAAACTAATGTTACATAATGAAGTTTTTTAGCAAAATCCTGTTTTCTTCAATTTTATGTAAAAATGAGGGATCGTGAAAATATCATTAGCCTTGAACGATTATTGCTTGTCAATCTGAAAATGGGTTTATTGTTATAATCTTGTTCTGTAGTGAATTCATTGTCATTATTATTGGTGTTACAAGTAATTGTTTTTGTTGTTCCCGTTTGTTGTTTTCATTTCTGTCTTTGTGTTTAATCACCAATTTTATTATTTTTTTAAATGAATTTCCAACAACAAGAACTTGTTTATATGCTGTCCGTATTTATTGAATGCAACAGAAATTCTCTTCTGGCTTCTCGAGTATATGGGCAAAGATATGAACAGCGTCGTCATCCACGCGTGGAAGCTTCCCAGAGATTGGTAGATAGATTTGAAAGAACTGGTTTTGTTCTCTACGAAAAACGCAATGAAATAACCAAATCCGTATTAACCTATGTGACAAAGGAAAATGTATTGCTGGCAATAGCTGAAAATCTGCAGACAAGTGGCAGAAGAATTGAAACAGAATTGAATATTTCCAGGAGAAGCATACATAGTTTTAAAAGAAAACCGTTACCATGATTATAAACCCCGAACAAGCCACTTTTTAAATGAACAAGATCATGTCAACAGAACCTTATTTTGTGATTGGGCTCAGGGGAAACTGACAGAAAATGAAGATTTTTCCAAAAATATTTTGTTCACAGACGAATCAACATTTCAAAATTTAAATAAAGTTAATAGAATGAATGTCCACTGTTATGCACAAGAAAACCCACATTTTCTACAAGTCTTTGATAGACAACGTCAGTGGTCAGTGAATGTTTGGGGAGGAATAATTGGAAGAAATGTAATTGGGCCACATTTTTTTGAAGGAAGATTAAATGCAAATGTTTACCACAATTTTTTGCAAAACAACTTACCTGTACTTATTGATGAAGCCAATGAAGTTAATATTGAAAATATGTGGTTTCAGCATGATGGAGCTCCAGCCTACAGCGCAAGATTAGTTCAAAATTTTTTGAATGAAAATTTTGGAGAACAGTGAATAGGGATTGTGAGTCAAAATCCGTGGCCTGCAAGGAGTCCTGATTTAAATAAATCATACTTTTTTCTTTGGGGTTACGTGAAAGACATTGTGTATAGTATTCCTCCTACCATACCAGAAGACATGCGCCTATACGAATTCAAAATGCATTCTCGGCTATTACTCCCGAAGTTTTGGATAACGTGGATAGATCCTTTCATCAAAGAATTGTTTTTTTTCCAATGAAACGAAAAAAATAATCGGGAACAACACAAATGAAAAAATAACACCAATAACAATACATTGATAGCAATGACATTAAATTCTTAGCAAAATTATAACAACCCATTTTCAGATTGACAAGCAATAATCGTCCAAGGCTAATGATATTTTCACGATCCCTCATTTTTACATAAAATTGAAGAAAACAGGATTTTTCTAAAAAACTTCATTATGTAACATTAGTTTATTATTGGCCACTTTCATTCAAAATTTTGAGCTCTTTCAGGTAGTGCAAGAAAAAATATAACATTCCATTTGAAAAATTCGACTTTTTGATGTTTTTTCAACAGTTTCAGAAAACGTTTTTTGCAAACACCCTGTATAGTATAAATAAAATTCAACAAATCTGTAAAAAACTACATGATATTTACCAATACCAATACCAATTTCATCCTCTTAACTTCTACCAATTTCGAGATATAAATTTTTGAAATGTACTATTTATCTGTCAAAATTTTCGGGAAAAAGTTTATTTCTCAATAACCATTAACAATAGACATAGAATCATGTTATCAAAGTACCATTAAATTATCATTTTGAAGCCGGAAAAAATATAAAATTATACACATTCCATAAGAAATAACAAAGTTGTACTTAATTCCAACTATTTGGACGCACCTGGTATAATTGAAAATATTTTTATGGAATAGAATTTTTGAAATGAGATAGAGTTTGTTATTAGTTTTTCTTTCTAACTATAACCGTATGGCCTCTATCGTCCATCCCCAGAGTTTGCCCCACCCTGCATATTACACTTCTCTTAAAATTTTCCGAGTAGAGCCTCGACTGATACAATAACACTGCAGACCGCGTAAAATGCTCATGAATCTGTTCCCCCGTAACACAATTATTCTTAAGCCGAAACTGCAGAACAGCCATCTCATAAATGTAAATACATGCCAGTGGCAAAATTCTCAGTTTCTCAAAAAGCAGCCTTGAAGGGGTACGAGGAAGACGCCTTGAGAGAATTCTCACTGCCTTCTTCTGCAATCGAAAGATATAATTAAAATTTTCGGCAGAGGAGTAACCCCAGAAAGGTATACCATATCGGAGATGTGACTCAAACAGCGCAAAATACACATTTTTAGCCACAAGTAAATCGTAATTATTCATAAGAGTCCTAAGGGCAAAACAGGATCTAGACAACTTTGTACTTAGGTGTTTAATGTGGTCCTGCCAATTCAATCTATAGTCGAGATGAACACCCAAAAATTTAGTAATATTTACAGATGAAATTATAACACCATCTGAAGAAAGGGCAAACAATACGCCAGGCCTGAAATTCATAAGACAAGTCTTATCCAAATTGAGAGTCAACCTGTTCGCTGCAAACCAACATCTCAAGAGCGACATGTCCGACACAATCCTGTCATGCAACTCATGACCATCACTACCGAACCAAGTTATATTGGTGTCATCAGCAAACTGAACGGACTTGCCACTAATGCGCAGAGAAGACATATCATTTATGTACAACATAAAGAGAAGTGGGCCCAAGACAGAACCCTGAGGCACCCCATACATAGACTGAGCAGAGTCAGATGTAAATTTCTGACAATCAGCGTTGACAATAGAAACGACATGGCATCTTCCCATCAGATAAGAACGAATCCACCCCCCAGAAACACCCCTGAATCCATAATATGAGCACTTCTCCAACAAAATAGAGTGGTCAACACAATCAAAAGCCTTACAGAGGTCGAGAAACACAGAAACAGGAATATACTGGGAGTTGCAGTGAGTGTTTTTTACCTCATATACATGGTCCAGAAAAGAAAAAATGGCCAGACCAGTACTCTTATTATTACGGAAACCAAACTGCAAACCGGACGAGGTAGAACATTTGTCCAAAAAGCTAACAAATCTGGCCTTAACCAGCCTCTCAATCAGCTTAGAAACGGTCGGCAACAATGAGATCGGCCGAAAATTTTCTGGCCCAAATTCACCCCCCTTATGCAATGGCACGATAAACGCTTTTTTTAAAGATGAAGGAAAAATGCCTTCACAAAATGACTTATTTATAAGATCAGCAAGACACAGATGAATATTAATAGTTAAATAAGAAAAAATGATGGCAGGGATCCGGTCCCTATAGGAAACTTTTCTGGATATAAGTCTCAAAGAATGTGCAACTTCACCGACATCAGTTGGAAAAAAAACAAAAGTATCATTCTGCTTGGCAACATTAGCGGTCAAGAAAGTAGATGCAGTAGTTGCAACAGCTGGTATTCGACTAACCAATCTCTGTGCAATGTAATGATAGAAGATTTTTAGAGTTGTTCTGACATGTGAATCTAAATCGTATGATGATGTAGGTACGAGACCGAACCCAATCCAAGTGAGATGTATTAGCACGGCCGTTAGTAGAAAATAATAATTATAATAATACATACTTACCACCGAACATTAAGTAGGTAATTTGTCTTTGAAAGTTTTTTCTTGGTTTGTATTCGGACAGTATTAGAACATTAACTTTTTTTTGAATAAGGTACACTTGCTATTTACATTTTCCCGATAATAAAAATAGATAAAAAATAATGAATTCATAAATTAAATAAATGCGAAAGAAAAATAAAAAAATAACTTTTAATAATAAGTAAACTACATTATGTACATAAATACAAGAGTGTATTTGATTCGTTAAAAAACCTATTATCGCTTGTTAAATTTAAAAACAATAAAATATAAAACAACTAGTAAATAGTAATACTATACATTTAGACTAGTTCGTATGTCGATTTACAAAAAAAAAGAAACTAATCAACCATTATTTCACTGTTGTACAATAGCATCACTTTTATCATGGACATTCGCAGTCTTTGAACTAAATTACTTAAAAAAAACCTAGGCAGAAATTAAATAATACAGCACTGTTCGTAATAATTACGTAAATACAATTACCAAATCAAACAAGATCACATATACGCATGTGCACTTAAATTTAAGTTTCGAATTGCAAACTTGATTTCGTTTTCCGCAATCCACTCAGTAAAATCTGCATATTGGTCCCACGAAATTATTATTATTTAAAATGTGACTAGCAATTTCTAGTTGGGTCTTCCGGTATATGGTCTATCAGGTATTCGTGGAGGTATATTCGGTACTGGCCGACTGAAATAAGAATTTTAGTCACAACTGTGTTTGTCACTAATTTTAAGAAAACATGTTTTTAAGAATTAGTGAAGAGTGATTCTCCCTGTATAATGCAAACATCACATGATAATAAATGCATTTTTGAAGGCCTTTTCTCAAGAACTTGCATATTAAAATAATAATGGTTTATTAACAGAATTTGCAAATAGAATAGTATGTGAATCTAGTTCGATAAAGAAATCGTAGACAGCTTGGGTAAGTAGGCGTCAGTAGTGCCACAAAGATGGGTCTAGATTGGCACTAAAATGGCAATATCTTAACATCCCCTGCTGGAAACCCCTTAATGCGGTATATCGTTTACCATGAAATTTTGTGGGGAACGTGAATATGTAAACAAAATTGGGGGTTTCCATTTAAAAAAATATAACTTTGGTTTGTTACGCAAAATGTGAAGACCCTGTATACACCAAAATAATTTTACAATATGCGGCATAGGGTTTCCTAAGCACTTGCAAAATTTCATTCTGATGTCTTGAATGGTTCAAGATATTGACCATGCCCGCACTAATGGGCCACCCTGTATATACTATTTGTCCAAAAAACACATTCGAAAATCTTATTATTGATTTCTCGATAAATATTTTACATAAAAGTTGGGCCTGAAAGGTTTTTTGTGGACGGTAGTGCTAATTTCCATGGAATTAAAAAAAATTTTTTAAATTCTTGGTTCCTGTCCATATTTTAAAAGATGGTTATAAAAAATTGTTTACGGAAGTTTATTGTTTGGAAAAAAAAATTTCTACTACAATTCCAAATACTTTCGGGACTATAATGCCTCATAAGTTATTTCTAGGTTTGCATTGCTTTATTGAGCTAGATAGACATCTTTTTCAATGCCATTAAAGGCATTTCCAGGATCCATGGAAACTTCCTCATGAATTAACCACAAATGATCAAAGGTAATTTTTGAAAAGGTGCGATGAAAACGGTGCCGTAAGTGTGGTGAAATTGATTCTCGGGGGCGAAATTGATTCTCAGGGGCGACATTGATAACCATATGATAATTTCAGACTTACAAATTTGGCACCAAACTTTTATGTTTTTTTAAGTAAACGCTTGATGTTAGTTCATAAAAGTTTTCCGCAGTGAGCAGTCTTGTTATAATTGAGTAAGTACCATTATTTTCTATTGAAAAATGGATATTTCAAAGCTACTAAATTTTCCCTAGTTTTCTTATCGCCTGAAATTTGTTATACCTCAAAATGTTTTAACTACTAAGTAGTTGGTGAATATTAGATATGATAATTTCATACATGCTCTTGCTGTAGCTGAAGTGTTGCAATTTTTGGTTGTTAAACATTTGAGCGCCAAATTCAGAATAAGTATCTGGGGTGATATTCGTCACTGGTACAGGGCGAATTTGATAACTGACACGGGGCGTAATTGATCACTCTCCTTACGTTTATGCTCATCTAAATGGAGTTAATATTTTCTGTCTTGACTATTTGGTAGAAATCCATGATGAAATAGAAAATTACTATGCGTACTACCAATAAGTATAATAAATTATTTTATTGACCGGTTTCAAGATTCACAAACGATCTCATCATCAGAAATGGTAAATAAAATTGTAAACAAATTATTATGACAGTTGACAAGGAAACTAAAATTGATAAAACAATACAAAAAATAATGATATCCATGAAACATGTTAACTAGATAACTGAATTTCAGTATTTACCTACGGGGCATAAGAAAACACAAAGGAAATTCGAATACCTCGTACCTTGAAGGGAAAAAACAATGAATTTAAAGAAAACCAATTCGGGAAAAAACAATAAATTCAATTGAAAAAACCTTCAAGTGAAATATCAGAACAGAAAGAATAAAACAATCAATATCCAAGAATTCTTGACAACTGCCAACTGCTAAACTTGAAAAAACTGCGAGGTCAAGTCTATGTCGTTCTGTCTTGACAACAGCCAACTGTTAATCTTGTAATAAACTAAAAAAAAGAGAAATAAGTCAATAAATGTCATAATGAGAGAATTATAATTTTGATCAAAAGATAATTACAAAAGTTTAAATAAACTAGATTGTATTAAATCGACCTGGTCATTAAGTAAGTTATAATTTGTATCATTTTTATGTTTATAAATTTCTATAGACTCTAATATATCTAATTGATAACTCTTTACAAAATTAAACAATAATTTAGTATTTTCTGGAGGAGGGAATTGATGATTGTTATCAAAGAAATGATTAGCAAAACTTGAACGATCATTTTTTAAACGAAATGACCTTAAATGTTCATTGTACCTAATACGTATAGATCTGTCAGTTTGTCCGATATATATACTGTTACAGTCTAAACAATTTAGTTGATAAACACCTGTGTGGTCAAGTTTATGTGTTTTGTCTTTACTGTTAAACAAAATATGTGATAATATATTTGATGGTTTAAATGTGACTTGTATGTTATTTTTTCTTAAAATACTGGCAATCTTTTCAGAAATATTTCCAAAATAAGTAATCCTGCAAAATTTGGTAACTTTATCATTAGATAATTTAGGATATATGTTGTTACAAGCATTTTTAAATTTTTTATTGTTAATGATTCTATTGATGATTTCAATCTTAAATCCGTTATTTATTGCAATTGTTCTAATTATGTTTAGTTCTTTATTCAATTTATCCAAAGATAGCGGTACTGTAAAGGCCCTGTGTATCATAGAATTATAAGCAGAAATTTTTTGACAAAAGGGATGAAATGAATTTGATGAAAGAGAAATATCTGTATATGTTGGTTTCCTAAAAATATCGAAATTAATTTTATTATATTCATTTATTAAAGTTAAATCTAAGAAATTAATTTTATGTTCAGTTTCTATTTCTTTTGTAAACTTAATTTTTGGATGAATACTGTTCAAAAAATTTTGAAAATTGTCTAATTGTCTTGTTGTTCCTTTAAAACAAGCAATAATATCATCTACATATCTATACCAAAATAGAATATGTTGTTTGCCTAATTCTGAATTCATAATTTTATCTTCAATATCTGACATGAAAATATCTGCTAATAAAGGACTAATTGGTGAACCCATAGCAAGACCTAAATTTTGAGTATAATATTTATTATTGAACTGGAGATAATTTTGTTCAATACAAAGTTGGAAAGCAGTAATAATATCATTCTTTATAACAATATTAGTGTGAGTTTTATCTAAAATATTTTCAATTAATTTTAAGCATTCATTAGGAGGAATATTAGGGAACATATTTGTAACATCAAAAGAAACCAAAAAGGACCCTGCTGGAATATTTTTATTTTTGATATTGGCAATTAATTCTAAAGAATTTTTTAAACTAAATTTGGATTTAAAATTTGTTGTATTTCTGAATATATTATTAATGTTTTTAGCTAAATTTCTTGTAGGAGCATTAATATATGATACTACTGGTCTTATAGGTGTATTAATTTTATGGTTCTTGATAAGTCCATATAATTTAGGGGCACATGCATTCATATTAATTAATCTTAATTTTTCAAAATTGTTATTAAAAATACTGTTGCAATTTTTTAACCAATCTTTTAATTTTGTTTGAAAATGTTTTGTTGGATCTTTTTTTAGTTCAGTTAATTTTTCATTATTAATAAAATTTTGCATCTTTGTTATATATTCATCTTTAGGTAAAATTACTATAGCATTGGATTTGTCTGCTTTCGAAACTATCAAATTATCTTTATTAATTTTTTCTTTAATAGAATTAATTGTAATTTTATCAAGTTTATTAATTTTATTAATGATTAAGTTTTTGTACTGAAAGGTATTATGAATTTTATTTCTAATATTCTGAGAATCATCATCATTTTTCAAAATTACTTCAATTTCTGAAATTAAAATTTCGGTTCTATTTATATTGTTCATATTGGGGGAAAATTTTGGACCTTTTGATAGTAATTCTATTTCATTATTGTCAAAAACTGTATTACTGTAATTGATAAATTTGGAACTAAACATTGCTTTCCTAGAATTGTTGTTATAGATGTCAGTTTTCTTAAAATTTTGAATATAGTTGAAATTGTCTAATTTCTTTCGTTGTGTGAGGTATTTTTTATGTATGACTTTACTAATATTGTCTCTAATTATGTCATCTAAACTGTCAAACTCTATAGCGTGTAATTTGTATGAAAGTTCAGAGTGTAAAACTTTAAACCATCAAATATATTATCACATATTTTGTTTAACAGTAAAGACAAAACACATAAACTTGACCACACAGGTGTTTATCAACTAAATTGTTTAGACTGTAACAGTATATATATCGGACAAACTGGCAGATCTATACGTATTAGGTACAATGAACATTTAAGGTCATTTCGTTTAAAAAATGATTGTTCAAGTTTTGCTAATCATTTCTTTGATAACAATCATCAATTCCCTCCTCCAGAAAATACTAAATTATTGTTTAATTTTGTAAAGAGTTATCAATTAGATATATTAGAGTCTATAGAAATTTATAAACATAAAAATGATACAAATTATAACTTACTTAATGACCAGGTCGATTTAATACAATCTAGTTTATTTAAACTTTTGTAATTATCTTTTGATCAAAATTATAATTCTCAGGTGTCGGTATTACAGTTTCTCTCATTATGATATTTATTGACTTATTTCTCTTTTTTTTTAGTTTATTACAAGATTAACAGTTGGCTGTTATCAAGACAGAACGACATAGACTTGACCTCGCAGTTTTTTCAAGTTTAGCAGTTGGCAGTTGTCAAGAATTCTTGGATATTGATTGTTTTATTTTTTCTGTTCTGATATTTCACTTGAAGGTTTTTTCAATTGAATTTATTGTTTTTTCCCGAATTGGTTTTCTTTAAATTCATTGTTTATTCCCTTCAAGGTACGAGGTATTCGAATTTCCTTTGTGTTTTTTTATGCCCCGTAGGTAAATACTGAAATTCAGTTATCTAGTTAACATGTTTCATGGATATCATTATTTTTTGTATTGCTTTATCAATTTTAGTTTCCTTGTCAACTGTCATAATAATTTGTTTACAATTTTATTTACCATTTCTGATGATGAGATCGTTTGTGAATCTTGAAACCGGTCAATAAAATAATTTATTATACTTATTGGTAGTACGCATAGTAATTTTCTATTTCATCATCTAAATGGTTTTCCATGTTTTTCATTTCCTTTATGTAGAATCATGGTTTGACAATGTAACTAAACCTAAACATGTAGAATACGAATAACTTAGTTTCATTTTCATTGCTGATCAATTTCACCCCACACCCTGCAACAAAGAGTTCAAATTCAGTGGGGGGTGAAATTGACTAAATTGATTGCTCACATTTTTCTAATTTCCTATTCAAATAAAATTTTGCTAGCGTATACATTCTAGGGTAGAAATAAATTATTAGTATAAAAAACTATCCATTATTCCATGTGATGTCTGCGCTTTCAAAATTAGTCGAAATAAAAAGAAAACAGGACGTCTCTTAAGCCGCAGCAATAAAAGCACCCACTCTAATTAAGCGAAAAGAAAATTAAACAGAAACGAAAAGAAGCCCACACCAGAGAAAAGAAGGGGGTTTTTAGTAGAAAGAACACAACAGAAAGGATTATTTCTATATTTACACACAGATACAGGCTACATAATAATTAATATATTACGCGATTTGCTCTAACAATTTCCTTTTTTTTTCAAAAATCGCCGTTCTCAAGAAACATTAATGAGAAAGAACAACTGAAGTATTTACAATGTGGAAACAATAAAAAAATATATCATCACAAATTGCAACATTAAGAAAGCACTTCTGTTGAAAACGGAGAATTTCAATTCTCATCTAAAGCGATGTGTGTTTAATTCTTTTGCTTATACGAACAGGTTGTTTCTTTTAGACATTTACAACTACTTAACAATAAATATATTATGTAATTACAATACAGCGAGATGAAGTAACTTCAATCGACAAATTTAACATTTTTTTTTCGTTTTTTAAACTTTAGTTCTCTATTTCTATACAGCGTACGTACTATAAAACAATACGACGATAAAGATACCATTATAATTGATAATTTATAAGTGGTTTACGAATTAACGTATAATAATGTCTTTTTTTATGTATGCAACAGTATAACATACATCAATACTGCACAAACAGTAATTATACCAATACAAACGTCAATAATTGACTTGCACCTACTTATATATAGTAAACTAGGAAACAGTGCATTTTTTCCTAACCTACAACGGAGAACTCAGGAAACTTTCGGAACAAATACTAGCTACAGCATCGTTCCCTTTAAATTTAATATTTCAGTTAACACTGGATGATAAATGATATACAGGATAAGTCTTGTGTCTTTACTTTTACTTTAGAAACCCACAAAAGGTCTTAACAAAACTCGGGGGGTGTCACTAATGATAACAAAGTTACCCATGTTATCCTACCTCAAGTGAGACTCCCTGTAGATACATTTCAGAGGAAAAAGGTGCATGAGAAACTCCCTGTTTTTCAATCTCCATGCTTTAAAATTATTTACATTTACACAGGTTGTCCCATTTCTTCTGCACAGCACCTAACTTTGTTTTTTTTAAATGGAACATCTGTATTTGGTTGCATTTTTGGGTTCCTTAATTGATTCTACTATGAAGTTGTGTAAGATATCTTTTGCCTACAATGCGTATTTTTAATGATACACATTGGTCCACCCTGTATCCTGTTTCCCCTCTATTTCTTTTCCTACCCTAAGAACTCCCGACTTTGTGGCGCCATGAACAATATAGTTTTAAACATTCTGCTCATCGGGATTGTTGTTTCTTACGTCATAGTTGTTTCCCTCGTCAAAAAAAAACCCTTTCAATTATGCATAACTTCCCTGCCTCTAAAATTAATACTTTTCGAGATATTCACCTTCAAATATTTAATCTTCTCTATTAATTTTCAAAATTCCTCTACACCTGTCAATATCTTCAAAAAGTGCTGGCAACATAAAAAATTCGCATTTCAGCCAAAAAATATTTTATACAACATCGTACTCAACTCATTTAACATAATCTGTAGAAAAATTACAAATCAATAAAAAAAAACGGAAGATTTATTATAGTAATCGTAAAATTCTAAAGGGAAGAGCTTTCATTTTGAAATGTGCGTTCATCTGACAGATTACAATTTATTTAAACTCTACTGAAGCATCTTTGTTTCTACGTTTACATTTATCGTACCTTACATTGCAAATAAAGTTCAAGTGTCGTTTTCTGCTTTTAGACACAATTTTACCAGCGACAGCATTTATGTAATTCGACTCTCAACAATTCTGGCAGTTCTTCGCAAAATTTTCCAATTTTTTCACCCTAATCTATACCGATATGACTTTTCAATTTCTTACAAAGAAAACAACTCGAACACCAGGCCCCGCCCAAGGCAGTTACAAAGCTTATTTGGTAATTAAGAACCTTTAAATATTCCTGCCCAAGAGGGGTGTAGTCAACTTGGTGCATCGTGGGTGAGCTTTAGTGATTGACATCACTTTACCATGATTCTGTAATAGCTGCTAGGCCTGGACAAAAAAAATCGATTAATCGATCCAAATCGATATTCTATTGGAATCGATTAAAAAAAATTGAATCGAAGAATCGAATTAGTATATCGAATCGAATTGACATATTGAATCGAATCGCATCTGCGAATGGAATAGATATTTAGATTCCAATCGATATTCTAATGGAATCAATTAAAAAAAAATTGAATTGAAGAATCGAATCGGTATATCAAATCGAATTGGCATATCGAATTGACATATCGAATCGAATCGCATCTGCAAATGGAATCGATATTTCGATTCGAATCGATATTCTATTGGAATCGATTGAAAAAAATTGAATCGAAGAATCGAATCGTTATATCAAATCAAATTGGCATATCGAATTGACATATTGAATCGAATCGGTATATCAAATCGAATTGGCATATTGAATTGACATATTGAATCGAATCACATCTGCGAATGAAATCCATATTTCGATTCGAATCGATATTCTATTGGAATCGATTAAAAAAAATGAATCGAAGAATCGAATCGTTAGATCAAATCAAATTGACATATTGAATCGAATCGCATCTGCGAGAGGAATCGATATTTTGATTCGAATCGATATTCTATTGAAATCAATTAAAAAAAAATTGAATCGAAGAATCGAATCGGTATATCAAATCGAATTGGCATATCGAATTGACATATCGAATCGAATCGCATCTGCAAATGGAATCGATATTCTATTGGAATCGATTGAAAAAAAATTGAATCGAAGAATCAAATCGTTATTTCAAATCAAATTGGCATATCGAATTGACATATTGAATCGAATCGCATCTGTGAAAGGAATCGATATAAAAAATTGAATTGAGGAATCGAATCGGTATATCAAATCGAATTGGCATATCGAATTGACATATTGAATCGAATCACATCTGCGAATGGAATCCATATTTCGATTCGAATCGATATTCTATTGGAATCGATTAAAAAAAATGAATCGAAGAATCGAATCGTTATATCAAATCAAACTGACATATTGAATCGAATCGCATCTGCACATCTTAAATAAGATAAAATTTGCCTATTTAATGAATTCGGGACTGCGGGACTAGGCCCGGGACTTTTTGGTCAGGTCCCGAAGTCCCGATTGGCCCTTTGGTCCCGGGACTTGGATGCCCTACTTCCCGGCAAAGTAATATGTATATTGCTGCCCGCAGAGCCACAGCATAATACAGCAGAACAGCTCTGTCTAAATTTTCTAGCTCGCGCAGCGTAGCCCGCGCGACTTCTCAGGCTACGCACGTGTTCTTTTTCGTCCATCCCCGAGTTAATACCAGTGTAAAACCGATTGATAAAACGCCACGGTAGTAAATCACTTACAGTTGGAAGTCACCAAATGCAGCTAAAATAGTTAAAATCACCGCCAAGAACTTAACTGCTGTATTACGCTGTGGCAGAGCGCTCGCGACCACCTTGCATTTGATATCTTGATTGGTATGTACTTAACTATGGAAAGAAAATTAAATATGGCGCCTTTGAAATCACTGACAGTTTTATTACAGTCTTGGGGGGTCGCCAGAACTTTTTTACTTGTAAAGGGGTCGCGTATTCAGAAAGGTTGAGAATCGAAAAATGTTTGGATCCCAAACATGTATATGGAATTATTTGAAATAAAGAAGTATTATTATTATTATTATTAAATAAAAAACTTAGTTAGCTGGGAATCCCCGATGTTCAGTATTATAGGACTTACCATTACTACTTCTACTAGTTAAATAGATACCTATATCTATGCGCTTTCTAGGGCTGTGCGAAATAATCGATTAATCGAAATATAATCGATTATTTGATTACAGATTTTACAATATCTGATTAATCGAATAATCGATTGCTCAAAAAGCCGATTAATCAATTATCTGATTAATCGAATGATCAGTAAATCAAATTATTGATTAATCAATTATCGGCTGACTGATTATTTGATTAGTCGATTAGTCGATTAATTGATTATTTGATTAATCGTTTATTTGATCAATTGTCCGACCGACTAGGTATTTGATTAATTGATTAATCAAATAATAGCTTGGTCGATTAATCAAATACTTAACGGATTAATTAAATCAATAAGCCGATAGATCAAAAAATCAATTAATTGACAAACGACTAACTGATTAATCAAATAATCTATCAGTCGATTAATCAAGTTATCGGATAATCAAATAATCGATTAATCAAATTATCAAAAAATCGATCAACCGATTAATTGATTGATCAAATAATCAATTAATCAAATTGTTTGATTACTTTACAACAATCGATGATCGATTATCGCACAGGCATAGCGCTTTCTAGTAAAGAATAACTGCAATTAGAATTCTTCAAGTGTGAAAGTCGCATAAATTGTTAAGACACAAAATGGTGAATCCCTCATTCCCATTTGCAATTAGACCTGAGCAAAAAATCGATATTTCGATTAGAATCGATGTTCTTTTCGAATCAATTCATCGATTCGACTCCGTGCGACCGATCCGATTCGAATAAAATTGTATGATTCGATTAATCAATAGTTTTTACGAATCGAACATCAATTCAGTATTTCCCGAATTGCACAGGCCTAGGCATTGCGATCGCTTAGCTCCTCACCACAATATGCACCCGGTTACGGTCCTCATTCAGCGAAAATATTCAAAAGCCCAACTACCAAACAGAACTCGTAGATTAGATTTCATTCTTTTCCACAAATATTTATCAAAACATGTATAGTAGAGTTCACGCGCTTGAAAAACTCATCTAGAAATCATGTTCGCTGTACATTGAAAGGTAAAAATGTATCGAGTACGTTTTCGGATGCTATTTGGGGTGTATAACGACCCCCTAAATTCGTCTGGCGATATCGATGTCCAACACACCCCCAGGGGGTAAAAACTGAAAAAATGAGGAATTTAGAATATTTGATTTGCTATTCGGCAGTAAAAAAGTTTTTCTGTTCCGTCAAGTAATAAGGGAGTAATAACTAATTTCCGTCCAAAGTTTAACATTAGACGAACGGAAGAATATTTACTAAAATCGCTTGTAGCTCCATTATTATTCGTGTTTCGATTTCTGACAAAATTGAGAAATGCCTACACCGCGATAACTTTTTAACGACACAAGATATCGAAAAAATTCAAAAAGTAAATGTTGTAGTCTGATGCTTTTGCAAGGCAAGGGTTTTTGAAATTTTGAAATCGAACAATAAATAAGGAAGATATTGCCAATTTACTCCAGGGATGTAAAAGCCGCCGCCGCAAAGCGCGCACTCTGTCTCTACTTTCGCCCGTTTCCCATCTCATTCTGACGGACTCCTCCGTGCCCCACCATGGCCCGCAAACCCCTTAGTATCGTACTCGCCCATACCCTGCGTCTGCATTGCTTGTATTGGGGAATGGTGATTAATTAATTATCAATTAATTTCGTGCTATTTTCATTTTCGTGAATTTGGCATCTTCAAGTGTTACAACAGACGATGAACTATTACATAAATTTAAGCTAAAAACAAAACAATTAAGGCGTGATGATAACAAATGAGCAATATGCAAGAAAGGCGGAAAACTGGAGGAATCTACTCTAAAAACTATGAAAACCATTAAAAGATCGGTGAAAATGAGACTTGATGTGCAAACTTACAATAAAGACCTGAGAGTGCTTAGTGATAAAATAAATAATTCGTTAAGTTAAGGTGCGGCACAGGAACTGTTACTCCTCGTTTACAAGCGTGAAAAGCATTTTCACGGCAATGAAAAATTAAAAGCAAAGAGTATAAGAAATAAAGATGTAGGTAGGTAACCGAAACAATAACAGACAGAAAGCCAATAAATTACGATACCACAAGCCGAATTTTAATATTAATTTATGTGTTTCCTGCCAAAAATTGAAGTCATCCACTGAAGCTACCTTAGATTCAGATTTGCTACTATATATTTTCCACTCTACCGCGAAACAATTACTATGGAATTTGACTTCAGCAGCAATTAAATCTAATGTGTTAATTTTTTAAAAAGGTTATAATTAACGTTTATTACTGAAATTCGTTGTCGACACCTGGCTCAAAGATTTACCCTTCTTCAATTTTTTAGAGGAAACACATAAATTAATATTAAAATTCGGCTTGTGGAATCGCAATTTATTGGCTTTCTGTCTGTCGTTGATTCGGTTACCTACATCTTTATTTCCTATACATTGACTACTTTGTGCTTTTAATTTCATTGCCGTGGAAATGTTTTTCAGGCTTGTAAACGAGGAGTAACAGTTCCTGTGCCGCACCTTAACTTACACGAATTATTTATTTTATCACTAAGCACTCTCAGGTCTTTATTGTAAGTTTGCACATCAAGTCTCATTTTCACCGATCTTTTAATGGTTTTCATAGTTTTTAGAGTAGATTCCTCCAGTTTTCCGCCTTTCTTGCATATTGTTCATTTGTTATCATCGCGCCTTAATTGTTTTGTTTTTAGCTTAAATTTATGTAATAGTTCATCGTCTGTTGTAACACTTGAAGATGCCAAATTCACGAAAATGAAAATAGCACGAAATTAATTGATAATTAATTAATCACCATTCCCCAATACAAGCAATTCAGACGCAGGGTATGGGCGAGTACGATACTAAGGGGCTTGCGGGCCATGGTGGGGCACGGAGGATCCGTCAGAATGAGATGGGAAACGGGCGAAAGTAGAGACAGAGTGCGCGCTTTGCGGCGGCGGCTTTTACATCCCTGGAGTAAATTGGCAATATCTTCCTTATTTATTGTTCAATTTCAAAATTTCAAAAACCCTTGCCTTGCAAAAGCATCAGACTACAACATTTACTTTTTGAATTTTTTCGATATCTTGTGTCGTTAAAAAGTTATCGCGGTGTAGGCATTTCTCAATTTTGTCAGAAATCGAAACACGAATAATAATGGAGCTACAAGTGATTTTAGTAAATATTCTTCCGTTCGTCTAATGTTAAACTTTGGACGGAAATTAGTTATTACTCCCTTATTACTTGACGGAACAGAAAAACTTTTTTACTGCCGAATAGCAAATCAAATATTCTAAATTCCTCGTTTTTTCAGTTTTTACCCCCTGGGGGTGTGTTGGACATCGATATCGCCAGACGAATTTAGGGGGTCGTTATACACCCCAAATAGCATCCGAAAACGTACTCGATACATTTTTACCTTTCAATGTACAGCGAACATCAAGATAAACTTTCACGTTGACTCTACTAGTAGTGAATAACCTCAATAAACAGGGTCACCTAGATGTAGTAAATGCGATAAATCATCCTTAATCACAAACAGTTCTCAATAAAACTGACTGGAATACAGTGTTACGTAAAAAACATTCGTTTTCGTAACTAAATAGAGCAATAAGAAATTACGATATCACGAGATACACTAGGTACCACAAAAACCAAAAATTATTCTGCTGAATAACCAAACCCGGACTTCAGCCGATGCAAAAAAAAATAAATAAAAAAGAAAACTAAAACAAACAAGTTAGTATAATATTTCAAACGAAAAAACATACATTCATTAAAAAACACATTGCCACTCTTAACGTAATAATAAAAAAAGAATTACTTGTTGAATTTGAAGGCATTGGAGAGTTCGTTGATGGCCGCGTTGGTGACGGCACGCCCCACAGCCATCTGGACTTGAGGGGGCACTTGCACACCCCCCTGGGTCTGACCACCCATCCGGCTGTACAGATCATATAACTCTTAGCGCAAAATACACCCATCGGTTATGTTTGTATATATAACTCTTTGCTACATCATACTTTTAACATTTTCTTCGCGATAAAAATATATATACTGTTAGTGAGCCAGTGGTTACATTTATTAAGGCAAAAGAGAAATTCAATTAAAACATCGCACAAAAACCCACGGGACAACACGGCTGCCCCAAGGAGAAACACAGTATCTGCATATTTGTGGAATATCAGCTTTTAAGATATTTGCATATACCAGGTTTAGGTCTGCTTATTTAAGTGGGGATTTTTATAAATGTTTGTAAAACAAGAAAGATATGAACTGTAAAAACACAGTATCTACATCCTATTTCTCAAAGCTCAAATTGAAAAACACAGCATCTACACTCAATTAAATGACAAAACACAGTATCTGGATCAACCAATCAGGTGCCGAGATTTGATCACGTGACCTCACAGATGCTGTGTTGTTCCTATTTTAAATTAGTTTTGTTTTGAAGTTTTGATTGTGAATGGTTTCGGAGGTTTCGGTTTCGCTTCACGATTTTTGTTATTGCTTTTGTGAAAATTAAGTGTAGTAGGATAGTGCATAACGTTATATAAACTATGAGTACTCGGGGTACAAGAATTGTACAGTTGGCCTTAGAAAAAGCAAGGTAAGTGTTTTAATTGTCAATATTTTTAGGTTACTTATGTAGGCAGGGTGCTTTATTAATTTCCGTAGACTAGCTACACATTGTATATTTGTTGAAAAAAAGCAAAAAACGATTAAATATTGCTTATATAATGTACCTACAACATAATTTTAATATAAGTAGGGGTGGCTAAAAATATGATAGATAGAATTGCCAGTTTTTTGGCTAGAAAGTTAATATACAGAAAGAGAATAAAAAGTGCAATTTTATGTAACAAAAGAAGAATATGTAATAAAATTAGTCAATTTAGCGTTTTAATAACAGTTTCTCTTCAGATTGATACATCAGGCGTACACGGAATGTGATGCTGAAGGGGTAACACCTGTACTATCCACGATATTGGAAAATATAGAACATAAGGTGAACCAAGCCCCAGAGCATAGATCTAGTCACGACCTCCAGGATCCTAAAACAACACAGAATGACACTTTTTTTGATGAGGAACCGAATTCTATATCTGAAGATGAAGAATATGTCGCAACTCTAGCAGCTACTTCACACAGTTCGTCAGATTCTGATAGTAGCTATTCCACTGAGGACGAACTCCCATTAATAAACTTAGTACAAAAGTCGAAAAGCCTTTTACCAAAACCAGTAAACAATCAAGACAGCAGCTGAAAAAGAAGTTAGAGATAAAATGAAACACCCTTTAATGCCTTCTTGTACTATGAAATGCAAAAACAAAAAATGTTTTGAAATATTAGAAGAAGATCGTAAAATAATATGGGAAGAGTTTTGGAGACTTTCTTATGAAAACAGGCGTCAATGGTTATGTAGAAATATTAAATTTTTTCAAGTAAGAAGAACTGTCCCAGCAAAAAAAGAAAATGCCGTTGCAAGTCAAGACATAGAAACAGAAGAAAATGAAGATCACACCAGTCCCAAGTTTTTAAAAAATGAGACAAGAGAGTACTATCTGCCAAAGCCTTTGCTCGATTATAAACAAATTAAGGTTTGCAAGAAAATGTTTTTAAACACATTGGGATATACCAACGATTCAGTATTAACTGAACTTTCCCATGCAATTAAAACCACCGCAATTGGGGAGAGCGTTGGGGAAAATAGAGGAAGATCTGTACCTACAAACAAAGTTGATCGTGCAATAATACAAAACCATATTGAAAGTTTTGGTCCCTCTATTAGCCATTATCGTAGATACAATGCCCCGAATTGTCGCTATTTATTTAGATTTGACTGTGCAGGTTATGTACGAAGATTTTATATCAAAATATGAAAATTTTTGTAAAGTCGAAACGTATCGTGGCACCTTAAAATCGATGAATATATCTCTTAAAATGCCAAAAGGAGATAGATGTGCTGAGTGTTTGTCATATGAGACCCAAATTTCTGATGCGAAAAGAACCAACAAACCAGTTGATTCCAATGTAACAGTTAAGAAAGAACTACATGAACTTAAAGCAAGTCAAGCCAAAACTTTATATACCTACGATAAAAATAGAGAGCAAGCCTCTAGCGAAAGAATTTACTCGATGGATTTGCAAAAAGTGATTCTTCTTCCTATCATGCCTCATATCAAAGATAGTTTCTTTATAAGCCGCCTTGTTGTTTACAATGAAACATATGCTGTTTTAAATAAAAACTCGCCGTATAAAAGTTTTGCTGTTCTATGGCACGAAGCTCTACAAGGGCACAATGCTGATTCTATTGTTGATTCACTTTTTTCGGTAATTAGCAGTGAAGAAAATGTTACTTCCTTTATTTTCTGGGCTGACAATTGCACTAGTCAAAATACAAACTGGATCATGTATTCCTCACTTATTCAAATAGTTAACCAACCTTCAGGCCCTCAAGAAGTCACCATTCGATATTTGACTAAAGGACACACTCATATGTCAGCAGACTCGGTTCACGGAAATATTGAAAAAGCTATGAGAGCTGCAGTAACCATTGCAAATTTTGATGAGCTTGCCAAAATCATACGGAAATCTAGAAAAAACCTAATTGTCGAAAAGCAAGAAACATATAGAGCATGGAAAACCAAAAAAAGAGTAAACCAAAAGAAATCAGCTTCCGTGGATGACACACCAGCAACGACATCGGTTCTTCTTCATGACATCGTGGAAGTGAAATTTGTTAAAGGAAGTCGTGAGATGCTTTATAAGACTGATTTTCAAAGTGAATTTATTCAGCTGGACTTCCTACAAAAAAAATTTAATCCAGCCACTTCCCTTCCCGCTTTGAAAAATTGTTATCGTGGTATTAATTCGGAAAAAAAATCCAGAATAGTTACTGAACTTGTACCTAAAATTAAAAATGGGAATCATCGCGCTTTTTGGCTAAATTTACCTGAAAATTGTCAATCTAAAGATTTGCTTAATCTAGTTGAATGATCACTTTTGATCACTTTCTGTATTTTTTAGGTTTGGTTTAAGAATAAAAATGTTTTTTTTACGTTTCCGAATTTTAGAATTCATTTTTAAAGCTGTAAACTGGAAAATGTTTAATAAATAATGGCTTACAGCACAAATATTTGCATTTTACTCTTACTGCGTGTGCAAAAAAGTACACAATTTTTTGAGTTGAAAAACCCAGTAAGTACCTAGGTACTAGGTTCTTCTTAATAAAAATTGAAAATTGGCGGAATGGCAAAACACAGCATATGCATACTTTTACAAGAAGAACCCTAAAAATCACAATTATTTTTTGAAACCTCAAGTAAAACTATGTTTTAGGGTTGCATTAATTTTTTTAGAATCCAGGTAAATCACTCATTTGAACCCAATGTTTAGAGACTTTATACCACAAAGAAAATACTTTGCCTGTTGATTATACAAAATTATGAAATTTGCATATACTGTGTTTCTCTTTGGGACAGCCGAACATCTAAGGTACACAGTATACAGGGGACATTGCACAGGGCGATTGGTATTTTTATTTTCAACGACGAAATCAGGGCTCTTTGCCAAATTTAGGAAAACATGTTCGATAACGCAGTTTTCCACCCTGTATTAAAAGTGAACGTTTTCCAATCACCCTGTGCAGTTAACCAAACACAATTAGTGAAATTTTTACATTAGTCTTCACAATGCTAAGCGTGTATTTTGCTACCGAAAATTGACTACAAAGCAATTACTGTGTTCCATAAAAAACACAAGAACAATATTATTAAAAAACAAAAAATAGCAGAACATGAAACTGATGTATCAAATAGCCTTGTAGCCAATTTCAAAAAAGAAATTACTAAATTTATCGATTAGCAAGTTTGTTTTTTGTTAAAACACAACTAGTGCTGTTAGTGGTGGTTTTTGGGCATTTTCTTAACGTCTCCTGAAAAAATAAACACCACAACCTCAAAAATCAGCCGTGGAAATTTAATCTGTATGTTGCAGAAAGAAAATAAAACCACACAAAACAAATCGGAAAAAATCGAAAGAAGCAATTTACCCCCAACTTCTAATTAAATTTACAAAAAAACCAAATAAATAAGCCGCAAACAAAAATACACTCACGTGGGGATAAGCGGAGCTGGCAGGGCCGAACCCTGCGGTCTGCCGGGAGGCATCGGAGGTGCTCCTCCCCCGGGTCGATTTGGAATAGCGGGTGCTGGCCTGCCAGTACTGGGCGGTGGCGGAGGTACCCTCGATCCGCCGGAAGAACCTAAAGAACCTGACATTAGGAACAAAATTAGATCATTTCTGGAATATCGACGAGCACAAAGCGACCACAGTACCCACGACATGAAACATTAACAACTTGAACGTCCGAGAACAATAAACACAAACGCAGGCTCAAGTCTCGACCAATTACAACAAATTTCTTAGGAAACTGTACACTGATGCAGGGCTAGAAAAGATTGTTAGTCTGCTGAAGAACTACGCTAATGTTAAAGAGTTCAGTAAGAGGATAAAAACATTTTAATTTCGTTGTCAGGTATCAGAAAGCAACAAATGTCTAGTTTCACTTCAGATCCAGATAACAACTGTATTTACATCATTGAAGGTTGCCACTTACTTCGCCGGTCTCGATATGCCACTTAAGCTATGGTTTCCTAGAAAAGCAGTGCAGTCATATAGAGTTGCATGAATAAAAAGACCGCCGCAGCTGCAGCTTCAAATGTAATAAACACCAAACAGTCATGTGGGGGTTGAGCAGCAACACATTTTTTTAATTTCCGCTTGACTCTTCCAAGAATCAGGACATTGTATAACTTGAAGCCTTTGGTGAATACATTAGAGGCATTGGTTGAGACAAAACACTGTTTCTTGACATCTCCTACCACTATATTACTGCAACTATATGAAGGCACCGTTTTCCTAGGAAACCGTAGTTTAATAGAGATGTGCTCAAAGCTATATTTCTTATGAGCTTCTCACACGGTATTAAAATTTGCATCCGCTAGTGTAAACAGCAGTAACTCAGATTTTTACAGACAACTGTGTTTACATCATTGATGGTTACCATTTACTTCGCCGAGTTATATGGTCTCGATATGCCACTTAAGCTATGGTTTCCTAGAAAAGCCGTGCGGTCATATAACTGGCGGGCCAGACTATAGAGTTGCAGAGTGGCCTAAATAAAAAGACCGCACCAGCAGCAGCTTCAGTCTAAAAAGGAAAAATCATGTGGGGATTTCCATTTTAAAGGAGTCTACACTATACAGGGAGTTGAGCAGCAGGGACGGGATCTTCCAAGAATCTGGACATTGTATAACTTGAAGCCTTTGGTGAATTTGTTAGAGGTATTGGTTGAGACAAATTCTTGTAATAAACAGGGCATTTCTACATACATCTTATCGCAATAAAAAACTGTAATAAATTATTTTTCTGTGCGGTACTCAAACACAACAGCTACAATAATGTAATGTAACCAACATTACTGCGACCTGCATGAAAAATTAAAACGGAAATAAAAATCACTGTTTCTTGACATCTCCTACAACTATATTACTGCACCGTTTTTCTAGGAAACCGTAGCTTATTAGAGATGTGCTCAAAGCTATATTTCTTATGAGCTTCTCACACTACAGACGAAAATGTGTGAAAACCATAACAACTTTGAAGTCACTGTCGATAACCAATCATAGAACTGTCTCAATGTATCAACCAACAGTCATTGATAAGCAAAAGCTGGACTGAATGTCATCATAATTGTCCGACACACTAATTTCAGAGGAATCCTCTATGGTGACAAACTTCTTCCTTCCTCTTGTTTGACATTTTTCGAAAGAAAACAATTTTCTTGCAAACACACAGTCAACTTTTTCTCAAGTCAGCGATAGACTATAGTAAGTAGTCTCGGTATTAAAATTTGCATCCGCTAGTGTAAACAGCAGTAACTCAGATTTTTACAGACAACTGTGTTTACATCATTGATGGTTACCATTTACTTCGCCGAGTTATATGGTCTCGATATGCCACTTAAGCTATGGTTTCCTAGACAAGCCGTGCGGTCATATAGCTGGTGGGCCAGACTATAGAGTTGCAGAGTGGCCTGCATAAAAAGACCACCGCAGCTGCGGCTTCAGTCTAAAAAGGAAAAATCATGTGGGGATTTCCATTTTAAAGGAGTCTACACTATACAGGGAGTTGAGCAGCAGGGACGGGATCTTCCAAGAATCTGGACATTGTATAACTTGAAGCCTTTGGTGAATTTGTTAGAGGTATTGGTTGAGACAAATTCTTGTAATAAACAGGGCATTTCTACATACATCTTATCGCAATAAAAAACTGTAATAAATTATTTTTCTGTGCGGTACTCAAACACAACAGCTACAATAATGTAATGTAACCAACATTACTGCAACCTGCATGAAAAATTAAAACGGAAATAAAAATCACTGTTTCTTGACATCTCCTACAACTATATTACTGCACCGTTTTTCTAGGAAACCGTAGCTTATTAGAGATGTGCTCAAAGCTATATTTCTTATGAGCTTCTCACACTACAGACGAAAATGTGTGAAAACCATAACAACTTTGAAGTCACTGTCGATAACCAATCATAGAACTGTCTCAATGTATCAACCAACAGTCATTGATAAGCAAAAGCTGGACTGAATGTCATCATAATTGTCCGACACACTAATTTCAGAGGAATCCTCTATGGTGACAAACTTCTTCCTTCCTCTTGTTTGACATTTTTCGAAAGAAAACAATTTTCTTGCAAACACACAGTCAACTTTTGCTCAAGTCAGCGATAGACTATAGTAAGTAGTCTCGGTATTAAAATTTGCATCCGCTAGTGTAAACAGCAGTAACTCAGATTTTTACAGACAACTGTGTTTACATCATTGATGGTTACCATTTACTTCGCCGAGTTATATGGTCTCGATATGCCACTTAAGCTATGGTTTCCTAGACAAGCCGTGCGGTCATATAGCTGGTGGGCCAGACTATAGAGTTGCAGAGTGGCCTGAATAAAAAGACCGCCGCAGCTGCGGCTTCAGTCTAAAAAGGAAAAATCATGTGGGGATTTCCATTTTAAAGGAGTCTACGCTATACAGGGAGTTGAGCAGCAGGGACGGGATCTTCCAAGAATCTGGACATTGTATAACTTGAAGCCTTTGGTGAATTTGTTAGAGGTTGAGACAAATTCTTGGAATAAACAGGACATTTCTACATACATCTTATCGCAATAAACAACTGTAATAAATTATTTTTCTGTGCGGTACTCAAACACAACAGCTACAATAATGTAATGTAACCAATATTACTGCGATCTGCATGAAAAATTGAAACTAAATAAAAAATCACTGTTTCTTGACATCTCCTACCACTATATTACTGCACCGTTTTTCTAGGAAACCGTAGCTTAATAGAGATGTGCTCAAAGCTATATTTCTTATGAGCTTCTCACACTATAAACGAAAATGTGTGAAAACCATAACAACTTTAAAGTCACTGTCGATAACCAATCATAGAACTGTCTCAATGTATCAATCAACAGTTATTGATAAGCAAAAGCTGGACTGAATGTCATCATAATTGTCCAAAACACTAATAAACTTGTTCTTTTATTCCAGGGGAATCCTCTATGATGACAAACTTCTTCCTTCCTCTTGTTTGACATTTTTCGATAGAAAGCAATTTTCTTGCAAATGCACAGTCAACGTTTGCTCAAGTCAGCGATAGACTATAGTAAGTAGTCTCGGTATTAAAATTTGCATCCGCTAGTGTAAACAGCAGTAACACAGATTTTTACAGACAGCTGTGTTTACATCATTGAAGGTTGCCATCTACTTCGCTGAGTTATATGGTCTGGATATGCCACTTAAGCTATGGTTTCCTAGAAAAGCAGTGCGGTCATATAGCTGGCGGGCCAGACTATAACCGCCGCAGCTGCGGCTTCAGTCTAAAAAGGAAAAATCATGTGGGGATTTCCATTTTAAAGGAGTCTACACTATACAGGGAGTTGAGCAGCAGGGACGGAATCTTCCAAGAATCTGGAGATTGTATAACTTGAAGCCTTTGCGGTACTCAAACACAACAGCTACAATAATGTCATGTAACCAATATTACGGTGACTTGGATGAAAAATTAAAACTGAAATACAAAATCACTGTTTCTTGACATCTCCTACCACTATATTACTGCACCGTTTTTCTAGGAAACCGTAGCTTAATAGAGATGTGCTTAAAGCTATATTTCTTATGAGCTTCTCACACTATAGAGGAAAATGTGTGAAAACAGTATCAAAAGAATAAATTATTTCTGCAGGTGAGACACAGTATGGTTTCAATTATTCCAATTAATTTTCTGATACCTACAATTATTTTTATCCTTTTACGTCCACATATACATGCAATTAAATTTTATATAAATAACAAACAAAAAAAAAGAAACATGCAACATGCAGGAAACTAAGAAATTTAACTCACCACTGGAGCCCATTTGAGCCATGGTTGGCATCGGTTTCCTGGGACCGCCGGGACTAGGAGGAGACAATCTAGGGTTGTCCAAGCCACTAGCCAACCAATCGTTCTTGACTGGCGGGGGCATAGGAGTGGAGACCGTGGCCATCGATACATCGCCGATAATGTGCAGAGCTTCCTTGCACGCATGGTACATGCGGAGCATCTCTTCTCTCTTCTGGGCCTCCTCAGGGGATTCCTCCATCATTCCGCTCTGGTCACCGCTGGCATACAAGTGCGCAAGTAATTCTCCGTTTATGAAGTCCTTGCAGTTATTAATGACCAGCATCATAATGGTTTTAGGCACCAAATCCCGCGTAGTTTTTGTGACTATTCTCATGTAGCTGTCGACCAGGTTTCTTATAGTTTCCACTTGTCTTTCCAGTTGTGGGTCCATCGAGCTACTTCCGCCAGACTCACCACCACTCTAAGAAAAAAAAGCAAATGAGCAAACAAAACAGAAATAAAAAATACGAGCTAAAACGAGACTTGTTGCGAATTCTCAAATTAGGTGCATTTTGTTACAGTACGAACCTGGTAATTTTCCCCCTGATGCGCCAACACACAAACAGAACTGTTAGTCAGGATAAGAAACAACATTACCTACCACCCAGTGTTATGATTTGTTAAAAGTTAAAATCATTTTGCGACAAAAAAAAACTACTATCTGGCGCACATCAAACAAACAGGTATCAAACCCGAACAAAGCCGTGAAATACTTGCCCGACGTTTCTGAAAACATCACAAATACTTTGACAATCTAACAGGAAAATATCGGGTCAATTGTTAACAGGCCAAGAGACAGACAAAAAATACGAGGATAAAAATGTTATTGCTTTAAATTATCCAGTTGTGTCGAATGGTTCAAGTAAAAAATTAATAAGCAAAAAATTTACTTGACATGTCGAAATTTCGATATTATCGAAATGCCAATATTATCGAAATATCGATGATATCCATATTTTCGATAACAGATATTTTCGATATGCAATAAAATTGATATTCCGATGATATCGATGGTTTCAAAGATAATATATCATTATAATATCAACAATAGTGATATCGATAACATGTTTATTTACTTTTATCAACATTGATTACTAGGGCTACCAGATGTTCTCAAAATACCGAAAATATTAATATTATCAATATTATCGATAATATCGATATTTTGCCCCAAATGACAGTTTATGCTTGTCAGATTTTAAGGAGAAATATGCCAGTGTATAGTGTAGGCTATGCGCAACAGCAGGCTGAAATGCAAACGCACCTTCAACTTTTGCTCAAGTTAGGGGGCTTCTTCTAAGGGATAGCCTACAGTGAGTATTCTCGGTATTAGAATTTGCCACTAGTGTAAACAGCAGTAACGCAGATTTTTACAGACAACTGTGTTTACATCATTGAAGCTTGCCACTTACTTCGCCGAGTTATATGGTCTTGGTATGCCACTTAAGCTATGGTTTCCTAGAAAAGCAGTGCGGTCATATAGAGTTGCCTGAATAAAAAGACCGCCGCACCTGCGGCTTCAGATGTAATAAACACCAAATATTATCGAAATATCGATGATATTTATATTTTCGAACAGATATTTTCGATATGCAATAAAATTGATATTCCGATGATATCGATGGTAACAACGATAATATATTATTATAATATCAACAATAGTGATATCGATAACATGTTTAGTTACTTTTATCAACATTGATTACTAGGGCTACCAGATGTTCTCAAAATACCGAAAATATTAATATTATCAATATTATCGATAATATCGATATTTCGATAACATCAATCTTTTCGATGTCGATATTCGGATAACATCAATAAGCGACATCAGGACAGCTGACGTATACATTTAGACTGCTGATAATATGCCTTAAAATTAAGCACAGGGAAAAACCCAAAAACAGCGGCCAAACAACATTTTCATTCAAATTTTCAATTTGTGAGATAAAAAAGTCATTCAATTGCCCATTGCCCCAAATGACAGTTTATGCTTGTCAGATTTTAAGGAGAAATATGCCAATGTATAGTGTAGGCTATGCGCGACAGCAGGCTGAAATGGAAACGCACCTTCAACTTTTGCTCAAGTCAGGGGGCTTCTTCTAAGGGATAGCCTACAGTGAGTATTCTCGGTATTAGAATTTACCACTAGTGTAAACAGCAGTAACGCAGATTTTTACAGACAACTGTGTTTACATCATTGAAGGTTGCCACTTACTTCGCCGAGTTATATGGTCTCGGTATGCCACTTAAGCTATGGTTTCCTAGAAAAGCAGTGCGGTCATATAGAGTTGCCTGAATAAATAGACCGCCGCAGCTGCGGCTTCAGATGTAATAAACACCAAATATTATCGAAATATCGATGATATCCATATTTTCGATAACAGATATTTTCGATATGCAATAAAATTGATATTCCGATGATATCGATGGTAACAACGATAATATATTATTATAATATCAACAATAGTGATATCGATAACATGTTTAGTTACTTTTATCAACATTGATTACTAGGGATACCAGATGTTCTCAAAATACCGAAAATATTAATATTATCAATATTATCGATAATATCGATATTTCGATAACATCAACCTTTTCGATGTCGATATTTGGATAACATCAATATTATCGGAAATATCGATATCATCATAATTATCGATAATATTGGAAATATCGATATATTCTCATTATCGATATTCGATCATTTTTTCTAAATTCTTGCAGTCCTAGTAGAGAATGTTTGTGTGAATGCTGCAGTGTATTTATTACTCGTTATATTTTAACACAATAGTTTGTTAAAATGGAGAATTGTCACAGAAAGGGTCAGATAACTGCATTAACTGAATTGCTCACTTATTGATTGATCCAGATAAAAGCGCTGATTAATCATTTAACCTGGTAGCAATTAGAGGTGCCAGATGTCATCGATATTATATCATTTTATATCGATAAGCGATATTTCCATAATATAGATAATTTGGATAACATAGATATATTCGATATTTCAATATATTTGATATTACAGCGATATCGATGTATACAAAGATGATATCATTATAATATCAACAAGAGTGATACGGATAATATAATTTAGTTCTCTTTACAATCACTGATGACCACTAAGGCTGCCAGATGTTACCGAAATATTGAAAATATTGATAAGCGATATTGTGAAAAACCGATATTGATATTTTTAACAAATTCAATATTGCCAGAAATATTGATATTATCGGAAATATCGAAATATTCTTGTTATAGATATTCCATATTTTTTCTAAATATCTGCAGCGCTAGCAGTAATTCAGAGTTGCTAAAGAAAATGGCTGAAATTTTCTAGGATCTAAATGCTTTTCACGGTTAGACCGAGACAGTTAAAAAATCTGGCGTCAAAAGTAGGTAAATACAGATTTCATCTGATATATGCAGAGACCATCATTTCTTAAAATCAACCTCCAAAAGTGTTGGCAATCTTGTAACCTTCGACCAGCAGAACCAGCAATATGCTCCCTCGTTCAAAACTTACCATCAAGTTTAAGAAAAGTGCTGAGAGAATACAAAAATCACAAGAATGAGGTTGGAGGAATACAAAGAATGGCCTGGTACTCCTTATATCGAACTACTAAAAACTGGTCCTTTTGAACAGCAAAGAATTTTGCAGTTGCAGAAAGTTTGGATTGCTTCTTAGAAATCGTCGGGGTCAGTCTTCTAGTGTGGAAACTACTTTTGATGGGCAGTTTGAGAAAAAAGTCGACAACCACAACAATAATGTATCAAATGGAATTCGATAGTAGAAATGGATATTGTTCCTGCTTAACTTAAAAAGACAATTTAAAGCAACACAATTTGTACTCTCATTTTTGTTTGGCCAAAATCACATGTCTCCTGGCCTATAATGTATATGTTTGTGTGTGTTTTGTGTATATGTCCACCCCAATTTCTTGCACGGTCATTAACGATTAGACTTACCTCTTCTCCGTTCACTTGTTCAGTCTGTTTTTCTGGATAGACGCCAGCTCTGAGGAATGAAGCTTTCCACGAATCCACCTCATCTAAAGTTTCGCAGCTCAATTCCAATTGTTTGTAATCCTTTTCAAAAACAATATTTTAACTAATTAACAAAAATTTATAAAGAGACGTTATTTTAGTCACCTTATACACATTCCTACCGTCTGGATTAAAAAGCGCAAACATGTGTCTACGTGACATAAAGCCCTGTTCAATGTCGCGCAATTTAAGCCCATCAAGTGGCAACATATACTTCTTATCACGTTCCTCCTCATCTTTGTACCAAGAGATGCTCTCCGAAGTCAGCACGAACCAATAGTCCCGCGAGCCGCCCTTCATTATGCCCAAGTTGTGGATACACATGTACCCTTTGCGAATGACCTGGTTGCCCAAAGTTCCCCTCGACCCAGCTTTAACAGCATTTTCCGACTGATTTTGAGCACTACAAATAATCGGTTATTGTCATACATATGAAGAGTGAAATGTAAAATTTCAACATCGAGGGTTGTTCCTTAAATTCCGCTATTTCAACAACCCTAGATTGAAATATTTGCTGCATTAGTGACCAAAATGACTATAACGATAAAATTGCCTAAAGTGAGCAAAACTCCAAGTGCTGTTACAAGAGCAGTTTCAGCGATAAGAAAACTATTAGCCTACATTAATAAAACAGGAAAAACAGGCATTAATTAAACAAATCAAACGAGAGGTCAGAGGTAACTCACAAAACTGCTTTCGTTATATCGTGGTTGTCGATATAGGCACATCTAAACACGCAAAAATTACAACCCTTTACCTTCCAAAAATTGAGAGTGCTTAGTAATATTGCTGCTTACACGTCATACCAGATTTTAAATATAAAAGAAAATTGGAATGCACAAAAAACGTAACGTTATGAATACAGGACATTCCTGAAAGTCCGTCGTCTAAAAGGCATGCTCAATGTTTAGATTTCCGTGTCTTCTTCAGAAGATGCCCAAAAACTAGTAAGTGCTGGGGCTGTGTCCCATATACATCTTCCTGCTCAATCATGCATGAACCATTTACTGCATTCACGAATGAAGGTTTCCACATCTGCGGTATTTCGATTCCTCGGTCCCTGATGAAGTTCACAGACTCCATCGGAATCTCTATCGCCTCCTTGTACTTCATTTCATTTCTCGGCTTGATGTTCTGCGACGGTTATCTTGTTCCAATGGTAATGTTTAATATGACTGATTGAAGAACGGCACTTCCTGCCAGTGAATTTCAACATCACAACCCTATTTACCAAGGCAACGACTGAGAAAGCCATAACGGAGACCGGAAGACATTTGGATGCGGAGAGTGTCGATAGATTTAGAAGATTTGGCATAGTTATGCTTTAATTTCAATTTCTTCGCCTTCAGAGCTGAATTTTACGAACAAACAGAAGGGACAGCTATGGGGCCCCCTACATTTCCAATACTGGTTAACATGTGCATGAAAATTTTCGAGAAAATCGCCCCGGAATCACCCAATCTGAAGATGAGATTTACGAACATGGACGAAACCTTTGTTATTTTGCTCCATAAATGCAACACCATCGAAGGATTTAAGGACCACCTAGAATCATACAGTTGACTATGGAGCAAGAGGAAACCCATACATTACCAAAAGGTAGTTAGAACATCCAGTGATTAATTGTACCAATAAGAAAGAAAGGAGAAGGGAAAGAGGTGAGCGATTATAGAGGAATAACGCTGATGCCTTCGGCATATAAGATATACGCATCTGTCTTAGCAAGGAGACTGGAGGAAGAGATAGAGGAGGGACAAATTATTCCTGAAGGACAAACAGGATTCAGAAAGGGACGAGGCACAATGGAGAACATATATACGCTGAATCAAGTAATCGGAAGAGAGGTGAGAGAAAAGGGAGGAAAGATAATGGCATGTTTTGTGGACCTCAGGGCAGCGTTTGATACAGTGAACAGAGAAGGACTAATGAAAATGTTAGAAAAAAGTCAAATAAGTGAGAACCTGAGAAACAGAATACAAGAAATATACAGTACAACGAAAAATAGAGTTAAGGCGGGAGAAGGAACGAGTGAGGTATTCTGGACTGAAAGGGGAGTTAGACAGGGGTGTCCACTGAGCCCGTACCTTTTTAACATCTTTATATCAGATATGGAAAAGGTCATGAGAAAGGGGCAGACAGGAGGAGTGGTGATAGGAAGGAAGAAGTACTGGACAATGGCATATGCAGATGATGTGGTGCTACTGGCAAAGGAAGAAAAAGACCTAAAGGAGATGTTGAAAAGGTTAGAACCTTATTTAGACAGGAAAGAATTGATGCTGAACGTAGACAAAACAAAAATAATGAGATTTCGAAGAGGTGGAAGAAAACGAGAAGAACGCTGGGAATGGAAAGGGGAGAGGATAGAAGAGGTAGAAGAGTTCAAGTACTTGGGTTTCACGCTATAGAAGAATGGGGGGGCAGGAGAAACACATTAATGAGATAACGAAAAGGGCGACAATAGCCATGAAGCAAGTATGGGGAATAGGGAAGAGGAACTTTGGGGGGGGAGTGGAAAAGGAGAATGAAATTGTTTGATGCATTGGTAAACAGCATGTATGGAGCCGAGATCTGGGGGTGGGAAGAGAGAGCCAAGGTGGAGAGGCTACAGGAAAAATATATAAGGTGGACGCCAGGGCTGGACTGTACAACCCCGGGATATATGGTGCGGGAGGAAACAAAAAGATATAAATTGAGAACAGCAGCAGGAAAAAGAGCAATGAAATTTGAAGAAAAGCTGAGAGGCGGAGGCGGCAACGAGCTGGCAAGACAGTGTTGGGAAGAAATAAGGAAGGGAGGGACTAGGAAATCAAGGTGGGAAGAAAAGCGGGAAAAATTTTACCAGGAAAGAGGTTATGCGAATATGGAAGTGGAGAACAGAAGAATAATGAGGTGGAACATGAGGAGTGAAGTGGAGGAAAGAGACAAGCAGATACAGGAACAAGAAAAGGATGAGAAGATTAGAAACTCGAAATACAACAGCCAATACAGGGAGATAAGAGCAATAGGGTTGCCCAGATACTTACAGAGGAGAGGAAAGGAAGAGAATATGATAAGAGTGGCAAGGTTCAGATTGGGGAATGAAATGAAGTTATAAATGGCGAAACTTGAAAAATGACGATTTCTAACATCAAATAACTTTGAAACTGTGGGACTTACACCCAATGTACGGTTAACAAAGTGGCACTTAAATTCAACAAAGAACTCCAAAATGCGATCAAATACAGGGTGTTCCATTTAAAAAAACTGAGTTAGGCACTGCGCAGAAGAAATGGGACAATCTGTACAATTGAAAATAATTTTCAGTTGCAGCAAAGATGAAATCTTACAAGTTAACTATTGACCGACGCGCACGTAGTAGACTACCCTTCAACATCCAGTGTTTGAGAAAAAGCCATTTTTATAATTGACCGTATATGTTACGCCCCCTAGCGGTCGTTTTAGGAACTCGAAACTAATTTTCAGCGATTTTTCAGGACCATATTTACGGAAAATATTTTTTTCCCAAAGCTGTATGAATAACGGTTTGTGAGATATAGTCGACGACCTCTCTTAATGGGACACCCGGTACTAGGAGGCGATAATGAACCATAAGGGGCCAGCGAACTTCAACAGGCACCCATATGGAAATTGCTCATCCATGAAAATGCACATCATTTAGCGCAAGAATAGGGCGGCAACTCAGCACTTACCAGTTTCAGAGAATCTTCTGAAAAAGGTACCGAGATAAGTGTTCAAGCGTCAAGCATGTCTTTCACCGTATATTTTAGACGAAGACGGGATATCAGCCTTGGAAGATTACAAACCGAAGTTCATAAATATGGTGCAATTAGTATGGATCGATAGATCGAAGTATAAAACTTAACAGAATGTAACAGTGGCGTATGAACTGGCAAATCCAAACAACTCTGATGCCTGTGTAGTTACACCTTTCGCAAATGTCCTGAATACCGTTTCGTTAGCAGAAAACCGATAATACAAAATTTTCTCGCAGCTTTGGAATACGAACGCAAATTGTCTAAAAAAACTAAACTCACTTTGCAAATCCGATGAAATCCTCATGGTTGGTGTTCATGTAAGCCAGTTCGCAATCCACCAACAGCAGCAACTGTTCCTTGCACAACTGCTCCCTCTGTCGGATATGCGTGGTGATGATACGTTCCGTTTCTTCCCTCAACCGAGGATATCGCGACATCTAACAAAAAAAAATTAACCGTAACACAATTTTTGCAGAAGTTGCAAAAACTGACCTTATCTGTGCACAAACGAACAACATTGGAAAGTTCTGTGACCACCAGATCCACACACTTCAACGACGGCTCTTTCAAACGACTTATCTGCTTTTTTACTATAGCTTCGAAAGCCATGTCCGGCGTGAACAGACCAACCTTAAAAACGTCTCAAATCACTAATTTCGCTTTTATCAACGGAGCGGACTGCGTACCCTGATACCGTGAATATTCCTAATTGCGAAAGCGATTTCCCTGCGCAGTTCCTTTTCGTCAAACTCCATCTTAACGATTTCGAAAGGAAACCGTTCGTGAAACAGCCTGTTGATCTTAGCGCCACCCGACAGCTCGTTTGTGTTAATCTGAGCCGAACCAGAACCTTCAATGGTCCTTTCGAAATCTGACTGTAGCTGCTGGATCATTCTGCACGCAAAAATAATAGTGAAAAACAGTACGATGGCATAGAACGGCCACACAAGAAAAACATTCTTAAATGCCGGTTTAAAGTGACAATTGAGCTTCAGTGGGAGTTTAAACTGGCAATTAAGCGTATATGCGACCTTAAACTGACAATTAAATGTAAATGCAACTTTCCATTGGCAGTTATACGATGGCGTAGAACGGCCATACAAGAAAAACATTCGTAAATGCCAGTTTAAAGTGACAATTGAGCTCGATGCGACTTTAAACGTAAATGCGACTTTCGATTGGCAGTTAGGCTTAAATGCCAATTTAAACTGACAATTGAACGTAAGTGCGAGTTTAAACTGGCAATTAGGCTTAATTGTGAATTTAAAGTGGCAATTAGGTATACCGGTTTTAACTGACAAACGTAAGCCCGACTTCCATTATACAGTTATCAGTTAGCCTAACTGCCAATTGAAAGTCACATTTACGTTTAATTGTCAGTTGAAACTCACAATTAAGCCTAATTGCCAATTTAAAGTCGCGTTTAATTGTCAGTTTAAACTTGTACTCACGTTCAATTGTCAGTTGAAATTGGCATTTAAGTCTAACTGCCAATTGAAAGATGCATTTACGTTTAACTGTCAGTTTAAAGTCACATTTACGCTTAATTGCCAGTTTAAACTGGCACTGAAGCTCAATTGTCACTTTAAATTGGCATTTAAGAATGTTTTTCTTGTGTGGCCATTCTACGCCATCGTAGTTACGCTTAAATGCCAATTTAAATTGACTATTGAACGTAAATGCCTAACTGCTAACTGAAAGTCGCATTTACGTTCAATAAATTGTCATTTTAAAGTCGCATTTACGCTTCATTGCCAGTTTAAACTCGTTTTTCTTGTGTGGACGTTCTGTGCAACAGACTTACTGTAACATAGCTTTGGTTTTGATTGCTGGATCGTCCGGTCTGAAATACTTGAATTGCTCCACGTCTTTTTCCAAAGTGAGGAGCTGTTTCTGCAACTTGTCTCTCAGACTGGGCAAGGTATCTCTGATGTGGTTCGTAAGTTGCTGGTTCAGAATTCTTTGCAAATAAGGTGTACCCAGTCGATCGGCTAAGTGACGATACGATGGGTGACTACAATTTAATCGTAAATAAAAAAGATATATTTGAATTAACGGCGTGGTACCTAAGGAAAAATTTTCTCTCGGCGGCTAGAGCTGCATTTATATCCTTCCTACCCTCGATGTCTTTCTGAGATCGATTAACAACACCGACGTAACCTCGCCTTAAGGGTAATAATTTATTTTCTAAAATATCCCTAGCATCCGTACCGTCGTCCATTAAGTCTAACTTAGTTATAACACCGATGGTTCTTATACCTATGACATTTTTAATGTTATCAATAAAAAAAAAACTTAAAGTACCTATGCCAAAATTAAAAATTAAATGGAGACAATACCTTGCGGATCTACTTCTTTGGCTAACTTTAGTGCATCGGAGTTGGCTAAATCGGTATTAGCCGGTGTGACTGCGAGAACAAGGCAAGAATCTCGTTTAATGAACTGCATGATCATGCCCCTGATTTGATGCTCGATATCAGCTGGCTGATCACCTATAGGCACCTTTGTTAAACCCGGCAAGTCGATCAAAGTCAAATTTAACACTGAAATTATCATTAATTAATCTATTGCCTCTTAAAGAAAGGGTGGTATCTGAGGTACCGTTTGGCGAATATACTCGCAGATTAATCGGAATATTCGATATGCCCTTGTTGCTCCCCGTAACCCGGTCCGTTTCACCTTCAATCTCACGACGGACCTCATCGAAATCCACAAACTTTTTGCCCTTGCAGTGCAGAAATTCCGCATATTCTGCAAAAAATCAATACAACACTGAAATAAAAAAAAATTATGGCTAGCTTCCTGGTTCCGGATTTCATATAAATCCCAGTTGCGCATCATTAAAAATATCGTTTAAGACTACAAACAAAGCAATTGGCAAGCAGTACAAGGCAGGTGAATGTTGAGGGGTAAATATCCCGAAACATTTTTGTACACAGGACTCGGAATTCCGAAGATTTCCAAGGAATTCCAAAGATTTCCAAGGAATTCCAAAGACTTTCAAGGAATTCCGAAGATTTCCAAGGAATTCCAAAGATTTCCAAGGAGTTCCAACGAATTCCGAGGCCTTCCAAAATAATTTTATGGAATTCCATCTTCGAGGAAAGTAATCTCCTCCCAATTATCCCAAACAAAAGTGCAATACTGGGATAAACCTTATTACTTTTATGCTTAAATTTCTTAATAAAGTGCTTAAAGAAACAAAATAAACTAATATATTATTTTATTAAAGAAAACAAAATATATACATATGTATATAAAAAAGGCAGCTCTTTAAACTAAAAATAACAAAATGGTAGCTTGAAAATAAACGTAAATACTAATACCGAGTGCCTCATTTTTTACGACTTATTGCTCTGTTATTAAAATGGAAGTCATGAAAAGTGAGATATATTGTGTAACGAATGAATATCATTAAAAAGGAACATAGAACGTATAACCTCTAATATAGGTAACTTTACATAAATGTTACGGTAATTGTGATTAATCCGGCTATTTTGTATAAATATCGGCAATTATACATCCTTAATCACCACGAAATTTGACGAATATAATAAATTCTTTAATATTTGCAGTAGGTAATTAATTGAATTGGCTGGTTTTTATATTTGATACCCACAATTTAATGGGAAATGTAATAAAAGCCTTTGAAATATTCGATTTTTTAAATTAACCGGACGATATATAAAATCACCAACCAAGTATGGCAAATGTAATAAATTACGTTAGATATAACCGACCTGCCCTGTACGGAGTTCACCCTTGGAATGTATGACACTTGCGTACAAGGCAAATTTTATGACATTAGCGTCCATAAAGAAAAATAAGGCTCAGCAGGTAAATTAAACAAGTCTGATCTAGTGGCACTTGTGTGCAACATAAAATTTGGATTCCTAATTTAAATATTTATTTCGAACACCTATTATGTTAAATATTGAGGTAAGTTAACTTGATTCCCCCGGTGATTTCTTTTGTAAAATGTTTGTTGAATGATCTTTGAGGAGAATCATATTATAAACGCTAACAACTGAGACTTACAACGCCCCACTCGCTTCGCTCCGCTCCGCTTGACCTTAACTTGGCAGATTTTTATGTTGTACGAAAATGACACTTATTTGGAGCTGCCCGCTTTTCCTGCTGGATATCTTTCCTTATGTACGGAAATGTTACGTACGCAAGTACCTTGACGCCCACCCTAGTACTACTACAGCTCCATGCCTTAATAATTTGAACAGAAAATAGAAAACAAAATAATTTATTATTATTAGTATTATTGCCACCGCGTCTTGGAACCCTTTCGCAATTTCCTAAATCAAATATTCTCGAAATTATCAAAAAAGTACTATTTAGAACCCAAAAAAAGTATGAAAAATGGCGACCGCGCCAGACCCTAGTGAACTGTGCAAAGAAAAAGTTGATACTGAGGTGTTTAATTGCAATTATAAATATTGCAAACGTGAAATCGTGAAAAATAAAGTTACTTGCATAAAGTGCAACGAAGTATATCACCCAGGATGTGTTCCAAGGTCCAAATGCAGTCAAAACAACAATCTGCCATGTGTCCAAGAAGGTGAAAACCAGGCTGTTGATAACCTCCATAACGAAATCAAGTTGTTACGACGAATAATACACGAAATGGAAGGTAAAAATCAAGCCCTAGAATTAAATGTGAAACTCCAAGCAGAGAAAATTCTTAATCTGGAGGCAAATTTACTTGCTACAACTGCAAAAGATGCGTCTCCTAAAAGTAAACAAATAGGTCAACGTTTCCAATGTCAAACTCAAACGTCATTAGTGCCAGTGATGCCAACCACTACAGGTGAAATGCAACTCAGGATACCAACCGCAGGAATACTTCAAACGAATGAGGAGTATAAACAAACTACCTCTGAGAAAACCAATCCAATCGTTCCAATTTTAAATTACTCGAAGATTTTACAGTCCAATACAAAAGAAAACCAAAAGCAGACTACTGCAGCCAAGGGAAATTCCCTAAAAATAACAAAACAAATGGTATCAACAGCAGTGGAACAGCAGCACCAAAAAAATAAGATGTCAGAAATAATCAATTTAGACAATTCTGGAGAAGGTGATGGCTACAATATGGTAAGAAGGAGAAGGACCAAACGGAAACCACAGATAGGAGCAGGAGAAACAACTAGCAACAACTTTGAAGAAAGATTTAAAAAACCCGAGGAAGGAAAAATTTGGCTGTTTCTTTCAAGAGTCAAAGATCAAGTTGAAGAAAACGCAGTTATCAATCACATCCAAGAAAAAACAGGGGCTAATTCTCCAACAATTTCTGTAAAAGAGCTACAAACCAGAAATACTTCACCGAACAACAAGTGCTTCCTTGTAGGTTTGGAGAAGCAATATAAGGACATTGTGTACGACCCCAGTTTCTGGCCTAAAGGTGTGGGGTACACTAGATTTGACTTTAGAATCGGACAGCATTTTTTAGACAACTCGAAACCCAGGCAAATCTGGAGCCAACAGGTTGGCCCTCAAGCACAGACTTTAAAGTAAGTACGTCAAAATATCTAAAATTAATTAACATCAACATCCAAAGTATAACAAATAAACTGGAGGTACTTCAAATTCTGGTGGACGATGAACAGGCACACATGGTGTGCATAATGGAACACTGGTTGAACGATAAAAATTACAAAATTACGAAAATTGAAAAACAGACTTACAATCTCACAAGAATACAGAACGCCAGCAACCAACAAAAAGAAATTTGGAAGATCATAAATGAGGAAACAGGAAGGAAAAAGCACAACAGTAATAAGACTACACTATCATCTGAACAGTTTAAGGAATATTTTGAAACGATTGACCGGTTACCTACGTCATCATCACAAAACACAGTGGAAGGGATGGAGAAAATTGTTACCAATGGCTGCTCGATGTTCTTCTGGCCAACAACGGCACCAGAAGTTCAAGGTATAATAATGAATCTCAAGAGCACCTTAACGAAAGACATTTACGATTTAAACACTAAAGTGATTAAAGCAAGTGCTGCAATTATATCGGAACCCCTAACAGAAATCTTCAACAATTGCATACATAAAGGTATATTCCCTACAAAGCTTAAAATGGCGAGAGTAGTACCAATTTACAAGAAATATGATCAAAATGACTGTAGCAATTACAGACCAATCTCAGTTTTACCAGTTTTTTCTAAAATATTCGAGAATATCATTAATAAGAGAATTATAGATTTTTTTAATAAACATAATTACTTTTGTGAGGAGCAGTTTGGATACAGACCAAAATCAAGTACAGAAGATGCCATGATGTCGTTATTGTCCTATATTGGCAATACCATAAACGAAAATATGATATGTACAACACAACTATGCGACCTAAGCAAGGCTTTTGATTCGATAACACATACTAAACTGCTACAAAAACTTGAACATTATGGTTTTCATGGTTCAGCGCAACAACTTATAAGATCATACTTGGAAGATCGCAAACAAATAGTCGATTATAACAACAATTTAAGCACATCAATGAATGTATCAAGGGGTATACCGCAAGGTTCGATATTAGGCCCAACGATGTTTATAATCTATGTCAACGATTTTTCCAAAAACCAAAACTGTCATACTGTTATGTATGCCGATGACACTACAATATCAGATAGTGATATCGACAAAAATGTTCTACGGATCAAGTCAACGGAAAATCTCAAAAAAGCTGAAATGTGGTTCACATCAAATGATTTAAATCTCAACAAAGAAAAAACAATAACTTTGACATTCAAAACAGACAGATGGGAGGAAGCTCAGGAACATGCTCTGTTCCTGGGTATTCACTTGGATCAGAGACTGTCTTGGAAGTACCACATACAGCAACTTAGCAAAAAACTTGCAAAAATAACTTTTGCAGTTAAAAAGATCAAACAGACAAGTGGTAAAGAGGCAGCACTAACTGCGTATCATTCTCTCTTCCATTCTACAATGTCTTATGGTATAGCCGCATGGGGAATCTCCAGTCACCTTGACCTCATACTAAAGGAACAGAAGAAAGCAATTCGGAGCCTGGAGGGAGCCTCATCTAGAGAGACTTGCAGACCTCTGTTTGTAAAGTACGGAATTCTAACAACTCCATCGATGTATATATTCAAAATCTTGCAGAAAACTCATAAAGAGACTGGTACCGCTAAAAAAGTAAATGACATGCATACTTATTCGACTCAAAGGGGTGAGGACATCCATGTACCACGAGCTCGAATAAAAACAACAGAGTTTATCTTCAGAGGTTTCGAACTGTACAACAAATGTCCAACAGAATGGAAAAATCAAAACTTCACCCAACATTTAAAGTCATATCTAGTGAATACACCATTATACAAGTGTGATGAATTTTTGAACCTTTGATGTATACCACTATAATTATATTTTCTTTTCTTGACTTGTATCTGTACAGATGTTAATAAATGCTTATTCTATTCTATTCTTATTCTAATACCTACAATGGACAGTTATCCAACTAAATTCACAGATTAGAGACTAAACTTCTGAAACTAATACAGAATTGTGACAGCACTGTACCTCACCCCACCCTCAAATTAAAAATTATTGGCCTGCGGATGCGAATGCAATGGATGCCTGCAGATTGCAGATACTCAGATACCCCTCCTATTACTCATCATACCACTAAAATTTTATTTTCATACAGATAATGAATAGAATATTAAAATGTATTTCAAATATTCTTAAGGAACGTGTGGAGAAATTTATGCTTCTTTTTCCCGGAAAAAATGATAATTAAAACGAAATCAAAGTTGCTTTAGAAACATTTGGAATTGACTGTTTTACCTCTTAAGGACCACATACAAAATTAACGGTTTCGGGGAATTCCAGGGAATTCCCAGAGAATTCCAAGTACTTCCAAGGAATTCCAAGGACTTCCAAGGACTTCCAAGGAATTCCATTGGAATTCCAAATAAGTGTACACAAATTTTTCGGGATATTTACCCCTCAGTGAATGTCTAGGGCATTGGTTTTGTACTTTGTCTTGTTATAATAGTACCTTCCCCACAATTAGTGGTAGTATTATAAAGTGAGTCATAAAAAAGTAAACGAAAGAAAGTAAATCTAATAGAAAGTTTTTGCTTCCAATTAAATAAAACAAAGTCGTTAAATAATGTATTTTTAGTGATGTAACAAATAAAACATTATGTAAACTTTCTTTTTTCTGTATCAATTACTCCGAATTGTGAATTACTCAGCGGAACAAATGAATTATATTACTGATGTGATTGCAAGTTAATCTGATACATCCTTATGTAAGACAAATTCCTTTTAAATTTCTGGATTTCTAGAAAATTGTAATTAAAGTATTGCCTCATAAAGAACATAAATACTGCACTATAAAATGTCATTAAAATTTTATAACACATGAATGATAAAAATTACAAGAGGCTATGAATTTTTGTTATACGAATAACGCATTTCAAAAATATCTTTTAAACAAAGCACTCAGGTGTGAACACCGTTTCTCGAATACATTATTAATACCAACAAAACAAGATTTACTAAGGTGAAAAACCTAATAAGATTATTTTCGTCCATGAATCTTTATCAGTAATAAATTGAGAAGCCTTTGTCAATAGTATTGGGAAAACTTATAAAACAAGAAAACCTAAAAATACGATGCTAAATTTAGACATCATAATAAAATTATTGGCAAAAAATTTGATCCATCCAAAAGTTTGATCAAGAAGAGTTATCAAATTTGATCAGAATTTCGAATGGGTCCAGGTCAACGTTAATAACACGTGTCAATTTAAATTTTTGTAAACTGTACTATTCATGAGTATATACACAATAAACAAAGAACGTAAACTTGAAATCTTAACAAACAACTTTTGTTTGGTCGGATGAAACATAAAAAGAACGTTAATGACTTATTAAATTTATAAGTTATAATTTGGTCTTCCTGGAAAAAATAAACAACACAATGTATTTATTCACCAAATACACTCACCAGTGTTTGCATTTATCAACTGTAAGATAAGAGGCCTGCGAGTCACAATTCCAGACCCTCTAGGAAGGAAATCTCTGAAAAAAAAGCGCCCACGTCACGACTTCTACAAAGAAATACAGGAAGAGGAAAAAGAAGGCCGATTACGTTATTTTACCATAAAAATGGCAATAAGGTCAAAATTATTGACCTGCAACCTGCAGCAGTGAATCATTTTCGCAAATCTTCGTCGGGGAACTGTCAAAAATTCACGTCAATAAACTAGATGATTAAGCCAATTTATTCCACGAACCACGATTGATCGAGGGTGTTAATGAGGATGGGGTTAAAAGAATGTTATAAATACCTTCCGACGAAGTTTTCCAATACAGAACTCTTGCCCGCAGATTGTCCGCCCACAACAGCAATTTGTGGCAAATCCAACGTCATGTGTACACCGAGTTGTGTGAAAGCATCTTGCAGCTTATTCACTATGGGAATAAGCTGCTCCATCCCCATATTTCCAGCCATTTTTAGGCCCGAATTGTCCTTTACTTTCAACAAAATTCAAAATTCAACTGCTTTGATCTACGAAACACTGTTATGGAACATGGCCGAAATAAAACTAAACGCGCATGAGTCACCTAAATTTACATTACTTGCGGTGAAAAATAAAATGAGTTCCCTGGAAAATCGGGTAGGTAATACGTGGTGTAAATATATTTGATAAGGGCGAAATAAGTATACGTATTCGTCGAAAATGAGTTTCTGTTTTGCAGGAATTAGGTACCTATTTATTTTGAAATTGTTTGTTCAATCAATAGCAGGACGCAAGCGCAGATAATTACTTTGACATTCTTGCGTTGTTGGTTGCCTGTTTAACCGGATAAGTTAACCCCACACGCCAAAACACAGTGGCACAATAATAAACTCGATACGTGAAGATTAATCCTGAGAATTGCTGTCGAGTTTAATTACTGTCACTGTCTTTTGGCATGTGAGGTTCACTTAAGAATAAATTCATTTATTCATAGTGAATTTACGTCAACGTTCTCGAATCTCGATTCAACCACTGTGTGAACGTTAGTTTTCACAAATTTCCGAGATGTCACTAGAGGCAAATGTACAAAGGCGTACCTCAAAGTCAGGGTTGCCAGCTTTTAAATTTTCAATTATCGCCAGATCCCTTGGAAGAAGTAATCAAAATATCGCCAAAATAAACGAATATGGAGTAAATCAAAGCTTTCGACAGTACTTTTCTCAGTAAATTGTCACATTCTCAGAGATAAAATTTGGATAAAGCAGTATTTGAGAAAAAACTTGACTACAAGAGTAGTTTCGGCAGGTCATTTTCACTCCAAATAAACAAACGTTCTCGTGTTCAAGAGTCATGACGTCTGTTAGTACCAACCTACCAACTACAAAAGATCTTACTGTAACTTTTGCAATATCATTATAGTTTAGGGGCGCAAACACATCACACAAATTGAAAATAAACTGTTTCCACTGCAAAACTACTGTAATTATATTGCAAAAGTTACAGGAAATGTTTTGTAATTGATACTGACAGATGTTAAGAGCATGTGACGCGTTTGTTTATTTGAAATTAAAACCTGATCTACCGCAAGGTTACGTCACTACTTTTGTAGTCATTTTTTCCAAATACTGCACTCTTACTACTTACAGGGAGAATCAGCTAACCCGTTGATTAAAAGGTTATGGGTTTATTAAAAATGGTTTACAGTCGGCAATTTTCATTGCGTGCAACTTGCAATTGCTGCAATTCCTGCCATGCGCATGCGCCGGGAGCAATAAACTTCAAATTATTACTCACGGCGCATGCGCATGGCAGGAATTGCAGCAATTGCAAGTTGCACGCAATGAAAATTGCCGACTGTAAACAGGCTTTTAGCAATTTTAAAAAATTTGGAATTAGGGGTTTTCGTGGTTGTTCTTTGAAGCAAAATATTTTTGACTTTCTGGGAGTTCTGGTTACTTATACCAGAAATGGCTATCAACTTTCTTATAGGGGACATAAGTGCCTCCGCCGTCATACGTCAGATTTTCATTCCAAACACGTGCCATTTGACGTTTATCGATATTATTTACAACGTCTTAAACTGGTTTTTGCAATATAATTATAGACGTGTTGCAGTGAAAACAGTTTATTTTCAATTTGTGTGTTGGGCTTACGTGTAAAAACTTAAAAAAACAACTAGGTATAATTATATTTCAGAGGTTAGGTTAAAACGTCAGAAAGCACGTGGCTTTGTTTTGTTTGGAATGAAAATCTGACGTTTGTGACGCGCCACTTATGTCCCCCATTTTAAATGGAACAACCTGTATATGAATACATTTTTGAAATAGCATTTCATCTGGTACAATCTCTATCTAAAATTAAGAGTTTTTGGGATAGCTATTTATTTTTTTTTAATTATCAATTTTGTACATCCTTGTTAAAATAATACAGTATGCGCCAAAATATACAGTACTGAAGTATATTACTTATACATTATTATTATTATTTCTATAGAATACATTTTCAAAATGTGCGCCATTGCGCTGTAGGAACTGTTCATAACGGTCACGCAGATTTTCAAACATATTCGAGAACACAGGTTGCACAGGTTCCGTCACTAACTTCAAACTCGGTCCACTTTGTTTGCCATTTCCGTACGAGCGAAAATAATGCTCAACAATAAACACTTTTTCGTCAGTCGTGAGACCTATTCTCAACTATAACATCACACAACAACGTTCTTTGCACTACTAAGAACACATAACGCTGCTACAGAGCATACGTTAATAGTCACAACCAGGTCGACCAATCACATGGAAGGGGCGGCAACTATTATTGCCGGCAAATTCAAAAGTTTCAGTTGTATTTTTACTACAGGTGTTGACCCAAACTCCTGCTTTGGATGATAGAATATAAAAGCATATTTTTCTATGAACATCCTAATTTGTATTTACTACTTACGTATGGTTATGCATTTGATAAGAAATGAAAGGAAGTGGCAGGAATAATGCAGGTTTTAAGATTAAAACAAAATATTTTTATTATGGTATTTTATTAGTCTATAAAATAATTTAAAATGTTTAGTAGCTGCAGAAAACTGAAATACATGGACACTTACATATTTATTTAACAAGAAACGAAGACACTGGGAATAATGTAATACATATAATATCAGATAGAAGCAAGAAACTATGTAATATTATGGAATTTATTAATTGAAGCTTCTAAAAATTAAAAATGTTTTGTGGTTACAGAAAAATCTAATAAAATACCCACACAAGCACTTATTTATTTATTTGACAAAAAATGAAATGGTGAAAATAATACAATGAGTGGTACCGCATCGTTCGGACAACTACTCCTCGAGCAAATACCCCGCTAGGCATTGAATTATAGAACAAATCCAGATTTAGTATAACATTATCGCATTTATATGTTATCGTAAGAAAATTAAAATGTTTATTGGTTGCAGAAAAATCTGATATACACAGCCACACTTACTTATTTACATACATCCGTTATTTAATTTTAATTAGGCTAAAACTATTATGAAAACTGAAAAGTGATGCAATTTTTTAAACTAAGTAGGCGCATCAAGAACTGTAAACCAGGACACAAACAACTATTTGCCCCACACTACACTAAAGCTAAAGCAAACATAAAAGCTCCGTCATTCTATGGAAACCCAAACAAGTTGACCATTATAATCCATTGAATTCAACATTGAATTCACCCACCACCATCCACCACACATGCAAGTCCCACCAGGATCCATTTACCTATTTTTTATTTGGATAATACAATTGCTTCTCAATTTTTCTCTTCGTACCTATTTCATCGCTTCTTTTCTCCCATTTACGCTTAAAAGTTTTAAATACTTCTGCAAAATCCCTGAGCATTTCATTATCTAAATTTTTCTATTAAAACCTACAAATTGTATAACATTAATATTAAGGAGCCCTTTTATGAAATACTTTTTATTTAACATACTTCTCTATATTTTTCAAGAGCAAGATCCTCATTGAATTCAGTTGCATTTTCATTCTTCTCCTCTAAAAAATGTTGCAATTCTTCCTGGTAATTGATTCTTGTGGATGTCGGTTCCTGAATTTCCAATTCCCCTTCTGAATTGCTTGCCATGTTTTCGGAATTTGAAGTACCTGAAATAAACTCGCTGTCCCTTTGATACAATGCTACAGCGTGAATATGTTTGCATAACGCAGTTTTTACGCCATACTCAGGGCAACTGCATTCATAACGATGAATGCATATTTTGCACTTTTCACAGTATCCTCTTCTACAATCTTCATCGCACAGTTCATTGTATGATATAATATAAAGTTTCTCGCTTCCAGACGATTGTACCTCAAATTTTCCACACTCGGTATGTTTCACAAGGTTCTTCGTTACCGCTTCTGCTGTTTTATGTGCTGCAAAGTTGACTTTATGTTGGTAATTATTTGAATTTGGTCGCTCGTGATTTAAAATCCTCTTCCACATTTTCTCGTCTACCAGCTCTTCCAACAGATCCAATAGTTTTTCAACTCTAATGGGTAACATGATGAACGATTTAGTATTAAAATGTATATGAAGAGAAAATCCCTTTACCTGATGTTTTGCTTCCCATTCATTTTATTATGTTTCAACATCTTATTTAAACTTTCAATAGCCATATTTGTGTTTATGCCTGCATTCATTCTGTAGCAATGGGCCCATTGCATTACTCGATCCGCGTTTTGAAAATAACGGCTGGAAACATAATTACGGTAAACTATATAGCTACAAGGAATCCAGTAAACGTTACTTTTTCAAGTACATCAGAAAATCTAATTCCCCTTCCTCTTCTAAATGTTGAAAATATAAGTCCCTTAATTGTTCAAATTTTCCAATTTCAGTTTCTTTCAATATTTTCCTCATTTCTACTTTCATTTTTAATTGGTTTTCTATCTTCTTAATTTTTGATCGTCCTCGTATGTTCCAATTTTTTACCACATGCCAAGTACAAAGGAGTCTTCTTGGTGCATTCTCAATTTTCATTACCTCGGTCCATGCATTATAGTACTTCGGATCGTCATCACTCATTATATATTCAACATGTAGGTCATCCTTCAATTTCTGTTTTAATGCGCTAAAAAAAACTTTTTGAACAAGCTGATCTAACCTATTGGTTAGTAAGAATGCAACAGGGAAACCCATATTCTGATCGTCTTTGATCAAGACTGTTGTTAAGTCCCAATTTCGTCGGTTCGTGCCATGAGTTCCATCTATACATATTATTCTGCTAAAACTTTTCAACTTCTTCTCCATGATATCGTTCATATAAGCAACGGTGAAATCCTCGTCCCTTAACTCTGGATGTCGTTCACCTAATTAATAATTTTTAATAATTCCCTTCACCACACCAACACCATAGTCAAAAATTATGCATGCAAAACTTCCACCATGCCCTTCCCCCTCTCCCACTTGCATTTAAACAAAATACATGCAAATTTTAACAACATATTTTACTGTAACAAAGTCTACTTACCAATTTTTTTAAACAAAAACGCATGATGTTTCCCTTCTTTATTCCACTCTTCAATTTTTAAAGCTGTAGCTATCATGTCGTCAGCATCTCTCTTGTTATCAATATTGAATTTTCTAATTAGGTATGATAAGTCCGCTCTTGTGATTAAATTTATTCTTCTGAGTTTATCTTCATCAATTTGCTTTCTAGCATCCTGTAAAATCCTATTATTTGAAACCCCTGCATTTAGTTGCTGGACTATTATAGCTTGTTCTGCTTTTGACAGTCGTTTTGATCTCAATTCGTCTTCGTGACCCACATGTGTCTCAACAAATTTCACTGTTACTGAACCTAAAATAAAAAATATTGAGTGTTCTAAATGTCGGAAGTAAAAAAATCAAGACGTAGTGGTCCTAGTAAATAGCGCATCTTTCGTTTGACCATTTTGGATCTTGCAAAAGAAACTATGTATTTAGTCGAAGCTTTAATTTTGAAATAAACTGTTTCTTGTTATCACTTCTGTTATCCTCATAACTGGTTTTATGGCTAACTACGGACCGGTTGTTAGAACATGGATCAAAAGATAACACGAGGCTACATTACGTTGCTGAAACGCATTGACTTCGCGATTGGTTGTATCATAGCAACGAAAGTCGAATTAAATGCAGCATCGCGTTACATTCTGATCCGTGTTTCAACAATCGGCCATAAATCTCTATCTAATACTTGAACATCTGCGTTTTTGTACTTTTGCCCCCTGATCTCCAAATAAATATTGAGGTTTTGTTCTGAATTGCCCCCATATAACATAAATGATGTAAAAAATCTCGAATATTTACCATCTGCAAAAATTTTCACAAAAATCCTTGAGGGGCATATTCCCGCAATTCTAATACTACCGCCAACCTTTATTGCTCTTTTTTGGCAATTGCTTTGGAATCCTGGAAAATTGTTGATCAACTAGCTTGGTAGGTACTTTGAAAGGTACTCCTTACCTTTTAAATTACTTCGATTACAGTTATAGTAAATATACTCCTCACCATCAGAACGTTTAATTGTTCTGCGACATGCATAATCAACATCTCTGATCTCCTAAGCCCTCCAGATATTAAATTCTTCCAAGTTCCTAAAAAATAAAGAATATTGTTTTATATTTACGTTGTGTACCTCCATTAGGTGACTGATTAGAAAGTCATGATTTTCAAGAGGATCCTTTCTGTCGTTACTGCATAACGGGCAGATTATGAATTTAGATTTTCTTGTTTCGACATTCCTCTTGTGCACTGTCTTCAAATGTTTATTCTTGGTCGACACGTCATAAAACTTCTTCAGGCATTCCTCACAGGTCACCTTTTCCACATCCATATTTCTTTTGTTGAATTAAAATACAAACAGCTAACCTTAAGAAAACTGTAACACAACAAAAATAAATACGATAACGATAAATAAATGATTAATATTTGGTATAGTGCAAGTTCGTTTAAGATGCTTGATATCAGAGTTCTGAGATTGAGTAAGTCAGTGTCAAGAGAAGACGCCAACTGAACAATCAAAACACCATTCACCCACAACAAACTCCAAATACCTAACGCGGGAATATGAAAGCGGGAAATTTCATTTCAGTCAGGAACTACCACTTTTAGGTTAGACTGCAATGTCACTTGAATTTCGCGGCATTAGTACAAATTGGTTCCGCCTGCATCTTTCTGATTGGTCGACCTGGTTGTGACTATTAACGTATGCTCTGCTACAGTCCTACGTCAAAAAGCAGACATGCGCATAGCAGTGGCGCGCAATTCAGTACTGTATATTTTGGCGCATACCGAACATAATAATAATTCAATTTGTGATTCATAAATTGCATTCCACAACGAATAAAAATGTTAAAAATACTGGGCTTACTTTGTAATTATTGTAAAGTCCTTACTCTCATACGTACTGAGGCCGACCTTGGCGCTTGCTGTTTGGGTTGCCATGCGCAAATAAACTTTATGATGATGACTAAATAAATAAGTAGGTATCTAGGTTGCAGGAGGAAAAAAGGAAAATTAATTGAATAGGTAAACACACTTGATTATAAAATATTTCTAATTAACATTATTTTATTTTTAGTTGTATTTTATTTATTATTAAGCTGGATAATTATTAGAAGTGTTAATTGAGCATTAATTAATTTTACCCAATACAGAAACAAGAACGTCAAATGCCAAAAGATATTACGCCTGTTGCAGGCAAGGGAATGAGAGATTACGTCATAGAATAGCAAGAACACGGATGACGTCACAAAAGCAGATGGATATCCAACGTAGTTCGGTAAATATCGTAAGTTTAAAGTTGGAAGTTTTAAAAAATAAAGCATGCAAATATGTTATAAAAATATTTATTTTAAAAACATCAAAGAAATAAATAAATGAACATGTATATGAAATATTACGGAAGCGCTCTGGTGTCACGTATTATTTATTTTCATTTTCCGTTATAACGAATTTTTTCCCGTTATAACGGATTTGTTTCCGTTATAACGAATCTCTTTTTCCGTTATAACGGATCTCTTTTCCCGTTATAACGAGTCTCTCTTTCCGTTATAACGGATCTCTTTTTCCGTTATAACGGATCTCTATTTCCGTTATAACGGATCTCTATTTCCGTTATAACGGATCTCGTATTTCCGATATAACGGATCTCTTTCCGTATAACGCATCTTTTCTTCCGTTATAACACTTTCCAAGAACGGAAAAAATATCCGTTATAACGGAAAAGAGATCCGTTATAACGGAAAAAGAGATCCGTTATAACGGAAAAAGAGATCCGTTATAACGGAAAAAATCCGTTATAACGGAAAATGAAAATAAATAATACGTGACACCAGAGCGCTTCCGTAAAATATATAATCAGTCTAGTCGCTTTTTGACTTCTCTTTAGAATTACTTATTTCCCCGTTTGAAGAGTTATTTTCTAAATATTCCGACATTATTTTGTAAGTTTTTTCAACCAAAGGTCCTACGTCTTCTTTCGTTAAATTTTCTGTTGGAATTGGAGGTAGAATATTGATCGAAATATGTCCTAAAACATGCGAAATGTTAATAAAACAATGCAAAAAAGCACGTAAGAAATTTACCGCTGTCAAATCGTTGTGGTCCCAAAAACGCGTATCTGCTGACGACAACGGGCTGTAGCGGACACCCAGCAGCAACTGCCAGGTGAAAAGCGCCCTTTTTGAATGGTAGAAGTTTATCCCTCAGGCTCCTGGTACCCTCTGGGAACATAAGTACGCGAGCCTGCAGCAAAATTCTCTGCATTACAACCACAAACGCGTCAATTTTGCTATCCTTACAACCTCGTGTTCCAAATTTATTTCAAAAATAGCAAGGTAGAACTCGTTTCACTAAAGAACGGAGCAGTGGCGGCGCCAGCTTTATTTTTCAGGTGGGCGACAACCGGCATAAAAATTTTAAGGGTGGACGATGCACATTATTGATTTTAACGGCCGCGCGGGGGGGGGGGGGTAAGTACAGGTAAAACAAGTAGTAGAAAAAGAAATGAATTTTAATATATAGTCAAGTTAAAAAGCAAACGAAGAGAAAATGGCACCAATAAGTAGGTACATATTTGTTATAGTATTTTTTATAAAAGCGTTACTTTTCTGTTATTATGTTCAACAGCAAATGAGTCTATAACTGCTTCTAAATCTAGATTTTTTACAAAATTTTTTTCCACATACAAAACGCCTAAATCGGCGAGTCTATCTTGGGACATGGTTGTTCTTAAATAATCTTTAATTCTTTTGAGGCTGCTGAAAGATCTTTCACAACTTGCGCTAGAAGATGGTACTGTTAATGTGATGTTACATAATTTATACAATTCATGAAAAACTAAATTGAACTCGTCCAAAAGAACTGCAAGTTCAGATATTGTTTTTATTTTGGTATTGTGATTTACTTCATATCTGCTTATGGTTTTTGGCAATAATTTTATTTCTGCTTCAATTGAGGCTATATCACAACGATAATTGTTGGCTAATGGAATTAATTGCTCCAGATTTAAAAAAGTAGTGCTAGATGGATTTAAGCTGTTAAATCCTTTAAAAACATTAGCATTTTCGTCAAATCTACGTGATAGTTCCGAAGTAATTCTGTCAATTATAGGAAAATATAATTTAGTTTTAAATTGATTTTTCTCAGTGACGCATTCATTTTCAAGAGAAGTGATTTTTTGAATTATTTTGGAATGATCAAATTTAGCTGGTAGTTTTCTAGATCTTTTAGTGTTCACATCATCTAATTTAATACCATTATCTGTGGCATTTTCAACTGCCCTATTCCATAACTTTTCAAATTCGTCTTCATTTCTATATGACATAATCAATTGCTCCACTGATTCTATTAATGTCATGCTCTTCAAAATGTCACTATTTAAACCTTGAAGATAATCAGAAACAGTTTTTATTTTTGGTAAGAATTCACAGAAAACATGTAAATTAAATAAAAAGGTAAAATTAATACTATTTAAGAGTCCACCCTCAGGAGATCGACTGTTATTTGTTGTCGCATATTGATTGAGTAAAACCAATACTGCAGGTAATGTTCTTTTTAAAGCCAAACAGCTTGATACTTGAGAAGTCCATCTTGTATCACTAAGTCTCTTCAATTCAACAGGATTATTTTCTGGATCTAATTGTTTCTGTATATCCAAAAAGGTACTGTGTACTGCAGATCCGGAAGTGAACACATACAAGTCTTCAAGGAGAGAGAAAAAAATATTACAGTCTTTTAAATTTTTACAAACATCCACCACAACTAAATTCAAGGCATGGTTAAAACAATGAACGTATATAGCCTGTGGGACCTCTTTCTTAAATAATGCTTGCACTCCCCTAATTTTCCCGCTCATCACATTAGCACCATCGTATGTTTGTGCCACACAATAATTTATGTCAATTTCACACTGACTTAAACGCTTTTTAATAAACTGCAAAAGAGACGCGGCGTCTAATTTCTCTGCTGCTTCATAACCCAAAAAACGCTCGTACAATGCACCCTTTAAATAATATCTTATTGTTATCGATAACTGCTCAGTTTTACTTAAATCTTTAGTTTCGTCTGCCATTAAAGCAAAATAACGGGCTTCCTTAACTTCACTACTGATACGTTTTAAAGTTAATTCAGCGATACTGTGTATAAGTTCATTTTGAATTGAATGATGGGTGTAACGAGCGTTTTTTGGCCCCTTTTCTAATCTATCTGACAATATGGGATTATCATGAGACATGAAGTGTAGGAATTCTAAAAAATTCCCTTTATTTTCACTAGTTTTCGATTCATCATGCCCCCTGAAAGCAAGACCTTGAGTAGATAAATAAATTATGCTTCTGATGATAGTTTTAATGTATTCTCGATTTTCTTTAATAAATTTAGAATGGGCAGTAGTTAGTTGTGCAACTACTGACTGTTGTTTCTGGCTACTTTTGTAGGATTGCCACGTGATCATTGCACTTTTGTGCTGATGACTATTGTCATGCTTTTTGAATCCAGAATTTGTTTCTGAAGCTCTTTTCCAGTTTTGGTAACCTTCACTAACAAAACCTCTGGGCCAACCTTGTTTGGAAAAAAATCTGCAAGGGTAACAGAATACAGCATCTTGCATAACGCTATATTCGATCCAAGGATAAATCTTGTAATAATTAGATTTAAAACTACGAAGATCAGAACCATATTTCCTTCTAGGAAAACTAGCTAGGACCGGTTGCCTTGGAGGCTCATTTAAAGATTGGGCCAAATCTAAAGTAGGATCCTCATCTAAATCTTTGGCTAACACCCTATCAAAGATAAATTTTATATTTACAAAAATATGGCCGAAATAAGAAGGGTAAAATTCTCACGATTCTGATTCAGCAAAACTAGGAGCATTTTCACCTCTGTCATCACTGTCGCTATCGCTAGAAGTGGAAGACTCATCACCATGAAATACCTCATCCTTTTGTAATTTTCTTTTTTTCGAAGTGCCGCCTTCAGTAGCTTCACCATTACTGTCGCTTTTGTGAGGTTTTACGCTATCAGGTGTTCCTGACTTTTTAATTTGTGGTTGAAAAAAGTCACTTATGGTACGTTTGGTACTCATATTTTAGTCAAATCTAAAAAGTCACTACGCACAACAAAAAACAAGAAATAAATGCAGCACCAACCACGCGTACGTACACAAAATAAGAACAAGTGTCTGGCTGGACGCAAATATCTGTATCTGGGGTACGGTTGCACGTGCCATTTGACAGGGAGGTGTTTTGTTTTTGTAAAAGGCCACAAAGATATCTTTGAAACACCGACAGACCGACACTCGATAAGAAGGCGGCAAAAACGTCACCAGATGTACACCATTGCCAAAGTTATTATATTATGATAATCCCATAATAACTTTGTATGCCGCTGTCGCCTGCCGGCCACCAGCCAGTTGCAATAAATTGCCTCCATAAATATGCTATATTGTTCGCCCTATCCCATACCTATCACCATTATTACATGATATGAAGCGAACATTGATATGATTTTTCTTAATTTTTTTGCGTTTAATAGGGTGGGCAGTTGGGTGGGCAAGAAGAATTTTAGGTGGGCACTCGCCCACCCGCGCCCACCCCTAGCGCCGCCACTGGAACGGAGTCACTCAAACAAGTTTTTCTGGAAGTATTTGTCATTTTAGAAAACTACTGTGGCACAAGATAATACGGTGCTCTTAAAAAATATAGTTACCTATGGAAGTTTGAAATTTTTAATTTTAGTCGTGCATTTGCTCACACCCGGTAAGTTGAAAGTTTTGTTACAATAAATTGCATTTATTATAATTTAAAGATAATGCTTGCATTCCTAAAGTATCGTTTAGCTATAATAAAATAAAAAATTGGGAATATTTTCATTTCGTTATCTAACATGCGTTTCAGCAAATTCAAACACATTACAAGATTAGCTCCTATTTTTATGAATCCTAAATAGGGCAAGCCTTCTACGCCCAGTAAACATAAAAACAAGATAATAACACACATTGCGTGCAGAAAATTATCTCCTATATCCGGGAATATAAGCAAAATAAAAGGAAACCCAAATTAAAGTCCGAAACAACTTACTTTTCTTTTTTTAATAATCTCGCCGGTTCTGTTGAGAGAATCCTGCGCTTTTTCGCCGTTCAATCTGTCGATATAAATCGTACCCCACAGCCAGGCCGCTAAACCAAACGGCCATATGTAAAATATTTCTTTTTTTGAAATTACAGCGCAGTTATCCATGGTGGGCCATAACTCCGCCAGTACTAAACAAAAAAATATTGGCACATTGTATCAAACTGCATACATACATTATGACACTCAGTCTATGAGGGACAGGTCATTCGTCAGGATTGGCCGAGTGTTAACGTGATGCGTTATACCTATTTTTATTCAAATATGTGATTAGTAAAGTTTGTTCACTGGTTTTTTATAGAATGAGTAATCATGATTCATAATTGGATTGGTAATTTGTTAACCAGATCGGGGCTACCTATCTTTCTTTGTATGCAAATTAGGGTAATGTGTAAAAAGTGGAGTATGCAATGACCCCAAATATACAATAATAATGCAATGCAATAATTATACTTTTAAATACTTATCTACTTCGCGTTGTTGTTAGAAACTGCCCGAAATAATTTCTGTATATTTACTTTTATCATTTTCTCTAACAATCGGCTAATCCTGATATAGGCGCGTCCTCACGACTTCACCCATATAAGTTTGTGATACACTGGACCAGTTTTCCACGCAAAACACTGTTTGCTTCCATTGTGTACAGTTGCGAATGTAGATCTATTAAAGTTTGATGTTGCACTATTATTTGATTTCTTGGTATATTTCTAACACTATAAGCCACAAATACCTACCTAGCAAATCAAGACCGCTTTGGTGATTGAGGAGGAGAACCGCCCCGCTATCTTTGACGATATTTTCTTTTCCTTTAACAGAACAAGTCACTCCTAAAAATTTTTTGCACCACCGACAACCCGCCGCTGGAATTCTGAAAATAAAAAGCAATAATGGAATAAATATTTTAATTGACTATGTTTTAATTCCATAACTTACAAGGCATTTCTACTATCGAGAGGTTTGATCAACATCAATGGAATGGGTAAAGTAGCAGAAAACATGCACACGACACAGAAAAGACTAAATTTGAGATAATATTTGACTTTTTGACTTATTTTCCATAATATCGCCAAAACCAAGGCTAGTCCTCCTAATATCAAAGAAATTAAACACAGGCACGCCATCCTGGAAAAAATAATTAAATTAAGCATTGGTTTCATATTGAAAAATGGTTAATGCAAAAATATTTTCGAACTTAAGAGTTTTTTAACAAAATTTCAATATTTTGAACTTAAGTTTCTTGGGAAATTCTGAACAACTTTTATTAGAAACATTTTCCGATGCAGAAATGCCTTATATTATTTCTTAATTTCTTCCATTCGCGCTTTAGTACTTCGTTCTCTTTTCCTCGGACTTATCGTGGGAATCACAACCTTTTAGTTTCTCGACGTCAAGGTGGCTTCTACCGTTTCGTTTTTTCAAAATCTTAAATTTACGATTAGCCTTCATAACCTCTCACGGATACAACAATTCTGAGCACATGATCTCATTTTATCATCAAGATAGCAGCATACATACCTACATAATTTTAAATTTCACTAGTTTGCAGTTTTCTTATTTTTTCTTTTCTAGCCACTACTGGAAGTAATTATTAAAAATTTGTCAAGGAAATAACTTTATTATTAATAATTAAAATTGACCATTTACTGACACATCACATACCAAACTCAAATTTTAAGACAGAGATCACATATGTAACTAAAACCTGCTTATCAAAATTGTTCGTCATAACAAAACGTATCAATTATTAATAGCAGCACCTTAATACAACGACCTGTTGTAAATTACGTGGGTTCAAAAGTGCTCAAAGCTTTTAAAATTTGTACTTAGGACTGCACATCGACTTTTGGTTCGAGATGGATAAAGATGGATAAATATGTTTATCTGTTAGCATACTAACAGGAAATTTCTCATATTCTTCAGAGATTATTATAAGTATACTTACACAACATTTTTGTTCCCAGCAATCTAAAATTAAATAAAAATTTTGTATTCTCTCAAAATAAGTTTAGGTTTGCTCAATCGATATATTGAAATGTTTGTTAAAACAGGAAATTTCAAATTTAATCCAACAACAGTTTCAGGATTCACATGTAACACTGCCCCCCTCTTAAATCTGATCGCTCTCTATCAGATGTCAGGTACCTGCCTTCTTTGGTATGAGTACTCTTCAGATACAGATAACAATCGGTGACCAAGCACTGCACCTCCTCTTCTAGTTCAACGATTTTAAAAATAGTGATGCAGAAATGAAGAAACTTGGCTACCAAAACGAGGAGGAGCGTCATCCCCATCTGTCTTTTCTGAAGAAGAACAGATATCCACAACTTTTTAAGGCAGCTTCGTCAAATTAAGCGTTTTTAAAATATATTTCTTTTGGAAATTTTCTCATCTACTCAAATGCGTTTAAATAATTACATTTTCGAATAAATCATCGTCACTTCACATAAAAAGTAATAATCTGTCAATATGAAATATAAAAATAGAACAAAATTCAAAGTAAGTTGCAAGTAAGCAAATAATAATAATTCAACAAAGATCCTTTTATTTGTGACAAATATTAGGCACTGAAATTAGCGTATTCAAGCAAAAGTTCACTTGCCTATAATAAAATTCATTATCTACTTTAATGAATGTAGGTATGTATTTAAAAAATTTATGTTCGCTTTATATTACGGTTCTAAAAATTTAACACCAAAAGATAATCTATATAAAACTATACAATACGTATTTAAACAGAGGAAAGACATAAAAATAACTATTCCAAATAATTAAATGAAATGAGTAGGTACAATTTTCAGAAACTAAAATACGAATAGAAAATGAGAAGAAGAGGAAGTCGCGGATTTTTGCTATTTAGGAAGTTAAACAACTCGCGATGGTAGGAGCACTAGAGATATAAAACAAAGACTAGGGAAAGGTGGAGTTGTGTGGTTAACAAAAAGGAACAACTGATATGCTCGAGGACGGTTAATGTAGAAACTCGGAAGAGACTATTAAAGGCCTATACATATATGGAGTACAGCATTGTACGGGTGCGAAACACGTCCTAAGACGCGAAGGAATAGTTCGGGACATAGTAGAGTCGGCGATAGGAATAAAAAGGTGTAGGGGTAGGCCCAGGTCATACTATACTGCTCGCAAATAGTTGGGGATGTAGGATATTCTATTTTTAGGGAAATGCGTTGGTTAGCGCGTCCAACCAATCTTCGGACTGAGAGCTTTATGATGAAGACCCGGTATGATCAGATTAGGCACTCTAATTAATAGGTCAACAAAAACGCCATAACACAGCCGTAATGTTTTCTCTCATTTTCGCAATATAAACATCGACAATTTTAGAAGCAATCAATATCTACTTTGTTGTAGATGACATTCATGATCTATACAGGGCATTTTAAGTACCTAACACGCGTGCATTGTAAGTTCTTGAATTTTCTCTTGCGATGTAATTTTGGGCCCGTTTTCCCAACTAAAGTACCTAGTTCCAATAACCAGGCGTTCCCAGCGATAAACACTTTTTTAATAGAAATTATAATTTATATTAAAGAATGCCATGAAGTTGTTGGAAGAACTCCTGGTGTTTTAAACGATACAGGAACGTCGACCAAATGTAAAAGGGGCGCCAAAAATTTTGAAACTCTGTTCAGAGGCGTGCCTACTTGGCAAGCCAAGGGATGTTTCACCCTGTATTATTTTTACTCACGTTTTTAAAAGTTATAGTACAAACTTAAAATTTTCAGTTCATTTCATACTCTTTGTCAATAGGCCAGAATTTGCGAAAATGCATTAGGCATTTTTTATCGAATAACTGGCTATGCCATATCGTATTTAGGGATATCGTAAATTAAAAAGATCTGGAGAAATATGTGACAAGTTTTCAGAATTCCGCAATAAAAGTCAAAAATTTTGAACGTTCCGGTTACTATAGAGACTCCTGTATAAATTACTTTTTCCGGCTTTAATTTAGGTTAGGTAGGCGATGTTGATATTATTAATTTAATTTCATGTGTTGGAACGGATATGATAAATAGTACCTATAGTGTAGTGAATGTGACCCTTCTCTACTTAACATGCAGTATAAATTTATACTTGCAGATGAATTACAACAAAAAACCCTTAATTATTTATACCCTTCTCCATCGACCCTGAAAGCGATCAGTAATTTTTCTTTAATTCTAGTGATCCCGGAACTCTTTACTTCTACTTTTTTATTCCAATCTCCTCCTTATGGCACTACACGAACTAATACTTCGTTTTACCTTCCTATATTTCCTTTTCCTTTCTAATATCTCCCCATTGCTAACCTTACCTGTCGTATATCATGCATCTGTAAAATCACCTTTTAAACGCGTCTGTTTTTTCCCTTTCCGATTCCACCATCGTCCACGTTCCGCAATAGTATAATGCCATGCTCCTTACGTACGATTTTAAGAGTTCCCCAACACCACATGTATTGTTTTGTTAAACGTGACCCAACCCTGCGCAATTCTTTTTATTTCGTGTCCCTACTTCGTAACATCGCGAATTATATGAGTTCCAAAATCCGCGATTTCTAATTAATTAGGAAACCCCTTTGGCACTGTAAATGAAAATCTTGTTTTTGTTCCTGGAAGAAGCTGGTTCATATTAAGCGAACGAAAATATTTATAGTACGTACAGACATATCCCAATATTTATGAAAGCGAAGATTTAGTGAGATACTGATATAGAAATTGGAAAAATAAGTTTCCCAAGTGGCTTGCCTTAAAATTCTTCAGATTATTTGAAACTGACGAATTCGAGATATGGCGCTAATTGCCCTCTTAATTTATTAATACATAATCACAAGCGTTTTATAGTCACAAGTCCTCAACATCTCGTCATCAATGAAAAAATGTGTCCTTATGCACTGCAGCAATGGCAATGAACCCGAACATCATACCAAACCCAGGACTAACCTGTCAAGAATGGATTGTTAGAGACTAATGGTCTCATCATACGAGATGCCTAGCAAGAACCATTGCTCACTAAAGACAACAGACATTCTATCTTCCTGATGACTCCAGATTTTATCCGAATAATGACACTCGATCTCTTTGGGTTGGAGCATTTTTTTGGTTCTTTTCACAGCTTAGTTTTTGTTGTCTGGTCTAATTCCTTCCCTACTACATGGCTCTGCTGCATCAGGATGGCATTAGAGGGCTTTTTCCAAATATTCTGTGCAACAGAAATTTAAGTTCATACGACCCAAAATAGTAACTTCTTTCCACTAAAAAAATGCAAAAATTCCTTTGTTTCGTAGCCCCTTTTAGTTGAAATAACCTTATGCATTTTTACAACCCAAGTTTATTTTAAAAATGAGATCCTGATATAAAAAAGAAAGGCCGCATGCGACTATTTTTAAAACTACCTGTGGGCAATTACGTAATTATTCAAATTGCCTTCAAAGCAAACATTACATTTTTTGACAATGGCCTTGAATCGTTTTAGCACTCGTTGCGTTTTAAAAACAGCGAATTCGTTTTCAATTACTTTGATTATGATACCCTAAAAGTTATTAATTTCTGGTCATAAGCGCAGTATACGAGTAGCATTGTTTTTTTTCGAAAAATACAAAATAGGCCCATGTAGACCAACTTAAAACAGAACTGTCAAAATACTGTTATCCTGTATTTTTATTCCTAACTTGTTTCAAACAATAAATCTTTTTGTTGGGCCACAATATCTTCTGTTTACAACCGTTAGTTGTTGTTCTCTATATTTACTAAAATTTGTAACGCAATTATCGTATACCAGAGAAATTTTACTTACATGCTTCGATTTGGTTTATTTCATTCCAAAAGCAACTATGTATATCTCTGCTACATGTGTAATATACATGACCGCAATCAAAATGTTTATTCAAAAAATCTGATAAATTTCCTTGCAAATTACTGAAAGATAAGAGACAAAACGAGCAATTGAGATGATAATACATATTATTATGTTCCCAAACAAAACGAAAATGATAAATTTAGCTCATATCCATTATAATTCGAATATCTATTGTCCTTTTTGATGGATAGCTTGTACATTAAAATCAGGAAATAGCGTCAATGCCACGTGGATGGACTGATAAAAGACATGTCAAGGAGGCTGTGTCAGAATACTGTCATACGTCACAAGTAATGGCGAAATGTTAAGTTTTTGCTAGATTTTTTTACATTTCTTAGCCGTCTTCGAAGAAGCCCAAGAAGGGGCAATTTTTATTATTATTATTTTACTAATAGCTATCGTTATCACTGCAAAGAAGGCAGTAGTAATACTGTTTTTCCCAACCATCCTCAAACATATACCCACCGCGTAAGATTAAAAATTTGGCCAGGATCTGGAATTACTGAAGAATACTTTTTCTGGTACCTATCTGGCAATAACCGACTTGAAAGTGGGCCCACAGGTCCGAAATTTGTTTTTCTCACGGTCCCACACATTCGGTATGCATGAAGTTCCAAAACCACGAAATAAAAAACATGATAGATTTTTCGGGGAAAAGGAAGGCGTTAATTTTCTTCTGGTCCTCAGGTCCATAACTTTCGACCATATTTTAAGAAAATCAATATTTTATGTCACAGCACTCTGCCTACCCTGTGTCTTTGCATTACACCCGATTATAGTTCATAGAATATTACGTAACGAGCATGGAAAGTGGCAAATTTCGTACAAGTGCAGAAATCACACGAGTGTAGATTATGAAATACACTTTCATCGAGTTTTGTGCACTATTTTTCCTATGACCCCTTAAGAAATTTATTCACAAAACATTAACTTTATGTTTAATAATTTGTAATTTATAGGGCTCTCTAAAGAGTAGGTATAATCGGTCGCCATTTTGGTTCTCATTTTTGACAGGCTTAGTGTTGGTGCATGTTATTTTCCAGTTTTTACTTTCATTATATCTTAAAAATTGTTTGTTGTTGGGCTTCAAACTGTTCGAATTATTCTTGTAAGGAATCTAGGTTATTTAAGTTTCCAAGAAATGAAAAAAGAAAAGCAATTTGGGTACAAAATTGCAGAAGAGATAACTGAACTCCTTCAACATGCAGTAGATTATGTGAAGTATCTTTTAGGGATTATTTAGTTAGATTTGGACAATATTTTTACACAGCATGTCACCGGATGGTGTTACAAAGGGGGAACCACAGCAAAAATTATTTATTTAATTCAGTACCGTTACGACATTTTCAGAAAGAAGTAAATAAATAAATTTTTGATGTCGATACGGGAATTGGTAAACATCTGTTTAGAAATTGGTCCTGTTGAAATTTTAAAAAAGAATTTCTATAAGATATAAATGGCGTACTATTTTAGTACTTAAATATTCGTTTTTTCAATCTAAGTAATAATATCTATTTTAATAGAAAAATGAATAAAGTCCAAAAAATGCATAAAAATTGATAAGAAATTTGGGAACAAGCAAGGTTCTTTAGTGATTTTTTTGAGAAGTTAAAAATAAATCACTCTTTGTAACCTAATCCGGAGAAATACTGTTTATAAAAAATAAAAAATATTTTTTTCTTTATCCCTTATTATCGCTTATTATATTCGAAACCTAAATTTAGCCGTATTTACGAAAAACGGCATTGAACAAAGATGTACACTGGCGAGCATAAAATTAGGGTCACTTCAAAAATTCAACTTTTCTGGTTATTTATTATATTTTATTATTGTAAATGGATATCGTTGTATACATATCTCTCAACAGGAATGTTTTAAAAAGAAAACGTTTCCTTTTCTAATGTTTTTGTTGAAAATTCGTAAAGAAGCAAATTTTAACAAAATTGTCTTAAAAATGTGTAGTGAGAAAAATGTTGGAATAAAACAAGGAACTGTTAAAATTTTGACCCCTAATGACGAGTGATTCCTCCCCGTGCATTTATGACAGCCTCGAGGCGACGTGGCATGCTCTCAATTAAATTACGGATCACATTTTGGGGGATGTTATTCCACTCCTGTAGTAGGAGCTCAATAAGATCCTGTGCGTTGGTGGGAGACGGCGTATGACTTCGTACACGTTGTCCTAGCTCATCCCACACATGCTCTATAGGGTTCAAGTCGGGACTCCGTGCTGGCCAATCAAATCGCGTAATTTGAACCTCATCCAAATAACCGCTAACAATCCTTGCCACGTGGGGTCGAGCGTTATCATGCATAAAAGCTGCATTTTCTCCCAGAACCGTCATAAAAGGCATGACATGATTTTCTACAACTTCCGTTACGTACCTGCGCAGTTAGGGATCCATTGCCGATAAACACTAATTCGGTACGTGCGTCTGAAGAAATTCCTCCCCACACCATAACTGAGCCTTCACCAAATGAAAGTCGCTCATCAATACAAGCCTGGGCATACCTTTCTCCGGGTCTTCGCCATACCCGCCGACGTCCATCCGACCCATTTAAACAGAAACGCGACTCGTCGGAGAATAATACCTCCCCCAATCGTCATTTGTCCATCCCAAGAGATCTCGAGCAAAGTTCAGTCTTGCAATTCTATGGCGACGGAGAAGTGGAGGACCCGTAGCCATTCTCCGACAAGATAATCCAGCAGAACGAAGTCGCCTCCTAGCTGTCCATTCGCTAATGTTAACATTTCTGACTTCTTGGAGGAGATTTCGAATCGAAACTGCCGTAACAGTCCGATTCCGTAAAGCCATGGACACAAGAAAACGGTCATCCCTTGGCGTGGTGGTTCTTTTCCTCCCTGATCCTGGTCTTCTCGTCAGCCTACCAGTTTCCTGAAATCGTTGGGATACCCGCTGAACTGTAGAAAGACTTACACCAACCGTTCTTGCCGTTACACGTTGCCCCCGACCATCTTGCAGCAGCGCTATAATTCTGGCCGCCGTGACAGGATTTAAAGCCATTATAAGGAAATAAACGAAGACTACACTTTTCGACCGTCAAGTTATACACAGGAAAGTTAGTGAATAAATGAAGGAAATTGAAAAATAGACCCGAGAAATAAGCTTCCAAGTAGCGCACCTGTAAGCATTTCCTAGAAATTGGAAATATTGAATTTTTGTTGTGCAAAAGAAACCACAAAAAGCTTATAACAGTTCTCAGAAATGCAAGTGTTATTGCCTACAAGAATTAATTAAATTTAATATTTTGAATTCTTAGAAAAATTGGCAATTTTCAAAGTGACCCTAATTTTATGCTCGCCAGTGTAGTTTTGTCCTGTTCGAGTTCTGAATGACGTATACCTACCAAGTTTCTCGACCGATTATGTTAGTTATTTCAATTTAGCACTACTTCCAAGAACCAAAATGGCGGCTGATTATACCCACTATTTCTAGAGCCTTTATTCGAATAATTCCGACCGGCTCATGAATGACACATTGTTTTGTTCACTTGCCATACCCAATGAAAAATTGAAAAGAGGGGATTTTATTCGAACGACATAAAATCTGGCGAACAGAAAGCTGCAGAACTTAACAATAATTACAGAATCTTACATAACTTCTGGACCAAATTTCAGCAGCACTTTGTTCAATGATCGTTTTGTATAGATAAATGTTATCACCTTATCAGTATGTTCTGTGCATTAAAGGTGCTTGGAAAAGTTCACAAAAATTTGTCAAAGTCCACTCATTTCCTATATACAAAGGGCACTTGTCGTAGGTGGACGAAAGTTCAAAATATTGGAAAAATTTGCAATTCATCAGCTATTCTTGTAATTTTCCTATAGGTTTATTCATTGTTTCGTCATAATTAGTTTTATTAGCCTGCTCTAGTATTTTACGTTCTGCATCATGCCATTTTTTGCAGATAACGACGACCTCTTCTAGTTTATTACGAGTTTAATGTCACTTGAAAGTTAAAAACAACAATTCCCGAGAAAAATTCAACACATGAATTGTTCTTGTTTTGTAACCGTTATTGTCATCAGAATAAATACATTTCGATAATGGAATTAAACAGCTAACAAGCCATGCATTTCCATAACAAAAGATGTAATAATAGTTTCAGGACAAACCTTTTGAAAAGATGATGGCATGGCAGTTACACCAATTCCTGCTTTATTTGCAAGAATGAAATTTAATAAATTACTATGAGGTAGAAATATAAACTCAGTTTACGTAAAAATCGAGGTAAAAATACTTACAGCGCAAATTGCAGTTACTAAATACGGTCTAAACGAAAACAAGGTCGAAAAATAAATAAAATATGAATGAAAACAAAACGTCAAATTTAAACAATAATTATAAATACAAGAACTTACCTCCAATAAATAAAACTAAGCCAACACGCAAAAAACACAGCTCTCCTTCAGTTCCAAATTAGCATAAGTAAATTCAAATTCACAAAAAACTGCGGAAAATTGTCATAACAACCACCATGAGCGCGAAACGTTGTCAGGGAGACTATAATTTAAAAAACACAGCAACACAACACGCGTGTTGAGCGAATCTTCGACTTCGGTCTTCATTGACTCATTTCGTGATCTAATCTGCTGAACGTTCTGTATTCTAGTTGTAAGTACGTCTGCTAAACTTTATGGTTCGATAGGATTGGACGTACCTACTGTTGCGAAATTCTATACGCTCATCCGCGGGATACCTACTTACGATAGTGAGCAGGTATTTTTTACATAGATAAAGTATTGTTAAGTTCTATAGCGGACGATTTATTAATTAGTACCTACCATTATGGGAATTTACTTCCAAACATAAACGTACAAGTAAAATGAGTACTCTGTTGACAGGCATGACAAATGTCAAAATCATCTGATTTGTTTTGTCTTTATCAAAAGTTGATCGAAGTGCCCTGGGTTGCATATCTTTCAGGAAGTATATACGTACGAGGGTGTACAGATATATTCTCAACAATTTGAAAATCAAGATATCCTTTATTCGACAAATAATCTGAAAATTTACTTCTTATTTACATTCAAGTGCAAATTTTATAACTGCCGTTTGCTCTTTATAAAATTTTCAAACATATCTGAGCACTGACGTAAAATTTCAAGGCGACATTTCAAATTATGACCTTGTTGATTGCTACGACAACGAAACTTGATTTTGTGCATCAAAAACTGCCCAGACCAACAAGATATCAGTACCCCCTTATAAATATATGAGAAGATCAAGAACAGAAAGAATATTATTATTCATGTCTTAAAAACTGTTTTGTAGACGCCTACCTATCGCTTCTTTGAATGAAATCTGAAATAGGGATATACATCATTGGTGATGATAAGCCGTTTGCTGTTTTGCTACTTACCTATTCCTCAGAGGTAAATCGTTGCACAAGACTATACAATCAACGCCATCATCGCACCACCTAAGAACTGGGGTTTATTTATAATCCCAATTAGGTTTTTCCTGACGGGAAACCGGAAAGAACACACCGAAAGCGATGAACTTTAGAAGAAAAAAATAAAAAAATAATCAGTCGGGAATCGAGTTAAGGCACCTACTCATTTTCGTACTGAGACTAAGGCACGCTAGTTGATTTCCCACTACCAATTTAACAGAAGTATATTATAAAGCAGGTAAAATGGGAGGAGGATGGGAGGAGGATTTAGTATCGACCTGTTCGCACTTGACAAAACCTAGTTGGGATTTAAATAATCGCGAAGTTCTGGTCAAATTCTTGTTAACATTATTTATATTATTCAGTGGCTTGATTTGATTTGACTCCAATTAATCAAACAAGTAGTGACGTAGGACGTCACTTTTGTAGTGTATTCACTGTCTAGAACCGTTGATTGAGAAGTCCTCAATCAACGCTAGAACCTAGATCTACGAAAATTCAGACTGACAGATTTTACCATCCATAATTTATAAATTCACCGTTGAAAATAAACCGTTTCTATTGCAAAAAGCTATAATTATATTGCCAAAGTTTCTTTGAATTATTTGTAAGTGACACTGACAGATGTCAAAAGCATGTAGTATTTGTTTTGTTGGGAATGAAAATCTGACGCTTGTGGCGACGATCCACTTGTGGTGTCAATCACGAGACTCCTTACAATTACAAGGACTACGTAGATTGTAAACATCGGCGTTTTTTGGCAATTAGGTACTTGCATAAATTTAAACTGGCACTTTTTTTATAATATTTTGCAAATATGTGTTAAGTTTATCGTGACCGTATAAAATGAGACTATTTTGTGTACTAATAAGAATATAATTTCATTTTTAGTTTGAAATCGCGGAGCATGCGCTAGTGGGCCATTTGGCCTTGAGCAGTCGTATTGACGTCACATAATCTAGCTGTCGTCATAGCCTGATGTGCTACTTTTGCCTATTGCCAACATTTCGCGTCTGTTGTCCCTACTCGCCTAACTGTATCACTTTTATTATCAGCGTTATTACTTTACTGAGCAGTATCAATATTTTATTAATGCACAGTTAAACACTGGAAATAAGTTAAGAAGAAGAATAAACTTTTTTCACCGTGGCTGCCCTGAGGCCTGTCATACAGTGACAGTTATAGGTTAGCCAAGCACAAAATTTTCGTTTCAGTCATTTGTGTCCACGTTGTTATTTCACAACTAGTACGAATATCACAAATCCATCTGTAAAATATCCGCAGAAGTTTCTTGCAAGCAGAATCCCATAATCAATCTTAAAATAGCCGCGTTCACGGTAGGTAGTAGAGTTTAGGGGTTAGAAGTGGTTTTGTTGTACCTATTCACAGTTGGGAATTATAAAATATAATGGATTTTTAACAACAAATTGCTACTGAGCTCCACCATAGTTCCATTCTCCCAGCAAACACCATTAACGTATACACTAAACAATTTCAAGACTTAGGAGATAGCTGTCAACTTAACCGGAAGCGGCCATTTCGATTTAGGAATGCATAGGTGCGTTTGCGTCATATTGACGTCACCGTATAGTTTCAATAATTCACACATGGCGCCATACGCATATTTAGCGGGTAATATTTTTCCCCAATAATTTGAATTCTACAAGGCTGAGAGAAAAATTGCTTTGGGAATGTATTGCTGACCTCCCGAACATTATAATTTCGCAAAATTCCAAATTCATGCAAGTACCCAATTCAATTTCAATTCATCAGTTTGAAACATGCGCAGTGTCCACAGCGCAGTAACGAATTCGACAGTTCGAGTTTTATGTTTTCCGTTTTGCGTATGGGAAATCCAGAAAAACTGTAGAAGAAAAGCCGATTTTAGTTTAAAATTTGCTCTTAAAGTGCTGGTGTTTTGTGTAAATTGTTTTCTATCTGTTTGTTACTTACCACTTGCGGAATGATGAAGAAATTAGTTAAAAATATGTTGATTTTGTGCCGGTGCGGTTATGGTAGAAACAGTCGTCAAAATTCAAAAAATCTTTGTTGGAGATACACGGTAGGTCGGAAATTGCCAAATAATAAAAGATGGAATAATAAATGGTAAGTTATTGATATTTATAATGAAATTTTAGTTCTTTGTAGTTCATGTAGTTATGGAATCACAGAAGTTTGTTCAACCATAATACTAATGCCCGGTTTTTCAAAGAATCTAACACCGGATTAAGTCTGACACCGGCTTTGTTGCTATGCTGCAACCAATCAGAAAGCCGGTATCATAGCAACGAAGCCGGTGTCAGACTTAATCCGGTGTTGGATTCTTTGAAACACCGAGCCATAACGTCGCTCTTCACACGTAGTGGCGTAACTGACATGGAATAAATTTTGCAAGAGAGCGAAAAGAAAAAAACTAGTGCCGAACAATCATTCTGAACAACATGGGAAATAATTTGTTTATAAATGTTTTGGCGGCGTATCTCGATTTTTCAAAATTTGTCAGTTACGCCACTACGTGTGGAGGGCGACGATAATACTACAAATAGAAATTGTGGTTGCCCTTCACCCTCACTTTCATTTTTCTTAATAATTTCGAAAGCAAATGAAGGAACAGTATGTATAATTTATTTAAAAAACGTTACCCTAATACATACACTAATTAGTCAACAAATAAATTACTAAATGGAAGAAAATATCATGCATCATTAAAAATCTCACAGTCTTCGTCCTTGACATGATGTGTTTTCATGTGACTCACCAATCCATCTTTCCTATTAAATGAAGCTCCGCAAATCATGCAAACGTGTTCTCTGCTAACATCATGTATTCTCATGTGTCTCACTAGTTTATCTTTCCGCCCGAAACTCTTTTCACAGCTTGTACATTTGAATGGTCGCATACCAGTATGCGTCGTCATATGTCGATCCAATTCTCGTTTTCTCATGAAGGCTTTGTGGCACAGCCCGCAGTTGTGCGGACGGTATCCCGAATGGACTACGCTATGAATTCTCAGCCCATCAAAACTAGAGTAAATCTTACCTATATTGAGATCTACAAGAATACGCTTTAAAACTGAACTTACGTGCCAAATCTCTTATGACAAGTCAAACACGGATAGCGCTTGACGCCTAAACCAGTCACTTTTTTCTCAATTTCCCTATTATTTGAAAAGCTATCACCAGTAATGTGTTCAGGTACGTGAGGCAAGTCAGAAGACGGTTCGCGGATCTCACTTTCCGCACAGTCTCCTTTAATGTGGTCAGGTACACTTGGCAAATCGTGGTTGTTGTTCACAGTCTCGCCCACTTCATTTGCCGCTTCATTTTGGACAGGATGTTCATAATCACTGTAAACGATAATTGTACTATTTATTAAACAGGTTACAAAATAGCTATTTATGTAACGAGTTGCAAAATGAACGTGTTTTTGCACGAGACGTGAAAGTGATTCCGACCATAATAATTTTCATATTGAAGATGCAGCAGAAGAGGCAATGTCAAATCATTTATTTAGCCCGTCATAGACAGAAAACACAATACAAAATACATAGATAGAACACATAACATATCAAACAAAATTGAGGGGTAAACCGCTGAGGAATTTTGGTGTACAAAGCGCAGGAATTGCGAGGAATTGCCAAGGAATTTCGGGAATTGCAGAGGAATTTCGGGAATTGCAGAGGAATTTCGGGAATTGCCTAGGAATTGCGCAGGAATTGCGGGAATTGCGAGGAATGTTGTGGGTATTGTCAGGAATTGACGGGTATTTCGAGGAATTACCACGTGTTGTAGATAGATTTGCGCTTGCGCGTCAAACAGTTGGAATGCGAATGAAGACATGCATTCAGTAGTGTGTTTGTATGCAGTATACAGGGCGATTCTTTTAAAGCGCACATTAGAAAATTTTCGACTTCTACTTATGCTAGAGTTATGAAACTTGGAACCTAGCCATAATCGACGATTCTCAAACGAAATTAAATATTTACTGGATGGCGTCACTCTTAAAAATGGCGGAAGTAGACGCCATCTTTGTTTTTTCAATGACAATCGGCCATTTTGATTTCATATTTGAATTCGACATTTAATTCCGACGACAACTAACCAAATTGTCACTACTTATCTGTCATACTTTTTGACATATGCCACATTTTCTCTTCAAATTTGCAGATTCATTAAAAATTGATGTCTCTTGAACAGCCGAAGATAAGTCGATGAATTTTTTTTACTTCGATTCCTTAAGCTCCAAGGAATGTTTTGATTGATAACCGAAGTCATAACGAGTTTGCCAGCGGTTTAGAAGTTTTTGAATACGGGTATCGCAAAATGTCAAAAACTCAATTTTTCAAATGGCACGTGTCAAATTTTATGTCACCGTTGGATGTAACATATAATTCTGGGGAGTTATGTTAGCATGTGCTATACCTAACTCCAATCGTTTTCGAGCCATTTTTGCAGTTTTTGAGTAAATTGGTGTCAAAAAGTATGACAGATAAGTAGTGACAATTTGGTTAGTTGTACTCGGAATTAAATTTCGAATTCAAATATGAAATCAAAATGTCCGATTGTCATTTAAAAAAACAAAGATGGCGTCTACTTCCGCCATTTTTAAGAGTTACGTCATCCTGTAAATATTTAATTTCGTCTCGGAATCGTCGATTATGGCTAGGTTCCAAGTTTCATAGCTCTAGCATAAGTAGATGTCGAAAATTTTCTAATGTGCGCTTTAAAAGAATCACCCTGTATAGAGTAGTTTTGAATCCGTATTTTTATATAAAATATGAAAGGTACCTAGTTAATTAGCTAGTCCGGGTAATAATGACAAATATGTATATTTACCCAGTTTTTGGTAGGGACCGCTATTCAGTTTCTCGTCGACTAGTAGAGTCCAATAGTTAGGTTATGTTTCATTTTGGGCGGGCAGCGTATTTCAAACGTATCGTTGTGCATTGAATAACAGTTAATCGCGTACTACGCCTGCTACGCGGTCTATTATGAAGAAAGATGGTACATTGGACGAATTATAAAAAATTCTGGAAATGAATTTAAAATTAAATTCTTATCTAAACAGTTAAATCTCTTTTCATGGCCTAAAATGAAGATGTTGCTTGGGCGGAAAAAATATTGATACGAATTTTTGCCCCGCAAGCTGTTTGTCTGCAAGCCGCAGTTGTTTATTATGGCGTTGACCTTGTCTATTTGTGAGACTAGAAAAATCGATCGATGGAACAATCGATCTCTGGTAGTTTCCAGTTCCCGAATGTTCGAAGAAGACTATTTATTGGGAAGCAAGGAGCCGGGAGGACAGTTTTGAAGTTAGTTTTTGAAGTTTCGGCTTTCAGATGCGAAGAAGAGCGATAGAATCAGGCGAGTATAATGTCTTACATGCGTTTCGTTTAGAGTTTTGGTATCGGTACATGCGTGCGAATGTTGTCGCGTTTTCAAGTGTACCGGGGCGTTTTCGGACGTGATTAACCGTTGGTTGTAAGAGTGTTTTTAGAGAATCTCGAACTGTTGATTTGTGTATTGTGTATTGTTTAGGTTAAGTAATTAGTTGTTTAATTGTTCGCTGGTAGTTATTTAATTGTTATTGCTTGTTGTTGTTTGTTTGTCGCTTGTATATTTCGGTGCTTATTGTTAATTCTAAAACTGCATGTTCTCAAATGGCATTTAATTCTAAATATTTGTACATAAGTCACTATAAATAAATTTTGTAAATAAGAAATAAGTTACAATTCGGTTACAATAGGTTTTTACGACCCTATTGGATTAATAGGCAGCGGACCATTCCAACTCAAGAGATCTGATAAGATAAAAATATTGATAAGAAATATAAATCTTACAAAAGTAAATGCCATTTTCAAAGGAGTTGTTATTTTTTTTGGACGACAGGAGAAGCGGATCTAACAAGAATAGAAGCGATTGAAATGTGGTGCTACAGGCACATGATGAAGATACTGTGGATAGATAACGTTAGCAATAGGAAGGTATTAGAAAGAGTTGGAGAAAAGTGAAATGTATGGAGGACAATAAAGGATCGGGAATATTATTTGCGGCATCGGCAGTTGTAAATTTAAGTGTGTGTAATGTACATGTGGAATTGCAGGAATTTCCAAGGAATTGCGGGAACTTTTAAGGAATTGCAGGAATTTCCAAGGAATTGCGGGGAATTTCCAAGGAACTGCGGGAATTTCCAAGGAATTGCGGGGAATTTCCAAGGAATTACGGAAATTTCGAAGGAATTTCGGGAATTTCTGGATAAAAAGGAATTGTGGTGTACAAATTTTTTTCAGCGGTTTACCCCTCGAACAAAATAAATCACAAAACAAAACAAAAGAAAAAATATATCAAATATATCAAAACCTCACATGAGGAAACCGGGGAACAACACTCTCAACCCCCGAGAAAATCATCTACACTATAGTACAACTCATCAAGCAATAATCTTTTTAAAGAAGCCTTGAACGTTAAAAAAGTTGAAATGGATGAAATTGATGCAGGTAGCTTATTAAATATTTGAATGGACATATATATTACACTTCTCTTAAAATTTTCCGAGTCGGGCCTCAACTGATACAATAACACTGCAGACCGCGTAAAATGCTCATGAATCTGTTCCCCCGTGACACAATTATTCTTAAGCCGAAACTGCAGAACAGCCATCTCATAAATGTAAATACATGCCAGTGGCAATATTCTCAGTTTCTCAAAAAGCGGCCTTGAAGGAGTACGAGGAAGACGCCTTGAGAGAATTCTCACTGCCTTCTTCTGCAATCGAAAGATATAATTAAAATTTTCGGCAGAGGAGTAACCCCAGAAAGGTATACCATATCGGAGATGTGACTCAAACAGGGCAAAATACGCATTTTTAGCCACAAGTAAATCGTAATTATTCATAAGAGTCCTAAGGGCAAAACAGGATCTAGACAACTTTGTACTTAGGTGTTTAATGTGCTCCTGCCAATTCAATCTATGGTCGAGATGAGCACCCAAAAATTTAGTAGTATTTACAGAAGAAATTATAACACCATCTGAAGAAAGGGCAAACAATACGCCAGGCCTGAAATTCATAAAACAAGTCTTATCCAGATTAAGAGTCAACCTGTTCGCCGCAAACCAACATCTCAAGAGCGACATGTCCGACACAATCCTGTCATGCAACTCATGACCATCACTACCGAACCAAGTTATATTGGTGTCATCAGCAAACTGAACGAACTTGCCACTAATGCGCAGAGAAGACATATCATTTATGTACAACAGAAAGAGAAGTGGGCCCAAGACAGAACCCTGAGGCACCCCATACATAGACTGAGCAGAGTCAGATGTAAATTTCTGACAATCAGCGTTGACAATAGAAACGGCATGGCATCTTCCCATCAGATAAGAACGAATCCACCCCCCAGAAACACCCCTGAATCCATAATATGAGCACTTCTCCAACAAAATAGAGTGGTCAACACAATCAAAAGCCTTAGAGAGGTCGAGAAACACAGAAACAGGAATATAATGGGAGTTGCAGTTATATACATGGTCCAGAAAAGAAAAAATGGCCAGACCAGTACTCTTATTATTACGGAAACCAAACTGCAAACTGGACAAGGTAGAGCATTTGTCCAAAAAGCTAACAAATCTGGCCTTGACCAGCCTCTCAATCAGCTTAGAAACGGTCGGCAACAATGAGATCGGCCGAAAATTTTCTGGCCCAAATTCACCCCCCTTACGCAATGGCACGATAAACGCTTTTTTTCAAGATGAAGGAAAAATGCCTTCACAAAATGACTTATTTATAAGATCAGCAAGACACAGATGAATATTAATATGTAGTTAAATAAGAAAAAATGATGGCAGGGATCCGGTCCCTATAGGAAACTTTTCTAGATACAAGTCTCAAAGTACGTGCAACTTCACCGACATCAGTTGGAAAAAAAACAAAAGTATCATTCTGCTTGGCAACATTAGCGGTCAAGAAATTAGATGCAGTAGTTGCAGCAGCTGGTATTTGACTAACCAATCTCTGTGCAATTGTTGAAAAGTAATTATTCAGGCAATTAGCTGCCTCAACATCCCTAACCACACATTTTTACTCCCGCAAAAATCACGATCAGCATAGGAGCTAACATCGGCGCTTTGAGGAATGGTGTACGAAGCAAAAATTGAAGAGTATTACTGAAAAAGTAATGTTGGCATATTTTCTTGTAAAATCTATAAAGTTGGTCTAATATTCAGTATTAGAACTAGTATATGAAATCTCTTATTGGTATTTGTGTCCTTAGATAAGGTAAGTGGTATAGATGGCGAACTACCATGTAATATTTTGAAGCTCATTTCACAAGTAGAGACATCTGTTATCCCTATCTCCTACTTCTATGCCAATAAAGAAGAAAACTTTGTTTGGCGGCTTTCAGCGCCACCTATTAGAGGAATGGGTAATCGGATACTAATGAAATTTTAAAACAAATTTGCTCTTAAATAAATAATATCTAAAATATCGATATTATCGAAATATCGATATCGGTTTTTGTCAATATCACTTATCGATATTATTATTGTAATATTGTTTATACAGCCACCACCGCAGACTATTTTAGCGTTAAGAGGCAGGATAATTACTAGTTTACTGGGCAACATGACCAGGGGAGTGGCTGCTGCCAGAGGGTGCCCGCAGGGCGGGGTTTTATCGCCCTTACTGTGGAGCCTGGTGGTGGACGGTCTCCTCGGGGAACTAGACAGGGAAGGAATACACGCACAGGGTTATGCGGATGATATTACTATTCTAATTATAGGGAAGTTCGGAAGGGTGATTTCAAACCTCATGCAACGAGCCCTAAAAATAGTGGAAAGATGGTGCACAGCAGAGGGACTAACTGTGAACCCTGCTAAGACCACAGTGATAGCTTTCACGAGAAGAAGGAATCTTTCTGAAGAGGCTTCGGTTGTGGGGCCAGGAGATCGAACTGAGCAGAGAAGTTAAGTATTTAGGACTAACCTTAGACACTAAATTAAACTACAACGCCCATCTGGAGAAATTGACCAAAAAGGCTACCCGGAGCCTATGGGCTTGTAGGGGTATGATAGGCAGAACGTGGGGGCTAAGGCCAGCAATGGTCTCTTGGATCTACTCCAGGGTAATAATCCCCACAGTAACATATGGATACCTAATATGGTGGCATAAAGCCAGAAAAAGGGAAATTGCAAAGACTTGCATGCCTAGGAATCACAGGGGCGATGCAAACAACGCCCACTGCGGCCTTGGAGGCACTCCTGGGACTCCCACCACTACATAATACGCATGTGCGCCATACAGTAGACACGACTTAAGTGCAGCTCCTAAATAAATTCAAATTATCGTGATAAGTTTGTTGAGATAAAAAATTTTGAGTGTGTCTTTTGTTATTTAAATATTTCTAAAGTGCATGTTAATATAAGTTGGGTCATAAAACTGTGTAGATAATTGTAATTTTAATAAAAATGGGATTCACAAGGCAACAGATTGTTGACATAGAAAAGGTAATCCAGGATGCGTTGTCGAAAGAAGATGTACTAAAAACTCTGCAAGAAACTATTTCTTTGTGTGTATCAAAAGCAGTAAAAAGCACTCTTGCAGAAATAAATGTAAAAGTGGAACATCTCGAACAAGAAATTACTATTTTGAAAGATGACAATCAGAATTTGGAAAATAGATTTGAAAATAAGAATGAGCAATTAGAACAATACATGCGTCGAAGCAACCTTAGATTTTATAATATAGAAGAAACTGAGAATGAGGATTGTGAGGGGAGAATTTTGGAAATAATTGGTGGAATTATCAAAATTGATTTGCCACCTTATGCAATTGAAAGGTGCCATCGTATTGGCAATAAAAATAATGCACACACTAACAAGCCAAGGCAAATAATAGTGAAGTTTTCTAATTATAAGCACCGTAGTTTGGTTTTTCGCAATAAAAAACTATTAAAGGGAAGCAAGATAGCCATTAAAGAAGATCTGACAAGTATTAGACACGATTTACTAAATCAGGTCATTAAGAAGGTTGGTTTTAAGAATGCATGGACTATGGATGGTACTGTTTTCATGAAGAATAACAATGGTGTTCAGAAGATTATTTGCAGGGACGATTTGCCTACTTAAAGATGTATTTTTTTTGTCAATTGATAATTTACTTACTTACTCTTTTTTTGTATTATGGAGCTGTGAGAAGTTGTTCTTATGAGTGTGGGGCTAGTTTATTTGTTTTTTTGTGGGGGCCTTCATTTAATTATGAAATTAGCACATGTGAATGTGCGATCTTTGCTTAATAATTTTGTTTCTTTTAGGGATTATTTTTGTAATCATGAGTATGACATTGTGGCGGTGACTGAGACGTGGCTGACCAGTGGCGTTTGTGATGATCATGTTACTATTGGTGAAAGATTCCACATTCTACGCAATGACAGGGATGGCAGAGGGGGTGGTGTTTGCTTGTATATAGGTGATCAATTAAAATTCTCTGTTATTAATTTACTTTTAACGTTTAACTCTTTCGAGTACTTACTGGTTAAAGTTGATCTCAATAAAACAGTTATATTGGTGTGTGTTATCTACAGATCATCTTCTCTAAAACAACTGAATATTTTTCTTCAAGATTTTGAACAGTTTTATGCCGCGGTGGCTGCGATGGGAGATATTTTTGTCTGTCTGGGCAACTTTAATATAGACGTATTGAATGTTAATGCTTGTTATGTCCAACAATATTTAGAATTACTGGAAACGTTCAATCTTTCGCAAATAGTGAAAAACCCTACTAGAGTCACTGCGACTTCGCTTACGCTTATAGATCATATTTTGATTTCTGATATTTCTTTGGTGGATTCAACAAGTGTCGACCTCAATCATGACTTTTCTGATCATGGGATTATTGATTGTGATATCCTTTCGGGCTCGGTTCGTGGGTCTGTCAAATATGTAACTTATAGATGCTTTGAAAATTTTAATAAAATAAATTTCTTGAAGGACTTGGAGGGCTTACCGTGGTATGATGTGTACAGGATGCATGATATCAATGATAAAATATCTTTTCTAAATGATAATATTATTGCATTATTTGATGTACATGCCCCAGTGAGGTTCTCAAGAGTGACTAAGAGAAAAGCGCCATGGTTGACTGATAATATCCTTCTCATGATGCGTCTTCGTGACAGAGCTTTGCTTAAATATAAAAAATCTAGGGATCCGGTTTGTTGGGGTTATTATAAGTCTTTAAGAAATTTGGTGAATTCTTCAATTAATAGAGAGAAGAAAGCGTATCTTGAATACAAAGTGTCTCATGTTAGGAAGAATAACATTTATAAAGAACTACGCTTGCTCGGAGCCAATATTCAAAAAGAAACTTTTGATGTTCCAGATCATTTAATTGATCCTAGTCAGTTAAATTCATTTTTTTCAGTTAACTTTAACAAAAATTTCACACCTGATCCTAAATTAATAAATTTTTATTTAAATTCAACGTTAAAATCTGTATCTAACAATTTACTGAAATTTGAACTTGTTACTAGTGAAGAAATTTTGAATATATTTAGTTCTTTAAAATCAAATGCAACGGGACATGATGGTCTATCACTCAATTTAATTAGCTATTGTCTGCCAATTGTTTTACCAATAATTACACATATAATAAATTGCTCGTTAGAGATGGAAATTTTTCCGGACTCCTGGAAGAAGGCTGTAATTATCCCTGTGCCTAAAATCAAAAATCCATCCTCCATTGATGACATCAGACCCATAAGTCTTCTTCCTACGCTATCGAAAGTATATGAAAAGATTCTGGCGAGGCAAATGTTGAGTCATCTAGATGCTTTTAAAGTGTTACCTGCCAATCAATCAGGATTTCGTAGCTGCGAGACTGCACTTCTTCATGTAACTGATACCATCTTTGATGCCTTGGACCAGAATAAATATTGTTTATTGCTCTTGTTAGATTTTTCCAAGGCGTTTGACACCATAAACCACAAATTACTTCTTTCAATACTACATTATACTGGTTTCAGCTCACAGGCAGTAAGAATTCTCTCAAGTTATATCTCAAGTTATATCTCAAATAGAACTCAGTATATCAAAATTGGTGAACAATGTTCTGAACTAACTTACGTTAATTGCGGTGTGCCGCAGGGTTCTATATTAGGACCCCTGTTATTTACACTTTATACTTCAACATTTGTAGACTATCTCAAGTACTGCCAGTATCATCTTTATGCTGATGATCCTCAGCTATTTTATACATTTGATGCTTCTGAGAAAGTTCAGGCTTGCGAAAGAATTAATAATGACCTAAATAAGTTTGTGCAAGTGGCTATGGAACATTCATTGATTCTTAATTCTTCTAAATCTAAGTTGATGCTCTTTGGGGGTCAGTATACTCCTCTTATTAGGAATGATGTCATCAGTGGCATGAATATAATGATGGGGGACTGTAGGTTGGAATTTGTTGATACTGCGCGTAACTTGGGTGTTGTGTTGGACAATGAGTTGAGATTCCGTGCATATGTTTCAAAATGTATACAAAAGGCATTTATGAATATGAGGTTGATATATAACATCCGCAGATTTATTGGTACATCTACAAAAAAATTGTTGTGTGAGAGCCTTGTTTTGTCCCATTTTAACTTTGTAGATGGTGTATATGGACCATGTTTAGATTGCAATAGTGCTAGAAGAGTTCAAGTTGTTCAGAATTCGTGTTTGAGGTTGATATTTGGTATAAGAAAAGGTAAACATATAACTCAAAAGTTGCGAGATATAAAATGGTTGAATATGAAATCTAGGCGGTACTTCCATTTGGCTTGCTTGTGCCATAAAACAATTTTGAACAAGACTCCACCATATTTATATAATCGCATAAAATTCAGAACGGATGTGCACAGCATCAACATTAGATTAAAGGATTCGTTAAGAATACCTAAGTTCAAGCATACCTTTTATAAACGATCATTTTCTTATTGTGTTTGTGCTGTGTACAATTCCGTTCCAATTGCTTTTCAGAATTTGCCTCTAAATCATTTTAAAAATGGTTTGCGGAAGTACTTACTGCGACCAAGTTAAATCTTTTCTCTATCTTTTTTTCTGTTTTACTTTCTAGCTGTGATCCTCAATTATTCTTTAATTTAGTTTTCTTTTCCTTCATCTTTCATTTTTTCCATTTTTTTTCTTACTATGATCAGCCACCCCCTCTACATGTCTACCCTCTACTCTTTTCTCACGCGTTCGGTTAAGTGGAAGAACATTAGTCAACACTGGTTGGCCGATGAACTTCGCCGTTTCAGTTTGCTGGTACTTTGTTATTAATATTGTCATTATTATTATTTTGTTATTATTAGTTATTTGTTATTATTGTTAGTAATATTATATTATTATCGTTATAAATTTGAAAGGTGCAGCTGCTGAATAAAGACGATTATTATTATTATTATTACATATTGTAGTGGAGGCAGAAGCTACAAAGATACAATCCAGAACAGTTAAAGACTGTGTGGACTCGCTGGCTCGGCTAGCAGTACATAACAAGGTTATTCTACGATGGGTGAAAGGCCATCAAGGAAGTGAAGGGAACGAAAAAGCAGACCTTTTAGCGAAGAAGGGAGCCAAAGTCCCGCTGATAGGGCCAGAACCTACGTGTCGTTTGGCATATCAGATAGCCAAAGAGGTGATAAAGGACCTATTAAGTCAAAAACATGCCTGTTACTGGATGGAGACTCCTGGACTGAGGCAATCACGGATGTTCATTAGCGGACCATCCAGCAAGAGAGCTGAAGAGTTAATGCGACTGGGTAAGAACCAGCTGAGATGGGCAGTAGGACTATTTACAGGACACTGTTCACTTATGAGACATCTTACCACTATTGGAGTGAAGGACAATCCTGATTGCAGGATGTGTGGAGAAGAGGAGGAAACTCCTCACCACATACTATGCGATTGTCCGGCTCTTGGAGCAGCTAGACATACAAGCTTTGGATCTATGTTTGTAGAACCAAAAGTAATAGTCTTGTCCTAAAATTTTTTGAGGGGACCGAACTTATTATGAGATAATCATGTATGGGGGCACAATAAGCTTGAGCTTCAGTGCTAGGTGCCAGAAACCTACCCCGTAAGAAATAATAATAGGTACTTATAGATTTGTAGAATGCTTTATGAATAAATAAATAATTTTTTGTTACTTGCTATGGCTGTACGGGTCCAAATTAATAACCATGTTCTCCGAGCTCCAATTTTCTTGCTTCTCCTCAGTCTGTAGCTCCCCATTTGTTTCTTTAACGGGATCGTAGCTGTAACTACTCATCGACAAACTCTCCCGCATCATCTGCAACTCCTGTGATTTATCTTCGGCATTTTCTTGAGGAAAATGACGTTTTTCGTGTCGCAGTAATTTATCTTTACGGCCAAACGATAGGTGGCAGTAGTTGCATCCGAAAGGTTTCTGTCCTGAATGAATAATGGCATGTCTGGTTAAGTCGGCTTTCGAAAAGAAAGTTTTCGGGCATTTTTGACAAACAAATGGTTTTCGACCAGAATGGATCCTCATGTGTTTTGACAAATTTGTGTTGCGGGAGAAAGACTTGAAGCACACATTGCAGGTGAAAGGTTTTATCCCGGTGTGCACAATTGTATGCTTACGAAGATCGGACCTGTAAGAAACATCAGAATTTAGAGAAGCTATGATGTTTAAGAGCAACATTTACCTTCGAGCGAAGGTGCGATCGCACTGCGGGCAATTATAGGGCTTGTCATTTTGATGAACGCTTTTCAGATGGGCTGAATACTGCAGCCGATCGGCAAATCCCATCTCGCAGCTGTTGCATGCATAAGGAACGGCGTTATTATGCGAAGAACCTTCATGAGCTGAGCATTCTGCTTTATCCGTAAAAGCTTGATCGCAGAATTTACACATGGAAACATTGCGACATTCGTATAATTCATTCGTGGGATTCGTTTCATTCTCACTTGGACGCTCATTTTCAGACTCGTACTCAGAGTCGTAGTCTAAAGCAGCTGGGTCTACAACCATCACAACGTCATTTTCATCGGGATTTTTGTCAAACGCTGTTCCAGGCAGAGGAAAATTTACATTTGCTAAATCAGGAGATTTTGAATGAGATCCTCTAAGCTGGCGTAATGTGGCGTCTGACATGAAACAAAGCTGCCGAAACTCTAAGCAAAATTCTATTTTGTACAAACAGCGGTGGCAGATACAGCTGGGAAGTCCGTCTCCGAAAGCTACCTGAAAGAGAAAACGTTACATGCAGTTATAAATGGTCAAGATCGTCCTGACCTCTAGTACTAAGTAGTACTAAATAAAGCAATAAACTACTGATTAATACCATTTGCTCTCACTTACAAAGATATAACACAAAATATTCATACTGATGTGCTGAGTACTCCCCCATCTTTCTACTAAATTAAAGGGAACGGACCTGGTTGGTAGATTAAACCGCATGCGCTCGAGACTATCGGCACTGGTGAAACAATTTGGCCATTCTGCTACTCTGCAGTCACTGTATTCAAGTTTAACAACCTTACCGGGTAATCTACATTACCGACCGTCAATTGACACGGTAGAAAGTAGATTATGGGAAAAATAAATATTAAAACCCTTCATTTTATATTTTATAAAGTATTCTGTAAACAAAATTTGGTTTGTTCAACACTTTTCAGTTCTAAAGTCCTGCGTGTAAAAAGCAATAATTACGATTTTTGGTTATGGTTACGACTGCCATGTTGCTAGATCACCATTATTATTTATTAATAAAATAATACCAGCTAATTGTTTTACACTACTCAAAATGTTTTAGAGTCTATTATGTTTCTGCTTAATGAATAAACGAGTCGTTTTCTAGCAAAAATGCCAGCGTTTTAAAATTTTTGAAGCAGAAACTTGTGCAAGTTGGCAACGTGGCTTTGTGTGTGATGACAAATTAAAGTTTGGTTATTTATTTCCGTTTTCCCGGAGTTTATTGAAAGGATACGCGTTAATAACCACAAAATAAGCTAATAAAACTTGTGCAAAGTTTAATGGATGCGTGTGGTGAATAAATTGGCAGAGATGGATGTTAAAACTGTCAAATTACCTCGAGTGCGGTGCAGTCCATAATTTTCTTGGCGATGCTTTTATCTTTCCCTTGGATGTGGTTGAATATCCCGAGCATAAACCCATCCCTTTGCAAGCACAATCTGCAGATGGTCGTGTAAGTTCTCCAGTCATCCGTAGATTCCATATTCTCGTTCTTTCGACGTGGGGTTTTTCTGTAAAACACACGAACAACTCAATAGTATTTTGTTCACGTTTGCACCTAGCAACTGAATTTTACATCAGGGTGTTCCGTGGGGCGCCGCCTAAGTTGCCGATTAAAACTGAGGCCAGGCGTAGGGCGTTTGTCGGTAAGCTTGCGCGTGGCCCCCTTCCGAGTTTGGTGTGCCGCATTTCTCACAAGCTTTCTGTTTCTGGCGGGCCGTTCGAATTTGTTGCCGACGTAAGGGGTCTTGTGTCGTTTTCGTCCGGAACGCATCCCTCTTTGTAAGAACCCTTAATTTATGCGGAATGGTTAGGTGATTTCAGTAAATTATTGCGACAGTTTAGTATAATAGTATAACGAGGGTGAAATTCGTTGTATACCTACAGACTTGTCAGAAATTCGGTTCCCAACATGGGGATATAACAGGTGTAAACTGTAAACTACCGGTAAGTTGTCTGAATCGGCTTTAACGAAACGTTGCTCTATTTTCCGTACACGAATATATTAAATGACACAATAAATAGGAATAAAAACATAATAAACAACAGAGAACTATGTATTTATACACCATACAAATAAAAATAATAAATTTCCAAATGCCAAATTCGGATTATTCGTAACATTATTGCTCCCTACTTTACCGACTCAAACTCCACATAACGTTGGCTTTCTGGATATCAAAACATCAATTCAGATAACCAATCACAAGCGCTTCTAAGCTAATGACGTAACTGGGGCAGCACGTGTTTCTGTTTAAGAGTCCGGCAAACCCCTTTAAAATGAACCCGAAAACTGACTTCGTAGTGCTATGCTCATTTCTAAACGGTGAAAATTGAAGTGTTGAATTTTTGACAGTTTATAAACGAAACTTTATTTTATGTTTCCATTGAAAGAAAATTTGAAAATTTTATCTTAGAAAGTGTCAGTTCACTCATGAAATTGACCTACTTCACGCGTATATAGCGCCAAGAGATATACAGTTTTCGAAAAATTGTTTGAATGGCGACATAAAGTATACCTTCTTCTACCATAATCAGGCTTTCGTGTTGCTAAATTTACTAGGATGAAGGTGTAATCATGGTAGAGCGAGAGCGCTGCAAACGCAAAATATGGCTTGGTATATGCTGCCGCCCGGTGTCGACTGAGCGTAAACTCAGAGCGCCGTTGTCTCATTTACTAGGTACCGAACGCGCGGGCTTTGAATTTGCGTTGTTCCTGTGTCCATAAATGTGTTTAGCGCGACGGTGTTGCAACACAGCTGATAGTTTGCTCCGATTTTTAACGGATTCCTCACCGACCCGATGCCCCGCAGGTGTAACTTTTGATCTGCTTTGCCGGACTCTTAATTCTCCGATTGATTTATAAGTCTCCAGTGTTCACAAGTCCCTCGCCCGATGACGTAGGTTTGTAAGGGATGTTTTATGCAACCCATTGACACCGAAAAATACACAGAATCGATCTCATGGCCAACCCGCAGCAGAAATGCAAAAATAATGGATTTGACAACAATTTATTATATCTTCTATAAATACAATGGCATTGTGTATATTTTTCTGACTTATCCGTAATACATAGAAGTGGAACTACTGTACTCTGGAGGTATCGCACAACCGGTAACATTTTCGACACCATCGCAAGAATTCGTCAAATCGTTGAAAGCGTTGCCTTCACCACAGTTGTACAGACGTGGCCTGCTGTTTATACAGATGAAATATCTCTGGCAGTCCCTAGGAGAACGGAAGTACCGATATTCTTCTTGGCCTAATCCATACTCTTTTGCGTCTGGCGGACAGCTGAATCCCAAATAAGCTAAAAGGAAAGTCGTATCAGTTATTTTTTGATATCTCATTGGTAAATGCTGAAAACATCAGTCATTGAGCTACTTTTCTATTGTAACACTAGGATGCAGACACGACAAAATTATAGGAAGTATACCTTCTGCGTCACACGTTGGGACCATATCGGGCCAATCACACCTTAAAGAGGCCTCGTCAAAAGCTAATCCTTCGGGGCAATCGAAAGTGTAGCCCCTTCCGTCCACGCAGTTTTTGAACTGACCGCAGTTGGCAGCGTCTCCTAGGCGGAAGTAACCAAACTGATGAGGACAGTCTTCAGTTGCCTGTGGCGGCTCTGAAAAGAGTTCGTTTAAGTTTCTGTGAAGGTTTTCCTGAAAAATGTTTTTTCTTACGAGTATGTTCTCTTCCTGTACAGTCAACGTCTATAGGGTATTGGCAAGGGTAGCTGAAGACACCAGCAGCGGCGTTGAAGAGAAGCCCATCTGGACACAATTTTTCTTCTCCGACGCCATCGTTGCATTCTATGTATCTGAAAAGAAGTTATTGCGTATTATTTTGCTGGGGTTATAAGCTAAGTAGCGCCATTACTAATGTATTGATTTAGTTATTATTGTTAATGACAGTAAGTTGCGATGCATTAAACAAATTTGGTTTCCCGTTTCTCGCTATAGTGTCAAAATTAGTAGTTTTGATTGTTATTTCTTAGTTATGTAACGCATAATTAGTATACTGTTGTAACAAACTCTTAAATTCAATACAAAATAATATGTATTTAGAAAGGCTAATAGTTTATTTAGTATACACGGTAATGTTGTGAGATTTCTGTGGGTGATTTCCACTTTGGAACTCGGTGGACAGTTTGGTTTTCTTTGATGCCATCCTCTTTTCACCAGAGTATCACTGCGCAACGTCAAAATTTCGACACGTGTTTCGCTGACAACGTAATGAAGTACTACAGGGTGACGCGAATCAGATTATTGAACTGTAATTGATCGGAAACTCTCTATACGTGAGTCATACTCACGATTTGCCGTTTCTTTTACTATACTTACTCTCAAATAGAAATGTGTATTTGTATTTTACTTACCCATCACATGTGCTTGTAGGATATCGTCCATTTTTGTCGGGACAGTGGACATTTGATGAACTTGGTGGCGATTGTGGTGACTGTCTGTTGGTGTTCGTTCTGTAAACATTTTGTCCATATTGCTGACTTGAAACTGTAATGAAAAAGTAACATTGATTTTGTGAATTCGGAATCAGGATTTGCGGTTTCAATTCATGGTTTTGTTCTAGTACAATTCATTCATCACTCTGAATGAGTTACGTATTATTAGAACTGCTATTTGAATGGGGAATTTCAACCAAAAGATATTCATTACTAAGTACATCGGAACGTTATTGTTTTAATTTGTGTTCATAGTCGGGTCAGGTTTTGATAGAGTCGATGTATCTATTTTATTCAATAGAGAAATTAACATTTAGGGAAATCTGCATAGTTTGAAGGTCTTGGAGGTAATCAGGCAACCTTTAAAAATTTTATCTTATACAGATGCTGAATGGAATTACATATGTACAATAATTAAATGTCTTCTTCAATATGATGCTGGTAAAGATGAACAGTTTGACCTATAAGTTTTTTCACTTTCACTTCGACACAAACTGCAATGTCTGGGCAATGAAAGAGCCATGCAAGGATTGTTATTGAGCATCAGCAAAATTTCGAATTCTCCTGGGCATGAAATGCCGTTTTACTCTTTATTCATAAAATTTCCGAAACAAACATTTTTATTACCAAATAAGATTATGTGGGTAATTTTTATGTTAGTTGTATTTCTTTTTTGCATTTAAAAAGATTGTTGCAAAAGGTTCTTTGATTTAATACGTTTGTTGAAAAGTTAAAGCAACCATGAAAATATTAATTGCAAATAAATAAAAAAACGAGTTATTTTGTTTCATTGTATTTTCCAAAGAAACATTGTAATTCAAGTAAGATTTCAATCCCTTAAACATAATAGTAGAATTAATTAAAATGTTTGGTTCAAAAGTTTTATATTTCTTGATAATCAAATACATAATTCAACAAACAGTTTTATTCATTTGGAATTAAAATATTTTTTTAAATTTTTATATTTGTTGGCAATAAAAAAGAACTGTATTATTTTAGGGAATTATTTAAAATTTATTTTTGAATCAAACCATTTAATTCATGCAACATAATAAATCCAAGAATTAATACGTTTGTTTAAAAATTAATAGTAGACATATAGAGACTGGGCGTTTAAGTTTTGGAAGACGGACATTTTGCGTTGTTCGCTCTCGATTTAGAAGTGACAAGAAGAGCTATACAATTCGTGTAAAAGTAATTCGAATCTCCCCTTATTACCGAGAAATGTAACATGATCCTTTGACTTTCAAACAACCTTTACGTTGATGTAAATTGACACCATCCTATCCTTTTACAGGAAAAGCTCGGTGAAATTCGACACCAGCTCAATGACTTCTCGATCGGTGGAGTTCTGAAATGCTCGGTGAAATTCTACACCGGTAAAACAAAAAGACGGTTCTGGATCTGACTTTGAATGAGGGCCCAGAACCGGCAATTGGGTCTATATGACTACTATTAATAATGAACATAATACTTCAACAAACATATTAATTCGCTAAATATTTTAATTCTAAAAGTAAAAGCAATTTTTTAATGGGTAATTTTTGTTATTTATATTTTTTTGTTGCATTTAAAGCGATTGGTGCAAAAAGTGCTGTGATTTAATACCTTTTTTGAAAAATGAAAAACAACAGTGAAAATGTTATTACCAATAACATATTTCAAATAAACATTTTAATTCAAGCAACATTCTAGGCCGTTTGATATAAATATGGTTGGTGATAATTTTAAAACAATCGAAATAGTTTAAAATATATTTTGCCTAATTATTTTGCTTGTTTTAAAATGATTAACAAACATAAAAATTCAAATATTTTAATTCCCAATAAATAAAAATGTATGCTGAATTTCTACGTTATAATTTTCAAACAAACGTATATTTGCGGAATTATTTTGTTAGATTCTATATGTACGTGTCTGATTATTTTGTTTTTTGTTTTAAAATTAACAACAAACATTTTCATTGGAAATTAAAATGTTATTTAATTTTGTATGTTTGTATGTTTCAATGAATAAAAATGTTTATCGAATTTTTGTTTGTTAATAATCTTAAAACAAATAAATAAATTCAACAAACATATACCAAACAAAATAATTCCACAAATTAATAGGTTTGTTTTAAAATCATGAAGAAGCAAAAATTCTACAAACATTTTGATTCATTCTACGGATTATGTTAAACGGCTTAGAATGTTACTTGTTGTTTCAGTTTTTCAACAAACTTATTAAAAGAAAGCACTTTTTGCAACAATCATTTTAAATGTAGGTAACAAAAATTGCCCATAAAAATTACTTTTACTTTTACAATTAAAATGTTTAGCGAATTAATATGTTTGTTGAATTATTATGTTACGTTAATAGTTTTTAAACAAACGTATTAATTCTTGGATTTTTATGTTGCATGAATGAAATGTTTTGTTTAAATTTTTCAAATAGACCATCTAATTCATGCAACATAATAAATTTAAGAATTAATGAGTTTGTTTAAAAATTATTAACTAATATAATAATTCAACAAACATGTTATGTTAATATTATTAATTCACTAAACATTTTAATTCTCCGGAATCTTAATTAAAGTATTTTATTTCAAGAATGATTATAGGTACGTTTGTTGAATTACAAGTAAAATGTTCGTTGATAATTCTATAACATTTTCATTCATGGTTCATGCGATTATTGTAATGTCTTTACTTGGCTTTTAAACAGACATAGAAATTCCATTTTTTGCAACAAACATTTTAATTGTAACAAAAATATTGAACGAACATAAACCCATAAAAATTTTTTTTTGTTAATAAAATATTTCTTCAAAAATTTTATTAATATGTACTGAGTAAAACGGCGTTCCATACCGGGAGTTCTCGAATAAAGTTGAAACAATTTATTCGATTTTTTACATTGCTTTACATAATTCTCGAAAATTTTTGCTCTGGAATTTCCAATAAAAAAATAAATTGGTCTAAACTCCATTTAATTGGTAGCAAGCAAAGTAGTTGTTATTACCTACTATAATAAGAAATCATCAAGTTGTGAATGCCCGAACTATACTATACGAGTGTGGAAATTTGCGATGCTATAGGTAAATAACGATAATATTGTGGAAAACTACCCCTAATTGGTTTTTAGATATGTATTATAATCATCATCATAAGGTTCTCAGTCCGAAGACTGGTTGGACGCGTACCTCCATTCTTTTCTATCCTGAGCTAACCTACGCATTTCCCTAAAAGTAGAACATCCTACATCCCTAACTATTTGAGAGCAGTAGCCTAATCTAGGCCTACCCCTACCTCTTTTTATTCCTATCTCTGACTCTAGTATGTCACGAACTATTCCTTCGTGTCTTAGAAGGTGTCCTACCATCCTATCTCTCCTACTCTTTATTGTTTTCCATACCTTTCGCTTTTCCCCAACTCTTTCTAATACTTCCCTATTGCTAACCTTATCTATCCACGGTATCTTCATCATGCGTCTGTAGCACCACATTTCAAACGCTTCTACTCTTTTTCTATCCGCTTCTCCTATTGTCCAAGTTTCGCACCCGTATAATGCCGTACTCCATACATACGACGTTAAGAGTCTCTTCCTAGTCTCTATATTAACCGTTCTCGAGCATAACAGTTGTTTCTTTTTGTTAAACGCAACTCGGCCCTGCGCCATTCTTTGTTTTATATCTTTAGTGCTCCTACCGTCTTGAGTTATTTTACTTCCTAAGTAGCAGAAATCCGCGACCTCCTCTATCTTCTCATTTCCAATTTGTATTTCCATTTTAGTTCTATTTTCACATCCCCTACATACCAAAATTTTAGTTTTCTTTTTATTGATTTTCATGCCGAAGCCCTGTGTCAAAACTGCTTCCATTTCATTCAGAGCCGCTCCTAATTCTTCTTTGCTAGATGCTAACACTGCTATATCATCCGCAAATCTGAGCATGTTAATAGTTTGGCCCTGTACATTGATCCCTGAGGCTGTTCTTTCCTTAACAATATTAATCGCATCTTCGATATATAAGTTGAAAACTAGAGGTGACAATGCACATCCCTGTCTCACTCCCTTCCGGATATCTACTTCCCTTTGTTCCTGCTCACATTCTATAACTGCCTTTTGCTCGTTGTAGAGATTATGTATTATTCTTCTGTCCCTGTATTTCATCCCTACCTTTCTCAGCACTTCGAACATCTTCCCCCATTTTACGTTGTCGAAGGCTTTTTCTAAATCTACAAATCCTATATAGACGCTCTTTCTCTTTTCTGTCATTTTTTCTATAATTACTCGTAAAGCTAGAATGGCCTCGCGCGTTCCTCTATTTCGTCTAAATCCGAACTGATCTTCTCCTAATATTTCTTCCGCCTTTTTCTCCATCCTTCTTTGCACAATTCTAGTTAAAATTTTTGACGCATGGGAAGTTAAACTGATAGTTCTAAAATTTTCGCATCTATCCGCGCCTTTTCTTTTTGGCAAAGCTACTATGATGTTCCGTTTGTAATCTTCTGGAATCTCGCCTGTCAGGTATATGCGACTAACTAGTTTAAATAAACGATCTATTACCTCTTGACCTGCGCACTTTAAGATTTCTGCCTGCAAGCCATCTATACCTGGTGCTTTATTATTCCTTAAACTTTTTAGTGCTATCTCAAACTCTTCTCTCATTATAGGACTCCCTAGGTTATCCCCCTCTACACTGCTTTCGCTTTCTAATATATCTTGCACTTCCTGTTCCGCATATAAGTTTCCTAAATATTCTTTCCACCTATCTGCCTTCTCCCCACTTCCGATTAGGATATCTCCTGCCTCATTTCTAATGTTTTTGGTACTAGATCCAATTTCTCTAAAATTTCTCCTAATTATTTTATATGCTTCATCAGTCTTTCCTACTTCGAATTTATCTTCCACTTCTTTGCATTTATTATCGATCCATTGCTCTTTCGCTTTCCTACATTCCCGAATAATTTCCCACTTGATCGCCTTATATCTTTGTTTCCCTGTTTCATCTAACCTATTTTTATATTTTCGCCTTTCCTCTATTAGACTCACAATATGTTTTGTTATCCAGGGTTTCCTACTTTCATTCTGTTTATGACCCAAAATATCCCTAGCTGAGGAAACTAAACTATTTTTAATGCAATTCCATTCTGCCTCTATGTCCCTAACAATATTTCCACCCGTGCCCTTTAGTGCTTCGTTTGTCTTTTTCTCGAACTTATTGCGCATATCATCATCTTTTAGTTTCTCTGGGTCAAGATACCTTCTTCCGCTTCTTTTTTTCAAAATCTTAAATTCAAGATTGGCTTTCATAACGACTATGTTGTGATCACTATCTATATCTGCTCCTGGATAACTTCTACAATCCCTAACTTGATTTCTAAATCTTTGCCTAACGAGAATGTAATCTATTTGATATCTCCCTAAGTCTCCTGGCATCTTCCACGTATAGCATCTCCTAACATGATGGTGAAATAGAGTGTTCGCGACCGTTAAGTTATGTTTATCGCAGAACTCTATCAGTCTAACTCCCCTATCGTTCCTATTGCCTAATCCAAAGGGGCCAACTATTCCGCCCTCTCGCCCTGCGCCTACGACTGCATTGAAATCTCCTGTAATTATTAAATTTTCGTGCCCTCTCACAAAATCTAGCACATATTCAATATCACTATAAACTGCCTCTACGGCCTCATCACTGTAGTTAGAAGTGGGCATATATACCTGTATTATTACTGTTTTTACAGGTTTCGAATCTAACCTAACCATAACTACCCTGTCACTTTGCTGTAAGAAATTTTCTACACTCTGTCCTACTTTTTTCCGCATAACAATTCCTACTCCCGAATTTCCTCCTACAGATCCTGTGTGTATTACTCTAAAATCTCCGCTCCAGAAGTCTCCAGCTTCTGGCCATCGCACTTCACTGATACCTACTACGTCTAATGCTAACCTATCCATCTCAATTTTCAAATTCTCTAACTTCCCTACTTGTTTCATGCTTCTAACATTCCACGCTCCGACTCGTGAGATGTTACACTTATCATTTCTGATGACTCCCCCCGAAGCAGTCCCCGCCCGGAGATCCGAATGTGGGACTATTTTACCTCCGGAATATTTTACTCCAGAAGGTGCCATCATCATAAATTAAAGTACGCTGTACTAGGGATAAAATAATGTGGTGGTTTCCCGTTGCCTTCCACATCGCAGTAGTGTGTATCACAGTGCCATACCAACCCTCACGATCTCTGCCACTATGATTACTGAAAGAGCTGCTGCCCACTTCCAGGGACTTGATTTAGTCTGGCTTCTCAAATAAAAACCCCTCCAATATGGTTAAACCTATGGTTCGGCTCTTTATATCATTGAAGCGCGCAAGCCATCCCACCCGTCCCAGTATTACTAGAACTGCGTCAAGGTACAAGTCCTTTGGGATAGATGTATTATAATATCAATCACAAAAATATTATAATATGCATCTCATATTATATTAAAATTTTTGATAGTCTGCTGATGTAAACTAAAAATATGCAATTTAAAGCACAATAAAATCGTGACTACCAAATCGCTCTAGTATATGGCGTATTATTCCATTTTGAACTTATGGTCCTGTAGTATCGGCAAAAGTATAGCCTACGTAACTGCATCCGCGAACATGACGTAATTTCGGAAATTATTTTCCATTGAAAACAAAAAAAAATATTGGACCTTGAAAAGGGCGAAAACTGTTAATACAGTTCAGGATCACTTCCAGACCTCCAAGAAGTGAAGGGGCGCCCGTTTTTTAGATCAAAATAATTGTTGTTTATAAGCTCTTATTAACAAGTTTTACAAGTTTTTTGTACAGACACCAAGATTAAAATGTTCAAATATAAAATGAATAGAATAATAATTCATAATGTGAAACTTTTTGTTGCTAAATGGTGCTTTTTGTTTCCAAATTTAGGAACATTTTAACAAGCGTAAATTTATTGTCTGCACTTTTGAAAATGGAATATATGCCCAATATTTCATCGTGAGTTTGGGTAAGGGCAAGTCTTTGGAAGAGAACAATTAAATGTGGTGAATCGCGACTTGAACCCCTTGAAGGGCAACCTATTAGGTCAGGTTTTGATTTAGAATGGTTGTTTTGGCTTAGTGGACTAGTCAACTAGACATTGGCAAATGAGAATGGTAAATTTTTAATCTGTTTGATGATGCTCATTGGTGAGTATATTGGGAAACTGCGATGAAGAAACTGAAAGATTTAATAACGACAAACTTGGTGGGTAGATATCTGTTCTAGCACCTATCTCTATATAGCAGTGAGTAGCTAAATTTTTAATGTCCTTTGGTTTTTTGAATTTCCAATTTTGTATCCCGCGCGACGAAGGAATAAAAAAAATATGAAAATAACGTGTCCACTTTCTACGGGCAAAATTTACATAAACCTATTATGTTGTTTGCACTTTTCATTTTTAAATATGCGCGCTCATGAAGCCATATTCTTTTATAATCTTCATGAATAAGCAATAAAGTCCGACCCATGTAAATTATGAAATTGAATACAAATTTTATTATTCTAATCTCTGACCTTTAAAATTTCAAAATCTAGGAATTAAATTTGCGGAACCGTATCTGATATTTTAAAAATGTAGTAAATTGGAGATTGATGCTAGTGTACTTACCTTGTATGACCAGGGTGATGGCAAGTACACTAAATTTGATTACAAATCCCATTGTCACTTTCTTGTTTGATTGCCACCGTACCGCGGATTTCTGAACGTGTCAAAGTGGAGAATGAAGACTCATCTCGCCGACACCCACCAGTTTTTTACTCAAGGACTTCTAAGAGTTCCACTATCAGACATAACAAGGCGAGTGTGTGAGGTACTACTTAATTCATTATTAGTTACATAATTGTATATTTTACACGGTTTAAGAGAGTAATGCATAAAGCACAAAAGCACGTGGGGTGTAATTGTCCAATAATTGATTATTTACGCGACTAATTTCGCTTTTTGTAACAATTACTCTTTATAAGGATGTGAGCTACATTTCTACTTCAAAGGAAACAAAACCAAAGGCTGTGGGCACCTAGTAGTCACTAGTCAGTAATAATAAACTGCAAAGGAGCTGACCTCCATGGTAGTCCGTTGTACATTGTAATATTGGTACTTAGTCTTTGGTAATTTGATATTCTCCGGTAGTCTGGTCGGTAACCGGTATTCTTTAGTAATTTTACTGACTAAAATTAGCTAACTTAATTCCTGATGAAGATTCAGCATTTACCAATGATATATCAGAGAATAATTTACTTTATAGAACAACTAGAGCTTGCACTCTCCGAGATCTTACTGCTCAAAGTGAAAATTCTCTGAATTTCTCTCATATTTTGGGAAAAATCAATTTAACCTTGTTAGGGGAAACCTTCAAGTGACGCCATCAGTGTCATAAGAACGCAGAACCTAACCTTTTCTTTAATTTTGGCTATCTAACAAAACGAACTAGGCAACCCAAAGCAAGGTTATGCAACCAAACATACATTTCATGCTTTCGTTCCAGATTTAGAGTTGCTTAGCGAAATTCAAAAATCACCTTTTCTTCACAGTGGCCCATACCAGATGTTCAGTCAACGATACTGGCCAAAAATAATTATCAGTAACTGATTGTAGTGGGGCGATTTAAGTCTATATCTCTATAACGATCTCTTTTCCTTGAGACCCAGACAAGCGTAAATAAATAAGAAGCGCTCTTTAACCATGTTCCAATGACCATCAAATTGACATCAGTAGAAGGTTCTGACACGTGATTGACATACATCACTAAGGGCCGGTTGTTGGAACGCGAATCATAATGCAACGTCATGATACATTTAATTCGATTTTTGTTGCTATGATACAACCAATCACGAAGTCAGTAACTTAGCAACGAAAGCCAAATTAAATGTAGCCTCGCGTTACATTTTGATCCACGTTCCAACAACCGGCTGTAAATCAGTTAATAAAAACCCCTGATTAGGCCTGTGCAATTTGGGAAATTCTGAATCGATTTTCGATTCACAAAAATTATCGATTCGAATCATATCCTACTCTTCGAATCAAATCATGAATCGATTCGCATCGAGTCGAATTGATTCGATGTGCCATTTTAATTCTATCCAATTCTCTTCAATTTTTATCTTGAATCTATTCGAATCGAAATATAAATTTTTTGCCCAGGCCTTCACATTTTATTATTTAGATTATATGTTAAATTCGATATGTCAATTCGATTCGAAAGCTTGATTCAATTCGATGAGCTGATTCGATTTGATGTGCCATTTCGATTCATATCAAAATATCGATTTTTTGCCTAGACATACTCTCAATGCCGATTGGTACATTATTATTTTTTTTGCCAATAGTTTTCGAGAAGTTTGGGTAGATTCACCTTTACCATGATAATGTAATTTTTCAATCAATAAATCAGGTCACCATGATTCCACTATAAAGCAGAAAGACTCTCAATTGGGCCTGTGCAATTCGGGAAATTCTGAATCGATTCTTGATTCGCAAAAATTATCAATTCTAATCATATCCTACTATTCCAATCAAATCATGAATCGATTCACTTGGAGTCGAATTGATTTGATGTGCCATTTTGATTATATTCGATTCGCTTCAATTTTTATCATTCCAATCAAATTATGAATCGATTCACATGGAGTTGAATTGATTCGGTGTGCCATTTTGATTCTATTCGATTCGCTTCAATTTTTATCTTGAATCTATTTGACGATCGATTCGAATCGAAATATAGACTTTTTGCCCAGGCCTTCACATATTATTTAGATTATATGTCAAATTCGATATGTCAATTCGATTCGAAGGCTTGATTCAATTTAATGAGCTGATTCGATTTGATGTGCCATTTCGATTCGATTCGACATGCCGATTTGATGACTCGATTCGAATCAAAATATTGATTTTTTGCCCCGATGTACTCTCAGTGCCGATTGGTACATTACATTTTTTTGCCGATAGTTTTCGAGAAGTTTGGGTAGATTCACCTTTACCATGATAATGTAATTTTTCAATCAATAAATCAGGTCACCATGATTCCACTATAGAGCAGAAAGACTCTCAATTGGGCATGTGCAATTCGGGAAATTCTGAATCCATTTTTGATTCGCAAAAATTTTCAATTCTAATCATATCCTACTATTCCAATCAAATCATGAATCGATTCACATGGAGTCGAATTGATTCGATGTGCTATTTTGATTATATTCGCTTCAATTTTTATCTTGAATCTATCCGAATCGAAATATAGACTTTTTGCCTAGGCTTTCACATATTATATGATTATATGTTGAATTCGATATGCCAGTTCGAAGGCTTGATTCAATTCGATATGCCATTTCGACTGGATATGCCGATTGGATGACTCAATTCGATTCGTATCAAAATATCGATTTTTGCCCAGACATACTCTCAGTGCCGATTGGTACATTATATTTTTTTTGCCAATAGTTTTCGAGAAGTTTGGGTCGATTCACCTTTACCATGATTTCATTTTTCAATAAATCAGGTCACCATGATTCTACTATAAAGCAGAAAGACTCTCAATTCGGAAAATTCTGAATCGATTTTTGATTCTCAAAAACTATCAATTCGAATCATATCCATTCCAATCAAATTATGAATCGATTCACATGGAGTTGAATTGATTCGGTGTGCCATTTTGATTCTATTCGATTCGCTTCAATTTTTATCTTGAATCTATTTGACGATCGATTCGAATCGAAATATAGACTTTTTGCCCAGGCCTTCACATATTATTTAGATTATATGTCAAATTCGATATGTCAATTCGATTCGAAGGCTTGATTCAATTCAATGAGCTGATTCGATTTGATGTGCCATTTTGATTCGATTCGACATGCCGATTTGATGACTCGATTCGAATCAAAATATTGATTTTTTGCCCCGATGTACTCTCAGTGCCGATTGGTACATTACATTTTTTTTGCCGATAGTTTTCGAGAAGTTTGGGTAGATTCACCTTTACCATGATAATGTAATTTTTCAATCAATAAATCAGGTCACCATGATTCCACTATAGAGCAGAAAGACTCTCAATTGGGCATGTGCAATTCGGGAAATTCTGAATCCATTTTTGATTCGCAAAAATTTTCAATTCTAATCATATCCTACTATTCCAATCAAATCATGAATCGATTCACATGGAGTCGAATTGATTCGATGTGCTATTTTGATTATATTCGCTTCAATTTTTATCTTGAATCTATCCGAATCGAAATATAGACTTTTTGCCTAGGCTTTCACATATTATATGATTATATGTTGAATTCGATATGCCAGTTCGAAGGCTTGATTCAATTCGATATGCCATTTCGACTGGATATGCCGATTGGATGACTCAATTCGATTCGTATCAAAATATCGATTTTTGCCCAGACATACTGTCAGTGCCGATTGGTACATTATATTTTTTTTGCCAATAGTTTTCGAGAAGTTTGGGTCGATTCACCTTTACCATGATTTCATTTTTCAATAAATCAGGTCACCATGATTCTACTATAAAGCAGAAAGACTCTCAATTCGGAAAATTCTGAATCGATTTTTGATTCTCAAAAACTATCAATTCGAATCATATCCATTCCAATCAAATTATGAATCGATTCACATGGAGTTGAATTGATTCGGTGTGCCATTTTGATTCTATTCGATTCGCTTCAATTTTTATCTTGAATCTATTTGACGATCGATTCGAATCGAAATATAGACTTTTTGCCCAGGCCTTCACATATTATTTAGATTATATGTCAAATTCGATATGTCAATTCGATTCGAAGGCTTGATTCAATTCAATGAGCTGATTCGATTTGATGTGCCATTTTGATTCGATTCGACATGCCGATTTGATGACTCGATTCGAATCAAAATATTGATTTTTTGCCCCGATGTACTCTCAGTGCCGATTGGTACATTACATTTTTTTGCCAATAGTTTTCGAGAAGTTTGGGTAGATTCACCTTTAACATGATAATGTAATTTTTCAATCAATAAATCAGGTCACCATGATTCCACTATAGAGCAGAAAGACTCTCAATTGGGCCTGTGCAATTCGGGAAATTCTGAATCGATTTTTGATTCGCAAAAATTATCAGTTCTAATCATATTCTACTATTCCAATCAAATCATGAATCGATTCACATGAAGTCGAATTGATTCGATGTGCTATTTTGATTATATTCGCTTCAATTTTTATCTTGAATCTATCCGAATCGAAATATAGACTTTTTGCCTAGGCTTTCACATATTATTATATATGATTATATGTTGAATTCGATATGCCAATTCGATTCGAAGGCTTGATTCAATTCGGTGTGCCATTTCGATTGGATATGCCGATTTGATGGCTCAATTTGATTCGTATCAAAATATCGATTTTTTGCCCAGACATACTCTCAATGCCGATTGGTACATTATAATTTTTTTCCAGTAGTTTTCGAGAAGTTTTCGGTAGATTCACCTTTACCATGATGTCATTTTTCAATAAATCAGGTCACCATGATTCTACTATAAAGAAGAAAGACTCTCAATTCGGAAAATTCTGAATCGATTTTTGATTCGAAAAAACTATCAATTCGAATCATATCCATTCCAATCAAATTATGAATCGATTCACATGGAGTTGAATTGATTCGATGTGCCATTTTGATTCTATTCGATTCGCTTCAATTTTTATCTTGAATCTATTTGACGATCGATTCGAATCGAAATATAGACTTTTTGCCCAGGCCTTCACATATTATTTAGATTATATGTCAAATTCGATATGTCAATTCGATTCGAAGGCTTGATTCAATTTAATGAGCTGATTCGATTTGATGTGCGATTTCGATTCGATTCGACATGCCGATTTGATGACTCGATTCGAATCAAAATATTGATTTTTTGCCCGATGTACTCTCAGTGCCGATTGGTACATTACATTTTTTTTGCCAATAGTTTTCGAGAAGTTTGGGTAGATTCACCTTTACCATGATAACGTAATTTTTCAATCAATAAACCAGGTCACCATGATTCCACTATAAAGCAGAAAGACTCTCAATTGGGCCTGTGCAATTCGGGAAATTCTGAATCGATTTTTGATTCGCAAAAATTTTCAATTCTAATCATATCCTACTATTCCAATCAAATCATGAATCGATTCACATGGAGTCGAATTGATTCGATGTGCTATTTTGATTATATTCGCTTCAATTTTTATCTTGAATCTATCCGAATCGAAATATAGACTTTTTGCCTAGGCTTTCACATATTATTATATATGATTATATGTTGAATTCGATATGCCAATTCGATTCGAAGGCTTGATTCAATTCGATGTGCCATTTCGATTGGATATGCCGATTTGATGGCTCAATTTGATTCGTATCAAAATATCGATTTTTTGCCCAGACATACTCTCAATGCCGATTGGTACATTATAATTTTTTCCAGTAGTTTTCGAGAAGTTTTCGGTAGATTCACCTTTACCATGATGTCATTTTTCAATAAATCAGGTCATCATGATTCTACTATAAAGAAGAAAGACTCTCAATTCGGAAAATTCTGAATCGATTTTTGATTCGCAAAAACTATCAATTCGAATCATATCCATTCCAATCAAATTATGAATCGATTCACATGGAGTTGAATTGATTCGGTGTGCCATTTTGATTCTATTCGATTCGCTTCAATTTTTATCTTGAATCTATTTGACGATCGATTCGAATCGAAATATAGACTTTTTGCCCAGGCCTTCACATATTATTCAGATTATATGTTAAATTCGATATGTCAATTCGATTCGAAGGCTTGATTCAATTCGATGAGCTGATTCGATTTGATGTGCGATTTCGATTCGATTCGACATGCCGATTTGATGACTCGATTCGAATCAAAATATTGATTTTTTGCCCCGATGTACTCTCAGTGCCGATTGGTACATTACATTTTTTTTTTGCCAATAGTTTTTGAGAAGTTTAGGTAGATTCACCTTTACCATGATTTCATTTTTCAATAAATCAGGTCACCATGATTCTACTATAAAGCAGAAAAACTCTCAATTCGGAAAATTCTGAATCGATTTTTGATTTGCAAAAACTATCAATTCGAATCATATCCACTCCAATCAAATTATGAATCGATTCACAGGAAGTTGAATTGATTCGATGTGCCATTTTGATCCTATTCGATTCACTTCAATTTTTATCTTGAATCTATTTGACGATCGATTCGAATCGAAATATAGACTTTTTGCCCAGGCCTTCACATATTATTTAGATTATATGTCAAATTCGATATGTCAATTTGATTCGAAGGCTTGATTCAATTCGATGAGCTGATTCGATTTGATGTACCATTTCGATTCGATGAATCAATTCGATTCGTAGGTACATTATAGTTTTCGAGAAGTTTGGGTAGATTCACCTTTACCATGATACCGTCAATTTTCAATAAATTAGGTCAGCATGGTTCCATGCAATTCGAGAAATTCTGAATCGATTTTCGATTCGCAAAAATTATCGATTCGAATCAGTTGATCGAATCATATCCTACTATTCGAATAGAATCATGAATCGATTCGCATGAAATCGGGTTGATTCGATGTGCCATTTTGATTCAATTCGATTCGCTTCAATTTTGATCTTGAATCGATGAATCTATTCGAAAAGATCGATTCGAATAGAAATATAGACTTTTGCCCAGGCCTTTCATTTTCACATATTATTATTTAGATTATATGTTAAATTCGATATGTCAATTCGATTCGAAGGCTTGATTCAATTCGATGAGCTGATTTGATTTGATGTGCCAATTTCGATTTGATTCGACATGCCGATTTGATGACTCGATTCGATTTCAATCAAAATATCGATTTTTTGCCTATTGCCGATTGGTACATTACATTTTTTTTGCCAATAGTTTTCGAGAAGTTTGGGTAGATTCACCTTTACCACGTTCAAACTGTAGTGGTGTAGTCTGTTGCACAGGAGTTGATTTAGTGAACTATCCACCCCGTAAACCATCCCTTGCACCTTGCGATTTCTTCCTTTTCATCATCATAAGGTTCTCAGTCCGAAGACTGGTTGGACGCGTACCTCCATTCTTTTCTATTCTGAGCTAACCTACGCATTTCCCTAAAAGTAGAACATCCTATATCTCTAACTATTTGAGAGCAGTAGTCTAATCTAGGCCTACCCCTACCTCTTTTTATTCCTATCTCTGACTCTAGTATGTCGTGAACTATTCCTTCGTGTCTTAGAAGGTGTCCTACCATCCTATCTCTCCTACTCTTTATTGTTTTCCATACCTTTCGCCTTTCCCCAACTCTTTCTAATACTTCCCTATTGCTAACCTTATCTATCCACGGTATCTTCATCATGCGTCTGTAACACCACAGTTCAAACGCTTCTACTCTTTTTCTATCCGCTTCTCCTATTGTCCAAGTTTCGCACCCGTATAATGCCGTACTCCATACATACGACTTTAAGAGTCTCTTCCTAGTCTCTATATTAACCGTTCTCGAACATAACAGTTGTTTCTTTTTGTTAAACGCAACTCGTCCCTGCGCCATTCTTTGTTTTATATCTTTAGTGCTCCTACCGTCTTGGGTTATTTTACTTCCTAGGTAGCAGAAATCCGCGACCTCCTCTATCTTCTCATTTCCTATTCGTATTTCAATTTTAGTTCTATTTTCACTCCATCTACATACCAAAATTTTAGTTTTCTTTTTATTGATTTTCATGCCGTAGCCCTGTGTCAAAACTGCTTCCATTTCATTCAAAGCCGCTCCTAATTCTTCTTTGCTAGATGCTAACACTGCTATATCATCCGCAAATCTGAGCATGTTAATAGTTTGGCCCTGTACATTGATCCCTGAGGCTGTTCTTTCCTTAACAATATTAATCGCATCTTCGATATATAAGTTGAAAACTAGAGGTGACAATGCACATCCCTGTCTCACTCCCTTCCGGATATCTACTTCCCTTCGTTCCTGCTCACATTCTATAACTGCCTTTTGCTCTTTGTAGAGATTATGTATTATTCTTCTGTCCCTGTATTTCATCCCTACCTTTCTCAGCACTTCGAACATCTTCCCCCATTTTACGTTGTCGAAGGCTTTTTCTAAATCTACAAATCCTATATATACGCTCTTTCTCTTTTCTATCGTTTTTTCTATAATTACTCGTAAAGCTAGAATGGCCTCGCGCGTTCCTCTATTTCGTCTAAATCCGAACTGATCTTCTCCTAATATTTCTTCCGCCTTTTTCTCCATCCTTCTTTGCACAATTCTAGTTAAAATTTTTGACGCATGGGAAGTTAAACTGATAGTTCTAAAATTTTCGCATCTATCCGCGCCTTTCCTTTTTGGCAAAGCTACCATGATGTTCAGTTTGTAATCCTCTGGAATCTCGCCTGTCAGGTATATGCGACTAACCAATTTAAATAAACGATCTATTACCTCTTGACCTGCGCACTTTAAGATTTCTGCCTGCAAGCCATCTATACCTGGTGCTTTATTATTCCTTAAACTTTTTAGTGCTAGCTCAAACTCTTCTCTCATTATAGGACTCCCTAGGTTATCCCCTTCTACACTGCTTTCACTTTCTAATATATCTTGCACTTCCTGTCCCGCATATAAGTTTCCTAAATATTCTTTCCACCTATCTGCCTTCTCCCCGCTTTCGATTAGGATATCTCCTGCCTCATTCCTAATGCTTTTGGTACTAGATCCAATTTCTCTAAAATTTCTCCTAATTATTTTATATGCTTCATCAGTCTTTCCTATTTCGAACTTATTTTCCACTTCTTTGCACTTATCATCGATCCATTGCTCTTTCGCTTTCTACATTTCCGAATAATTTCCCACTTGATCGCCTTATATCTTTGTTTCCCTATTTCATCTAACTTATTTTTATATTTGCGCCTTTCCACTATTAGACTCACAATATGTTTTGTTATCCAGGGTTTCCTACTTTCATTCTGTTTATGACCCAAAATATCCCTAGCTGAGGAAACTAAACTATTTTTAATGCAATTCCATTCTTCCTCTATGTCCCTAACAATATTTTCGCCCGCGCTCTTTAGTACTTCGTTTGTCTTTTTCTCGAACTTATCGCGCGTATCATCATCTTTTAGTTTCTCTGGGTCAAGATACCTTCTTCCGCTTCGTTTTTTCAAAATCTTAAATTTAAGATTGGCCTTCATAACGACTATATTGTGATCACTATCTATATCTGCTCCTGGATAACTTCTACAATCCCTAACTTGATTTCTAAATCTTTGCCTAACAAGAATGTAATCTATTTGATATCTCCCTAGGTCTCCTGGCATCTTCCACGTGTAGCGTCTCCTAACATGATGGTGAAATAGAGTGTTCGCGATCGTTAAGTTATGTTTATCGCAGAACTCTATCAGTCTCACTCCCCTATCGTTCCTATTGCCTAATCCAAAGGGACCAACTATTCCGCCCTCTCGCCCTGTGCCTACAACTGCATTGAAATCTCCTATAATTATTAAATTTTCGTGTCCTCTCACAAAATCTAGCACATGTTCAATATCACTATAAACTGCCTCTACGACCTCATCACTGTAGTTAGAAGTGGGCATATATACCTGTATTATTACTGTTTTTACAGGTTTCGAATCTAACCTAACCATAACTACCCTGTCACTTTGCTGTGTATTACTCTAAAATCTCCGCTCCAGAAGTCTCCGGCTTCTGGCCATCGCACTTCACTAATACCTACTACATCTAATGCTAACCTATCCATCTCAATTTTCAAATTCTCTAACTTTCCTACTTGTTTCATGCTTCTAACATTCCACTCTCCGACTCGTGAGATGTTACACTTATCATTTCTGATGACTCCCCCCGAAGCAGTCCCCGCCAGGAGATCCAAATGTGGGACTATTTTACCTCTGGAATATTTTACTCCAGAAAGTGCCATCATCATAAATTCGAAGTACGCTGTACTAGGGATAGAATAATGTGGTGGTTTCCCGTTGCCTTCCACATCGCAGTAGTGTGTATCACAGTGCCATACAGACCCTCACGATCTCTGCCACTATGATTACTGAAAGAGCTGCTGCCCCCTTTTATTGAATATTAAAAATCAAATGCACACTAGAACCTGTAACTCACCTGAAGCTGCGGTTGACAAAAAAACTGCAAGAAATTACTTCTGCACATTTTTATTTTCCATTGTAATGTTTATGGTACAAAAGTATACACTGTTCATCAACATACCAATAGTTTTTAAGGCACAACGCTACTGCAGCAACTTAACAAGGCTCACAGAGGACTTACAGTTAAAAATAGAACGAAATTCTCATCATAAATATACATAAAAAATTTCGTTTCTATAAGTACGATTTAATCAAAATATAATATCAAAATAAAAATTTTCATGAGCAAAACAAAGATATTTACAGTATAAATATTCGAGGGATACTTAAAATTAAAGGCATAAAAACAATAATATCCATTACGTATTAAAATATCCTAATAGTTTCTTCATATAATATTGGCCACATATTTTTATCAACTAGTTTGTTTTGTAAAGTAAAACGCTTAAAATACTTGACGTAAACTAGCTTCGGACGTAGGTGGCAAAATTTAAAATAAATACAAAAATATAACGCGATAACACACATAAAATTCACTTAGTAAAATGACTCGAAAAAATAACTAACGAGAAAAATAAATTACTACTACAGTCGAACGAAAATTTATAAATCACAATATTTCTAATGCATTTTCATGTAAAACTTAAAAATTGTTACACAGCACAGCCTTTTTTACTGCCATACAAAACTTTAAGCTCGGGGAAAATAATTTTCCGTATCAGTTGATTCGTCTTACTAGCTAACATGGCCCTCTTCGAATCCTTCTTGTACACTTTTATGCCCGGCTTATGAACTAGGAAAGCGTTGTCTAATATTAAAAAGTCATAGTCTAGCACGCACAGAGCATATCCCTGAAAAAAGAAAGGCAAATAGTTAATCATCGGAAATAAACAATTTACACAGAACTGTCAAAATTTCAAGGCTATCGTGATTGCAAATTGCTCAGGCTAATTCGATAGAACACTACCCTCGTATTTCTTAATTGATTGTAGGTACTTTTTGAACGTGTATTTTTTATCTTACCTATATTGCAATTTGATGAGGGAAAAGACGTAGAGGAACAAAACCAGGAAGAAGAGCGAAACAGTCATATAGAAAAAAGAAGGGGGAACACAAGGAGAATAAGCGACAAAAGATGGTAACAAATTATATCAACGGGAAGATGAGAAACTTTAATCAAGAGGTAGCACTTGGTGGGGGATGTAGATGACCAATTAGAAGTAAGGGCTCAATATTTCGAACATATGCTAAATGAAGGGCAGGAAACAAGCCAGGAAGAAAGTGAGTATGCAGTGATCAAAGAGGAGGAAGATAAGGATCTAAGAGATTTCCCGAGTGGACTAAAACATTTTCACTAGATCCTCAAGGAAATGAAGAGCAATAAAAGCATGGGGAAAATGGTGCTGTGGTAGAATTTTTTAAGGAAAAGAGAGGCAGAGTACAAGCGTGAGTATACCATTTGATACTGGAAATATGGTGAGCTGAACAAATGCCTTCAGCCTGGAAAGAAGAAACAAAACATATTGCCAAAATACCGAGGTATAGTCAGATCTTCACTTTCCGGAATATTCTGTTATGAGCAAAATTTAGATTTGTATACGCTTTTCATCAATTTTAAACAAGCCTACGGTACAGTGAATAGACCCAATGGCTGATTTACACTTTGGAGTTTTTCGCCCTTCCAGTTAAAATTGTAAACCTTGTGAAGATCACTTTGAAAGGCATTTTGATTTCTTTAATTCATAAAAGAAACCAAAGATCTTTTAGAAGGCATCGACTACATATTGTTTTTGAGTTACATAAAATAAGAACTTGCCAACCTGAGTCATTTTATCACTTTTTCCCTCCCAACTGAGGCGCTCATCGTACAAGGGATCCGCATGGGTTCCTATAAAAATAGGCTCCCAATGCACAAACCTCCCATTTCTCTTCCCGGCGTGAAAAACATGCAGGCCTTTTGTCTCGTTCGCTGTCTGCCATTCCTTCGACTTTGGGACACTATGGCACCCGGCACACAGTTTTTGGTGGAACGGCACCGCCGTACCGTTCGACAACATCTCCTAAAACAACAAAAGAATTTGCAATGCTAACATAACGTATTCGTAGATAGACAGTTGTGTATGGAAAGGCAAAGGTTTTCCAAAAAGATGGAGGGAGGGACTGACAGTGCCAATAAGAAAGAAAGGAGATGGGAGAGAAATAACAGATTACAGAGGAGTGACACGAAGAAGAAGGGAGGGATTAATAGAAAAACATTATTTGAGATGTTGGAAAGAAAGAATGCAAGAAAGAAAATACAGAGAGGAGTCAGACAAGGGTGTCCCCTGAGCCCATACTTATTTACCATCTTCCTGTCAGATTTAGAAGAGGTAATGGGAAAGGGACAGGCAGGAGGAGTGATAATAGGGAAAAAGAAATATTGAACACTAGCATAATATATGGATGAAATAGTCCTCTTGGCAAAGGAAGAGAAAGAACTAAAGGAGATGCTGAGAAGAATGGAAAGATATTTGGAGAAGAAAGAACTAGTATTGAACACGGAGAAGACTAAAATTATGAGATTCTGGAAAGAGGGGGGGGAAAGAAGTCGCATAGAGAAGTGGGAGTGGAAGGAGGAAGAGTTGGAGGAGGTGGGGGAGTTTAAATATCTAGGATTCACCTTACAAAAGAATGGGGGCCAAGAGAAGCATGTAAGAGAGGTAGTAAAAAAGGCAACGATAGCAATGAAGCATATGGGGAATAGGAAAGAGGAATTTTGGGGGCGACTGGAAAAGAAAGAGAGCCATGAAATATGAGGAAAAGTTAAGAGGTGGGGGTGGGAACAAGTTAGCGAGGCAGTGTTGGGAAGAGGTACGGAAGGGAGGAAGAGAAAAATCGAAATGGGAGGAGAGGCAAGAGAAATTTTATCAGCAGAAGAAGTGGAGAACTTGAGAACAGCAGGATGGAACATGGTGAGAAAGGTAGAGGAGGGAGACAGGCAAATGCAAGTGCAGGATAAAGAAGAAAAGATAAGACAATCAAGATACAACAACAAAAATAAAGAAATGAGGACAGCAGGGCTGCCGAGATATGTATCTACGAAGTAGGGGAAGGGAAGAGAAGATAATAAAGGTAGCGAAGTTTAGACTGGGAAATGAGATGAGAGGTGGAAGGTATTGGAAAAGCGAAGACAGAAGAATGTGTAGGGTATGTGGGGCGGAGGAGACATTGGAACATGTGTTAGAGAGGTGTTGTTGGAGAGAGAACACGGAACAGGTGAGAGTGGAAATGATACTGGAGGAAAGCGGAAGAGGGGAGAAGTGGATAGAATTGATTCAGAAGCAATAAATCCATTATCTATCTATCTAGGTAGACAGCCCCCAAAACAATATACTAACCTTTAAGACAGTCTTCGTTTCTGGAACTTGCTGATTGGCACTAACTTCAAACAGGTGAAGTGGAAACACTTTAGGATTTCCACTCAGCAGAGGGCCGATGTTACGCGCTATCATTTCTAGGAACTGTGGAATTATGTTTGGACTAGGATACAATTCTATGTCTGATGGAAGTATGTAGTGGGTTTGGGCCGTTTCCCTCGCGACGTTCCTTCCAACGTTCACCGGATACAAGAGTTTCTTCTGGGCCTTGTACATTTGTTCGGAACTGACGTTTAAATAGGGGGCCGGCAAGGAACAGTTGAAGGGCTCCTGCAGAGCGTTATGTGACCTGGGCACCTGCGAAAAATCGGAAAGAAGAATATTTCACTCGAGTTTCCAAAAAAATTGCTCACCTCTTTAGGAACATGCTTCGTACTAAAATACACATGGAACGTTACTAACTCCCTAACCAACGGAGTGGTGCAATCCCTAAGATGGGCAATGGAATCGAGGGTGTTCTTGAAATCTGTGCCCGGGGCATGTAGAGCGATGCTGAGTGGGCCTCTCCACCTTTCCAGTAGAGGAATTAGATTGTCCATAAAAGAATAATCTGCGTGAGTAGTGTATGTAACACTCTCGTGACATTTAAAAGTAGTGTCTGCTTGGATGTAGTTGTACAGCACCCAGTAGTCACCCCTTTGTTGAGTCTTGAACAACATAGGCTTATCTACACAGTTCGTAACTTCTTTAACTCTTTCTAAAACGTCAAATGGTTTCTTAGTTGTTGTCGTAGTTGTGTACGGCTTAACGTCATTTAGTTTCGTTTCTAAAGTTTTAATAGAAATCACTTCTTCTTTCACTACATTTTCAGGCTGCAAGAGATTCACTTGTTCCTGCTGGGAGTCCAAGGCAGCTAAATTTCTCCCAGACTGTTGCAGCTGCCGTATTATGTGCGTAGCTCCTTTGTTAGTCCCGATGTACACCAACAAATACAAAATTACCAGCACGAACACGCACTTAGCGATAAACACTCTACGGTTCGCGTACATTTTCTTGGGGCATACGAAATTAAAACATTTCTTTATAGTCATTAGGGTTTCAGACGGTGCTTCTTACGGCCTGGAGGTCTAACGTGGATGTAGTGGCGGGAGGGTTCCAACATTACCGTTGATCAAGGATACACCAGGTTTGCCCATATGTGGTCGCAGGGTTCCAACATCCTTCCATCAGATCGAATGTCTGAAAAAATGCAGTATATCAGCAAAAAATGCTTAAGAAAGTCATATTATGGATATTTTGCATCTCTGCACTGCCCACACTTTCTCTAAATAATCTTCTCTCATTCGTTGCTGGATGCTCGACCTCTCCCAAAGTGGATAAGACAAGTGGACCGACTTGCCTCTAAAAAGTGAGAAGTATTTGTCCGAGCTTATAGGCAAAAGAAGGGAAGTGCGAGAGGGGAATCGGGCCGATTTTCCATATTTCACGCGTAGGAAATGCGACGCGCTCAAAATGTATCATGTCATAACTCCCTCAAAAATTGTCTTATCGAGTTGCAATTTTTTAAAAATTATTTCTTAAACTTTCAGGATGCTCACGAAATCTTTCAAATTGCAGTTACGTAATTACTTTTCATTCCGCTTTGCGATTTTCGAGACGATGTCTTTTTGGTGCAGTGGAATTTTCACCTATCGAGGAACTATGCTCATTTTTATAATTTGGAAAAACTTCCGGCGGCAACGTTATAGAGAAAGGATTGAATTTTATTTTACACCAAGATTCAATTCATTATCTCGTATAGAAAAAAAGTTATGGCGATTTGAACACGATAATCGTTCTGAGCGCGTAACTCTTGAAATCGTATACCTGTCGGTGGCAAACTTTTCCTTGCTCGTTGCATAACCCGAAACACAATAATTAGGCACTACACATTTTCGTCCCATTTTGATATTTTCGTTACACGGCGAATACTTATAAAATAAAACCAAATACGTCTGCACACATGTACAGTCTCCTAAAGATTGATGCTGTAACCGTTTCGTTGACGCACGCTACTGACTTCAAGAGTTACGCGCTCAGAACGATTATCGTGTTCAAATCGCCATAATTTTTTTTCTATCCGAGATAGTGAATTGAATCTTGGTGTAAGATAAAATTCAATCCTTTCTCTATAACTTTGCCGCTGGAAGTTTGGTCACTTTTTTGTATTTCTATCCTAATGTACCTACGTAAAACTGACGCGAGAAAAAGGAAGTACTTGTAGCATCCACTGTTACTGGTGAACAGTTCAGAATTCAAAGGGAAATAAGAAATGAAGGGGTAAAATAAAATTTTAAATATATCATCATAAGGTTCTCAGTCCGAAGACTGGTTGGACGCGTACCTCCATTCTTTTCTATCCTGAGCTAACCTACGCATTTCCCTAAAAGTAGAACATCCTACATCCCTAACTATTTGAGAGCAGTAGTCTAATCTAGGCCTACCCCTACCTCTTTTTATTCCTATCTCTGACTCTACTATGTCACGAACTATTCCTTCGTGTCTTAGAAGGTGTCCTACCATCCTATCTCTCCTACTCTTTATTGTTTTCCATATCTTTCGCTTTTCCCCAACTCTTTCTAATACTTCCCTATTGCTAACCTTATCTATCCACGGTATCTTCATCATGCGTCTGTAGCACCACATTTCAAACGCTTCTACTCTTTTTCTATCCGCTTCTCCTATTGTCCAAGTTTCGCACCCGTATAATGCCGTACTCCATACATACGACGTTAAGAGTCTCTTCCTAGTCTCTATATTAACCGTTCTCGAGCATAACAGTTGTTTCTTTTTGTTAAACGCAACTCGGCCCTGCGCCATTCTTTGTTTTATATCTTTAGTGCTCCTACCGTCTTGAGTTATTTTACTTCCTAAGTAGCAGAAATCCGCGACCTCCTCTATCTTCTCATTTCCGCCGAAGCCCTGTGTCAAAACTGCTTCCATTTCATTCAAAGCCGCTCCTAATTCTTCTTTGCTAGATGCTAACACTGCTATATCATCCGCAAATCTGAGCATGTTAATAGTTTGGCCCTGTACATTGATCCCTGAGGCTGTTCTTTCCTTAACAATATTAATCGCATCTTCGATATATAAGTTGAAAACTAGAGGTGACAATGCACATCCCTGTCTCACTCCCTTCCGGATATCTACTTCCCTTTGTTCCTGCTCACATTCTATAACTGCCTTTTGCTCTTTGTAGAGATTATGTATTATTCTTCTGTCCCTGTATTTCATCCCTACCTTTCTCAGCACTTCGAACATCTTCCCCCATTTTACGTTGTCGAAGGCTTTTTCTAAATCTACAAATCCTATATAGACGCTCTTTCTCTTTTCTATCGTTTTTTCTATAATTACTCGTAAAGCTAGAATGGCCTCGCGCGTTCCTCTATTTCGTCTAAATCCGAACTGATCTTCTCCTAATATTTCTTCCGCCTTTTTCTCCATCCTTCTTTGCACAATTCTAGTTAAAATTTTTGACGCATGGGAAGTTAAACTGATAGTTCTAAAATTTTCGCATCTATCCGCGCCTTTCCTTTTTGGCAAAGCTACTATGATGTTCCGTTTGTAATCTTCTGGAATCTCGCCTGTCAGGTATATGCGACTAACTAGTTTAAATAAACGATCTATTACCTCTTGACCTGCGCACTTTAAGATTTCTGCCTGCAAGCCATCTATACCTGGTGCTTTATTATTCCTTAAACTTTTTAGTGCTATCTCAAACTCTTCTCTCATTATAGGACTCCCTAGGTTATCCCCCTCTACACTGCTTTCGCTTTCTAATATATCTTGCACTTCCTGTCCCGCATATAAGTTTCCTAAATATTCTTTCCACCTATCTGCCTTCTCCCCACTTCCGATTAGGATATCTCCTGCCTCATTTCTAATGTTTTTGGTACTAGATCCAATTTCTCTAAAATTTCTCCTAATTATTTTATATGCTTCATCAGTCTTTCCTACTTCGAATTTATCTTCCACTTCTTTGCATTTATTATCGATCCATTGCTCTTTCGCTTTCCTACATTCCCGAATAATTTCCCACTTGATCGCCTTATATCTTTGTTTCCCTGTTTCATCTAACCTATTTTTATATTTTCGCCTTTCCTCTATTAGACTCACAATATGTTTTGTTAAATATATACTCGTGCTAAAATTGCTACAATTTTTACGAATCACAAACTGTTTCTCTTAAAAAGTTTTACGTAGACTGTAAGCCAAAAATGCTGAATCATAATTACAATAGATACAATATGTCAATGTGTAAAAATCCAGTTCTGTACGCATTTCGGTAATTGTATTGCTGTTATAATATCCCAATTTACCTTGTCCCAGTTTCCGAAACAAATCCACGAAAACGTGTTTTTCTTGTTGTGTAACACCTAAACTAATTAACAGTTTTGAACTAGGTATACAACTTCCCGTGTCCATGTTTGCGCGAATACTTCCTCATTTTCCACACCAGAAACTTTTGTTAGTACGTAGGTAATAAAACTTCTGGCACGTAATGCCGCATTACATTATTTGCATGGCGCAGAGGACCGTGTGGATGGCAAATATTTTTGGCACCGGTTCGCCAGACTTTATTGCAGCTAATACCTTGCCAAAAATTGCACATTACGTGATTTTAATCGGCATACAGCACCGGCCTTCGAATCGTATCATAATAAATCGTAAAATGTCTGAACTCTTTGTTAAAATGCGCGATGGCAAACTCGATTAGGAATATGTGCCGAATTTATAACGAACGCCTCCCCAACTCTCAGAAAAGCATTAGATTTGGTATTCCCGTCAGGTGGAGGTAGGTCAGGTAGGTCCCCGGGTAGGTAGGTCAGGACATAAGGCTTTTTTATAATGATTTATCAAAAAGGAATCTCAAAACACGGCCCACGTGAGAGCTATTAAAATTTCAGAGTCAAACAGTTCAGGAATAAACTACGAGTAAAATTAGGTACCTACCCAAGTGATCAGTTTTTACACAATGGAGAGAATAGAATAGGTTACGCATTATTATGTGAGTAGGCTCTTGTTATTATGAGACTTGGCAGCCTAGGCAAAGAATCCATGTCGGGGGCTGAATAAGCGAGAGGGACGTTCATAAAGACGAGAAAACGATAGACTTCAGTTGATTGATGGTGAAATACGCAGAACATTAAAGAATATTGGAAATAAAATACCAGAATTAACAATGTTCAAATAATGAGAAGCATTTTTAAGTAAATACAAATTTTTATCAACGGAAATGGAGATGCTCTGTCAATATTGATCAGTCTTCTCATGAATTAGATTGTTTTATTAATTCATTGGGAGATTCTATTATCTAAATTACGATTCTTGATAAATTTTGTATAAAACAACAGGAAGGGAAGTGGTATGGTAACTTTACTATACAAGAAAACATTGCTGGCGTATCTTACATGGAAGTTAAATAATCCGTGATGGTAGGTAGGGGTAGGCCCAGATTAGACTACTTCTCTCAAATAATGTAGTTGCTTTTAGGGAAATGCGTAGGAAAGGAAAATGCTGTATTCATCTTGAATGTCACTAACTGTATAACAAATTTGACTGATTGAACTTTGACCGTTTCTAAGCTTTATTGATCTCTCAATTTCTCACTTCTCACAGCAATGATACATTTATTAATTCCTCGTGTAGTTATTTATGAAATTTGGGAAGGCGCAGAAACGTACTGCGGTAAACCAAGTGTGTACATAGTAAATTGCGCTAGTATACCTGCATAATCTCTTTTTATTGCCACGAACAGGCACAATTAATATTTCCTGGCAATATTCCAGCACCCAAACTATACCCCAAAGAACTATTAAATAAAAACAATATTTGACGATATTTTTTCGTTTAATTAAACGATTGTTAAAAAAACTAACTGTGTAAATAGCAAATACACATAGACGATAATAGCTCTTCAAAACTGCCAACATGTCCCAAGGATGTTGACATTATTAAATCATTATTTGTTTAATTTAATGTGATTCCGTTCTAAGTTTCAAAATTTCCGAATTAATTTCGCTATTAACAGCGTGATTCGCTATTTGGACATGCACCAAGGTCCCAACTTTTTATTGTGAAAGTAAACCCCCGTTGCCACACTCAAAATGTCAAGTGTCTGGAACAACAAGGTTCTTTGTGTCTCGAAACCCCCATTTACTGCTAAAAAAACTTCGCCAAGGAATTCTCCATGAATTTGTTTGATGAACATTCATTTTTACAGACATTATTGACGCTGGATAATGCAGATGTGCCAGTATAGAACCAAAATTGGTCACAGGAAATTAACAAAAATTTGCTATCAACTTCTTAAACGTTAGTAACAATCTATTTGTTTATCAGCCCGGGTAGCTCAGTCGGTAGAGCATTGGACTTTTAATCCAAGGGTCCAGGGTTCAAGTCCCTGCTCGGGCGCAACTTTTTTGTTATTTATCGCCACTTAAGAAACAATAACACACAAATTGCGTTCGTGCCTATTATATAAAAGTGGAATACTGTACTCGTAGAAAGTGTAAAGTGTAAAACAGTGCATACAGGAAGTAGCCCTTGCAACGAATGCTGCTATAGAAACGTGCAATACATAGAGGCACGATTCCTTGACAAGTAAAAATAAATTTGACTTTTTCGTGTCACGGCAATCAACAATAGCAATTTTTTGATTGGCTGCAACCCATTGAATAATGCGTTTATTAACGGTAAAAGCAAATGGTATACACATTTCAAAGATGTACCTATTTTGTTTCGGATATTATGTTTACTTTATACAAGACACTAGTAAATGATGTGGAACGAAAGGAAATAATTAAAAGATAAAACGAGTTATGTATGGGAAATGCGGCTAAAAATTTCCTTTCTGAGGTAAACTTTGAGTAGCGGAATTTTGTTATCGCAACTGGTTTTATCGAGACCACAGTAACGCTTTGGTTAACACTCGGTGATACGTTCTTGAATTTCTACAGTTCTACGTAAAGAAGGGTTTGACGGGGTCAATTTAATAGGGAAGAAATTCTTGCGCACGTTAAACTCAAATAAGGCCTTCTTTACTATTCCCATTATTGTAAACTGTCAATTTTTTTCGAAACTGATGGAGGTCGCTACATAAGCCTGAGCATGAGGAATATGGGATAAGTCTTTAGTGGTAATAATACGTAACAAATCCAAAATTCATCTTAATAGAGAATACTAAACACTTTGTTTTTATGATTCATGCAAATTGTAACAACCAAACGGACAGGTCAAGAGAAACGACACCAACGACGGAAAACGATTAGATCTGGATTTACGAAGGAAAGAAGGTGAAATACATTATATGATAACATGTAGTCCAAGTAGGTCGAATGAAGAGAGAAATCTGAAGAGAGACAGAGAAATGAACAAAGGTACTGGACGAAAAGGGAGATAAGTGGTTACTTGGAATGTAAGAGAGACTTAGGAAGGGTCAATAAGAAATTTGAGAGAAGTTTTAGACCAACACAAATTGCAAGAAACTAAACAGAGGGGGGGGTTGAAATAAATAATGTGGGATTCATAGTAAATGAAGAAGTCGAGGAAGTTGTAGTGGGATTCCAGGCACTCTCAGAGATAATCTGCAGCCTTTGAATAAGAGGAAAATACAAGAAAATAAAAATAATCAATGTCCACATGCTAAAGGAAGACAAAGAGCTGGAAATAAAAGATGAACAATGTGAAAAATTAGCAGAAATGCTGGAGAAAATACCCAAGTATGACCTAAAAATAATAGCAGGAGACTTCAATGCAAAGGTAGGAAAAGAAGAAATGTATAAAAATGTTACAGGAGGAAAAAGTAAACATATGGTGTTCTATGGTTCCCGAAGCAGAGTGACAGTTAACGGAGAGCTGTCAGTGCCTATGGTAATGACAGAGAGCGAGATATGGCGGAAAGGGAATTATTTACCATTCAAGAAACCAATGCATTGCATTTGCAGATGACATGGTATTGATAACTAGATCTAAAGGAGTTGAAGAATGTCTTAAAATAACGTATACAGTTTTGAGATGGTCGAGAGTTTTGACTATCTGGGTGAAGAATGAGGAAAGTATTGAAATAGACAAGAGGATGTTGAAGGGAAGTAGAGGTTTGGGGGGGAGCTGATAAGGATATTCAGATCTAAAGTGGTGTCAAGAGCAGCAAACGTCATAGTGTAGACTGTATAGAACAGTCATACGTCCAGTAGTGCTGTATGGAAGTGAAGTGTGGATTCTAAATAAGACAATAAGTTAGAAATTTGGGTGAGGAAAATCTGAAGGAAAATTTATGGGAGACAAGATTGTGGAAGCGAAGTACCAATGAATAAGTAATGAGGAGGTGTATGGATATCCAGCTATTTCTCGGGTTGTGAAAGCACATCAGAAGGCAGCCTAGACCTGAGTGTAAATGAATTACCAAGAAATATTCTTTAAAAAGATCATACTCACTTCAAACCGCCTCCTCATCAATAGTTTTAAGCGACACTAAAATTAGATCACTAATAAACTGATATACCTATTGAAAGTCAAACGACCTCCATGCTGTTCAAAGAACAAATTTACACTAACTGAAAAATCTTGATGAACACAGGTCAGCAGTGTGGATTTAAGATAAAATAAATATTACGTCAGGTACTTTTAATGTTAATTAAGGAAGATGCCCAAGAAAAAAATCAGCCTCACGGTGATATCATAAACGATAAGAATGTTATTATTACCTGGACGATGATCGAAGCAACACTACAATAAAGATAGTGTGTGTGTGTGTTTGTATATTCAACTGCGTCACACACTTTACTGTTAACTGTTAAAAAATTCTGCGAATCTGAGGTAAGACGCTAAATTAAAATTATACGCGCCAAGAATTTATCGGTAATGTGCAAAATCAGACAGGGCATGGTGAATTAAACAATTTTTTTTCTATCGCGGCTGGAGGCAAGGCTTTCGTGAAGGACGGTCGTTAAGTTGACATGTATCTATAAAAAGAAGAGTCTAGCACTCTATTCATCACCTCTAATAATTAATTATTACCTCAATATCCGCAAACCAACGGCGCAGTTTCTTGTTGGTGCTGTTCTTTAAAACATAAAATCTGTTTTTAGGGTTCTGTGCCCTTATTTTCTCACTATCCGTCCGTCAGTTCGTCCGTCTGTCCCAGCCTCCTAAACTATACACTCATGCTACTTGAAACGGCGCGTGAATTTCCTTCTCGGAAAAATCGAAGATTCGGGGCTCATTCAATGTCACAGGAACGATGTTTCTAAACTTGATCTTCGACAGAATCCGGATAAACTTAAAATTTTTACATATATGAACATTTTTCAATGCCAGCTTAGTTGAGCTAATATTCTGTGATGTTTCACAGCATCACCCTTGTCTATATATTACTAGTCAGGTAATCCCAATGTCATTTTTCTTAACATTTTTTGAAGCTTCGTGAAGGGGACCACCTTAGGTTGCACATTACTGAAGCAAATTTCTGAAGTAATTTAAGAAATCCGAAATGCAGTCAATGCAGGTTGTTTCATTTAAAGAATACAGTTGGATGCTGTGCAGAAGAAATGGGGCAATCTGTATAAGTGAAAATAATTATTTTAGTACGTATCTTAAGGGGGCTTGTCGAAGTCTCGTCTGCCTCGCTCACGCTCGCTCGTTGCTTGTCCCTGGGAACTAGGTGTTCGTTAGAAGTTTTTCAATATTGCATGTTTCGAATGTGCATGGAAAACCGCAAACCACTGATTTCGTCCTTTTGGGACTTATCGGTACGGTGCTTTGCCCTACACACTCGAACTATGCAATATTGCTTGCTGTATATATACTTACACGCTAGGTGTAAGTATTAGCATCATCATAAGGTTCTCAGTCCGAAGACTGGTTGGACGCGTACCTCCATTCTTTTCTATCCTGAGCTAACCTACGCATTTCCCTAAAAGTAGAACATCCTACATCCCTAACTATTTGAGAGCAGTAGTCTAATCTAGGCCTACCCCTACCTCTTTTCATTCCTATCTCTGAATCTAGTATGTCGCGAACTATTCCTTCGTGTCTCAGAAGGTGTCCTACCATCCTATCTCTCCTACTCTTTATTGTCTTCCATACCTTTCGCTTTTCCCCAACTCTTTCTAATACTTCCCTATTGCTAACCTTATCTATCCATGGTATCTTCATCATGCGCCTGTAGCACCACATTTCAAACGCTTCTTCTCTTTTTCGATCCGCTTACCCTATTGTCCAAGTTTCGCACCCGTATAATGCCGTACTCCATACGTACGATTTTAAGAGTCTCTTCCTAGTCTCTATATTAACCGTTCTCGAGCATAATAGTTGTTTCTTTTTGTTAAACGCAACTCGGCCCTGCGCCATTCTTTGTTTTATATCTTTAGTGCTCCTACCGTCTTGAGTTATTTTACTTCCTAAGTAGCAGAAATCCGCGACCTCCTCTATCTTCTCATTTCCTATTTGTATTTCCATTTTAGTTCTATTTTCACACCCCCTACATACCAAAATTTTAGTTTTCTTTTTATTGATTTTCATGCCGTAGCCCTGTGTCAAAACTGCTTCCATTTCATTCAAAGCCGCTCCTAATTCTTCTTTGCTAGATGCTAACACTGCTATATCATCCGCAAATCTGAGCATGTTAATAGTTTGGCCCTGTACATTGATCCCTGCGGCTGTTCTTTCCTTAACAATATTAATCGCATCTTCGATATATAAGTTGAAAACTAGAGGTGACAATGCACATCCCTGTCTCACTCCCTTCCGGATATCTACTTGCCTTCGTTCCTGCTCACATTCTATAACTGCCTTTTGCTCTTTGTAGAGATTATGTATTATTCTTCTGTCCCTGTATTTCATCCCTACCTTTCTCAGCACTTCGAACATCTTCCCCCATTTTACGTTGTCGAAGGCTTTTTCTAAATCTACAAATCCTATATAGACGCTCTTTCTCTTTTCTATGGTTTTTTCTATAATTACTCGTAAAGCTAGAATGGCCTCGCGCGTTCCTCTATTTCGTCTAAATCCGAACTGATCTTCTCCTAATATTTCTTCCGCCTTTTTCTCCATCCTTCTTTGCACAATTCTAGTTAAAATTTTTGACGCATGGGAAGTTAAACTGATAGTTCTAAAATTTTCGCAGCTATCCGCGCCTTTCCTTTTTGGCAAAGCTACTATGATGTTCCGTTTGTAATCTTCTGGAATCTCGCCTGTCAGGTATATGCGACTAACTAATTTAAATAAACGATCTATTACCTCTTGACCTGCGCACTTTAAGATTTCTGCCTGCAAGCCATCTATACCTGGCGCTTTATTATTCCTTAAACTTTTTAGTGCTAGCTCAAACTCTTCTCTCATTATAGGACTCCCTAGGTTATCCCCCTCTACACTGCTTTCGCTTTCTAATATATCTTGCACTTCCTGTCCCGCATATAAGTTTCCTAAATATTCTTTCCACCTATCTGCCTTTTCCCCGCTTCCGATTAGGATATCTCCTGCCTCATTTCTAATGTTTTTGGTACTAGATCCAATTTCTCTAAAATTTCTCCTAATTATTTTATATGCTTCATCAGTCTTTCCTATTTCGAACTTATCTTCCACTTCTTTGCATTTATTATCGATCCATTGCTCTTTCGCTTTCCTACACTTCCGAATAATTTCCCACTTGATCGTCTTATATCTTTGTTTCCCTATTTCATCTAACCTATTTTTATATTTTCGCCTTTCCTCTATTTAAGTATTAGCAAGAGCTAATTATTTGCCGAATTATGGGGAGGTTATGAGTGGTATTGGACCGTTCGAACAACTACTCCTCGGACAAATACCCCGCCAGGCATTGAATTATAGAACTAAATTCAGTGCCTAAGGAAGCAGAATTGTACTAAGATAAATTGGTTCAGATCAATTTCTTTTGGCCCAAGGAAACTAGATTTGAAGTTTGGCCCATTCTTGCCTGGACGTAATTCTTTTCTTAGGTCTTAAAATTATTCAAGGATGGGCACAATACATTAATTTCTAAATACATTTCTATATCTGCATTTTACTACTTATCATCATAAAAACGAATGATGACCAAAATGTTTTAGGATTTTGTTGAAATCGGAGACGCGAACAAATAGAGAGCAATAGCCTTGGCTGAATATACATTAGACGGTCCATCCAATGGCTATTGGTGATCATCGATTAATCGAAAAATCGATTTTTGCTGACAGTACTAGTAGAAACTCCGAAAGTTGTTTGTGAAATCTTTGAAAAACGAACACAGTTCTCAGGGATTACCAAGGTACGTGAGCAAGACAGCTGAAACTTCGACAAGGCCCCTTAAAAATTGTAAATGAGGAAGAAAACCTCTGCTAGGTGGATACTTGCAGAAAAATTAGACTAAGTCTGGCGACCTACAATTTTTCTGTTTTTAAATATGCACAGTAATGTTGTAGGTATAGAACTCTGTATTTGAAATTGAATAATTTATCAAATATTACTGCTTCTAAATTTGATACCTGGTTTTACGCAAATGAAAAACCCATTTTTTATTCTACTAGTGGGCCCAGTGTCCAAAAATTATTTACATACTTTATTGTATCTGTCCATTAGCAGTAACACCTTTTTTATTCGTAATACAACGTTTATGTCAATACTGGGTGTTAAATGATAATAAAAATAAATGTTGCAAAATCCATTAACTGGAAACGATACATCGTGAGTTTTGTCAATGAATAAACCATCAAATGCATGAAAGAAAAAAATTCATCGACAAATTCATGGAAAATGAAATTTAATGAAGTTTAACTTACAGGAATACCAATGGGAAATCCAGCCGTCAGTATGACATTTATGTTGACAATTCAAATTTCTTTCGTTCTGGTATCAAGCAATAATAACAAAACATGAAATTTATCCTCTACTACCGTGGAGGTAACATACTGTATGCACTGTACAATATAGACGCGCGTACTAACAAGACCAACAAGTTGAGAACTGATGTGACGATTGCAACTATGTAATTAGATTGTTTTTTGTTAGTACAGAAATTATACAGAGAGTACTAATTATTGTAAATAGTCTATGAAAATTATGAAAGAATATCTGTACACCCTCATAATGTAGATGAACGTCGGTCAACCAACAGTTCACAGGTAAGAAATAAAAAATAATTTTAAATCAATCATTGTAAACAACTACATTTGACCTCCATGCGGTATATAATACCCATCTCTTTGGCAAATGTACAAATATTTAAATTCGTAAATGGGCACGTTAAAAAAGTGACCTTCCCCCGTATATGTAGGTATTTGTATAGAATATTTTTATTGCACCTGCGCGTAAAGACCACCTACTAAATTTATTTGCCAACTTGCAGTTATTATGTCTATAGCCAGAGAACCTTCTGAGCAGAGCTTTAATATTTGTCCTGGCTAGAGACACTCTAACGTGTACCGACTTTAATGACCGCCGCCGTAACCTTGCTACGTTGTACCTTGTTTTAGCTTGTCTAAATTGTCAAAGTTCAGCACCTATGCAAGCAAAACCAAGTCGAATAAAACTTCGTTTATTTTATATAAAAATTTTAACGTGTTTTGTTATGCGAATGTTGTTTTTCTAGATGAGGTAAAGTCAAACAAACATAGAATGTTATGGATATTATGGTATTATGATGATAAGTGCCTATTGTTTTAATGCCAAATAAACATTTAAAGCATGATTTGCTCCTGCTAATTAGTTTTGATAGTTTCGTTATTTTCATAAAATTTTAAATATACAAATAGAAATAATGATAATACTGAACTCTTTATTGAAGAATAGACTTGTCAACACAAAATCTTCAGTATCATTGCTTAAGGCGAAGTTCAGCAAGGTGCTTTTCTACCTTAAGAAAACGAGGAAGAGATAAACATGAAGTAATAAAAATGGAAAGAAGCGAAAGAAGAAATAAAAGAGCATCAGCACTAAAAGAGTAGTAGATCTGGGTGCCATCCGCGTAGCAATGCACCTTAGAATAATGCGCGAGTAAATGATATGTAAAAACTAGAAATATTTGGAGACTAACATTTGAGGGCGAAAGCGATATGCGTGGGAGAAGATTGGACAAGAGGAGCTTAAAATTTTGTTAAAATTGTCTGCTAAACTGATTGCCACACTTCAGTGCACAATAAAACAAACGCATGCTGTACACAATTAACGCCAATTAATACAGCTTATTAACACTTCAAATAAACAAAAAGTTAAAGTAGTTTCTCGACTGGAGCAAGTATAAATAAATTATCTTGTTAACTGCGCGCCACTTCGTGCGTGGTGAAAAGTGGAAGTAAATTTTGGAAAACGGGCACATATAAAGCCCTTCGACTCAGTCTAAGTTGTAATGCAACACGGAGTTCGTCTGTGATCAAGGCGGCCAATTTACTTCCCGCGCTCCGCCAAAAGTTTGGTATGTGCGGAATCAGAATCCACTTGATTTTTCTCGCGTATTCCGTTTTGATTGCCAGAGGCGTAACTACATGGTGGTCTATAGGGAAGTGGTTTCTCAGATTTACCTGTGACGCTGCTATCACATTAATTTGGCCTTTATTTGTATCTAACCTCTAACAGGTAACATTCTTCGTAGCTCAAAAAATGTAATGTTTTTTTGTCCGCCGCCTAAACACAGGAAATTCCTGAATAGAAGGTGGTGGAGCAAGAAATGATTCATTCTCGTTTTTATACATAGTTATTGGTGCCATCTAGTGTTTCCATGGAAGTTTATCATTCCAGAAATTGCCCATTTTCTTTGGCATTTAGCTTTTGTTTCAAATAATTGAATGAAGCCTACGCAGTATAATTACCGCAGCCTTACAAACGCCATTAAATTGATTTGTTATAAAAATGAGATCTAAAAATATAATTCCGTTTTACGTGTATGCTTCAAACAAAATTCTTACGAAGGACGTTGCGTGAAAATACCGGTAATACCTGTATTTTACAGTTTATAAATAGGATTATTAGAATAATTTGTTTGCGATGCGTAGGTAGTCATCCTCTAGTTAGTCAGAGGTAAATCAGGATGAGATGTAGGTATAGATTTTTTACAATTCAGGTTCACGTTGGTCGATGATGGTATGTAAACAAAATTCCTCTACCTTAATGTCATACACGAGTTTATTTGTTACTGAAGAGGTTAAATGGTTCATTGATATTTTCTGATTCTGAAAACACCTTCCAACATAAAAAGCAACTGAGAGTCGAACACAGATCTTTCTCTTGCCGGGCGACTGTTCTAATCGAGCCATTCGCACCCCAAACACTCTGCCCAAGACGTGAATGGAAAAACAGAAATGCAATTGAACTGTCAAGGGTGTTCGTTCACCCTAATAATAGTTAATATGGAACTATATAATAAGTAATTTCGTGCGTCCCATTTTTATTTTTACAACAATCAATTAATTTCTGTACTGAGAAATCCTAGGATATCGTGCAGGGTTAACGAAAATACGGAAGTACATAATTTTTTTATTTTGCCATCTACTTTCGGCAGTCGATTATTTCAGTGGTAGATTGGCCACTGACAGCCTTAATTCAATGCGATTGCACGTTTGTTAGTTAAGCTAGACTATTTAAATACCCCAAAAATCAACATAAAGTAAGTGCAACCGAATGTTGAACTTCTAGACAAACAGTCCTAAGAAGGAGTGTTCAACGTACCTCTTCTTTATTTAGGCGTACCAGAACAAAGGCATCCAAAGAAACAGATGTAAAATAGAAGCCCAGATTTTGACTTCCCGAAGATATTTTTTGCACTTTGCGAGTGCGCTCTGGTACGGTTACGAAGATCCTAACGTCCGACTGGAAGATATCTTGATGCTAGGACGGTGTATCAGGCAGCCAGAATCCTGTGAGAGGTTCGCTCGTTTCAGATTATTATCTAGTCCTAGGCGTCACTCATTGTGACAAAAAGACGGCTTGTTTCTGTTTAGTAATTTATCATCTTTTAGCAATAGAGAACCATACCCTTCTTCGACCACGAGCTAAGGGTATTATCGACGATTATTATTATAAAATAATTATTGGATCTAGCAGCAAGAACATTAGAAACGAGGGAGGGGACATCCTAATCGGAAGAGAGGAAAAGGCAGATATAGGTGGAAGGAATATTTGGGAATCTTACATGCAGGACAAGAATTAAGAGTTATATTACAAAAGGCTGTCCTATAATGAGGGAAGGTTTTGGACTAGCCAGGTCAGGTGAAAGAATGATGGAGGAAAGGCCGGAAGAAATATTAGGAGAAGATCAGTTCGGATTTAGACGAAGTAGAGGAACGGGCCAAACTATTAGGAATGGCTCTGAACGAAATGGAAGCACTTTTGATAGAGGGCTACGGCATGAAGACCAATAAAAAGAAAACAAAAATTCTGGTAGAGGGGGCGTGAAAATATAACTAAAACTAAAATACAAATAGGAAATGAGAAGATAGATAAAGTCGCGCATTTGGAAGAAGAGGTAAATGAGTGAAATGAGCGGCTAGTTACAGGGGTTACACGTAACAGTGCCATTTCTACAGAATTCTTATATCCGATTTTTGAATTTCATGCATCCGATACTTTTCTTTATTATAAAAAGTGGAGCTATCGATTCGTTGTTACTGAGCAACAACATATTCTAGGACTCATCAGACTTGTACATTGATTAAAACATTAATAAATAATAAATGTCGCTATAAATTCAGCCCTAATTAAGGCAAGTATAATTTATAGATATCATATTCTCTGAAAGTCTATAAAATAGGCCAAGTCAACTTTGGTAAGAAACAGCAAGCGCTTAGACAACTGGTCGACGAAATTTAACACCATCTAATTTAATGGATTGCCAGCTAATATCCAATTCAACATTTACACAAATTAGTTCATGTTCATTTCAGGAGGTGACATGATGACATGAAAAACAAAAAAGCAGAAATGTGGGACAATATGAATTAGTGAAAATAATTTTAAAATGACTTGGATGAAAACCTAACTCAAGAATACTTTTCCCCAAAACGAGTCATAATCTACCGCGCGGAAAAACTATAAAATAGTCACTTAAATGTTCTCTGAAACGTACCTGCTCATTAGTACATCTATTAGAGTAATATAACAAATTATGATCATTACTATACCCAACTGTGATGAGCACACTAAGTAGTTCTTTCCAGCAAGCCAATTTTGGATGGCAAATTCCATTTCACACAATGCCGAAAATTGTACTCTCTCGAGTACTTTTTTCACGAACATTTTGCGAGGTCAGTGACCACAGTTATACATCTCGCAGAGATCTTTGTCTCGTGTGGTTGCCACTGATAGCTGCCGCCACAAGGTAAACTACAACAAACCTGAAGCATGAAGAGAGCCACTGTATTTACGCAATTTTTGCTTTTCAATGTCATTTCTCTGAGAGGTTATTAGTAATAGGTGTCGTCAGCCGCATGCAGCTATTAAAAGTGATTACATTGGTAATGGTTAAACCTTGTTTTGGGTTTTTTCTTTGTTAAGTGCAGGGCTCTGTTAAGTGGACGTGGACAGCGGGGTCTCAAGTCTCGTGAAGATTGCCGTGCGTCGCAAGAGGGTATGAGAAATTGTATATTAATATCGATATCAACTGACTTCTGATGGAGCGGAGATTTTAGAGTAATACACACAGGATCTGTAGGAGGAAATTCGGGAGTAGGAAGTGTTATGCGGAAAAAAGTAGGGCAGAGTGTAGAAAATTTCTTACAGCAAAGTGACAGGGTAGTTATGGTTAGGTTAGATTCGAAACCTGTAAAAACAGTAATAATACAGGTATATATGCCCACTTCTAACTACAGTGATGAGGTCGTAGAGGCAGTTTATAGTGATATTGAACATGTGCTAGATTTTGTGAGAGGACACGAAAATTTAATAATTATAGGAGATTTCAATGCAGTCGTAGGCACAGGGCGAGAGGGCGGAATAGTTGGTCCCTTTGGATTAGGCAATAGGAACGATAGGGGAGTGAGACTGATAGAGTTCTGCGATAAACATAACTTAACGGTCGCGAACACTCTATTTCACCATCATGTTAGGAGACGCTACACGTGGAAGATGCCAGGAGACCTAGGGAGATATCAAATAGATTACATTCTTGTTAGGCAAAGATTTAGAAATCAAGTTAGGGATTGTAGAAGTTATCCAGGAGCAGATATAGATAGTGATCACAATATAGTCGTTATGAAGGCCAATCTTAAATTTAAGATTTTGAAAAAACGAAGCGGAAGAAGGTATCTTGACCCAGAGAAACTAAAAGATGATGATACGCGCGATAAGTTCGAGAAAAAGACAAACGAGGTACTAAAGGGCGCGGGCGAAAATATTGTTAGGGACATAGAGGAAGAATGGAATTGCATTAAAAATAGTTTAGTTTCCTCAGCTAGGGATATTTTGGGTCATAAACAGAATGAAAGTAGGAAACCCTGGATAACAAAACATATTGTGAGTCTAATAGAGGAAAGGCGCAAATATAAAAATAGGTTAGATGAAATAAGGAAACAAAGATATAAGGCGATCAAGTGGGAAATTATTCGGAAATGTAGGAAAGCGAAAGAGCAATGGATCGACGATAAGTGCAAAGAAGTGGAAAATAAGTTCGAAATAGGAAAGACTGATGAAGCATATAAAATAATTAGGAGAAATTTTAGAGAAATTGGATCTAGTACCAAAAGCATTAGGAATGAGGCAGGAGATATCCTAATCGAAAGCGGGGAGAAGGCAGATAGGTGGAAAGAATATTTAGGAAACTTATATGCGAGACAGGAAGTGCAAGATATATTAGAAAGTGAAAGCAGTGTAGAAGGGGATAACCTAGGGAGTCCTATAATGAGAGAAGAGTTTGAGCTAGCACTAAAAAGTTTAAGGAATAATAAAGCACCAGGTATAGATGACTTGCAGGCAGAAATCTTAAAGTGCGCAGGTCAAGAGGTAATAGATCGTTTATTTAAATTAGTTAGTCACATATACCTGACAGGCGAGATTCCAGAAGATTACAAACGGAACATCACAGTAGCTTTGCCAAAAAGGAAAGGCGCGGATAGATGCGAAAATTTTAGAACTATCAGTTTAACTTCCCATGCGTCAAAAATTTTAACTAGAATTGTGCAAAGAAGGATGGAGAAAAAGGCGGAAGAAATATTAGGAGAAGATCAGTTCGGATTTAGACGAAATAGAGGAACGCGCGAGGCCATTCTAGCTTTACGAGTAATTATAGAAAAAACGATAGAAAAGAGAAAGAGCGTATATATAGGATCTGTAGATTTAGAAAAAGCCTTCGACAACGTAAAATGGGGGAAGGTGTTCGAAGTGCTGAGAAAGGTAGGGATGAAATACAGGGACAGAAGAATAATACATAATCTCTACAAAGAGCAAAAGGCAGTTATAGAATGTGAGCAGGAACGAAGGGAAGTAGATATCCGGAAGGGAGTGAGACAGGGATGTGCATTGTCACCTCTAGTTTTCAACTTATATATCGAAGATGCGATTAATATTGTTAAGGAAAGAACAGCCTCAGGGATCAATGTACAGGGCCAAACTATTAACATGCTCAGATTTGCGGATGATATAGCAGTGTTAGCATCTAGCAAAGAAGAATTAGGAGCGGCTTTGAATGAAATGGAAGCAGTTTTGGCACAGGGCTACGGCATGAAAATCAATAAAAAGAAAACTAAAATTTTGGTATGTAGATGGAGTGAAAATAGAACTAAAATTGAAATACAAATAGGAAATGAGAAGATAGAGGAGGTCGCGGATTTCTGCTACTTAGGAAGTAAAATAACCCAAGACGGTAGGAGCACTAAAGATATAAAACAAAGAATGGCGCAGGGCCGAGTTGCGTTTAACAAAAAGAAACAACTGTTATGTTCGAGAACGGTTAATATAGAGACTAGGAAGAGACTCTTAAAGTCGTATGTATGGAGTACGGCATTATACGGGTGCGAAACTTGGACAATAGGAGAAGCGGATAGAAAAAGAGTAGAAGCGTTTGAACTGTGGTGTTACAGACGCATGATGAAGATACCGTGGATAGATAAGGTTAGCAATAGGGCAGTATTAGAAAGAGTTGGGGAAAGGCGAAAGGTATGGAAGACAATAAAGAGTAGAAGAGATAGGATGGTAGGACACCTTCTAAGACACGAAGGAATAGTTCGCGACATACTAGAGTCAGAGATAGGAATAAAAAGAGGTAGGGGTAGGCCTAGATTAGACTACTGCTCTCAAATAGTTAGGGATGTAGGATGTTCTACTTTTAGGGAAATGCGTAGGTTAGCTCAGGATAGAAAAGAATGGAGGTACGCGTCCAACCAGTCTTCGGACTGAGAACCTTATGATGATGATCGATATCAACTAAAAAATATATCTATAATCGATGTCGATGTATCGGAAACTACTGATAAGTCGATAATCGATATAATATCGATGTTATTAACAATGTTTTCCTGAAGGCATCGGTCCAGCCTTAGAGATTTACAGTCATTTATATTGGTTTCTGCATACATAATTTGTAGAATATATTTATTTCTTACAAATTCACCAAGTAATTTTTATTGCATTATTACGAAAAAATGCAAATGAAGTTCTAAAAAAGCTTTTTTTATTAGTAGTCAAAATATATACGTCCTGAAGTCACTTATGACTTTTGCATAACCTTGTTTACTACTTGCTTGCTGTTTTGACAACTGAATTTAAAGTGAAATCAGACATAATGCGTGCCATACACTTGCTACTTTTGTGTGGCAGCATTACGCTAAGTTTGTCCTTATATTTCCGTGGCCAAATTCTGGGACAACCTGTATTCACAATATTGTAAAATTTAATATTTGCTTGCCACACGCAAAGGTGATACTTATTACAAAATGGGGCCATCCTTTGAGTCTGTATTTATAACATTTACGCAATATGGGTCTTACGATACCAACTTTCTTCTAAGCGGAAGCACGAGTTTTTACTTAGTAGCTTAGCACATTCGTCGACACGTCCAAAAACAATTCATCCATACTTTCAATTACGAATTAAACAATGCTTCCATAAATGTTTACATAAATAGAAATAATAATAACACTATTAATTTTAACAGAAAAATTAAATTTCTTAACAACAAGGCTTCCTAGAGTGTTAGATCATGCTTGAAAACTGTTAATGTGCTTGATTTGGGACCTCTAACATCTGTCAGGCTACATGACAATAAATTAAAAATTCTTTTATTGAAGAAGTTCGAAGTAGGAAAAATTCACAGACCTCGCATCTTACGCAAGTATCATAGGCGTATTGAAAATACCGACACAACTGCTGGGTTTCTAAGTTGTCCAACAAAAGTGATCTGTGCCGTTTTAAGTTGGTATATTATTGATACAATAAAATAAATGATTTGTGACAAGCACAAGGCACATAGTCAAACTGACGCAATACGTAACAAAATATTAACGCATCCGTTTTGTACAGTTTGGACTTTTATTGCAACGCGATATCTCTCTTAAACGGTACTCGCCCTCGCCGTACCTTAGTTTACATCTGGCGATCTGGCTAGCCGGTAGCCGCCTCTATCCAATTTATTAGCGGCCTCGACTGCGCGCGCCGCCAACAGAATCTGTCGCGTGTCGATACATTTTTCGTAAGATGAGTCCCATATACACGAGCCCAGAAGTATTTTTAATACTAAAAATCGTGAACCCTCACACAACAATGGTTCTGCGGCCTCTAATAGCAATACGCTTTTAAATACCTAGAAGACGGGATCAATTTAACGTTAGAACCATGTGTTTAATTTGTGTTATTACGGTTCCGCAAGTTGTGGGCATGCGAACAGGTGTTAAATATTGTGTAACAACGCATTTTAGACAGACCCTTTACTTGTCCTCGCACCAGATACACGCATTTTATGCGAAAAAGATAATGTGGAAACGTGAGAAAAAAATAACGTTTACGGGAGCCGATCCTACCCGGCCCGAGAGTAACAAACCACTAGCTCTCTACGATAACCTACCTACCCACAAACGCTGCTGGGTGGGGATTGAACTAACGAAGTACTTGTACGAAAGTATAACGCATAACTTGCGGAACTGTAGTACACTTGATGGGATTCCGTAACTTGCGGACTACTATCCACTGCCTTAATTTATGGAGGATCTGGCAAAAGAAAAAGGAAATCACTTACTTCAATTCAAACTGGTATCGTAGTACTAAATGTTTTATTTGGTTAATTATGTATTGTTTGTCCTTGTTACTATAGGCACGGGTGATTCCAGTCGCATAAAAATGCTGCAAGATAGAGAAATGACAATCGTATTATCTCTGGACTGATTTTGTATGAAGACTTATTTGCATACGATGCAAAATACCACAAATTGTGCTACGCAGAGTACATATTAACCAGAAATATAAATTCCCACAAAAATAAAACTGACAGAAATACAAAAAGTTCCGATCGCTTGTTTTCAACATTTTCTTCTTGGATTCAAGAACACATCTTAGATAACAAAGAAAAGCTGCCATTAAGTACCTGCAGTAACACAAAAATATAATTCTATGTTACGTAATGCAGAAAGATACCCAATACAATCCGCGAAAGTGAAAATGAAATTGTCGAAAAGATTTAAAGGCTCTATTCAATTTATTCGTAGACCAGGTCAGGTCAGGTGATTTGTTGTGTTCTGGCAAAGCATGTAAATGAGGACGCAAGCTCAACAGACGAATCGTCTGATTTTAATCTGGAAACAACGGGTGATGCATTATCAGATTTGCAAATTCTTCACAGAGCTGCTGCAATTTTAAGAAAATGTATGGAAAATTTTGCAATACCCAATAAAAATTATCCTTCCCCAGATGATATAAACAGTAAAAGTTTCGCCAAACAAGTACCTACCTCATTTACTAGCATTTATTTCGTGGCTATTACAGAAAGAGAGTTTTGAAAATGCATTGAAAGAAGATTTTAAAGGTGGCATTACAACGCTGTTCTTTTGCAGAGTAACTTGGCCGCGTTCTGTCTCCTTCTGGTGCTCGGCTATTCCCTATAGTCTATCCTTTTCACTCGCACGGTTCGTCCTGTGCACCGAAAGTGAATTTTTGACATCGGCGCATTGAAAGTGTTATAGCGGACTTATTTTTAAAACGCGACCATACATTATTCGAAATCATAACTTCGTTATACCATAAGGAAGTTTTCTATGCAAGAAAAAACAAAATCTATATCGTGAAAAAAAAGTTATCCAGGTTCAAAGTGGAACGTATTGTTACCGATGTGGCGACATATTTTAGATACGGTGCAGTAAAATTAGTTTGGTTTCTTGTATTTACACAAAATTTGCACCATTAAAAACGTCAATATTTCTTGAACAATTAAAAAAAAACTCAAAGTTCTACGACTTATAATTTTCGCGTAAAATGCCCGAGAGTCTCCCGGCGCACGGTGGGATAGATTTACTGCTTTTTCACCCCTAATTTTTTTCTCTGCCACCCAAAAAAGTCGTATTTGCCATTTTTAGGTGCCAAAAGACTTGTAGAATCATCTGTGAGAGTTTCATCTGGTTATACTTTGGGATCACTCAAAGTTAAAATTTTAGTATTTGCTGAATATCGCTGCACTACGACAGAATTTGTCGCCTGTCGATACATTTTTCTTATGAGTCCCGTATACACGCGCCCAGAAGTATTTTCAATACTAAAACTGTCGAAGCGTATATATAAAATAATTAGGAGAAATTCCAGTAGAATTGGATCTAGCAGCAAGAACACTGGAGACGAGGCAGGTGACATCCTAATCGAAAGAGAGGAAAAGGCTGATAGGTGGAAGGAATATTTGGGAATCTTATATGCAGGACAAGAACTAGAAGACATAACCAAGTCTGTCCTATAATGAGGGAAGATTGAGCTAGCTTTAGAAAACAATGAAGCACGAGGTGTAGACGGATTGCAGGCAGAAATTTTAAAGTGTGCAGGTCAAGAGGTAAGAGAGCGTCTATTTAAACTAGTTCCGGGAAGCTATGAAGCTATGAAGTCTGTAGCAGAAGTTAGACAGGAACTTGCTTCTGTCAAGTGGGAATGTTCAGAGTTGCGCCAGGAAGTGGAGGATCTTCAGCAGTACAGCCGTAGATGCAATGCTGAGATTTCAGGTATACCGGAGCGGGATGGGGAGGTACTTGCGATTGTTGTACTAAAGATTGCACAGGTAGCCGGAATGCAGTTAACTGAACGAGATATAGATGTTGTTCACCGAGTGTCGCGTTTTAATAAAAGCAAGGAGTTTCCTAATAATATTATTGTGAAATTCACTAGTTACTCGATTAAGAATGAATATATGCGGTGCGTAAAAAAAATTAAGAATCTGACCTGCAGGGACCTTATGTTTGATTCTTCTGGGCGAGTGTATGTTAATGATCATTTGTCTCCATATTTCAAATTGTTGTTGAAGACGTCCAAAGATTTTTGTAAAACTCATTCTTATAAGTATTGTTGGGTAAGAAATTCAAAGATTTATGCTCGGAAAACTGATAATTCTGATGTCATTTTAATTAGGAGTAATGCCACTCTTGGGAGGCTGGTATCTATGTGACTTAAATTTAAAGTTTTTGGAAATGTATAATTCTGTTTTGATATGATTGTTCTTGTCTGCGAAATGGCAATGGTTCTACAACTTAGAATATTGTATTTGTTTTTGTTCTTTGAAGATGAGTTAATTTGTGGCGGATGCGGATGTGTGAAAATAGAAATAAAATACTTGCTTTGGGGTGTCGGTCGTGTGGTAAAATGGAGCCTGGGTATATTTATGATGATGCTTCATGTCGACAACGGGTCTTTTGTAGTTTGCTTATACATGTTTGTTTCCTTTCATTTCTTACCCCCATTTCTTTTCTTATCTTCTTATCTTATTTTCTGCTCTTCCTTTTGCTCTTGTTTTCTTCTCTTCATTGCAGATAGAAATCTCTGATTCATTTTGTGTCTTATTAATTAGTACTTTTTTATACATGTATTATCGCAACTTCTTTATTTTATTATTTAATGTATTAACTTGTGCACAGCTATAATGAATCTAAGAATCGGTCATATAAATATTCGTTCTTTATTGGCAGGATTTGTTAATTTTAAGGATCTTTTATTGCAGGCAGATTATGATATAATTTTACTTAGTGAGACATGGCTCAGTTCAGCTATAGATGACGTGGCAGTCGGTATTCCAGGTTATAGAATTTTGAGAATGGATCGGGAGGGTCGAGGCGGTGGTGTAGGTCTGTATATTAGAACTTCATTTAGCAGTACATCGATTGATGTTGGACAAAAACCTTCACTGGAGCAAATTTGGATTAAGTTGTCACTGGGTGGAATTAAATACGGCGTGGGTGCAATTTATAGGCCTCCAAATACAAATTTTAATGAATTTATGGAAAATTTTGAAGAAACTCTATGTACAGTAATTTTTTCCTGCGACCAATTAATATGTGCTGGGGATATGAATGTAGATTTTCTAGATATACATAATTCTAATACCAATAGACTTATTTCATTATTTGACTCTTACGGATTGACACAACTTATTACAGAGCCAACGAGATACTCAATAACTAAAATGTCCCTTATAGACATGATAGTATGTTCTCAAACATCTCATGTGAGTAAAAGTGGCGTTCATAATTTCCATCAATTGATAACTGATCATGAGTTTATCTTCTGTGAATTAACGATTCCAAAAATTAAACATGAGGCCGGTTTTGTAACTTACAGAAATTTTAAACGTTTTAACTCAGATGATTTTAGGAGAGACCTTGATTTGCTCCCACTTAACAATATTTTGTATATTTCAGACATCGATGAAAAGGTTTCGTTCCTGAATTCATTAATTCTAGATTTATTTGACAAACATGCCCCAATCACAACCAGTAGAATCACAAAACCTAAGGCTCCTTGGCTGACTGACAATGTTCTGCTATTAATGAAATTACGAGATAAGGCGCTGATTAGGTATAGAACATCTGGTTTAACGGAACATCTAGAATACTATAAACAACTAAAAAACTTTACATTAACAGCAATCAGAAATGAGAAAAGGGCATATTTAAAGTCGAGGCTTGAAGTGTATGGGTCTAAACATCTCTGGAAAGAATTAAAAAGGCTAAATGTTTATTCGGGTAGGAGTTTGAGTGAAATTCCGCCGGAGCTTTCGAATGTAAACGAAATAAATGATTATTTCGTAAATTGTGTTAAAAATTTTCCTGTTGGAGACGTGGAGGCTACGGCGAGGTTTTATTCTACTAACTGTAGAGTTCCATTTCCAGAAAAATTACACTTCTCATTAGTAGATGAAAACATTGTATCAGACATGATTCATTCCATCAAAAGTAAAGCAGTTGGTGTTGATAGTATTTCGGTCAGGATGCTTTTGCTTTGTCTTCCCGGCATTTTGCCTTATCTCGTACACCTAATAAATTGCTGTTTGACTTGCGGTGTTATACCCAAGCTGTGGAAAACATCATATGTTACTCCTTTAGCGAAGATCAGTCAGCCAAGAGAGTATAAAGATTTGAGACCAATCAGCATCCTACCTTCTTTGTCCAAGGTGCTAGAGAGGGTAGTGTATAACCAAATTTTACAACACTTAAATATTTATAACATTATTCCTTCCTTCCAATCGGGCTTCAGAAAACACTATAGTTGCGCTACAGCTCTTACACATATTGTTGATGAAATTTTACTTTCCACGGATGATAATAAGTTAACTGCATTAATTCTTTTGGATTACTCTAAAGCCTTTGATTGTATAAATCATCACATTTTGCTATCAATTTTATCATATATCGGTTTTAGCCAAGGTGTAATTGATTTCTTTCTTAGTTATTTAACCAACAGGAAGCAAATAGTTCGAATTAAAGATAATTGCTCCTTGGATAGTACCTTGGACAGAGGAGTTCCACAGGGTACCATCCTTGGCCCTCTTCTGTTCTCTGTCTATACTTCGAATTTGTATTCATGCTTATTATATTCCAGGGTGCATTGCTATGCAGACGATACGCAAATTTACTATACATTTTCACCGGTAGATATTGTGCAGGCCACGGATCGCATTAACGGGGATTTGTCATTATTAATCCAGGCTTCTCTTGACCACAATTTAATCATCAATCCTGAAAAGTCTGTACTGATGTTGTTTGGAAAACCTTCAATTCGCAAAGAACTTGTTAACACTTTAAGAATTAAAGCTGGTAATAAAATTTTAAACTGTGTTGATGAGTCTAAAAGTCTTGGTGTTACAATTGATGTGGATTTGAGGTTTAAAACACATATAAAAAATTGTGTCAAGAGGGCTTTTTGCAATCTAAAACTTATATATGCAAGCAAGGATTTTTTGCAAAAATCTGCAATTCGGTTGTTGTGTGATTCCTTGGTTTTGTCGCATTTTGCGTATTGTGATGTACTATATGGATTTTGCATTGATGCAGATACGTCTCGAAGGATACAGGTGGTGCAGAATTCGTGTGCCAGGTTGATATGTGGTATGCGTAGAAGGGATCATATATCTTCTAAAATTAAAGAACTAAACTGGCTTAACATGTTTAACAGGCGTTTTCTGCATTCATGTGTTTTCTTTCACGGAATTGTTACTACTGGCTGCCCGCCCTATCTGTATAACAAGATTCGTTATCGAACTGATGTACATAATCTCAACATACGTAGAAAATCTCTTATTACTCCGCCTTTGCATAAGTCTGCATTGTTTGAAAGATCTTTCTCCTACAATATTAGTAATGTGTATAACAAACTGTCAAGAGAAACCAGGTCTCTTACCATATTTAAGTTTCGCAAAAAGGTAAAGCAGATCCTTCTAACTGAACAACAATGAACAATAAATATAAATACTACAGTAATTGTCTCTATTTGCTGTTTTTTTTTCCTTTTCTCTTGCTTTTTCTACTTTTCTTTGCCGTTTACTTTCGCCTTTTTCTAGTTCTTCTTTCCTATTCTACCGCATTAATTAGTTTTTCGTAGCCCTATAGCCAGATACACTTGTTCTTGCTTCTTTTAATTGTTTTATTATATTGGGGTTAAGTGGAAGAACAGCATGTGCTGAACTTCGCCCTTTGTGGCATTGAAAATGTTTTTTTTCTCTGTTGTTTTCTATTGTAATGTCACAATAAAGACGTTTATTATTATTATTATTATTATTAGTTGCCCGAGGAAAATTTGTTGGAGCAAGTTCCGGTCGATTTTTCATTTCCTAATTGGTTGCATAAATGGCTATTCCTCAAACGTTTTTTAAAACTTCATTTAGTCACTAAATTGTCATAATGACAGATACGCATAGGCAAACCTAAGCCGCCAGAGTTGTCAATGCTAGGCGTCCTCATTATTTTGAACAAGTTTACCTACAGCATTTTGACACACTATACTAAGCTGTTAGAGCTATGTCCGGCTTTACATTTTCGAACATCATGCTGGTGGTACTGGGAAAGTCCGCTGCTCGTAAATGTCAAATGCGTCTGTAAACTTGTTGAGGTAGTCTCATGCATTTCTTGTTTTGCACAAATGTCAAAAACCTGGCCGTGAGTTATTCATGCAATCCAGTAGTTGCTAATTAAAAGCAAGATCATGATAGAGATAAATCGAATTTATTAGTATTTAACAAGCAACTGATGATACGACTTTCGATAATTAAAATTACAAATTTAATTCCTTAAGTCAACGAAACTATTTTTAATACACAATTCTGCAATTAAAATTGCACTTTTTTGGTTTACATCGGGTCAGGTTTGAAGTAGCGGTTCATCGAACCCGAGGCATTAATTTTTAGATTATGTATTTCGAAAGGACCTCTAGGAATAACGGAGATGAATCTGCTATGTAATCTTGTTCTAGGTTCTAAAGCGTCACGCATGGAGGTCGATTACAGCATTAAAAAATCATCGCCCGCCTTTTACCATTTCATACGGAATTTTTACTTTCTGCTATTTCGCAACCAACCCAAATATTTAAAGATATTTAAAGAACTTTTCTGATAAAAATAGTGCTAAGTCTTAGTATAGTGTGTGTTTTATTAATAACTGGAACAAATTATCAGCAGGAAGTCGCAGGAAGCGACGATAGTGTCCCACGCCAATTTGTGCAATGGATACGTTCATCATTCACAATATTTTAATTAGGTATCATTACGAAGCAATTCTACATCTACACTTTTGTAAGATGCAATTCTGTCTTTAACACTTGGTGGTAAGAGTTTGCGATTGCCAATTAACACATCTATCCATCATTTTGCACCACCTAATTTCAAATTCTGCACACGATACAAAGTCTTCAGCTGCGTCAAAAATTACCACTAGCCCTCTACGCTTACAAATTTTCAATTATCTTCCCTTTACAATGGCAGAAAGTATAGCTTTTGCTGGTTTCTTATATTTATGTATTTATTTTCATTTTTTGTGTTAATGACATACGTTTGTATATAGGCAAGTTTCTGGGTTAAGCACACTGTTATTTAGTGAAGAACATCAAATATATCCCGTTCATCGCGAAGAATGTTGATGAAGTATCGGAGAAAATTGGGTGCGGCTAAAATACAAATAAGCTGTTAACACAGACAGATGTAAATTCGTATAGATGACTGCTCCACAGGTAAATGAATATGTCCGGAAAATGAAATGCATGATAGGAAAATACAGATCTACCTTAGGATAAGTCATCTGCAATTGAAAGTTGTTCGGTTAACGAAACATTGTAGGTTTACTTATGTACCAATTAATTACTTGACAGATACAAGAATGCATCTAAATACAAGGTAAAAAAAATCAAATAAAGAATGGGTATAGCTGAGGGGTAAATATCCCGAAAAATTTTTGTACACAGGACTCGGAATTCCAAAGATTTCCAAGGAATTCCAAAGATTTCCTAGGAATTCCAAAGATTTCCTAGGAATTCCAAAGATTTCCAAAGAATTCCAAAGATTTCCTAGGAATTCCAAAGATTTCCAAGGAGTTCCAACGAATTCCGAGGCCTTCCAAAATAATTTTATGGAATTCCGTCTTCGAGGAAAGTAATCTCCTCCCAATTATCCCAAACAAAAGTGCAATACTGGCATAAACCTTTTTACTTTTATTCTTAAATTTCTTAATAGAGTGCTTAAAGAAACAAAATAAACTAATATATTATTTTATTAAAGAAAACAAAATATATACAAATGTATATAAAAAAGGCAGCTCTTTAAACTAAAAATAACAAAATGGTAGCTTGAAAATAAACGTAAATACTAATACAGTGTGCCTCATTTTTTACGACTTACTGCTCTTACTAAAATGGAAGTCATGAAAAGTGAGATATATTGTGTATCGAATGAATATCACTAAAAAGGAACATAGAACGTATAACCTCTAATATAGGTAACTTTACATACATGTTACGGTAATTTTGATTAATCCGGCTATTTTGTATAAATATCGGCAATTATACATACTTAATCACCACGAAATTTGACGGATATAATAAATTCTTTAATATTTGCAGTAGGTAATTAATTGAATTGGCTGGTTTTTATATTTGATACCCACAATTTAATGGTAAATGTAATAAAAGCCTTTAAAATATTCGATTTTTTAAATTAACCGGACGATATAAAATCACCAACCAAGTATGGCAAATGTAATAAATTACGTTAGATACGGAGTTCACCCTTGGAATGTATGACACTTGCGTACAAGGCAAATTTTATGACATTAGCGTCCATAAAGCAAAATAAGGCTCAGCAGGTAAATTAAACAACTCTGATCTAGTGGCACTTGCGTACAACATAAAATTTGGATTCCTAATTTAAATATTTATTTCGAACACCTATTATGTTAAATATTGAGGTAAGTTAACTTGATTCCCCCGGTGATTTCTTTTGTAAAATGTTTGTTGAATGATCTTTGAGGAGAATCATATTATAAACGCTAACAACTGAGACTTACAACGCCCCACTCGCTTCACTCCGCTCCACTTGACCTTAACCTGGCAGATTTTTATGTTGTACGCAAATGACACTTATTTCGAGCTGCCCGCTTTTTCTGCTGGACATCTTTCCTTATGTACGCAAATGTTACGTACGCAAGTACCTTGACGCCCACCCTAGTACTACTACAGCTCCATGCCTTAATAATTTGAACAGAAAATAGAAGAAAACAAAATAATTTATTATTATTAGTATTATTGTCATCGCGTCTTGGAACCCTTTCCTACATCAAATATTCTCGAAATTATCAAAAAAGTACTATTTAGAACCCAATAATACCTACAATGGACAGTTACCCAACTAAATTCACAGATTAGAGACTAATTCTGAAACTAATATAGAATTGTGACAGCACTGTACCTCACCCCACCCTCAAATTGAACATTATTGGCCGGTGGATGCGAATGCAATGGATGCCTGCAGATTGCAGAAACTCAGATACCCCTCCTATTACTCATCACACCACTAAAATTTTATTTTCATACAGATAATGAATAGAATATTAAAATGTATTTCAAATATTCTTAAGGAACGTGTGGAGAAATGTATGCTTCTTTTTCCCGGAAAAAACGATAATTAAAACGAAATCAAAGTTGCTTTAGAAACATTTGGAATTGACTGTTTTACCTCATAAGGACCACATACAAAATTAACGGTTTCGGGGAATTCCCAGAGAATTCCAAGGAATTCCATTGGAATTCCAAATAAGTGTACACAAATTTTTTGGGATATTTACCCCTCAGGTATAGCGTATAGTACAATAAATAAACATAATGTCCTAGTCCTATGAGACAGTGCAAAAAAGCACAAACTATACAAAAAGCAAGAAAACTGAGTCATGTAATTTAATACTGGCAGTGTCTTCCTTCCAGTAGCGTAATCACCTTCCACCTCAGTTTTAATACCAGGTATGTGACGCTTTCGTCACCGTGGAGCATCGTACAATTACGTAGGGATATTAGAGGTTTAGTAAATGGAGAGGATCAATGTACATATTTTGGTACTTATCTAGTAACTTACGTACCTTTTACTGCAAGTTTGCATCTATTGTCCAAGAACAGCAGGAAATCCTGCAAAAAGAATAAGTACACAATCAATCAATCAATATATTTTGCATGAATGTTTAAGATTGTACCCATGTTTATTTAAAAACAAAGTTTAAGATAACTAAACATAGGTATTAGCAAATAATTTAATATGAAAGATTGTTTTGAAATTAATTGTTAGTTTACATGTCATAAATAGCATTGTTTCTTATTATTTTTTACGTTTTGTTGACAAACACTGGCCAGTGCTTATATTTACAGTCTTTGTAGTAAAATAACCTCAGCGATATTTTTTTTCTTTCAAGTTTAAGGTTCAACAATACTTCTACATTCATATTTGCTGTACAGTGTCAACGACATTATGTATCCTGTTTCTACTAGTCTTGCACAAATATGATTTGTCACAAACTGCAATGTCTCGTGTGAGAACTCTATTTTAAACGTCTTGTTAGCTGCAACTTTAATGACTATGTACATATAAGTAGTAGCGATAAGTACATAAAAAATACAAAAAGTAATTTCATATCCTATAATGTTTTGTGTGAAGATATGAGCATTTTTTTTCAACCAGAGGTCGTTACTCGGAGAGACAAGAGCAAGAGCGTTAGAGACTGCATTACCTATACGCCAAAAAATGACATCAATCATATAGGTAAGAAGACCTCTGTACTAGCCAACATATCGCATTGAAAATTTGCTAAAAATGCAACAAGACCTCTATTAAATGGTAATTAAAAGCAGCCTTTGAAAAAATGTGCATGCATAAACATAAGCAACAAATGCCAATTGCATTAAATTTCAAGGACAATGGCTGACTCGATAAAAATAAGTGAGGTAGGTACTATTGATGAATGATCTCTTGTACAACAACAAAAGAAATGCGGAAGAACGAGAACAAACACAGGTGTGAGTTCTTGCGTGGCTATCTAGGAAATTAGAAGGGCCACAAAATTGCACATGTAAAAATTTTAAAATGGAATTTTCGGCTGTTTCTCCAGTCCTGAAAGTCCTAGAGAATTTACCTGTACATTAGATATCCGAATACTATAGGTACCTATGCACACTGTTCTTTAAAGATTTTCGGCAACACCGAAGGTAAGCAAGATTCCATTGTTGCTCTGAAAGTTATGTCTCAGAGGTTCGATTGTATTTCCGACCACATTAATTTGAATTTTTAGAAGATATGACGATCAATAAAAAGAAAACCAAAATTTTTATGTGTAAGGGGCGTGAAAATAGGACTAAAACTAAAACACAAATTGGAAACGAGAAGTTAGAGGAAGTCTCAGATTTCTGCTATTTAGGAAGTCAAATAACTCACGAGGGTAGGAGCTCTAGAGATATAAAACAAAGAATAGCGCAGGGCCGAGTTGCATTTAATAAAAAGAAACAGATGGGAAAAAATTAGAAGCATTTGAGATGAGGTGCTATAGACGCATGATGAAGATACCGTGGATAGATAAGGTTAGCAACAGAGAGGTATTAGAAAGAGTTGGAGAAAAGCTAAATTTATGGAAGACAGTAAGGAATAGGCGAGATAGGATGGTAGGACACCTTCTGAGGCACGAAGGCTTAGTTCGCGACATACTAGAGTCATAGATAGGAATAAAAAGAGGTAGGGGTAGGCCCAGATTAGACTACTGCTCTCAAATAGTTAGGGATGTAGGATGTTCAACTTTTGAGGAAATGCGTAGGTTAGCTCAGGATAGGAAAGGATGGAGATACGCGTCCAACCACTGAAAACTTTATGATGAGGTAAATTTTAATTATTTTTTTTATTTTTTTGCGAAATTAAAAATTAAAAAAATAAGTTCAAAATATAATTATTAGTGCCAATATTTTCAATTTTATCCATTTTAGTGAATTAATTGACAATAAATAAATCACTTTTTTATATTTTTGTAGTTTTATAAATTAAATCCTAACAAAGCCCCTGAACAGGGGCGAAACGTCAATTAATTACAAAAAGTGATTTATTTATTGCCAATTAGTTCACTAAATTTGATAAAAATAAAAAAAAAAGATTATAAGGTGGTTAAGTGGGGAACGGTAAATATAGAAACTCGGAAGAGACTCTTAAAAACGTATGTATGCAATACCTACCGCATTGTTTGGGTGCGAAACTTGGACGATATAGGAGAAACGAATCGGAAAAATTAGAAGACTTTGAAATGTGGTGCTATAGACGCATGATGAAGATACTTTGGTTAGATAAGGTAAGCAGTAGAAAAAGTTGGTGAAAAGCGAAAAGTATCGAAGACCAGTGTTGTTCTTGGTGCTCTACGTATTGTAACAGGTTTCCCAACAAAATCGTAATAGAATGAAGAAAACTGTAATACATTCTCTACTATATACTATTCGCTCATAGATGACGCTGTATAGCCTTAAACCACAGAAGACTATATGGTTTTTTGTGCTTGCTGAAACCATTGAATTTAGGGAGTGACTACTGCTCCGGCCGCCGGCTCCCTGAAATTTTGTTTGAACACGGTCGGGCATTTTGGAGGCGTAAAAAAAATTAAGCTGAGAGAACGCATTTTAAACAAAGCCCTTTCTTGCCCTTTCGCACCAGACACACGCATTTTTTGGAAAAAAGATGATGTAAAAACAAGCAAAATATATCAAACCGCTGCGGGGTCAGAACTCGTCTAACCGTAGGAGAACAAAATGGCAGTTCTGTACGATATCCGAACACCCACCGAGACCGTTGGCGTCACTAGCCGATAACGATATTCTTAAACGTCATTTTGCGGACATTAAGTAATGCGCGCGTCCGACCGTATTGGAATAAAATTTCAGGGGGCCGGCGGCCGGAGCAGTAGTCACTCCCTTGAATTTATAAATATGAATACCACTACCGTCTGTGTTGCCAGATGGGAGGAAAATTCCCTTCCGGGCGGGAATTTGAGGGTCCACCGAGAAAAACGGGGTGTCTTCTTGTTTTGATTGATGAAAAATATGTCAATATCCAAATTGTGTTGTTTTTATTAATATTAGCAAATACTTCCAATTTGTTTTTCCCACTTGAGGAAAAAAGTAATAGATTTTGAAAGAATGTACTAGCGTAATAGAAAATGTTAGAAAGTAATAGATCTATTACAATTGTAATAGGTGGAACAACACTGTCGAAGACAATAAATAATAGGAGAGATAGAATAGTAGGATCCCTTCTAAGACACGAAGGATTAGTTACTAGATATACTAGAGTCGGAGATAGGTGCGCCCAGATTAGACTACTGCTCTCAAATACTTGGGGATGTAGGATGTTCTACTATTGGGTGAATGCGTAGGTTAGCACAGGATAGGAAAGAATGGGGGTACGCATTCAACCAGTATTCGGATTGAAAACATTGTGATGATCGTAATTCTCATTTAAAAAAAAAATAGTTCAAAACAGTAGCTCTTAAAGGTCACGAAATTGACGTCTCAGCGCCTCGCAATGAAATTAATCATATTTACTGTACCTGTAGCTAATCCATTATAATGCTTAATAGTTTTTTTGCATAATAATGATTAATGAATACTAATACCGGGTGATTCGCGGAGGCAGTTGACCAAAAGTATTGGACGATGTATATTATTATTACTACAATCAAAGACGTTCTATTTCTATAGATACCAAGTTGCACTTTAATATCACTGAAAATATTCTCCGTCCTAATTTGGAGTACGCAAAAATGGATTTTGTGTATATTTACCAGTTTTCACAGTTCATAATTGCGATAGTCTGCAAGTATTTTAGGAAGTTTATTTTTTTGGTTTTGCTGATTGGACGTTTTCCAACTGTGTTACAAAAACTTTATTATGCTTTTCAGAATCAAGACAGTTTTATGCCAAAATTAATAAACAATTAACCAGTGGAAACGAGTTAAAAAATCAATTATTTATAAATTTTTAGTTGTTGTTACCGCTCTGTTAGATATCTGAATGATGGGTTTGCGATGAAAGTGGCTGCCTATTTACAATTAACACCAGCTCCATTGTTAGACACATCATACTACTCTTTATACCTCATAGGCATGTACGCAGAAAGTATCGCACTTAAATATGCAATTACTTATTTTTATCAGTCTATTTTTACTATGCAAACTATGTCGCAATGTCGTCCATTAAGTGAGTTATTGAGACATTGTTTTAGCACCTCATTAAATCTGGTGGTAAATAATATAAATACATTTTGCACAAAATTGGATTGGTCGTCAGATGTAACGGCGTGATGCACACAGAAAATCGTGGAAAAGTTCGAAAGCCATGCGATTATTATTCTTAACTTTCTAACATATCCAGTTTTCATGCTCGATGGTATGTAGGTATTGTTAAACGCTGTAAAAATGCCGCCGCGCCGGCGGGAATCGAACCCACGGACCCGCGTTCCTAACCCCGTGCTCCAACCCACTGAGCTAATCGAAGACTTAATCACTCTCTTCCTACTCGTCTATATACACCTATGATTGCAACAGTGTTGTCTGCAGTGCTCATCGCACCTACTCATCGGCAAAATTTCCCGAGGGGCAAACCGCTGTGGAAGTTTGGTGTACAGGTGTGTGGAAGTTAATGGAAGTTGGTGGAAGTCAGTGGAAGTCAGTGGAAGTCAGTGGAAGTTAGTAGAAGTTAGCGGAAGTTAGTGGAAGTCAGTGGAAGTTAGTGGAAGTCAATGGAAGTTTCTGGGCATTTACGCATGCGCTGTAGTTCTAGATGGTCTGCGTATCGTCGTATTCGTCGAGAGCTGAGTAGTCTAGACTAGTTTTTGGACCTTTGCTTGCATAGTAACGGTAAATTTACATTAGTTTATATTTTCTATACAGGTGGGCCAATAGTGCGTAGCCGGTCCATATCTCTGATTCTATTCAAGATATCAACATGAAATTTTACGTGTATGTGGAGAACCCCACACGAAGCTTCTGTTAAACTTATTTTGATGTACACAGGATGTTCACGTGCTAAGTACCAAACCGAAGTTACGTTCTTTAAATGAAATGCCCCACATTTGTTTACATATTTGGATTCTTCATAAAATTTCATGAAAGTTAATATGCTGCACGTTGGAGTTTAGAACAAGCGATGTTAAGATACAGCCATTATAGTACCAGTGTGAACCCAACTTTGTGGAGCTACTGACGTCTGCCGATCAATGCTACCTAAGATTTTTTTATTGGAATAGGTTCACAGGATACGCTAATTGTAAATAAAATCCATTAACACTTTTATCAAAATACTTATTCAAAATAAATATTGTACCGAATGGTCAACTTGCGCAAAATTGAGCTTTTCTCTAAAATGCTATGTGGAACACCCCTAATATTATTTGCAGATTTGATAGCCAGTTTATGAAGCTTTTGATTGATGCATATATTGGCAGGTCTGCGACTGATAATTTAGGCAGAAATAAAGATTGAACCTTAAGAAATTAGATTTTTGCCGTAACTTTGTACCATTTTTGGGGAATTTCCCTGATTTTGCCACCCAAAACTCAGAAGAATGCTTTCACTTTGTTTTTACATCAAATTTAGCGAACAGAGTTTACACTGGCACAAGAAATCTCATTGCAAGATTAGGTACTTCTTGAAAAGACTGTTTTTTTCTTCCATTGCGCTCCTTGTATCAATAATTTATACCTAGGTTTAATAAGTTACCAAGTATTTGAGAATATGACCATGAAGAAACAAACTGGCAATGATTTTTTGTCTCAATGTGAACTCAACTTCCAGAAACAAAATGGAAATCATATTTTGTGTTTTGGATGGTAAAATTTAGGAGAACGGACCTATCAGTCAAATTAATACATTTTAAGGTTGAATTTTCAATTCTACCGAAACCGAGACCCAAACCGTCAGTCGCAGACTTAACAATATCTACATCAATCAAAAGCTTAGTAAACTGGCTATCGAATATGAAAATAAAATATCGGGTGTTCCATTTGAAATTTCTGAGAAAAAATGCATATTGCGTAAGCCGCCCACCCTGTATGATATTAAGTATTGTGACAAAAGTACTCATGGATTTTACGAATAGAGCAGTCTGTGAACCTAATCCAATAAAGAAATCTCAAGAGAAATCTTAAATAGCTTCGGCACTAAAATGATAATATCTTAAAATCGCTCACTCTATAAACTTCATAGGCCCGGTTTTTCAAAGAAACCAACACCGGATTAAGTCTGACACCGGCTTCGTCGCTACGATACAACCAATCAGAAAGCCGGTATCATAGCAACGAAGCCGGTGTCAGACTTAATCCGGTGTAGGTTTCTTTGAAAAACCGGGCATTAGTGTAGTAGGTAAGGTATATCATCTTTCATACGCTGTCGTAAAATTTTATAAAGAATTCAAATATGTACCTAAACAACCCGAGGGTATTCGATTTAAAAGACATAACTTTTGCTTGGTACTCAGAGTGTGAACACCCTGTATACACCAAAATAATTTTATCAGATGCTTCGTGGAGTTCTCAACATACGTGTAAAGTTTTATTTTGATACCTTGAACCAGAGATATGGACCGACTACACACTATTGGCCCAACCTGTATAATGCGTAGATATATTTTTCCGAGTATTTTTCTCTTTATAAGGCATGATCCATAACGAGTGTACAAATTTCGGGAGGTATACCACCTACGCCAAAATAAGAAGAAAAGTTGTATGAACATAAAACATAATGCATGTCTTAAAATTACTCTCAACTAAGATACACGGTGTTGAGATCAAGGTTTCTCTAAAAAAAATGTTACTTTTTGATAGGTAGGTATCTAAGAAAATCATTGAATTAAAATTTGTAAAATTGTAAACCTCATTTTTATTCCAAACATTTTTGCTTTTGAAATGCTAAATGGAGTGGCAAGCAGTTTTAGAACAATCGATTGTTAATTTTTTTGCGATTGTGAGCGGTTAGGCAAAATGCTATTTTATTCAAAAGCTAAAGAGTTATACGAAAAAATCATTTCTTCGCTTCCAAATTGAACCAGTGACGTAACATAGGTGCCCTATCGTTTTTATTCCGAATGTCAAGCTCTAACGGATTATTCAGTAATATATTAATAGTATACAGGGTGATTCACGGAAACTGTTAGCTATAGATGTTTTCTCATACAATACAGTTACAAATCTAAAAAATTATATTCGGGCGTAAATGCCTAGGAACTTTTTATTTAAAATATTTTAAGTCGTGGCCCTTCCGGTCGACTTCCGGTTATACCGGAAATGTTTACTAACTATTTTTTTTTAAATGGAAGCCATATTTTTGACAGCAGATTTCCATTTTGCTTGTTATTATATTCAAAAAGTCATCCATTCTCGAAATATTAATTATTTTTCGAACTTTTCCGGCTTTGCATCATACTTCTTAAAAATATATTTTTGCTACGTATTTCAAATTGAATCGTGAATCACCACTTGTACCTTTCCCAGGATGCTTCTAATTTACCCTACAGGGTGTTGTTAATCTGATGTTATGCCAAACAAACTTTAAATTTGTAATAGTCAACTTTCTTAATATATAGAACATCTTCTATATTATTTCACCACCTGAAACAGAATGGTATTCTACTTCAAAAAGTACCTATAAGCATTCCCGATATCTACCTTTTATCGATTTGTTATGATCGATTTTGATAAATTGCCCTAAAGATATTTTTAAAAAGTATGAATTTGCCTCGGAATTTACCCATTTAATTCGAATTCAGTCATTTAATAAATATTTACATTATACAGAGACGTTATTTCCATATTCACTTCAGTGAAATTTTTAATCGCCAAACGATTTTTTCCACATTTTTTCTACATTGTTGTCTAATTCGTATTTCGTTAGATTAAATGATTTTTATTAACCTTTTCTTGGTGAAAGGTAGAATACTAAAGAAGGGGAAGTGCATGGAAGTCAGTGGAAGTCAGTGGAAGTGCGTGGAAGTCAGTGGAAGTTAGGGGAAGTCAGTGGAAGTCAGTGGAAGTTAGTGGAAGTCAGTGGAAGTTAGTGGAAGTCCCATAAAAATGGAAGTTTGGTGTACAAAATTTAGCCTGCGGTTTGCCCCTCGAAATTTCCTGCTTACCTACAAAACTTGCAAATGGAAGTATTTTCATTTTTCTAGTACACCCAGTAACATTAGAAATTACTAAATTAAGCCTTATAAGTAGGTCCTCAACCCATGTGCTCCTATACATTCCTTCTACCTCATAATGACAAAGCGATTTCGTAATTATCAGGGTCTGCTGGTGCTGGGGCAGTAACACTAACTACCAGCTAGCACCTCTGACTGTAAGTCGAAGTACTTCTAATCATGGATGGTTCTGGAAGACATGGTTGTTTGATTTGTTCAACAACGACCAAAGCTTCAGTGTCATGCAGTTGCTGGGTGAATCAAGATCACGCCTTGGCGATGGGGAGGACGTTTGATGAACACCTGAATAACCCGAAAGTGTACTCTTCAAGGAAAAATTGACTCCCAGGGAACGTTATATCATCCTTGAGGGTAGATTGCCATCAAAACAAATTTCAAAGCTTTTCTTCAGCAATCTACCAACATACTTTCCTTATCTTGACAAACAAATTTGGTGGTGCATACTTTGATCTTTGAAAGCATTTCTAGGTTGCAATTAACAAGAGCGTGTACTATTTCAACAGGAAAACCATCTTCTGATAAAAGAATATTCGAAACATTTTGTGTAGTTTTGACCGCATTTGTTACTGCTAAGTTAAATTGGTAGATGCATTGTTGCCAAATAAGACTGTATATTTGTCAACTTTATGTTGTTTGACTTTTTATTTGGGTAATTGCCCAACTTTCGTTTTTAATTTACGCATTTTTACTTTAATGGAGAACGTGCTCTTTTTATTCAAAAGTGTTATATGCTACAAGTATTTGTTTATATCGAGGTCAAGTGAAAGACATATAATTACCTGATTTACTTAGAACAAGTATAACTACAAACTTTTATAAATTATAATACTATGCAGCGATCAATATGCCCCACCGAATAATTCGGTTATTTTTCATGTTCAAGCCAAATAGGATTATTCCAAATTGCCCATAAATGCTGCTCGACAACTTATTTAAAATTCCGACAATTACTCGTATTTGAATAAAATATTCTATTTCGCTTTTCGGAATATAATAAAATTGCGAATACAAAGTTCTGGCACCAATTAACGTAACAAAGGGGTGGATTAGTAATTTGGGGGAGCAAAAGAATGAATCGATTAAACTTCCCACCCTCTTGGCCGTCACCAGGGCCTGAATAGTGACCTGGCTGGTAATAATAGATTCTAAGATTGTCGAGAAAAAATTAAGGAATTATGCCCTTTCTTTTTGAAACTGTATATTGCCATAATGCGATCTGAATTAAAAAAGTAAGTATTCAAAAAAGTATGTAAAATTCTGTAAATTACAATAAACTTTAGAAAAAAAAAGAAAAATGATCCGCTTGGATTCGAGCAAACACTCCTTGCGCATTTTGGCACTGAGCCACGCCTGTTGCTTGCTTTAACAGTCTATCAAAGTGCGTGAAAAATGGAAGTAGACCAGTCAGCTCAGTCAGCCGTAACAAATTTAATTTTTCAGGCAGAAAGCTTCCTGTTAAAGTATTGGTCGGTATTGGTTTAGGCAGTGTACTAGCCTAGTGAGCCGACGGTCTTTGGTTCAAATTTCGCCTGGCGTGAGTTACTTTTTATTACGTCTGTCTGGCGTTTCTCAGAAATCCGATTGAAAATTTTACGCCAGTGAAACGCTCATCGTTTTGTTCCTGAATGGAACAGACATCTGCTTCTACCAGATTCACTGCAGCGTTATCGAATTATTATTTTGTTAACATTCTGTGCTGTGGTCATTTGTTAGAAAGTTTTGACCGAAATGTTGCTGGTTTTTAATCATTAATGAATAGATTCCCGTAATTGAGGTCATTACATGTAGAATACTGCCCGTCACGGACCGCAAATGCCATAAAATATTTAATTTATAAAACAATGTGGGCAGGTCAATTTTCTCATCTCATTACTCAAATTTCCATATTGATAGACCAGTACAACTTCCGTCAAAAATAATTAAGTGAAAATCGTTAATGTTGTGATACTATATAACGCATAAGGTAACAAACAAATTACTTTGCTAGCTAATTAAGGGACATAAACATTCTTATGGTAATTTGAGAGTAATGTAGCCTTCCTAATACGTCAGTGGTATAAGTTACTAGTTGCAAGCCTTCGTCGAAAATTTATAGATAATAAAATGTTGAATAATGATAAATACAAATTTACATTAAATGGTAGAAATGGTTATCTATCAAGATTAGTGTTCAGTAATGGAGGAATGATTTTTTGACATTCGTGGCCTCAATTTGGGGTGTCGTATCTCAGCTATCCCTCGACTTGGCGAAAGTCTACTGGACGTACGTGTGAGCAACTTCACGCGTATTTAACGCTATCGGATTATGCAGGGTAACAAGATTTTGTTTTTCACTGCATGCAAGATAGAGAATAAAGTGAAATTTACATTTGCCTTTTTCTAGATATCTTCAAACATCCTAACAAGGCAATTTGTGCACCAAGCAAACTTCACTTTACTTTTCACGATCTTTTTGAAGAAGTTTCTCTCTTATCGTGATGTCAGAAACGTGACGTCAACTCTAGTAATTCAATTATTATTATAATGCATTTTAACTGGGGCTGGTGGCGCAACTGCATACACAAGCTCAATTAGGTGTAGTACCTACTTTCATAATGTCGAATATAATAAGGAGTTATGTTTCAAAACATCCTGAATACAATTTTGGATGTAAAGTATTTTAAGCGTTCTAATTTTGTAAATATAGGACTAGACACTAGAGAAACCACACATGAAGTGCAAAAAACAGTATTTTATTTTTGCTGGTAGTTGGTTCATTTTCATTGCGTGTGTTTTGAAAATGATGCTTGATTGCCAAAAACCACTACCATAAGCTATTCTCCTTTTTATGAGTATTACCCACTTAAGCACCATACAATAACTATAATAAACGTAACAGGTATTCCAAAATTTAGTGCCCTAAACATAATAACTGCTATAAACTATCCGGGATAATGTAAAGCATTAGAAGGTGGGTCAATAAAATAATAGAACAGGTCCGGACGTCTTCAAGCTGATCTCTAGTGAATGTCAAGTTCTCTTCCATTAGAACACTTTTTTCTTTAGCTATCTATATGAGTGTACAAAATATTCTCATGGCTTGGTGCGATTAATGCTAAAAAATTCTCACGGCAAGCGACCTTCGATTAATACCAATACCCGAGCCAGTACCATTTCTGTAACTATTGTGTTTGAACAATAAGTACGCACATTATAAAAATTAACACTCATCTTTTATCTGCTGTATTACATTTCATTTCAAATTTAATTGCGTTTTTGGAATTTGTGGTAGGGAAGCACGCATAGGTTAAAATAGGAAATACCCACAAATACGTACGACATGTTGTCTTACATGGAAAGAGGCCAACTAGGAACTTCCGTAGTTTGCTGACTCAAAGTACTGCGAGTAACTCTGAAATTCAATAAACTTTCGAGGATAACACCTGTTGTCTGAAAAATTTCCGCTATTTCTAACGTATTTAATGTTCCTTTAGAACGCGAATATTTATACAGCCTTGTGGTGGATGAGGGAATCAATACATAATTCTTCGTTTTGGTGTCAATATGATTGAACTTCGAAATAATAATAAACAGTTGCATGCTTGACTTGAAGGTTCATGGAAAATATTTTCAGATGCCATTGTGGAGGCAGCAAAGGCAACATGAGTGACGACGAATACGCAGCACGGTGGATGAAGTCCGGGGAGAAAATGGAAGGTAGAAGAGGAGAAACGATGAATCATTTTGGTGTAAAGAAACCATTAAAAAAGTGAACTGCCTTAAAGAATATGCTCTGCAGCAAGAACAAGCCTGACAGATTCTAAAATGTTAAAAGATCACAGAGGAGATGCACGAGGTCCTGGAGTACCCAATTTATAAATTCTATCAGGATTTGCATCAACTTGTGTTAGAAAGCCACAATTTGCGTCAACCCTGACGAGAATGAATTTTGGACTGATGACCCAAAAGCGACGAAGTAATTGGAGAAAAGCGCAAAAGTTTTTTTCGCATTTCTGGTAGTTCTGGTAGAGAATCCATTACATATTACAGTCATCGCAACAATTACAGCTTTTTACTCCCACTTTAAAGGGGCAGCAGTTCTAGCTTGCTAGATTTCAACCAATCATATCGTCAAATCGTCAAATGGATGAATGCATGGAAGAACCACAGTTCTTTGTATAGAACTAGAGAGAAGTTTTAACCCTTTTCAGTGGGGTAAAAGCGGGGGTAAAAGTAAATAGTCAGGGGTAATTGTAAATTTGATTTTTTTGGTCTCGCTTAACAAGTCCGTTAATAACGTTGACGTTGAAAAATACTTGGAATCGAGGGGTGAACCGCAGAGGAATTTTGGTTTTTGGTGTACAAGCTTGAGGAATTGCAGAGGAATTAGTACGGAATTACATAAATTTGTAGGGAATTGCAGGAATTGTTTGGGGAATTGCAGGAATTATTCAGGAATTAGTGAGGAATTGCAAGAATTACAAGGCAATTGCAGAAATGTTTACTAACGATTGCGCATGCGCTGTAAATTATTGCAACAACTTTACAAATATAAATTACATTAATTACATGGGGAATTGCAGGAATTACATGGGTAATTGGGGGAATTATACTTGAGGAATTGCATGAATTAGATAGGAATTGCGGGAAATTAAAAGGAATTACACATAAATAGAGGAATTTGTGTACAAGCTTGAGGAATTAAATAAATTTGTAGGGAATTGCAGGAATTGTTTGGGGAATTGCAGGAATTAGTGAGGAATTACAAGAGAATTGCAGAAATGTTTACCCCTTTTATACTAACGATTGCGCATGCGCTGTAAATTATTGCGGTATCGGACGTACAGGAAATGCAAGAATTAGTTGTAAGGGAATTCCAGGAATTAGTAAGGGAATTGCAGGAATTACATGAGGAATTGCAGGAATTACATGGGGAATTGCGGGAATTACATGGGGAATACCTGGAATTACTTGAGGTATTGCAGGAATTAGATAGGAATTGCGGGGAATTAAAAGGAATTGGAATAAAACGGAAATTAAGTTTTTGCTCCTAAATTTGGCAGCGTCTTCATTCGAAACTTGCAAATATCATTTACAATTACCCCATCTGACCCTATATAAAAATACTGTTGTTCTTGGTGTGAATAGATATTAAAATATTCTTGTTCTATAATAGTAACAATGATTATTATCTTATACATTCGTATTCAGATTTCTCTGAATTGTCTAGCACGGTTCATTTAACATGCTTGGACAAAAATTACCCTTTGTGCTACGCCCCTCGGTTATTTGAGGTTACATTCGTGATCGTTACTCTTGTAGACTGACCTTTCACAATACCCATTACAAAAACTGTTACTCTAGGTTTTTGGTACTGTCATTTAAGACCTACAATACCTACTACCCAGTTTGTTGTCTTTCGCAAAAATTTGACTAACTACATTTTACGTAAAAGAAAGTTGCCAATTATTTATTATAGATTAAAATAACGAGAAATAGCTACACGATTTTTGGAAATAAATACCAGTCACTCCCAAAACAGTTTTATTAAAATTGCAGGACATTTCATGCATGTTCTTAAATTTATTCATTTATAAATTATAATTGAATTAAATTGGTGGTATCTAGCATAAAATCGCAATTGCCATTGATTCTCTTCGCGTAGCAATAAAACTAATTAGGAATCTGACCAACCTACCTCACATTCTGCGTAGGTATTTCCTGATCGAACTATATTTTCCCAGATGTAAAATATGCTGGCTGGTGTGGAATGTGACCGAAAGAACTAAGACTATAGAACTGGCACTGTATTATTTACGACTGTATCAATGAAGAAGTCGAAAATTAACAACGCTAGTCTTTGAGCTGAGTACTCGGAACAAAAGTCACTCAATTAAACGAAGCTAATTGTATTATGCTTGCAACCGGAGCGGATACGACTGTTGAAAAACAGAAACCGCACCACAAATCAAATCACTCTGCACAAGCACAACAGTAAAATATAGATGATAATATTAGAGACTGTGGAGACCCCCAACAACACGATCCAATGAGAGCTCCGCGTATACATTGAACAGAGTTGATACGTCTGCAATTTAAAAATCAATTTGCGCAACAAGGATGAAAATAGACCAGCAGAAGACACTGGGATAGGAGGGGAGTGTTATAAGGAACCCGTTTTGCGTGCAGAATGTTGTGGCATCAAAATGCGGCATCAATTTTAAGTAATTTTACTTGAAATGTGAGGTGTTTTACATGGTGTGCTGTGCTCTAATTTGATCTGTTTTAATTTGAAACCGTTATGATGTTTAATTATACAATGATATTAAAAGTGGGTTTATAAATGCCAAGGCTAACCTCGGAAGAAAGGCCACACCATGGTGAAAAGGTGTGGATTATTAGGCTTAGGTATAGCAAGTACGATTTGTTTCGTTCTGGTGATCACATTTAACCAAAAAAATAAATTGGACTTCCGGAGACGCATTCAAGTCTTTCCATCGGAAGCGGATCCAGAATATTTCGTGGTGCACAATAATTACACTTCATTTTTTTCTCTAAATTACATAATTCAACGACAGAAAGAAACTTTGGAGCAGGAACTAATAGATTATCCGTTTCTGGAAGGGAAGAAATTAGAAGATTACACCCTCACCACCGGGGGAAGCCCTTTGAGGAATATCATCATCACCACATGGAGGTCTGGGTCAACATTTTTGGGTACGAAACCTTAAGCAATGTCTCGGTATTTTCATTAAACATCTGTCACCATAAATGCACAAAATGCAAATTTTTAAAGAATAATTGCATTGAACACACAGGTGGTCGACCTTGTTTGTTTTTGTGTTATCTCAAAGAAGTAATCTGATCTTTGTACTTACGATTATGTATATTCTTTATTCTGTGATTATGTGACAGTGACAGTTGACATTTCTCAAAGCTCAAACCAATCCAAAATGGCAGCCTGGAAGTTTGACAGTTGGGCTGTATTCGTAAAAAAAAAATAAATAATACGATTTATACCACCTTGTTCTTTTCCAATTCTTACATTTTGAAAAATAATTGATTCTCTGCTTTTTAATTATTGCGATAATTTTTCAGGTGACGTTATAAATGCAGTACCTGGCAACTATTACCATTACGAGCCGCTGTTAGATTACGGAATAATGCAAATCAGAGGCCCTCCACATTCAGAATCAGCTCTGAGTAACTTGAAAAAGTTGTTAATGTGCGATTATACCAATATGTATGAGTATTTAGAGTACGGAAAGTCGCACATATATTTATTTACGCACAATACAAGACTTTGGAATACGTGTGAAATATACCCGCAGTATTGTTGGAATGCTACATTTCTGAGCCAGTTCTGTAAATTGTTTCCTTTTCAGTCGATGAAAGTTGTAAGATTGAGGCTGAAATTAGTAGAGGAGCTGCTGAAAGACCAAATGTGAGTTAACTGCTTTACATTTACCACCATACCTATCATCCATATTTAAATTCCAACGAGTTAATATGGGCGACAGTGAAAAACAATGTCGCTGCAAAAAATACTACTTTCAAATTTAGGGTTGCCATCTATAAAATATAAAAACCAGGACAAGGCTGGACAAAATCCGGACGCCTACGAAACTCAAATCGGAATCACTTGTAACAAAGAAATATTGATTTTTCTATATAAGGTTTTGCCAAGTAGGCCACTTCCACTTTCACAAGCTTTAATACGCTTTTGAACTTCATTCTATACAGGCAGCAGGCTTGGCTCAATACCGAAACGCGCAGGGAGTTTTTGTTCGAATCCAAGCGAATCCATTTTCTTTTTTTTCTTCTAAAGTTTGTTGTAATTTACTGAATTTTGATACACATGTGTTGTGTCCGGTGGCCCGTCACGAAAGATATTCTTTTAAAGAAAATACTCGATTACTAATGAAAACAATGGAATAATAGCACGCTAAACGTTGCATTGGTAAAATCTAGTTGAGATATAAATAAACGCATTTGGTACACACAGGAGGCTGCTGATTTGCGCACTGCACAGTAGGTCTGCGTGACGCCCGTTAGTCAGTGGTATAAATTTGATTCTAATAATTTCACGGTGGTTGTGGGACCTAAAGAAAATCCGGACCAGTTCACAAAACCCCCTCGGACACCCCTAAAGCCCGGGGAAATCCAGACGGATGGCAACCCTATCAAATTAGATGTGTGGGGAAGTTAGCCGAATATGAATTTAATCAAATAAAGCCAGAATACAGGAAGAAGCATTGAATGAGTAGTAAAATTAAACGTTATGTTATCTGTCACATTGAAATTATGTTCGTATCTATGGATAAACTTTTGGCAATCGCGCGTGTAAGAGCCGTGAATAAAACTCCGGAAAGTTTAAACCAAATTAGGTACTACCGAGTAAATTTTGTTCGCGGAAAAGTGTCAGGGACAAAAGTTAAAATTGAGGATTGTGCGGTTAGTGAAAAATCTGTTTCGGAGAGTGAAAAGGAGCAGTAAAAACCAGAGGACAGGTTAGTGTAAAATATCAGCTGAGCCAAAAGAGGACGGGTGAAACGGTGCGCAAACCACGTTGGATCGGAAGCGGTGTTGCCGGATGTCGCAAGAATTCTGTAGCAATCGGAAATTACGGTAATAGATACGAAAAAGAACGTTAATGTATAGTACGGGTAGTGATAGTGTAGGTTAGCTGCCAGGAACACATAATAAACGGAAAGAAGTTAGTCCACCAGAATTTAGCAGCAGAAGCAAAAAGACCGCTAGATCTCCAATTAAAGAAGCTGACAGAAAGGATAAAGAGCAAAACGAAAACATGGACGAACTGAAGGAAATGATGAAACAAGTACTAAAAGACAATGCAAACATACTCCAAGAATTACAGACCATTAAAAAGGAACAACAAGTATATAAGAAGGAAATTGAAGTGATTAAAAATGAAAACATTGAACTTAAAGAGAGGGTAAATAGACTATAGCAGAGAATAGAAGATAAAGACAAAAAAGAAAGGGCCCAGAATATTATAGTAAAAGGGCTTGAATGCAAGAATAAAGAAAGCGTCAAAGAGGAAGTCGAAACATTTCTTGAAGAAGTGCTAGAAGTAAGTGTGAAGATCGAATATGCACATAATATCAGACAGAGAAATGGCGGTAACTTTATTATTGTGAGAATGAAAGACTTTGAAGATAAAATTAAAACAATGGAGAATAAACATAAACTTAAAGGAAAGAATATTTACATCGATAGCGACCTGACTGTTGCAGAAAGGAATATACAAAGAGAACTTAGAGCTATAGCCGAGGAAGAAAAGAAAAAAGGGAAAAGAGTAAAGGTAGCCTACCAAAAAATCATCATTAATGATGAAATTTGGAACTGGAGTAACAAAATGGGAACAATAACTAAACAAAGAGTCGAAGGACCACAATTAGATCAAGAACTCCTGCAAGAAACAGAACACCGGAACTCAAAAAACTGGAAAACAAAATAGAAGTTACTCTAAAAAGGACGGAACAAGTGGTAACGGCTAGGCGAGGACAAGGTACATGGATGGGAAAAAATGTTAATAAGCAAATATGGAAGTTAGCAACATGGAACATAAGAGGAATAAATGGAAAAGACCAAGAACTATGCTATGAGTTTGACAAGACAAATTTAGACATTTTGTCAATAACAGAAACAAAGAAAAAAGGACAAGGGGAAGAAACACTAGGAGATGGACATATAATGATATACAGTGGAGTGACTTATGAAAAACGGGCAGCAGCAGGGGTAGGATGTCTAATAAATAAAAAACTGACAAAGAATATCAGGAAATGGGAGGGACATTCAGAAAGAATACTGACAGTAGAAATGAACATGGATGGCAGAATCGTAACGGTAATAACGGCATATGGCCCAAATGAAGATGCGACAGTAGAAATCAAGGATAAATTTTGGGAACAATTAAACTTAGTGACAGAAGTCAGCAAAGGAAGTATTGTTGTGGCGGGAGACTTAAATGGCAGAGTTGGAAAAGAAAAAACTAGTGCTGGAGTGATAGGCAGATACGGAGAAGACAAGCGAACCAATAATGGAATAAGGTTAATGGACTATTGTCTCATAAATAATCTACTGGTAACAAATACATTCTACAAACATAAGGAAATACACAAGTACACAAGACAAGGTGCAAGACATATGGATAAATCCATAATAGATTATATATTAGTAGAAAGAGATAGAAAAGATGAAATAAGAGATGTGAGAGTAATGCGAGGTCCGGAAATCTATAGTGACCATTATATGCTGGTGGCAAAAGTCAAGAAGAGAGAAGAGGCGCTAGAGAGTATAAAAGAAAATACCAACAGAATGACAGAATATGAAACCATAAAAGCTTACAAACTGAGAGATGAAGAAACAGCAAGACAATACAAAGAGTTGGTAAAAAACAAAATGCAACTGGAACGAACTGAAAATAAGGGAGCTCAAGATTTATGGAAAATATTTAAAGACATAATTATAGAAGCAGCAAAGGAAATATGTGGGACATTAAGAGTAAGCAACAGGAAGAAATACACAGCGTGGTGGAGTAAAGATATCAGGGAAGAAATAGATAAGAAGAAGTGTAGATGGAAGGAATATCTTAGAGACAGAACGGAAGGCAGATATGAAGCATACAAGGAACAGAGAATTAGAGTGAAAAGCGTAGTCAAAGAAGCAAAGGAGCAGAGCTGGATAAGATTTGGAGAGAAAATGGAAGAAAATAGTAAGGACAACCAAAAGTTATTTTATAAGGTACTAAAAAACACCAGGAAAGGAAAAGTTAGTCAGATAACAACAATTAAGAGTAAAGAAGGAGAAATAATAACAGAAGATAGACAAATAATGGAGAGATGGAAACAATACTTCCAAGAATTAACAGGCATAGCGCCGGAAACAAATTCCAGTACAGGCACTAACACAGAAGCAGGGGAAGGCATAGGTGAAGAAGAAATAGGCGTGATAACAATCGAAGAAGTATCAGAGGCAATTAGATCCCTAAAGAATGGAAAGGCTCCAGGACATGACAGAATAACTGCAGAAATGCTGAAAAATATGGGAGAAGAAGGAACAGAACTATTCACAAAAGTTTGCAAAAGAGCTTGGGAAGAAGAATTAGTACCAGAAGATTGGCAACTTGGAGTAATAATACCAATACACAAAAGGGGAGATGTAAGAGACTGCAATAACTACAGGGGAATTACACTACTGAGCACGGCAGCGAAAGCATATGAGAGAGTACTAGAAAAGAGACTGAAAATATTCATAGAACCAACATTAGACGAAGCTCAGAGCGGATTCAGGAAGGGGAGAAGTGTACATGACCATATTTTCACAATAAAAGACATAATACAAAAAACACTAAGGAGCAGTACAAAATCATACTTTGCATTTATAGATCTAGAAAAGGCCTTCGATCGAGTGCAAAGAGAAAAAGTATGGAACAGTTTATTGAAACGTAAAGTAAATCTGAAACTTGTAAGAACAATAAAAAGCATCTATAAAATAAACAAAAATTATGTAGCTAGAGGGAATAAAACATCGGGTCAGTTTGAAACAAGAGAAGGGTTGAGACAGGGAGGGGTGTTGAGCCCGGTTTTGTTTAACATACTGATGGACGAAGTAATCAAAGCAAGTAAACCAAACCTAAACAAACTGAAGGTAGGATACACAAAACTTCAGCCAGTAGAAATCTCTGAATGTGCTTTTGCGGACGATGTTGTGATCATGGCAGATAGTGAAATGGGATTACAGAGGAATATAAATGTTTGGACAGGGAATTTAAAAAAACATGATATGAAAATCAATACAAGGAAGACCAAAGTAATGATGACAGCTCAAAAAGAGGAAGCAATGAATATAAAAGTTGAAGGAGAGAGCATTGAACAGGTCACACATTTTAAGTATCTGGGAACAATAATAGAAAGTAACGGTAGACAGGAGAGAGACATAAACGAGCGGCTTGAGAAGACGACAAGAACATACCATGCAATGAGGCAAAAATTTGTCAAGAAAAAAGAGGTAACCAAGAAGACGAAAATGACGATATTCAGAACAATTTTTAGGCGAATACTAACTTACGGAAGCGAGACATGGGTGCTTACAAGACCAATGAAAAGTAAAATACAAGCGATTGAAATGAAATACCTAAGGGCAGTACAAGGAGTAACAAGAAAAGATAGAATTCGAAACACTGAAGTACGAGAAAACCTTGAAACAGAGGCAATACTGGAATACGTGGAAGAAAAGCAACTCAGCTGGTGGGGACATTTACAACGAATGGAAGAAACAAGATTAGCACGGAGAATATGGGATGCCAGAACAACAATGAAGAGGAACAGAGGAAGACCAAGAAAAACCTGGGAAGACGTAATAGCAGAAAGCATACAAAAAAGAGATAAAACGGTAATGGAAGCACGAAGGGTAGCACAGGATAGAAAACAATGGAAGAGCTTTGTGCACCAAACATAAAGATATCAAAAACCCCACACCGAAAGGTACAAGGGGACTACGGATTATATATATCTATGGATACGGCTGTTTATGTCTTACTGCATAGAGCATGGAAATAGTGGAAATAGAGTGGCATAGAGTAGATATGACAGTTGGCGTTGTAAAGTCAGCATTTGCAGTGTTTGTTCGTTCCTAAATTTGTTGAATCTTTCGATTTAATATGGAAAAACCTAATATTAAATACTCCAAATATTGCTTAGTGCCGAAATGTGAATCGACGCCTATTCCAACACCAGGAAAAGTATTTATTTCATTGCCAGTGGGATCGACGTTTAGCAGATTGTCACTTAATTACTGAATTTATAAACAATCTATATTTTGATGTAGTTGGACATTTTCGAACATAAACCATCTGATAAATACACATTTGGGTATAAAACTGACATTCGCGTGTACCCTATTATCAAGTGATCAAGTTAAAATAATCGTTCGTAAGGAGTAAACTCCAGATGTGCGTCGGAGCTGACACACACAAGTTTTCTTTTTCTCAAAAATTTCTAATGGAACACCCGGTATATTATTTCCAATAACGTGAAGCACGAATCCTGCTATGTAGTGCATCTCCCTTATTTGAAGAACTATAGAATCGGTTAAATGAGAGAAAAGTTGCACTATGCTAGGTATCTAGATGATGAAAAAACTAAAATTTTGTTTTCTCTTTTGTTAATAATTAACTTATTGTTCAAATCAAATCAAATCAAATTTTTATTCGCAGCAGTATATGTACATTCAGATAAAGAAATGGAATGAGAAAGACGAATAAACCACACTCTCGTCAAAGCTAAATCAGCTCATAGACGAGTAAAAAAGTTACATAATATAGGTCAGTTTTTGTTATTAACAGATAATATAAAAAGAAAGATTACGTGACGCGCACTACACACTCATGATATCGAAGAACCACTCGGACAGTGTCTTCAATCTTCACAATTCAACAATTTCCCTTAATTATATGTTATATTTCTGTTTTATGTCCTGTCAATTAAATTGTGTATTGTTATTCTAGAAATACCTCTTATAGTTGGAGCTTTTTATTTTTACGGGTAACATATTGTAAAGTTTAGACTATGAATTCTTAATAAGTTAACCCCACACGCCAAAAGACAGTGACACAGTAATTAAACTCGACACGTGTTTCGCTGACAACGTCAGCATCTTCAGGAGTAGAAGATAATCTGAATTCTAAACTTAAATTACGTTGCTAAAAATATCCAACCCCCACTCACCCACACCCCACTACTGAAGTGAAAAGGATCGATAAACATATAGGGTTTCTCAGAACTAATTTGAACATGAGAGCAATAAAATTGTATTCTTAAGTGAAAGGGATCAATAACCTATAGGGTTTCTTAAAACTATTAGAGCAATAAAATTAGGGTCTGGAGGGTAAATATTTATGGCTAGACCTAATCTATCTACCTGATAAATCTATACAGGGTTGAGTTCGGAATCGGACCATAGTTACTGTTAAGACAACTACGTTTATTTTTATATATCTCTATACTTTCCAATGCGTTTAAATCAAATTTATTATTTCCTGGTTTTAAGAGTTTGAGATTATTGCCATTGAATTTATGGCCCGTTTCCAACGCGTGTGACGCCATGCTAGACTTATCAGCGCGGCCGTATTTGTAATGAACTTGATGCTCCTTAAAGCGAGTTAAAATAGACCGAGTTGACTGCCCGATATATTTTTTGTCGCAATTTCCGCAGGCTATTTCGTAAATTCCCGCTTTATGAATGGGTTCCGTTTTATCTTTCGCATTTCCTAGTAGATTTTGTAAATTGTTGCTCGAAGTGTGAACCACTTTGAAGCCCGCTTTCCCGAAAATAGTATTCATACCTCTAGTTATTTGCAGTACGTATGGTATTTTTATAAATTTAGTAATTTTATTATCCCAATTTAAAGTGGTGGAATTTCGCAATAGCATTTTAAATTTTCGTTTCCTAATTAACCTATTGACAATCTCTGGATCAAAACCATTACATTTCGCTATATCTTTGATTGTATTTACTTCCTTGCGGTATCTTTCAACGGATAACGGTAGACTCAACAGTCTATTAACTAAAAAACCAAAACTAGCCTCTTTATGTTGACTACAGTGGTTCTAATCTGCAGTTATATACCGAGCTGTACTGGTTTCTTTCCTATAGATGTCAAATTCTAACTTACTGTCTTTCCTAATTACCAAAATGTCCAAAAATGGAAGCTGTCATTCCCTTTCTATTTCATGGGTAAATTTGATAGAATTGAATCTACTATTTAAGTCGCTCAAAAAATCTTCAATGTTACATTTACTAGTGTCAAAAATGGCAAATATATCGTCTACGTATCTCACCCACACCTTTGGAAAATATGGGAGCTCATCTTTCAGTTGGGTTTCAAATTTGCCCATAAAAATTTCTGCAATGAAAGGAGAGAGGCAATATCCCATGACTGTACCTTCACTTTGTTGAAAAAATGATCCACTGACTGAAATAATTCTGCTGCATACACAGATTTGTTAAATTAATGTATTCTTTGGCAGTTTGTTCATCAATGTTATTTTTATTAAGGAGTTCATACAAGTACTCCAAAGCCTTTGGTACAGGTACACTGGGAAAAAGTGAGCTGACGTTGAATGAAATTAATAATTCGTTATCATGCAGTGTGATGTGTTGAATTTTATTTATAAACTCTAAAGAGTTCTTCACTGAAAAACTTGACTGCTTGATTTCGAGGTTATTAAATTCATTTACTAACCATTTGGACAGTTTGTAAGTAGGAGAATCTATAGCTGAAACTATGGGCCTTACGGCTTTCCCTACTTTATGGATCTTCGGTAAACAATACATGCGTGGTACTTTTGGGTTAGACACATGTAGCTTACGTTTGATATCCGCGGTAATGAGGTTATTACATAGTTTAAATGTTTTCTGAGTATCTGAAATCATTTTAGGCAACGGATCTTTGTTAATTTCCACGTATGGACCGTTTTCTATTAAATTATTTACTCTTTCGTAATAGTCACATTTATCCAATATAACAACCTTGTTACCCTTATCTGCCTTAAGATAAAAACAATCTTTCTCTCTCAGTCCTTTGATAATTTTAGAATATTTTGTGTGACGGGGAAGAGAACCATGATATTTAATAATATTTTCAGATAATTTTTGTGCAACTGTTCCCCTAATCATACTTTTTTTGGATTCAGTTAAGTACTGAATTGAGGATTCAATACTAGCTATTACATTTTCGGTGCCTACGCGACGAGATTCTGGCAAGCTAAACTTCAAGCCTTTATTTAATAAGTTAAGTTCGGCTTTATCAAAGGTTTGAGAAGATAGATTTTCTACAATGTCGATCTTTTTCTGAGGGAAATTAGTCGCATCTAATTTCTGACAGGGGTTTATTCCCAACTTTATTAACTTTTCTTATTAGACATAACTTTTTTCAGATATTTAGCAGTATTTGTGACCTCCATTCTCCTCAAAAAATTATCCCATTCTAGATTTCCTAAACTGTCTAGCTTATATGTAAGTTTTTGGTACAGATTGTACGCCTCTAATTCTAACATACTACGTTTACCGTAAAAATGATTGAGTTCCATATTCAACCATTTCTCTTTTGCTACTTTATTAACTACATCATTAATTCTTTTATTATTACACGATATTTTAACATGAATGAAATATTCTGTTAAATTTGCAAGTTTTGAGAAATTGAATATCGGCACTCAATAATTTAATCTTGGTACTAACCTTATGATACAAATTGAGATCCTGTGACCGGGAAGCCATTTCGTACACACAGTGGATGGATCAAGAACTTTGACGTAAATTCACTATGAATTCTTAATAAGTTAATCCCACACGCCAAAAGACAGTGACACAGTAATTAAACTTGGATATTTTTAGCAACGTAATTTAAGTTTAGAATTTAGATTATCTTCTACTCCTGAAGATGCTGATGTTGTCAGCGAAACACGTGTCGAGTTTAATTACTGTGTCACTGTCTTTTGGCGTGTGGGGTTAACTTATTAAGAATTCATAGTGAATTTACGTCAAAGTTCTTGATCCATCCACTGTGTGTAAAGTTTAGAGCTATTAAATTGAAGGCTTCGCTACCCTACCCCTAGTTCTATAATTATGATCAATAGGGGTTAGTATATTTTTATTTTTATGCACAAATTTTAATATTTAGAAAGAATATAGCTGTCTTGGATCAAGTAAGTCTGTTTCGTTGTACAAGTCTTCTGTTGGATACCGTCGAGGTTTCTTAAACATATTTTTTATAATTGATTTTTGTGCTATTTCTGTCTGTTTTGCTAATGTTTTGTTGCAGGGTCCTCATACTATAATGCCGTATGTTATAAATTGATAAGAATCTAAGCTTGCTGCATATGTATTTTATGTGATAATTCCATTTCATGTAAGAGTCAAAATTTATTCCAAGGTACTTCATTTGTCTCACTTGTGATACCACATTCGTGCAGGAGCAATTTGCATTATTACAGTTTTTAGTATGTAAAATTAAATTATTGTAGTTAGGTATAGAATTAACTGTTGGTGTGAAGGGAAGGTAGAAAGTTTTTGAAGTATTTAGAATGAGCCTATTAAGAGATAACCAATTGTTTACTTCTAGCAAAATGCGTTCTGATTTTAATTTTACGTCCTCCCATGTTTCCCCATCCACTAACAAAACAGTATCATCTGCGTAGCATATCACTGTACAATTAATGTCTATGCTAAAGAAATCATTGATGTAGAGGAGAAACAGGAGAGGCCCCAGTACTGTTCCTTGGGGTACACCACATGTTACTGTACGAGGATCACTTACTTGTTCATTAATTTTTACCCGTTGCACCCTGTCAGTGAGATAACTCTTCAAGAAACCCAGAATCTCTCCTCTAAAGCCGCAGGCCTCAAGTTTCTCGAAAAGTATCTGATGGTTTACGGTATCAAACGCTTTGCATAAATCCAGGAATATACCCAGAGCTGGTCTACCTTGATCCAGGCTTGCGTGTATCTCTTCAGATAATTTGAAAATAGCGTGTTCAGTGCTCAGTTGTTCTTGAAACACATACTGGTTTTTGTTGATAATATCACACTTTTTTATAAAATTGTACATACGCTTAGAAACCACTTTCTCCATAATTTTTGCAATATTTGATGTTAATGATATAGGTCTATAATTATTAACTAATTTTTTGTCATTAGACTTAAAGATAGGAATGACGGTAGCCTCTTTAAATAATTTTGGACAATATCCGTTTTGCATGATTCGATTTATTAATATTGTTAACGGTTGAGAAATGGTAAATGCTTTTAATAAGTTTGTGCCAATTTTATCCGGGCCTGGTGACTTATTTAGCTGCAACAATCCTTTATGTGATTCCACCTCTTTTGCATCGGTTGGTTCTAAATAGAATGAATGTACATTGAAGTTTTTACAGTAAAAAGGTATTTGAGAATGTTACTTCAAATGACTTGAAATTTGGAACACTTGAATAAAAGAACACTGCATTCATATTCATTTCATATCCTAAGTTTGCAACTATGTCATATCTGAATAGATAATAATTGTTCCACTTGTTATGTGTTAAGTTCTTAATTAAAAAATTCCAGCAGTGTTTTATTACCCAAATTCCTTATTAATAAATTAATTCCATCTGTATTGCGTCTTTCTCTGCTCCAAATGAATTCATTAGAGTTGCTACTACATGGCATTAATTTTTATTACGTAAGACGAACGTTGTTTATCACATTTCGTCATGCGTTCCTGATTTTTCGTTTCACATTTAATTTAGACATTTGGAACTGTACCAGTATAGTTTCAGAGAAACTGGTTAATTCAGTTTTTTTTATAAGTTGCAAATTTTTGTTTTTGTTGCACGTGTTTATGTTTGATTTTTCAGGTTGAAGAGTACTCGAATTCTCTTGTTGGTTCGTGACCCAAGAGGCACTTGGCAGTCTAGAAAACATAGGGATTGGTGCCCGGGAATCCCTGACTGTGATGATCCGAAGCTTTTGTGTGCCGATATGGTTTCTGATTACAGTGCAGCTATAAGACTACAAGGTTTATACCCTAACAGATTTAGGTGAGCAAGAAAAAATGAAATTATTATCGAGTGCGAAATTTAATATTTTAATCTAGGGCGATGCGATATGAGGACCTGTCACTAGATCCTCACAAATACACTGAGGATCTTTTCAGATTTTTTCATCTCGATTTTCATCCGCAAGTGGTAGACTTTTTAGATTCTCATACAAAATTAGATGTGGGTGGTGTTTCTAGTACGTTTCGGAATTCGAAAAGTGCTCCTTTTCACTGGAGGATGGACCTGAATTTTTCTGAGGTTCAGTACATTGAAGACAACTGTGATCAAGCTATGAAACTATGGGGTTACGTTAGGGTTAAGAATGAAAATCTTCGGGAGTTTAGGCCCTTGACAAATTACACCATTAGTTGAGCTATTATTTATACTGGTTGCACTTAACTTTTTCCTATCCATTTGCGAGAATTACTAAAGTTAAGGATGCCAATGTCAGAGGCAATATGCATTTAGCACGCTTTATTTAGTTTTCGGTGATCTCATGAAATTTTTTATACTCACTAAGTAAAATATTCCTGTATATTAAATAAACAATAAAATGGCCTCTCTATATAAATAGTGTGCCTTGCTTGGAGTAAATGGCGGTAATCTAACTTCGGGTTAACATTTTTCAAGCTCGGGACGCTGAATTTATTTATTTTACATATCCATGACTTACGAACCACATTTTTATTTAAGTGTTTTATATTAGTTGGGAAAGATTGCTCAAATTAAAAATTTTGCACCTATACATGCAAATTTGTGTTAATGATTTTCAAAAATACTCTTTCTTCGCAATTATTGTATAAATTAGGTAATATTTATTTATATTTTACTTTTCTTTTTGTTTGTTTGTTTGTCTCCCTCTTATGGTCAATTGTTTGAGAGAAACGTATAATAGGATATCATTATACAGCGTATCAGTAGAATTAAAGGAAATAGACCGTGTTACTGTCGAGCATTGTGCCTTCGAAACACGTTTTAGGAAATTTTTGAACACGTCAAGTTTTTTAAAATTCGGCTTATGCGTCACACGAACAAATGTTAAAACAGTCCCAAAATATCCTTGTTGGACTGTTTTTTCTCTTCTAATTTCGTACATTTTGTTATAATTTTATAAGCACAATCACAATTTGGGCTTCCAGGAGCAGTAGACAGAGGTAGAGATGCATTTTCTATATTTAAAAGCTTACAATTCAATTTTTTTCTCGATTTTTTTATTGCTTTTTTTTCATTCATACTTGGTTTAAAGAGTCGAGTATGGTTTTCAGTATCTTCTGCCATTATTCCCTTGTCTCACTGAATGGTGTGTAGCTATGAGTAGTCATCTGGTACAAATAAATAGAGCAAATCATGGGCATGTCATTTTTATTAATTTATACATGTAGGTATGTGTTGTTTTTACTGTTGTATATTACTTTCTGTTTTTAATCAATATTTTAGAACCTTTTGTATATGTATATATTTTTTTTTTACTTTTTTTTGTTAACAAATAAAAAGACCTTTACGCAAAGAAAACTGTTTTTTGTATACGCAGTGGAACTTTCATGGAATTTTGTGGAGTGATAAAGTAAGTATAGACGATTATTTTTTTTCAATACAAAGGAGAAATCTTTCAAGTTGGTATTTTTGTCGCCAAATATAACAGCGAAACCAGCCAATGGATCAAGGAATCATAAAAAAAATTGACATTTCGCCGCAGAATAAGAATATTTTCAAAGATTGTTGATGGTTAAGAGCAAATGGGAACCTTAAAGTTGCCATAAATCTCCAGAGATTGCATTTCGGACAAATGACATGAACGAGTGCATTATTATACTAACAGGTTAAAAAGGTGCATGCGAGACTGGAATTTAACGCAGTTAGTTCAGAGCTATACTCACAAACTTGAAGAAAGCGAAACTATTATTGATTTGGTGTTAACAAACAAAGAATTACCTTAGTTGTGAAGTACTCAATGAACCAAATATCACAGACCATCAAATGATAAAAATTTCCTTTGATAATAAGAAGTATAATACCAAAACGATGGTTGTTAGAAGTAAATTGAACAATGTTACTAAAAGTAAACTGAAACAGAAAATAAAAGAAATTAAGTACGATTTTCGTAGTGATGATTTGGGTCATAAGTTCCATTCTTTTATTGAAAGTATGCAAGTAATAATAAATGAAGTAATGCCAAAAAAAGAAATAACGGTGAAAGAAGGGAAACACTGGTTTAATAAAGAAGTTTTAGATGCTATTAAAGAAAGAGACAATAAGTACAAACAGTATAGTTGGACCAAAGAAAAAACAGATTGGGAAGGGTACAAAACATATAGAAATATGGTAGTAGATTTAGTTAGAAAAGAAAAGAGCAAGTATTTGAAAGAGATTATAGATTATAACAGTCACAACCCAAAACGGATGTGGAAAACGTTAAAAGATTTAATATCGAGACCTAAAGGGGAAAATTACATGAACATAGAATTTCAAGGTAAAACTGTTAGCTGATAGTTTTAATGAGTTTTTCGTTCAAAGCATTAAGGACATTGTACACACCATACCAGATAGTACCCTTCATTTTGAGGTGCAATGTGAAAGACTAAAAATATTTTCAGATTTTAATTTATTAGAAATAGTTGAGTTAAAACAAATAGTATTAGGCATGTGCAATAAAGCTAGTCCAGATGAGGTGAATATGAAGATATATAAAGAAAACTTTGATGAACTGGCTCCATACTTAATTAATTTAATAAACAGTTCGTTGGAAAATGGAAATGTACCTGAAATATTAAAGACTGCTGAAATAGTCCCTATACGAAAAGTAAACAATACAAAGAAGGCAGAAGAATTTAGACCAATAAACATGCTGAAAGCAATCGAAAAAGTCTTAGAACGGGTTGTGTATGTACAGTTAAATGAATTTTGTGAGAGAAACAGAAAGGGATATAATTGTGAGAGTGCACTGCAGTTTATTCTAAATGAGTGGAGATCACCCATTGATGTTGGAAAAGTGGTAGTAAGCATTTTCTTGTACTTCAAACGTGCCTTCGAAACTATTGATAAAGGGATGTTAATAAGAAAACTTGAAGCATATGGTATACGTGGAAAAGTTCTAAGATGGATCTGCAGCTATCTGGAACATAGAAAACAGAAAGTGAGATGCGGTGAAGTTCTATCAGATAGTTTAGAAGTCGAGACTGGTGTACCTCAGGGAAGTATTCTTGGACCAATGCTGTTTGCCTTATATATAAATGATATAGTGTCAACAATACAAGAAGGCAGAATTCATCTTTTCGCTGATGATACAAATATTTATATATGGGGTGAAAACCCAAAAGATATTGTGGAGAATATAAATAAAACATTAAAGATAGCGTGGGAATGGGTGGCATTTAATAAATTAAAGCTTAATACAAGGAAAACGAAGGCAATGATTATTGGAAGTGACAAGGCTCGAAGACTTTTCCTTGAGCAAGGCCTAAAAATTACTGTTGGTGATGAACAACTGGAAATAGTTAATCAAATTAAATATCTGGGAGTCATAGTGGATTCTAAATTAAATTTTAAGGAGCATCTTCATTATATTTGTAAGAAGATGTCTAAGAAGATTGGGGTTTTGAAACGGGTAGGGGTAAATTTAACAATGGAAACCAAGAGAATAGTATACAATACAATCATCTTACCACATATGACTTTCGCGAGCAGTATCTTATATCTGGGACAACAGGGTGATGTTGCGAGATTACAGTTGCTACAAAACAGGGCCATGAGGATAATACTGAAGTGCAATAGATACGCGAGAATTAATGACATGCTTCGTGCGCTTAATTGGTTAAACGTAAGTCGGTACATAGAATATCAGACCATAGTATTTATCCATAAAATCAAATTGGGTATTATGCCGAAGTATATGAGTGACTGTGTGTCCAAATTTGTAGAAAACCATAATTATGACACAAGGGGTAAAGGCAATTTTGTTTTAAGTACAGTGCAAACTCGAATAGGGAAGAATTCTATTTTTCACAAAGGCATATTAGTTTATAATGGTCTGGATGAAAGTCTAAAAACTCTCCAGCTTGCTTGCTTTAAAAAGCAACTGAAGAAAACATATCTTGAAGTAAAAGACTGATAGGCTACAATGTATTATTTTTTGTGTTTCTTATATGTTTATATTAATCTTAATATAAGTTTTTATTAGTTTCTAGATCTTTTTGTGTTGTTTTAATTTAAGTTTTTCTTTTGTTTGTTGTGTTACTTATCTGTAGTTTTGTGAATTTCTTTTGTATTATGTATGTATAGCATTTCTTTGCTAAATAAACGTTATTATTATTATTCAAAACTGTTTACTCAAAGTGGGGGTTTGGACAATGTGGCAGTAACCAAGAATGGAATGAGGAAGATGAACTGCCATTCGCTCAGATGAAACCTATTAAAATCATTGGAAATGTTACACTGGCTGGTTATGTTAATGTAAATACTAATGTAGTCAATTCGGGAGATAAGTGGCGCGTCACAAACGTCAGATTTTCATTCCAAACAAAACAAAGCCACGTGCTTTCTGACGTTTTAACCTAACCTCTGAAATATAATTATAGTTGTTTTCAAGTTTTTACGCGTATGCCCAACACACAAATTGAAAATAAACTGTTTTCACTGCAAAACGTCTATAATTATATTGCAAAAACTAGTTTAAGACGTTGTAAATAATATCGATAAACGTCAAATGGCACGTGCTTTTGTTTTGTTTAAAATGAAAATCTGACGTATGACGGAGGCACTTAGGTCCCGAATAATGATAAGGATAGAGCGCGAAACTAGAAACATAACCTAACTAATGGACTCCATATTACTGTTAATTGGATGTCAGTTGAGCTAACATAATCCGCATCCGGACTTGACCCGGTCGAATTCGGGACCTAAGTGCCTCCGTCATACGTCAGATTTTCATTCCAAACAAAACAGAAGCACGTGCCATTTGACGTTTATCGATATTATTTAGAACGTCTTAAACTAGTTTTTGCAATATAATTCTAGACGTTTTGCAGTGAAAACAGTTTATTTTCAATTTGTGTGTTGGGCTTACGCGTAAAAACTTGAAAACAACTATATGTAATTATAATTATATTTCAGAGGTTAGGTTAAAACGTCAGAAAGCACGTGGCTTTGTTTTGTTTGGAATGAAAATCTGACCTTTGTGACGCGCCACTTATCTCCCGAATTGGCCCATACCTGGGTGACGTGTTAAGCGGAATAACCAATAAAATGATTCCCTTGCGCATGCTCCACGCCCATTGGAGGAACAAAATGCCCGTGACCGCAGTGCGTTGGTTAGGTCGTTAGGTGCCTGATTCGACAGAAGTTAGTTTTCAAATTTTGAGGTTATAATTTGGGATTTTGGTGTTTTTGGTTATATTTTCTAAATACAACTTGAAAGGTAGGTATAACACCATTCTAGGCTTTAAAACACAAGCAACACAACTAATAAATGAAATGGAACACGACAAGAAAACAACTGTTTAAACCACAAAACATTCATATTTAAACCTGAAAATACTTCAAGAAACAGTAGTTGCCGCTGCTGATTTATTTTGCTTGTTTCTACTCCATCTTTTTTTCCAAAAAATGCGTGTGTCTGGTGCAAGGACAATTAAATGGTCTGTTTCAAAAATGCGTTCTCTCAGCTTTAGTTTTCTTACACTTCCAAAATGTAAAAGGTGTTGACATTCTGTAATGCGCATGCCCGACCGTGTTCGAATAAAATTTTAGGTGACGGTCAGACGGAGCAGTAGTATGTAGCAGTCACTCTCTAGTTTTTATTACTTTATGTAGGAGTTCTAGAATATCTCTGGGATGTTAGGGTTCCCTCGTAAGTTCAAAATTCTACGCGATTATCTATCATCATACAAAAACATTGAAACTAAATCTTTGTTGAAAATTTAGCATATTCCTGCTGTATGAGGATTTTCAGCGGGCTAAATGTAGTTGTAGAGTGACTACTGAACAGTCCGACCGCATGCGTATTACAGAATCCAGAATGTAACCTATATTTGGCATTTTGGAAGTGTAAAAAAACTAGAGCTGAGAGAACGCTTTTTTAAAAACAGACCCTTCACTTGCCCTTTCGCACCAGATACACGCGTTTTTTGGCAAAAAAATGATGTAGAAACAAGCAAAAAATGCGAACCCGTGCGGGCGCAGAGTTCGTGTAGTCGTAGGAGAACAATATGGCAGTTCTGTACCATACCCTACGAGCAAATAATAACAGGAGAGAACATAATGCTTTAAAGCAGTGTTGCCAACCTTTTGGAACTAAAGATCCCTGTTAGAATTTAAAAAATCCCTTTTTGCACTAACAAATCCCTTTTAAAGGGCATGCAAATCTAACGAATATTTTAAAAATTTATTTGTTTGGCATACATAAAAAACAGTAAATTCCGCGAAAAAAAAAAGAAAAATAAGCTCTTAAAATAAATTACAAATAAATAAAACAGTAAATTCTGTGAAAGAAAAAACAAAAGTAAACTCTAAAAATGAACAACACCCAGATCCGGTTGTTCGTACACGAATTAACATTAAACCCATCGCTAAATTTAAACCTGAATTAGTTAATAATAATAATAATAATAATAATAATAAGGTTTATTTAAGAACTTCCAAATAATACAAGTTTTAAATAAACAAGTTATGGATTTCAAATTTTATGTATCAGAGCATATAAAAAAAGCATGGAATAATTAAAATCAGAAAAATCCCTCAAATATGCAAAAGAATCCCTACGACCCTTTTTGCATTCAAAAATCCCTCAAAACGGGATTAATCCCTCAAGTTGGCAACACTGCTTTAAAGGCACGCGACGGAAATACAGAGAAAGAGGTTTATTTGGGTGGGGGAACGGGTGATGTCGGCGGCAGAGGGGTTGCAATTTTAACAGCATGGACCGTGAACTAATAGCCACAAATGAAGTTTAATAAGTTTATTAAATGGCCGACTTCTGTCGCCCGGTTTGCCTACCCCTACCATCAATAGGTTCTCTCCTGTTATTATTTGCTCGTAGACCATACCCGAAACCCGAACATCCACAGGGATTGTCGGTGGTGTCATTCAATAACGAATTACTTCCAATCTTTTCATTTGACAAGTCATTATATTGAGTTACAACTCATTATATTGAGTTTCTCCATCTCAATAAAATGAGTTTTGATATCTCAGAATAATGAGTTGGTAACTCAATATAATGAGTTACTGCAAGTCAATATATTGAGTTGTTTTAAAAAAATTGCCTTATTTAACTGTTCAATATTTGCATAAAGCTATATGCCCTTCTGGAATAGTTTAATGACCTCTGACCCCCCGAACTTGGATAACCTTGAAATGAACTCATGCAGCTGCGGAATTCAGTAATCATATATACCGATCTGAAATGATCTCTGAATTTGAACGAATAACCCTGAAATGAGCTCATACAACTGTATGCCTCTTCCTTTGAATGTCATTTTCCAAATCTCTGCATAAAGCCATTCTGGAACAGCTAGATAAGGTATTTTTTAAAACAACTCAATATATTGACTTCCAGCAACTCATTATATTGAGTTACGAACTCATTATTTTGAGATATCAGAACTCGATTTATTGAGATGAAGAAACTCAATATGAGTTGTAACTCAATATAATGACTTGTCAAAAGAAAAGATTGGGTGACACCAGGGAAGCTTTGTACTTAAACGTCATTTTACTGATGTTGTGTAATGCTTTAATCGACCGTCCTGAAACAAAATTTAAAAGTAACCGGCGGACTGTTCAGTAGTCACTCCCTGTTTCTTCTATTAAAAATACTTTCAGGCGAATTGGGACTACTTCATGAGATCATCCATTTTCTTAAACCCGTCTTCCTTTGGAGTTATGGGCTTCACCCTACCTACCAATTTCGTATTGACCCAATAAACATTTTGTTCTGGAAAGCACTGTCTTAAGAAATAAAACGCGCATAGAGTGTAATAAAATTGTTTATATAAATAATAATAAATAAATAAATAAATTAGATACAAGCTATTATAATACTACAAATCCTCATTTTTTTTAACTACAATTAATGTGCACATTGCCATTTTCCTGTTCTAAAATTGCTAAAATACCCTCCTCAGAATATCTACAAGTATTACTACCACAGTCACAAGTGAAAGACTTGTACTTTACCAGCCAAAACTTCTCCCCGTAATCAAAACTGTAAAAATGAAAGTCAAAAAGAGGACAAACAATGCGGAAAAACTACCTCAGTTCCTCGTTTGCGCAAACATCACGAGTGGCAAAGAAAGCGATTCTTGGAAATCTCAGATCCTGGTGCTCCACAAATACTTTTACCGAAAATAAATTCGGTTCACAGCTGTGGTTGATAAAACGAGAAAAGTTGCCGTAGTGTCTAGCATCGATACAGTAACTATTGCACTCCTGCAAAAATGGTTACACCATAATTTAAACCACTATCTGTACCGATTTGGTTGGTCGGTTAACCGGATCAAAGTCTATTTAAAAAAGAACTTACATCAGTTCCTAATGATGTTCGATTATTTAAATCGAAAATATAACAATCATCGTCTCTTTGTTCCGCCTCGGCATCGGAAATTATTTCTCCGACATATTCACACACAAATGAACCCTTAGGTATATTGCGTAATGTACGCAGTCCCCACCCTTTATTTTCAGTCTTAAATAGTTGAAATCTTTGCGTAAGACCATGCTGAACCACTCGGTTACCACAAGTGATTGCGTTGCAGCCACACGCAACATTACATTCGAATATCATCGGCGGATCTAAAAGGGAAGGGAATTTGAAAGCAGACTCTTTCAAGGTCGGGGGTATGTTCCGGCCATTAAAAAATGCTTCCTAGGAAAAATCTTACCAGTGTAATCAAAATCAAGCGACAATTTCCCGTCTTCATCGTACCAGCATTTCAAAGAATTATTCCCACAGTCACACCCACTTGTTAAACACTTATCCTCGCAATTACAAGATTGCAAAGTACCGATTTTCCTATCGATGTGAATCTCGGATGTCTCGCAACTTTTCGAAACATACACAAAATCTGATGGTTGCGAATCATCGTCTACTGCGTTCACACACTGTATAGGGTTCGTCTCTCTCCCCCTTGATATGTCGCTATAAAAAAACATTAAATTCTGATAGTGTCGAGTATTATAAAAGTATTGGATATTACTTTGTTAATAGAGTCTTTCTGTTAGCGTCAGAAGTTGAGGCGCTCAAAAAATGCACGTTCAACGCAATTGCATTGTAACAATTTCCCACGGATGAAGCACAGTCTAATGGGGATTCCCCTAATTTGTTAATTAAAGTGACATCGGCTCCTCGAGCCAACAAAATGAGAACAGAATTGTAGTTATCTTGCCGAGCCCCTATATGCCTAAAATCACAACCCTTTTCCCGATTTACTCTTCGTATTTAATTGAAAAACTTACAGTGGTGATTCTCCGTGTACATTAACAGCATTAATTTCACATCCACTGTTCAGCAAAATCTCCGTAATATCTCCACTGTCACTGAATGCAGCCCAGTGCAAAGCAACATTATGTTCGACATCACGTATATGAGGGTCTGCTCCTCTATTTAGAAGATACTTGGCTATGTCTGTATGACCATGTTCGCATGCCCAAACTAAAGGAGTCCAGCCTCCGTCATCACCTGTATCTACGTAATCTCTGTGATACAAAGAAGCAGTTACGAGGAGTTGGCAAGCCTCCAAGTTGCCACACTTTGCGGCTAAGTGGAGGGCTGTCATTCCGTCAGTTCCCTAAAAAATGTATCACATAATAAATAGGGCTGGGCGATACTCTCTATATTGTATCAATACACAAAACATATCGAAATATCAATATGTATCATTATTTCAGCGTTACTCTCTATATTGTATTGAGCATCACATCAAAGTGTATGCATGTGCATGTGTTTAATGCTTGTAAATGAATGAAAAAGTGTGTAAATACTGTAAAAAGAAAGTGATTGAGGCATATGGTTGTGGAACCTGTAATTCAAACTTCCACAGAAGCTGTGAGCTGCAAGCAAAATCATTAAATAATAAAAATCAGGTGATTTGTTGTAATTCTGGAGAAAGTGAGGTTAACATGGAAAATATGGCGGAAAAGAGAATTGAAGAAATGTTTAGGAGAGAGTTTAAATCATTTCAGAAACAGATAAATGAGAAATATGAAAATGAGATCGTGGAACTAAGAAAAAGTATAGATTTTATGTCGGCAAAGTTTGAAGAGCAAAAAAAGGCATATGAAGAGCTGACAAAGACAAACAAAAATACCATTGAAGAAAATGTAACTCTAACTAAAAGAGTACAGGTATTAGAAGGTAAAATCAACTATGCTGAGCAGCAGGAAAAAAGAAATAACATAGTAGTGTCGGGCATAGAAATCCAAAAGGATAAAAGTCTGGGAGAAACAGTGGGACAATTGTTGGAAGGAATGGGAGTGAATGTCGATAGAGATAAGATTCAGCAGTATTACAGGATAAAGTTAGATGATGTGAAATCGCCAATAGTAATAAAGTTTCATAAATATGAAACAAAGGAAAAAGTATTAAATAGAAGGAGAGCTATAAAAAGTATAACTACAAAACAATGTAAATTTGAAGGGGAAGATACTAGGATATACATAAATGAGGACTTAACAAGACAAAATCAGTATTTGTTCGGAAAAGCTAGAGAATATAAAAAACTGAAAGGATATAGATTTGCATACTGCACGAATGGAAAAATATTTATAAAAAAGGCAGAGAGAGATAGACCGATACGTGTTTTTTCCATTGAAGATCTTGATCAACTGCAATAACAATAAAAATCTAAAAAAAAAAAAAAATCAAATAAAAAAAAAATGTCAATTGTATTAAATGTTGTGGTGGAGGATTGTAAATAGTATTCAAAGAATCTGATGTAGGTTTGAGCATATTTTATGCGAATATCCGTAGCTTGCGTGCTAAAATCGATGAGTTGAAAATTGAAATAAGTATGATGAAAGGAAAACCAATTTTAATAGTATTGACAGAAATATGGCTGTACCAGAATGAAATGGTATATTATGAAATTAAAGGATATAAGTTGGAATACAGCTGTGAAGGGACAAGAGGGGGAGGTACATGTATATATATTAAAGAGGGAATACAGTATTTGTTAGAAACCAGCATGGAAAGGAATCTGTGCAGTTGGCTGATCATAAATTTAATCAATGCAAAGTTAAAAGTGGTGTCTGTTTCTAGACCACCATCAGTGAATGGTAACAGCTTCATAAATGACATGGATGAATTAATGAGTGAAAATAGGGGTAGAACGTTAATAATAGGAGATATGAATATAGATATTATGGAGAATACGACTGATGCACTGGAATATAAGGTCTGTGTAAATATAAATAGTTACAGATTTCTGAATACAACAAACTACACAAGAATAACACAGAGAACACAGACATTGATTGATCATGTAATAACAAACGATGAAAAAATAGAGGCTGAAATAATATATAGGGAATGTCCTATGACAGACCATAAGGTACAGGAAATATATTTGAAGAAGGAAATAGTGGTAAAGAAAACAAAGATATATCGTGAAGTTAGATATCCTGATATTGATAAATTTAGGGAAAAAGTGAAAGAAAGGGTTGAAACGGAAAATGTAGAGGACTTTAAACATTTGATTGACATATTCCAAGATGCCAAAATCAGAAGTACAAGAGTAAGGAAGATAAAGGTAAAAGAAAATAATTGGATAACGGAAGAATTGATATATCTAATCAAGGAAAGAGATAAGATCTACAAAAAATGGAAATTGAATGAGGAAAATAGTGTATTAAAGAAGGAATTTACAAAAATAAAGAACCGGTGCAACTCTAGCTTATGGAATAACTTGGCACCTGGAGAGGACAACATCACAGTCAAAGAAGTGAAAAGTGTAAAGGAAACTATAGGAACAACTATGGTTAAAATTATAAATGACGTGTTAACCACTGGAAAATATCCAGTGGAATTAAAAAAGACAAAAGTGATACCAATTCATAAAACTGGAAATTCCCATGATCCTGCAAATAAAAAACCTATATCTGTAATTACAACTTTCTCAAAGATACTTGAAAAAGTAATAAAAAGGAGATTGGTTAGCTTTATAAGTGAAACATTTAAATTTGATCAGAATCAGTATGGCTTTCAAGAAAGAAGCAACACGCAGACAGCCGTTACGGAAGTGATATAGTATGTAACGCAAGCGCTGGACAACTGTGAAACATGTGTTGCATTATATATTGATCTAAAAAAGGCATTTGACACAGTTAATATAAACATTCTATTGAGAAAGCTGGAATGTATGGGAATACGAGGTGTAGCACATGACCTGTTAAAGAGTTTTCTATTAGACAGAAAGCAATACGTTTATGTGAATGCAATAAAGAGTAATGAGGACATGACAAAAATGGGAGTACCACAAGGGTCTGTCCTAGGTCCGATTTTGTACTTGATGTATGTGCACAGTTTATCATTGGTAAATCTGAAAGGCCACTACGTTACATTTGCGGATGACACTGTAATATTATACTCTGGCAAGCAAATAGATGAACTCCAAACTACAATAAATAATGAATTGCAGGTGTATAGGGATTGGTTAGTAACAAACAACTTGGAGCCAAATGTAAATAAAACAGTGTACATGATATTTTCGCACAAAAAGGATAGTGATATGAAAATAAAAATAGACAATGAGTTGATGAAAAGGGTTAAAGCATATAAATATTTAGGGCTTATAATTGACGAAAAATTGAACTATAAAGACCATATGCAGAAACTTAAACAAAAACTTGCTAGTGTTGGAGGTGCATTGAGTAGATGCAGTGAACAAATTCCTAAACAATTAAAACGAAGTGTTTATCACTCAATCGTGGAGCCTCATTTAAGATATTTAAATATAATATGGGCACAGGGATCGAAACAACTAATCAAGGATCTTCAAAGGAAACAGAATAGGGTCATTAAAGTGTTGTATGGACTTCCCATCTTATATCCGACAGATGAACTATATAGCGAATTAAAGTTTTTAAAAATTGAACAGTTGGTTAAAATAGAAGAGTGCAAATATATATATAAAATAGTTAATAAGTTAGTGAAGACCAACGTGATAATAAGCAGGCATGATCAGGTACACGACTATGGGACGAGGAAGGGGAGTTGCCTTAAAGGGTATACGAGCAGAAAGGAAATAAGAAGAAATTCAATTATTAACAGGAGTATAAGAACTTATAATGAATTGCCGTCACATGTGAGAAATGGTAGAGACTTAAACAAATTCAAGAAAGATGTTACTTTGTGCATTACGGGAGGGAGAAATACTGTTTGATATGTTTGTGGATTGATGTTTGATGTTTATTGTTAATGATGTTTAAAATAGGTGTAGGACTCGGTACCAGTATGGTTTGTATTGTTTTGAGTCCATTAATAAATGATTAAAAAAATATATACAGGGTGGGGCAAACTCCTGGGGATGGACGATAGAGGCCATACGGTTATAGTTGGAAAGAAAAACTAATAACAAACCCTATCTCGTTTCAAAAATTCTATTCCATAAAAATATTTTCAATTATACCAGGTGCGTCCAAATAGTTGGAATTAAGTACAACTTTGTTATTTCCTATGGAATGTGTATAATTTTATATTTTTTCCGGCTTCAAAATGATAATTTAATGGTACTTTGATAACATGTTTCTATGTCTATTGTTAATGGTTATTGAGAAATAAATTTTTTCCCGAAAATTTTGACAGATAAGTAGTACATTTCAAAAATTTATATCTCGAAATTGGTAGAAGTTAAGAGGATGAAATTGGTATTGGTATTGGTAAATATCATGTAGTTTTTTACAGATTTGTTGAATTTTATTTATACTATACAGGGTGTTTGCAAAAAAATGTTTTCTGAAACTGTCGAAAAAACATCAAAAAGTCGAATTTTTCAAATGGAATTGTATATTTTTTCTTGCACTATCAGAAAGAGCTCAAAATTTTGAATGAAAGTTGCCAATAATAAACTAATGTTACATAATGAAGTTTTTTAGCAAAATCCTGTTTTCTTCAATTTTATGTAAAAATGAGGGAACGATTATTGCTTGTCAATCTGAAAATGGGTTTATTGTTATAATCTTGTTCTGTAGTGAATTCATTGTCATTATTACTGGTGTTACAAGTAATTGTTTTTGTTGTTTTCATTTCTGTCTTTGTGTTTAATCACCAATTTTATTATTTTTAAATGAATTTCCAACAACAAGAACTTGTTGATATGCTGTCCGTATTTATTGAATGCAACAGAAATTCTCTTCTGGCTTCTCGAGTATATGGGCGAAGATATGAACAGCGTCGTCATACACGCGTGGAAGCTTTCCAGAGATTGGTGGATAGATTTGAAAGAACTGGTTTTGTTCTCTACGAAAAACGCAATGAAATAACCAAATCCGTATTAACCGATGTGACAAAGGAAAATGTATTGCTGGCAATAGCTGAAAATCTGCAGACAAGTGGCAGAAGAATTGAAACAGAATTGAATATTTCCAGGAGAAGCATACATAGAGTTTTAAAAGAAAACCGTTACCATGAAAATTTTTTACCTATACAATAATCCAATAGAATTTGTGTATCTACAGTCACGTGTTCAAAGACAGCCAATCAGGAGAACATTTAACTGAAGAGTGCTTATGGGCTATATTCACTTATGTCACCTGGATTACTGTAGCAACGGAAAAATGTCTATTTTGCACTGCTGTCGAATTTTTTACACAAAATGTCATTTCCAAGATTGTTCTTTTCAATTTTAATTTCTTTTTACCAAATTGTTCTTTTTGGGCAAAAAATTTTCTTACCGAATAGCCCTCGAGTCTTGATAATTCGAAATAACTTGATAAATTTCCTCAAGCGGGATTCTCTGTGGCAACATACCTCCGCCTTCGGCGTCGGGATGTTGCCGAGCAACCCGCTTTCGAAAATGTATCAAGTTATTTCGAATTATCAAGACCCTTGGGCTATTATAAGTGATTATAAACCCTGAACATGCCACTTTTTAAATGAACAAGATCATGTCAACAGAACCTTATTTTGTGACTGGGCTCAGGGGAAACTGACAGAAAATGAAGACTTTTCCAAAAATATTTTGTTCACAGACGAATCAACATTTCAAAATTTAAATAAAGTTAATAGAAGGAATGTCCACTGTTATGCACAAGAAAACCCACATTTTCTACAAGTCTTTGATAGACAACATCAGTGGTCAGTGAATGTTTGGGGAGGAACAATTGGAAGAAATGTAATTGGGCCACATTTTTTTGAAGGAAGATTAAATGCAAATGTTTACCACAATTCGTCCCTTCCAAGACGAAGGGGCGTAACTAAAAAAATACCGAATTTGAGTTATGCACGCAAAGTGTAAGGTTTTTGTGTTGTTTTTCCTTATGCGAAATGGCACGGCCATCAAATCGACAGTAACATAAATATAAAAATTAGTTTATTGGGCGTATCTTATTTTTTATTATTTCATTCCAAGACGCCTTTTCGTCATGGTATGGATTATTGCCATTCAAGATACGCCAGTTCCCGCAATTAGTATTATAAGTAAATGCCTAATAAATTAGTTCGAAGCAAGACATCTCAGTTGCCGACGAAATATTTTGTGGAACATATGACAAACAAATGATTACGCGAGATGTCACTATTCGATTTGTTATGCTTATTAGAGGCAATTTTGATGCGTTTTTGGTTTAAATGACACATTATAACTTGTTAATATCTATATATTTTAAGTAAAAACATATATGAGGGTAAGTTCTGTGTAAACCGAAGTTGTTTTAAAGCTGAAATGCTTAATTTCCAATAGAAGTGAAGAGAAATGGATGTGTTAGTTCAGTGGGAAGATGGCACTGAAAATGTAGTTGATGCAGCTGATTTGGAATGTGAAAATCAATCAGATATTTTGGAAGCTGGGATTCATGTTCGAATGTATTGGGAACCGGATAAAAAATGGTATAACGGAAAAATTTCAGCCACCGAGAATACACTCCTTAACACCGAGGTGGAAACTTCTTCCGAAAGTGGCTATGATCTTGTTCATTTTCAAACACCAACGAAGAATGTAAGGGATTCCAGTTTTGATAGCGAAGATGAATTACCTCTGGCCAGATTAAGAGGTAATTCTACGAAGGGTCCCGATGTTTCTTACGAAAGTCCTGTCACCATTGCACTTTATGAAGACTCTTCAAGTAACAGCCAAAATATATCCTCAGAAAATTCTGATTCGCAAGGAAATTCTTTTAATAAGGTACATTGTGAAGTTCCTGCATGCCGAAATGAAACATTTAGTGCGTGTCCCAGATGCCTTCGCCTTCTTTGTTGGGAGCATTTTGATAATTTCGGTACTTGTGTTGATAGCCATCAAATGCTGCCATCTGCACCGATTGAAAACCATGTGAGATCTCATGTATCTCCAGAAAATTCCGTTTCGGATGTTCCAGAATGCTTTACCGTTGAAGGGGGTCCAAGAGAAATTGCTGTTGTAACCGAAAAAAAATGCAACAAAAAGAAAAATGCGCGTCGGTTAAGGAATGTAGGTGAGAAATATGTTAGTCCCAGTACAGGGAAATTAATGAAAGCGAGGAAGAACGCTCTCCCGTCATGTAATCAGCAATCATGTGAAAGATTTGGGAAAAAATGTCGCTTATTGTCCAATGAAGAAAGACGGAAAATTTTAGACGACTTCTATGAAATGGGAAATTTGCAACGTCAAAGAGAATATTTGTTGAGATACACTCGTCGAATAAAAAAACAAAGAGCAACTACGGGAGAAGTTTCTCGTAGGCAAAATACGGTGCAATACTATCTTCCTAAAGATCAGGATTCTGTTTTAGTTTGCAAAGTTATGTTTCTTAATACATTGAGCATATCAGAAAAAATGTTACGAACCGCTTTGAACAAGAAACGCGACGATACAGGAGTTATCGAAGCAGATAAAAGAGGTGGAAGACATAGTCATTTAAAGGCGAAAGATGAAACAGTCAAACGTGCCATTATCTTCCACATTAACAGATTTCCTCGCGTTGAGTCTCATTATTGTCGAAAGAAGACTAAAAGAGAGTACCTACACCCAGACTTAACAATTAAAAAAATGTACGAAATGTTCAAAACTGAAAATGAAAACAGACATCATGTTAGCTATCAGACATATAACAGCGTTTTTAGAACATTCAATTTATCTTTCCATCGACCTAAGAAAGACGAATGCGGATTATGTTCAACTTATAGAGCTGACAAGACAAAGAAAAGGGAATTGGAAGATAGGTATAACAAACATATTGCAGAAAAAACCGCAGTTCGAGAAATTAAAGAAGAATTAAAGTGTAATTCAAATTTGCTCAATGCTTGTGTCGTATTTGACTTACAGCAAGTAATATTTTTGCCTTTATGCAATAATAACAAATTATTTTATCGCAGAAGGTTCTCGAATTACAACTTTACTATATACAATATAAAAACAAAACAATGCGACTGTTTCTGTTGGCACGAAGGTATAAGTAAACGTGGGGCCTGTGAAATTGCAAGCTGCTTGTATATGTATTTGAAACATTTAGATACCGATGGTGTTGAAACTGTTTCATTATTTTCTGACGGATGCAGCGGCCAAAATAAAAATAGCATCGTGGCAGCTATGCTTCTACATATCATCTGCATTTCAAGAAACATTAAATCTATATCACTACGATTTTTCGAACCCTATCATGGGCAGAGCGAGGGCGATTCCGCGCATAGCTGCATTAGCACTGCATTATCAAAGGCAGGAAACCTGTACGTACCATCTCAGTTGGTGCCTATCTTCAAACTCGCACGAAGAAGCAATCCCTACAACGTTCACGTACTAAAAACATCTGATTTTCTTGATTTTAAACGATTATCTCGTAGCCTCCGAATTTTAACAGTTAGGACGGACGACGATGGGCATGCAGTAGATTGGAAAAATATGCGGGAAGTAATGGTTAATAAAAGCCACGAAAAGAAAATTTTCTTCAAAACTAGCCATTTCGAGACTACCTACAAGTGTATAGCTCTGCAAAGGCAGTCGGTGAATGCCAAGGAAAAACCGACCATGTTAAACAAAGAACCACCCAAGATATCATTCGAAAAATATAAGGATTTGATGGCACTCTGTAAGGGTGATTTACCGGTTATCCAACATCCTGATTACATAAAATTCTATAAAGATCTTCCCCATTAATTTCTATTTGTTATTTAATGTTATTTAATTATTTTGCGTTTCCTTGTTATTGTTCATGTATAAATAGTTAATAATGACTTCACTATTTAATTAAGGTTTCTACTTTTTTATCTTACTTGTTCCTCATTTACTGCACATATACTAATGTAAATATCCCACATTTTAATAAGGGTAGGTATTTTAATGTAAAACTGATGATTCGGAATTTATTAACATGATAACTATAACACGTATCTTGCATTGTCAAGTTCAAATATTTAATGTCATACAAGACGAAAAGGCGTATCTGACTATGGGATAGTTTTAACGCCATAAATGAAACATTTTGTTACTACTTTATATGGTTTATAAAGAAACGGGTGTTTTTACACATGATGTCCGCTACTTCAACCCAATTTGCACATTAATACAAATGTGCAAGTAGAATTATGTAGAATCAAAACTTCAAATCGCTTTCCTGTAAAATAACACTTTTGCAGATACGCCTATTCGTCGTGGAAGGGACGAATTTTTTGCAAAACAACTTACCTGTACTTATTGATGAAGCCAATGAAGAAGTTAATATTGAAAATATGTGGTTTCAGCATGATGGAGCTCCAGCCTACAGCGCAAGATTAGTTCAAAATTTTTTGAATGAAAATTTTGGAGAAAAGTGAATAGGGATTGGGAGTCAAAATCCGTGGCCTGCAAGGGGTCCTGATTTAAATAAATTAGACTTTTTTCTTTGGGGTTACGTGAAAGACATTGTGTTTAGTATTTCTTCTACCACACCAGAAGACATGCGCCTATACGAATTCAAAATGCATTCTCGGCTATTACTCCCGAAGTTTTGGATAACATGGATAGATCCTTTCATCAAAGAATTGCTCTTTGTTCCAATGAAAATGGCCAGATCATTGAGCATTTGTTGTAATCTGCTCATTATTTACAGATTAATTATTTTGATTTATAACAAAGTTTAATAAAAATTCAACCTGCATAATGTTTGCTTTTATTTTTAATGTTTTCTTAAATTCTTAGCAAAATTATAACAATAACCCATTTTCAGATTGACAAGCAATAATCGTTCAAGGCTAATGATATTTTCACGATCCCTCATTTTTACATAAAATTGAAGAAAACAGGATTTTGCTAAAAAACTTCATTATGTAACATTAGTTTATTATTGGCCACTTTCAGTCAAAATTTTGAGCTCTTTCAGATAGAGCAAGAAAAAATATACAATTCCATTTGAAAAATTCGACTTTTTGATGTTTTTTCGACAGTTTCATAAAACATTTTTTTGCAAACACCCTGTATAGTATAAATAAAATTCAACAAATCTGTAAAAAACTACGTGATATTTACCAATACAAATACCAATTTCATCCTCTTAACTTCTACCAATTTCGAGATATAAATTTTTGAAATGTACTACTTATCTGTCAAAATTTTCGGGAAAAAATTTATTTCTCAATAACCATTAACAATAGACATAGAATCATGTTATCAAAGTACTATTAAATTATCATTTTGAAGCCGGAAAAAATATAAAATTATACACATTCCATAAGAAATAACAAAGTTGTACTTAATTCCAACTATTTGGACGCACCTGATATAATTGAAAATATTTTTATGGAATAGAATTTTTGAAACGAGATAGGGTTTGTTATTAGTTTTTCTTTCTAACTATAACCGTACGGCCTCTATCGTCCATCCCCAGGAGTTCGCTCCACCCTGTATATATATATCGATATGTATCGTTATTTCAGAGTATCAATATGTACGATGTATACTGATATTTTGGCATATCGATATGTCAATATTTCAGTGTATTAATATTTCGGTATATCGATTCACAATATTTTATATCGAGGATCAATATACATATCGATGTATCGATCGTATTGGTGTATCGATATGTACCAGTGTATCAATATAATGATACAATCACCCCTAGTGTATCGCTACAAGGTTTATACCCTAACAGATTTAGGTGAGTAAGAAAAAATGAAATTATTATCGAGTGGGAAATTTAATATTTTAATCTAGGGCGATGCGATATGAGGACCTGTCGCTAGATCCGCACAAATACACCGAGGATCTTTTCAGATTTTTTCAACTTGATTTTCATCCGCAAGTGGTAGACTTTTTAGACTCTCATACAAAATTAGATGTGGGTGGTGTTTCTAGTACGTTTCGGAATTCGAAAAGTGCTCCTTTCCACTGGAGAATGGACCTGAATTTTTCTGAAGTTCAGTACATTGAAGACAACTGTGATCAAGCTATGGGGTTACGTTAGGGTTAAGAATGAAAATCTTCGGGAGTTTAGGCCCTTGACAAATTACACCATTAGTTGAGCAATTATTTATACTGGTTGCACTCAACTTTTTCCTATTACTCTATATTGTATCGAGCATCGATACACAAAATATAGGGTCAGGTGGGGTAAATGTAAACAGATTTTGCAAGTTGAAAATGTAACATTCGTAATAAAATATACCAACAAATTTAAAGCTGTGTTTTAGGTCAGGTACTATAGATATACACCATAAGGAAGGTGCCCCACGAAGAAATTCTATAATCTACTTGAGTACTTTTTTAATATTTCATGTTTACATTTACCCCCACCCTAAAATAAATTTACAGTTTTTTTGGGGTAAATGTAAACAACTATCTTTTGTTCGTAAGGTTGTATGGGCTTTTTAGGGGAGGAAATGTAAACATAGGACAAGTTTGTGAACAAATACATCATCATTTTTAACATAGGTTCATGTTTACGTTTATCCCATTAGGTAAAATAAGACGCATTTTTTAATAGAAAAAAGGGTTTATTCAGAAAAAATTAACGAATGATAAATGAAAACTGGATAGAAAACTTATTATGGGTAAGTACACACAAAATAACAAGTCTTTCGTATTATTTTTCATAAACATTGATTGTGCCAGGGAAAACATATAGGATTTTTCTTTTTTCCATTTCGATGTCTGGATCAGGTAGTTTTGCCCGAACCATTTCAAAAGAGATTGTAGAGACATCTTTTTCGTCCATTGTGAATTTTGTTGCTAGAGCATCTGCCCTCTTCAGTCCTGTGACCACAATGTCGCCTTCATCGTCGTCGACTTCTTTTACACAACACACATACATGTAATGTGTGGTTTTTCTAGGGCCGCCAAGAAAATCTACTAAGATAAATACCCCAGATTTGATATCACTCCATTGCGGCTGTTGATAATCTACTTCTGGACAGTTCTCTTTTTCCACTTCTTCCACCAAATTCTCATAGTTATCTTGCTCTTCTTTGTCTCCTCTTTCTATTTCCTGTAAAATATCCTCATCTGAGGCATCAGATTCGCTAACTTTTGTAGTTCTCTTCCTTGCATTTTTTTTGCTTTTTCGTTTTTCACCCTTGCTCATTTTTTTCTCATCGGCTTCTTTAAGCCGTTGTATAACATCAGCTGTTGTTAGAACTTCACCATAACTGGCACATTTCAATCGCGTGTTTGTTTTTTTTGGTTCTCGGTTTGAACTTGACAACTCCGCGTGTAATTGTTTATTTAGTTTAACCAAATTTGTTGAAAATATGTCAATAATTTTTCTTGGTGTTGGTACTGATGCCTGTGTCTCTTCTTGAGGCGACTTTAGTGGAGTGAAATCAAAACAGTTTGGCTTAGAGTTACTGAGATCTAAGGGCAGAGCTTCTTCACCCAGACTTGAATTTTTGCTTGATCCATGAAGTTGGTCTGCCAGTGAAGAATCGTTTGTTGTTGGAGACGGAAGAGTTTCGGAAGCATTAGCTGGTTCAACAAATATTCCCGAAGTTATTTCTCCATTTGCTCGTCCAAACCTCGTTTTTCTTTCGATATCTCTTGTGTAAAGTTCCAGTTCTTTGGGATCAAATTCACTTGTTGGAAACTTGTGTGGATTATATGGGTATAAACCTGTCGAAGTAAATCCTGCCTTAATATTTTCCGGTTTCATAGATTCGGCCCATACTTCTCCCAACAATTTAGCAAATTCGTTTTTTGGTAGTCTGCCAGATCCCTTACCTATTTGTTTTTTACCAAATGTAATTAGCTTTTTTTCCCACACAGTCTTTAATGGACCAAATACAGTTTTATCAAGAGGCTGAAGTTTATCTGTTAAATGACTGGGGAATTTAACTAGTTCGATTTTATGGTGTAATGCACTTTCTATTATCCTAAGGCTGATATGACTCGTGTGTCCATCAAATAGTAGCAGCGCTTTCTGTTCTGGAACACCTTTGTCTTCTCGAAGTTTGGTAACATGTGGAACAAACATGTCTTTAAACCATTGATGAAATATAGGTTCTTCCATCCATCCATTTTTTGAGCACGAATAAAGTGTTCCCGAATAGGAAGAGTCTGATACCCAGCGGGCCTGAACTGCAACACCTTTGTAGACAATCATTGGTGGTAGGAAACGCCCGTCAGCTGCACAACATGCAAGTACGGTCGTGGAATCCCGACCTGAACCACCTGAAACTCTGCTGAGAGCTTTGCCTCTTTCCCCAATCGCTTTTAATCTGGATGGATCATTAGGAAAGCCTGATTCATCACAGTTGAAAACAAACGATTCCTTATTGTCCCACAACTCACTGTCTTTCAAGACCTTTTTCAGTTGATCATAGAAATTATATATTATATAAGGCTTTCGAGCTTCTTTCCTGTTTTTTTGCATATGCTCCGGCTTTTTGAAAGATAGATCTGGATGACGAGACATAAAAGAATAATACCAGTCCATTCTTGGAGTATCATTTTTAAATGGAGTTTTTAAATTGTTTTTCTTAACATATTCTCCTACTAAAGATTGCAATTCTTCTCGGTTACAAGGATAGCCCATTCTGGCTCTTGCTTTTAAACAATTTTTTATTTGCGTCTCTATTTCACTTGGAAATGCTGTACTACGCCCATTTCCAATTCTGTTCAGTGGAACTTTTCTTCCTTTAATCCTATGAAAAATTACAGAGATCGGAACACCATAGGTTTCAGAGGCTTCCCTATAAGTACTGTTCCTATTCATGACATCTGTAACAGCACGTGTTATGTCGTCCGTAGTATATGTAGGTAGGCGGAGGTCTCTTTCTGTTGTATTTCCTGGGCATTTTGCAAACCGCAAATATCAATTACCCTGTAAAAATGGGCCCTTGTAATGTTTACATTTACCCCGTTTTGTCGTTTACATTTACCCACATTTGTTAAAAATATGGGGTAAATGTAAACAAGATTGTGCAATTTTCAAACTTGCATTTTGAAGACGATTTATACAAGAACTAGTCATGTTTTACTTAATTACCTAACAATAATCACTTACCTCAACGCCAAGAGCAATTTTAGCAAAATTATTTATCACTTTACCACTTCGTTCTTCAGAATTTTATGAAGCCTTTAACTAAACCACTTCAACAAACAAACAGGTGGTCGGCCATATTGAAAGCACATGTCCAGTAACGCGAAAGGGGCCACTATTGGTGCCCTCTATCCGAGAATAGCAATAGTAGTTACAGAATACTTTGAATTTGAACCGTTTACATTTTCCCCGAATTTACATTTACCCCACCTGACCCTATCGATATATATCGTTATTTCAGCGTATCAATATGTATGATGTATACTGATATTTTGACATATCAATATGTCAATATTTCAGTGTATCAATATTTCGGCATATCTATATGATTCGTTTCACAATATTTTATATCGAGTATCAATGTACATATCGATGTATAGATCGTATCGGCGTATCGATCACCCCCTAGTGTATCGCTTGTCTGATATGCGTACCGTATCAATATACCGATACAGTAACCCAGCCCTAATAATAAAATGAAAGTGGAAACGTGAGTCGAATTTTCTTAATATAAACCAGAGCCACTCCTCACCTTCAAAGTAATACTAGCTCCGGCTTTTATCAAATACCGCACAACAATATTTTTAAAAGCGAGGATTGCTTGTATCAAGGGCGTATTCTGTTCCTTATCCAAAACATCCAGCTCGGCTCCAGAAACGGTTAGCATATGCACAACCTGTAAAAGACCATTTTGACTTGCGTAATGCAAAACTGTGCCTCCGTCGATTTCTGGAAAAGTTAGATTAACTGGAACACCACTGGATCCTTCAAGAAAACATAGAGAGCGATAAATTATAACGGTAAATTGATTTTACCTAAAATTATGGATAATTTTTCAATATTCTCTCCTTTGATAGCTTCTAAAAGATCAGATGCGCTGTACATTTTATTATCCGAGACTACGCTCAATGGAAACTGTAACAAGTCTTTGAGGAGGATAGGTTCGGAATCGGACATGTCCAATTTCAATTTATCCGATGATTTGAAGTTCATTTTTGCCGCGGGCCTATAATAATTTTTACAACAACGAAAATCATACGGAAATGTAAGAATTTGCATTATTACCTACTGAATTTTCTTGTAGGTAAAATTACAGGTTTTTTAGACGACTGCATGGTGATGTACACATCGTAACTTGGCGTCGATAGACCACAATGCGGGCAACACTCTACATCGCCCACAGATATTTGACATTCCCTATGATACTGGTGTTTCGCTTCGCATTCTGTGAATTTACCCTGAAACGTTCATTGAAGTGTATCGACGCATAATTTTTTTTAATGCATAAAAAACCAACTTGAGTGCAAAAAATTCCACAAGTCGGGCAACAGTTGTGGCGCAACATCCTATTATAATGAACGGTACAAAAACTTCCAAATGGTACTCTGTGCGATGGTCGTATCATTGACAAATCACTATCATCAATAATTCTATTGCAACCAACCAATTTTTCATTAACATAATCGATGGCACTGCAATACAACTCCTCTAAGAGAAATAAAATATTTTAGAACAAAGTTCTTCTGGAAAATTTCAATAGTTTTACCGTTATTTTGAGGAGAGACATACAAATTTGTTTTCTGAGTACATAAGCATAAACGAGAGGCAATTAATTGAGCACCCACCGACGAACATTCTGGATCGGCCGGGTAAACTGAATTTTGTTCAGCAGTACTCGGTTCAAGAATAGATTCTTCTGTGTCTTCCATATCATCATCTTTAAGCCTGTTGCTATTTAATACACCAGAGTACATAAACAGTTTACAAACACTTGGTAATTTAAAGCGTAGGTGTTTGAAAAATACCAACATAGCATTAAATTGAATACCCGAATAAAACTATACCTTAAAGAAATCCTTTGCGATCGTCTGGAAGGAGCTAAACACGGATCTGGCTTCTTCCCGCTATCCGACAAATCTAAACTCGAAGACTCATCTGAATCTTCATTTTTCAGATCTTCGCTGGTTTTTAATCTTTTCGAGTTATTTTTCGCGTGTTTATTTTGGTGTCTTTTATGTTTATGTCTTTTCTGTACATTCTCAACGTCTAAAATATCTTCCGATCCACTAGTGACAGCGCTTTCATCAGATTTTGAACTACCATCAACGTTATTATCAGCGTCATTTGAATTTTTTTGTTTATCTTTATTTGTTTTATTTTTCTCATTCCTGTTCTTTTCATACTTTAATGTGGCGTATGCTATGTTGTCTAAAATCTTTTGAGTCGGTTTTAGCTGCCTAGTTAATCGCTGTGGCTTATTAGACTCATTGTAAGACTTTTCTTTGCGCGCAATCGCACTTTGCAATACAGATTCATTGCAGTCCTTGCTCCTACGTCTGGCTGACCTTTTTAATACTATAATGATACAAAAAAAAAATGTGCAATATTCTCTCCACACCTTTGACTGTGTCTTTGACAGAAGTAAATTTAACACCTTTCAAACACTTTCTATTTGAGGGAAGAGAGTGCAAGGGAGCCAGATCTGGTGAATAGGGGGGATCGAGGGGAGTTTTTTCAACCGAACAATCGCTTGTTCAGAGAAAATTTCCTTGGCTAGTTAGATATCAATACTCCCCTCGTAATTAATGTTAAAAAGTATATTAATGTTCTAAGATGTGTTTCTAATTCTAATTCTAATATTGTAGGTTATAAATACCTGTCTCCTCACTTCTCTCTTCAGCAGTCTTATTCCTTAATGATCTACGAGTTAAATTGACCTCCTCATTCATTTTTGACTTATTCTTAGCCGTAGTGGCTGGTTTTCGGAAAGTTAATACTATTCTTGGTTTATCCTGTTCTGCTTCTTCCTGTGCACATATTTCGTCCTTATTTTCTGTACTTTCTGTTTCTTCACTAGGCGTGTCACTATTTAACACTTCTTTGACTTCTGGTATATTTTCTACCACTTCTTCCTTAACACACTCCTCTGTTACGACATCAGCCGCTTGAGGACAGTCACTTTCTACTGTATTTTCAGCTGAAAGGTCGTCGGGTACCTTAGTTTCAGGCGAGGCATCTGAAGATGGATTTTCCTTTTTAACATCTGTGCTATTGAACTGAGTTTTCATTTCAACCAATAATTTATTAATGAACGTTTTATCGGAGCTGTTGGAATCGTCGTTTTCTGTTGCTTCACTGCTCATGGTGTTCTTTCAGCCTAATCAGTATTCTTGTGTAAATATAGATTTTACCGAGCCCGCATTCTAATTTCCATAAGCCTAACATCGTTAACACCACCAATTTTATTCATGTTTGGGTGCAAAATCATAATATACGACCACTCTACCACACATCTGCATGCATTCGACTCAAAATTCACCCCAAACTTGAGGGAAAATGAAATTCTGAAAATCGCTGAAGGAAAAAATAGAAGTACTTCTTGTTGGCGGGGCGGCAAATTTAAAACGCAATAGAGGCATTTACAACTTCAGGAATACGGCATTTTAATTTTTTGTATGCAGCATTTCAACAATTTGAATCATTTTTAATCCAAATTATTATTTTTGTCGTCTGTTATTGGCAGCGCGAAGACTTGGAGGTAATATTTCGAATCGTAATTTATGGAGAATATTTTTGATTAAAATATAAATTAAAGCAACCAGCTTCATGTAAAATTCGAGTTTCCTAAATTTTGTATCAATTTTAATTTTTGAAAAAATCTCAGCGCGATAGTGATTTTTAGTTTTTAAGCTGCATGGAAGGAAAAGGAAGAAGTTACTATGTTCATACTATTTCAGCTTCAGAATTGTCACTTGTCAAAGTCAAACAATTAGTTAGAAAGAGACAGCAGCTTTGATTGAATGATGCAGTTTACTTCCCAGAAAAGGTTGTTTTAGTGAATTATTGTTGTAATTGTTTAAACAAAAGGGATTATTGTGTTAAAAATAGTGATTCATTGAGTTCAACAAGAATTATCAAAAATGGCTCTGAAAAATCAAGTCGGCCAAAGTAAGTGATTCCCAAATTTGAACGGTTTTTTTCTCGACGATTAGATTTCTCCGTCGTTAGCACAGATTATTTAATTCAAGAAAAGTAGAAATTCCGACAAAATAAGCAGAATGTACTTGTAGTTTTTGTAATTTTGGATTAAACATACACGGTGGGAATGAATTATTGATTCTGTATTGTTGGGGGTGGGAAACGTGACGTAAACTGTCAGAATAATTGTTTTGTTTTGAAATTTCCACTTTTTTTGACGTTTTATCAATTTTAAGTTATAACCTATAAGCTGACCGCACACGATCAATATTATTGACAATATTACTGACAATATCGTGATTTGACCAATAATACGGTATTTTGATTGGTCAAATCAGGATATTGTCAATAATATTGATCGTGTGCGGTCAGCTAAAGACTTGCTTTTGTGAAAAATTGTAGCAATGAACTAAATGATTTAATAAAACCGTTTATTAGTTATTTTTCTTTATTTCATTTTTTACATTTAGGATTTATTAAATAAAATAAAAATAGTGTTTATTTGGATTATTTGCTTCTGGTTCTTGTTCTTAGAAATAATGAATGAGGTTATAAAGTATAGAGGGCCAAAGAAAAATGGGCCAGCAGGGCACACTATGGAATGGAGAGTTCTCGTGGTCGATCAACTTGCTATGAGAATGGTTTCAGCGTGTTGCAAAATGCACAATATCTCTGCTGAAGGCATAACTTGTATGTGGTTTGATAAATAATTTATTGAAAAAATGGTTATCTTGAACTTTTTAAGTGGTTGAAAATATAACAAAACCGAGGGAGCCATTGGCAACGATGGAAGCTGTTTACCTTATAACACCTTGTGAAAATTCGGTAAAGGCTCTCATGGCTGATTTCGAAGCTCCGAAACCTATGTATCGTGCTGCACACGTCTTTTTCACAGAAGGTATTTATCATTATTTTGTTCGATTTTATTTTTGTTTTGTTTTATTTCCTGATTGTTTTATGTATATTTTGGTTTCTACAGCGTGCCCAGATTCTTTATTTAATGAGTTGTGTCGTCATCGAATCAGAAAGTATATAAAAACGTTGAAAGAAATCAACATTGCATTTATTCCGTACGAGCAGCAGGTATTATTTTTTTTTAAACAATGTGCATTTCTGGGTGCCGTTTGGCCTTGGTCTGGTGCTTAATTAACATTTATTTCAACAAAAAAAGGATGGTTTGTTAGATTAATAGTCTGCTCAACCTTGAAATGAATTGTGTCAAAATTTGATTCCAAATATGCATGCAATACAGGTGTCCTACTAGTAGGTATAACGCCTGTTGCTGCCGAAAATCATGCTCTTGTTATTAACTGTGATAAGTCTAAGATTTTATTGTTAGAAGTTTTTCAATAAAAAAACTTCTAACATACATACTCCTCTGCTAGTATGAGCACGAAAGTGCGTAGAGATCCAAGGATATTCCAAGCCCAACGATATTAGACCAAGAGCCCATAGACCAAAAATTGTGCATAATAGGTTTACTCCAAAAATGCCTGAGATGTTGTGATTTTTGGGTCGTGGAGCACAGAAATGCCCATGCCAGTTTTTGTTTTTGGTACAGTGATGTGTGGCAGACCCGTGAATGTGTAAAAAAATTGCTTAAAAAAGTATTATAGGTTTAGGATTGGGGTTTGCGGGAAGCGCTAAATAATAAAAAGTAATCCAGGGGACGCGGTTCGCTTGTTGTGAATTCTGGGACACTGACCCGCTGCAGGGGTCAAACTGTGTAAATAAATCACCCCAAAAAAAATCGTAGGTTTACGCATGGGGCTTGGAGGGATCTCCTAATTTACCCCCAAACATCATGAATGTCGACTCCCATTCATTTTGGTTGGTACAAAGAGGCGCCACTCTCGCAACATTTTGTAAATTCACTCAGGTAAAAAAAATCATAAGTTTATGAATGGCGTTCAGTAACTTGTTTAATATAAACATACTGAGTGCGAAAATACATTCGCCATCGTTGAAAAGTGGTACAAAAGTCTTGCCATTCACGATAATTGATTGTGCACTGAAGCTTCGTTCCTACTGCGTGTAGATTACTGCAGTAAATAGGAAATGCAAGAAATTAAAAAAAATTAAAATGGTTCTATGAAACGTTTAGCTGCACATACCAGACAGGCGATATTCCAGAAGAATACAAACGGAACATCATAGTCGCTTTGCCAAAAAGGAAAGGCGTGGATACGTGTGGAAATTTTAGAACGATCAGTTTGACTTCCCACGTGTCAAAAATTTTAACTAGAATTGTGCAAAGAAGGATGGAGAAAAGGGCGGAAGAAATATTAGGAGAAGATCAGTTCGGATTTAGAAGAAATAGGGGAACGCGCGAGACCATTCTAGCTTTACGACTACTAATAGAAAAAGCAATAGAAAAGGGAAAGAGACCCTATAAAGGATTTGCAGATTTGGAAAAAGCCTTCGACAATGTGAAATGGAGGAAGATGTTCGAAGTGCTCAAAACGGCAGGGATTAAGTATATCTATAGTTAGGGAGCCGGTATAGTAAATTATGACTGTATTTTCTACCATGCCGGACATTATTAATCTTAATATATGCAACAAGAGGAAGAAGAATATGACTATGAGAAAGTTGCATCTGAGTCGCACCGCAGATGGCGCTCTTAAGAAAAGTTTCGAATCGTCTGGCAGCCACTCGCAACTATCTAATGTGTCTGGCATTGATATTTTAGCATTCTTCATAATACAAAAATTCAGTAAAAGAAAAATCTGTTGGTAGAAAATACGTCACGTGACGCTCCTGCTTAAGATAAGTTTGGGGTTCTCTGGCACCCACTCGCGACTTATAATATATCTGATTCTTCTTTTACTGACTATTTGTATCATGAAGAATGCCAAAATATCAATGCCAGACACATTAGATAGTCGTGAGTGGGTGTCAGACGATTCTAAACTTTTCTTAAGAGCGCCATCTGCGGTGCGACTCAGATGCAACTTTCTCATAGTCATATTCTTCTTCCTCTTGTTGCATACATTAATATTAATAATGTCGGGCATGGTAGAAAATACAGTCATAATTTACTATACCGGCTCCCTAACTAATAGGGATAGAAGAATAATTTATTCATAATCTACACAAAGAGCAAACGGCAGTTACAGAATTTGAGCAGGAACATAGAGAAGTAAATATCCGAAAGGGAGTGAGGCAGGGACGTGCGTTATCGCCTCTAGTTCTCAATTTATAAATCGAAGATGCGATGAATATTGTTAAAGACATCAGAATAGCTGCTCGAATTAATATACAGGGTCAAACTATTAATATGCTCAGATTTGCAAATGATACAGCAGTATTAGCATCCAGCGATCCAGCAAAGAAGAATTAGGAAGGACTCTGAACAAAATGGAAGCGGTTTTGACGGAGGGCTATGGTATGAAGATCAATAAAAAGAAAACCGAAATTTTGTTGTGTACGGGGCGTGAAAATAGGGCTAAAACTAAAATACAAATAGGAAACGAGAAGATAGAGGAAGTCTCAGATTTCTGCTATTTAGGAAGTCAAATAACTCTAGATTTAAGACAAAGAATAGCGCAGGGCCGAGTTGCATTTAAAAAAAAGAAACAAGTATTATGCTCGGAAATGATAAATGTAGAAACTCAGAAAAGGCTCTTAAAAACGTATGTATGGAGTACAGCAGTGTCCGGGTGCGAAACTTGGACGATAGGAGAAGCGGATAGGAAAAAATTAGAAACATTTGGAATGTGGCGCTATAGACGCATGACGAAGATACCGTGGGTAGATAAGGTTAGCAACAGAGAGGTATTAGAAAAAGTTGGAGAAAAGCGAAATTTATAGAAGACAGTAAGGAATAGGAGAGATAGGATAGTAGGACACCTTCTGAGGCACGAAGGCTTAGTTCGCAACATACTAGAGTCAGAGATAGGAATAAAAAGTGGTAAGGGTAGGCCGAGATTGGACTACTGCTCTCAAGTAGTTAGGGATATAGGATGTTCAACTTTTAGGGAAAAGCGTAGGTTAGCTCAGGATAGGAAAGATGGAGGTACGCGTCCAACCAGTCTTCGGACTGAAATCTTTATGATGAAGGGTGAAAATTTATAATTGCTTTCTTTCAAGCTTTCTAGCGGGCCCTTGTACCACCGTTCAATGATAAGGAATGTATTTTTGTACTCAGCAGGTTCATCATAATCAAATTCTTGAATGCCATTCATAAACTTATGATTTTTTTACTTAAGTTTTTTTTTACAAAATGTTGCGTCTCTAGCGCCCCCCTGTACCAATTTTTTTTATCGGCAACGGTGAATACTTGACTTTTGTGATTGAAATAACTTGTCTCCAAGTTTTGAAGAGTAAATTTATGATTTTTTTTACCTGAGTGAATTTACAAAATGTCGCGAGAGTGGCGCCTCTTTGTACCAACCAAAATGAATGGGAGTTGAGATTCATGATGTTTGGGGGTAAATTAGGAGGTTCCTCCAATCCCCATGCGTAAACCTGTAATTTTTTTGGGGGTGTTTTATTTACACAATTTGATCCCTGTAGCGGGTCAGTGTCCCAGAATTCACAACAAGCGTCCGCTGGATTACTTTTCATTATTTAGCGCTTCCCACAAACCCCAGTCCTAAACCTATAATACTTTTTTAAGCAATTTGTTTACACATTTACAGGTCTGCCACACATCACTGTACCAAAAACAAAAACTGGCATGGGCATTTCTGTGCTCCACGACCCAAAAATCACAACATCTCAGGCATTTTTGGAGTAAACCTATTATGCACAATTTTTGGTCTATGGGCTCCTGGTCTATATGTTTTGTTTTTGACTACATATTTCAATGTTTGGTAGACACTTTACAAACCCTGTATACTAAATACTGAGAGCAATCAACTTTCAAAATGTGTTTTGTGCCTTGAAATCTTGCAAACATAATTCTCCTTTTCCGTTAAAATGTTTTCTTGCACTCTAGCTTGTCCTGAGGAACTTTTCAATGAGTTGTGCAAGTCTGGTGCTGCTAAGAAAGTAAAAACTTTGAAGGAAATCAACATTGCCTTTTTGCCGTATGAGTCACAGGTGTGTGGTGTATTAAATTGCATGCTGGGTGTGTTAATTTCGTGCGCTTTGGGCTTTACTAACTTTCTTGCTTCTTTTCTGGTGCAGTAGTACATTGTGTTTTGCGAAGTTAATATCCTAGAAAAGGTAAATCTTTTAGGTCTTCTCTTTGGATTCCCCGGACACTTTCCAATGTAGTTACGATCCGTCCTTCGCAGCTGCTAGAAATGCGAATATGGAACGTATGGCAGAACAAATTGCTACCCTATGCGCTACTTTAGGAGAATATCCGTCAGTACGTTATCGAAGGTATATACCTTTGTTTTTAGCGGGTTTGAATAGATTTTTCATTATAAACATTGCAGTGATTGGGAACGCAATGTAGAATTGGCACAGTTAATTCAGCAAAAGTTGGATGCGTATAAAGCTGATGAACCAACAATGGGAGAAGGTCCAGAAAAGGCCCGATCTCAGCTTCTTATTTTAGATAGAGGTTTTGATTGCGTCTCACCATTGTTGCATGAACTTACATTCCAAGCCATGGCTTACGATCTCTTACCTATTGAAAACGATGTTTACAAGTAAGTTTCTGGTTAAAGAAATTTAGGGGAAACATTAATTTTGCCCTTCGTCGAGTTAGATATGAAGCGTCAGCGGGTGTAACCAAAGAAGTATTACTTGACGAAAATGATGAATTATGGGTAGAACTTCGTCATCAACATATTGCTGTTGTTTCCCAAAGTGTCACGAAAAACTTGAAGAAATTCACGGATTCAAAGCGTATGACGCAAGGGGACAAGGCGTCCATGAAAGATTTGTCCACCATGATCAAGAAAATGCCGCAGTACCAGAAGGAACTGTCTAAATATGCCACTCATTTGCATTTGGCCGAGGATTGCATGAAGGCATACCAAGGATACATAGACAAGCTTTGTAAAGTAGAACAGGATTTGGCAATGGGTACGGATGCAGAAGGTGAAAAAATCAAAGACCACATGCGTAACATTGTCCCTATCCTCTTGGACCCAAAAATTACTAACGAATACGACAAAATGAGAATAATTGCTCTCTACGCAATGACGAAGAATGGAATAACAGACGAGAATTTATCAAAACTCGTCACCCACGCGCAAATCAAAGATAAACGTACCATCGCAAATTTGCAATACTTAGGAGTCAACGTTATTAGTGATGTAATTCTTAAAACTATTTTTATATACGTTTTCTTTATTTTTTGATGGTTTAATAGGGTGGTAATCGCAAGAAACCGTACTCAGTTCCCCGTAAAGAGAGAATCACAGAACAGACATACCAGATGTCGCGTTGGACTCCGGTGGTGAAGGATATAATGGAAGATTGTATTGAAGATAGGTTAGACCAGAAACATTTCCCATTTCTGGCTGGAAGGGCGCAAACCAGTGGGTACCATGCACCGACGAGGTAAGATACCTTCACTCAAATCATGACTTTCAAGGAATTTTTGCACTCAAGAATCAGTGGAACTTCCCTATAAGGAACATTTATCTGAATTACGGATGTTGGTGTAAAGTACTGTTCCTTGCATTGAAACAGGGTTGGTAATAAACACCTTTGTTCTGTGGAATATTCTCACCTTTTATACGAAACTTTTTGAAAAATACTGGTATTTTTTTCCGGACCGGAACCAGAACCAGAACCGTTATCGCTGTTGATAAAATCTGTTGGACCGAAACCGTTATTTATTTTTCGGTTCCTTTCAGTTCCAACAAAATTTATTCAAATGCCAATAAAACCACGGTGTCATTTTAATTGGTGTTCATTACCAAATGGCGTAACTTACCACTGCCACTGCCAGCGCCAACCAAACCTCTTTTGGAGGTAGTAACCTAAACGTGAGCGTGCGGTTTGCGTTTGTGACTTGGCTTTGTACACAGACTAGAAATAGAAAGTACAAACCTAAGCAAATAATTAAAATAATTAAAAAATACAACCTTTTTTGGACCAATTTATTAAAAAAATAAATAAATTAATACAATACCTCTTGGGTTTTTGTTTGTATTGATTTGCGAATGGAATACAATTACATATTTGCCAATTGTCATTCGGTTCCACTGGGGTTATAAGATAATATTGTGTATAACAAATAAACTCACTGAAACCAAAACCAGAACCGAAACCGTTAAAACCAATATAAGCTGAACCGGAACCGATACTTCTTTGGGTCCGGGTTCCTGCTTCTTATCACTCTATATGCTGTTAATCACTTTTTTTTTTTCCTAATGCACTGATATGCTCCTGAGTTTGTCGTCGTCTTCCTCGTCTAGTTTATTTTCCACTTCTATTCTTAATCTTCCATCCACTATTCCTGTGTACCGGGTGGCCAGATAAGAATGCAAAGTGCTGTATCTCGGAAGCTATTCATCATAGAGTCTTGCGGTAAAAAAATTTATTACTAAAGTGGCCAAGAGAAGACCGTGGAAAATATTTTCAGATTTCCAAGACGGTTGCCAGGGGGCGTAACCGCCATCTTAAACTTTTAAAGTGTTTTTTCACTGAAATCCACCTAGTAAATGTACCGAAAAATATGTGTTTTTTAAAGATAAGCTTTATTCGAGTAATTCCTGTTTAACACTTTTTGACGTATCTATTAAAATGAAGTGGTGGGGGGTGATTCAATGTTTTTTTACATAAACTGCTGTAACTCCTAAACGACTGAACGGATTTTAACAAATTTGGTCTCGTTGGAAAAAGCATTTATTGCTCCATCAAACCCATCTTACCTGAGATATGTCTAATTCTTAGTGATGCCGCTAGAGCGCGTTTTTTGATAATAACAGAAAATTGCAAAATTCTCCGAAAAATTAAATGCAATAATATGACTTTTTTTCATAAAAATGTAGTGAAATGATACCTAAATGGGCTAGTGAAGACCACATCTCGATATCTTATTCCTAGCCAAAAATATCGAAGAAAGAAAATTTAGTTAGCATAAAATTTTAGAGAGACGCTATTACACCGGTATTAATTCTTATTTATTTGTCTTTTTTCAAGATTCAGTGATGAAATTTCATAATTTTATAATTTTTAAATAATAAAAGTATTCTTAGTTCAAACAATTAAAAAAACGTGTAGGGGCATAAGAAGAAAGAAGGATCGATTTTGAAATAAAACTAATGCCTCCTTAAATGCTCGAACTGTCTTCCATCACACTCAATGCATTGTTGGAGCCGCTCATGCGTAGACATTACAGCAGCTTCAATTTCTGCTCTTGACAGGCTACGAGTGGCCTCTTGTATCCGTATGTTCATGTCGTCTCTCGTTGTTGGTGGAATTTGGTAAACAATATCTTTTAACCGACCCCGCATAGATAGAAGTCCAAACAGGTGAGGTCTGGGGATCGGGGTGGCCAAAATCGGTCCTTCTTTCTTCTTAAGCCCTACACGTTTTTTTTAATTGTTTGAACTAAGAATACTTTTATTATTTAAAAATTATAAAATTATGAAACTTTATTACTGAATCTTTAAAAAAGACAAATAAATAAGAATAAATACTGGTGTAATAGCGTCTCTCTCAAATTTTATGATAACTAAATTTTCTTTCTTCGATATTTTTGGTTAGGAATAAGATATCGAGATGTGGTCTTTACTAGCTTATTTAGGTATCATTTCACTACATTTTTTATGAAAAAAAGTCATATTATTGCATTTAATTTTTTAGAGAATTTTTCAATTTTCTGTTATTATATCAAAAAACACGCTCAGTCATTTAGCAGTTACAGCTGTTTATGTAAAAAAACATTGAATCACCCCCCACCACTTCATTTTAATAGATACGTCAAAAAGTGGTGAACAAAAATTACTCGAATAAAGCTAATCTTTAAAAAACATATATTTTTGGTACATTTACTAGGTGGATTTCAGTGAAGAAACACTTTAAAAGTTTAAGATGGCGGTTACGCACCCTGGCGACCATCTTGGAAATCTGAAAATATTTTCCACGGTCTTCCCTTAGCCACTTTAGTAATAAATTTTTTTACCGCAAGACTATGATGAATAGCTTCCGAGATATAGCACTTTGCATTCTTATCTGGCCACCCGGTACACAGAATAGAAATAGAAACCCAGGCAAATAATTAAAATAATTAAAAAATACAACCTTATTTGGACCAATTTATTAAAGAAATTAAAATTAAATGAGTAAAATACCTCTTCTTGGGTTTTTGTTTGTATTCATTTGTGAATGGAATACAATTACAAATTTGGCAATTGTCATTCGGTTCCAGTGCGGTTATAAGATAATATTATGTATAACAAATAACCTCTCTGGAACTGAAAAGAACCGAAATAAAAAACCAGAACCGAACTGTTTTAATTTCACAGAACCGAAACCGTTAAAACAAATATAAACTGAACTGGAACTGATATTTCTTTGGGTCCGGGTTCCTGCTTATTATCACTATATGCTTTTAATCACTTTTCTGAGTTTCTTCGTTACGTTTAGTTCTGGTATCGCGCCAAAAACCGTGTTTTTAAGGTTCACAATTACAAGGCGTAATTCCTTTCACTGTTCTTTCTATTATTTTTCCTAATGCACTGATATGGTCCTGTGTTTGTCTTCCTTTTCTTAAGACAGCCTATTCTTTGTCTAGTTTATTTTCCACTTCTGTTCTCAATCTTCCATCCACTATTCCTGTGAGCATATTAAAAATGACTGGTGCCAAACAAATAGCTGTAGTTTTCGCAGTGTTTCTTATTTCTGTTTTTGTATATTGGCACGATCACGAATATTATCCAAAATTCAATTCAAATACACTAATCAAAACGAAAAAGGAGCAGTTTCTTCCCAACTAGCAAATTAGTTTATAATTTTTAAATAATACAACCTTTATGTTTTGTTACTGCTCTATTATTGCTCCAAAAGTACTGATTTGTTGTATTGATGATCAAAATGTACTTACAGGTAAATCATATAACTCCTTACACGATCATTTTAGAATTGTTTTGTAAACGTTTATATAATATAAGCAATACAGCAATTTAGCGTACATCACTAAATTATGCTATAATGATTGTTTAGTAATATTTCACAGCATTTTTAAATCCCTTATAAATAGTGTATATACAGTAGAACCCCTATTATCCGTGCCTTACGGGACCCGGTAACTCACTGATAATTAAAAAACACGGATAATCCAATTGCTTTTTATTTCACCTAACAAACTTTATATTATAGATACAATGGCGAGCATAAAATTAGGGTCACTTCAAAAATTCAACTTTTCTTATTAGTTATTGTATCTTATTATTGTAAATGGATTTCGTTGTATACATATCTCTAAACAGGAATGTTTTAAAAAGAAAACATTTCATTTTCTAATGTTTTTATTGAAAATTCGTAAAGAAGCAAATTTTAACAAAATTGTCTTAAAAATGTGCAGTGAGAAAAATGTTGGAATAAAACAAGGAACTGTTAAAATTTTGACCCCTAATAAAGAGTGATTCCTCCCCGTGCATTGATGACAGCCTGGAGGCGACGTGGCATGCTCTCAATTAAATTACGGATCACATTTTGGGGGATGTTTTTTCCACTCCTGTAGTAGGAGCTCCCTAAGATCCTGTGCGTTGGTGGGAGACGGCGTATGACTTCGTACACGTTGTCCTAGCTCATCCCACACATGCTCTATGGGGTTCAAGTCGGGACTCCGTGCTGGCCAATCAAATCGCGTAATTTGAACCTCATCCAAATAACCGCTAACAATCCTTGCCACGTGGGGTCGAGCGTTATCATGCATAAAAGTTGAATTTTCTCCCAGAACCGTCATAAAAGGCATGACATGATTTTCTACAACTTTCGTTACGTACCTATGCGCAGTTAGGGATCCATTGCCGATAAACACTAATTCGGTACGTGCGTCTGAAGAAATTCCTCCTCACCCCATAACTGAGCCTCCACCAAATGGAAAGTTCAATCTTGCAATTCTATGGCGACGGAGAAGTGGAGGACCCGTAGCCATTCTCCGACAAGATAATCCGGCAGAACGAAGAAGTTGCCTCCTAGCTATCCATCTGCTAATGTTAACATTTCTGACTTCTTGGAAGAGATTTCGAAGCGAAACTGCCGTCGCGGTTCGATTCCGTAAAGCCATGGACACAAGAAAACGGTCATCACTTGGCGTGGTGGTTCTTTTCCGCCCTGATCCTGGTCTTCTCGTCAGCCTACCAGTTTCCTGAAATTGTTGGGATCCCGCTGAACTGTAGAAAGACTTACACCAACCGTTCTTGCCGTTACATGTTGCCCCCGACCATCTTGCAACAGCGCTATAATTCTGGCCACCGTGACAGGATTTAAAGCCATTATAAGGAAATAAACAAAGACTACACTTTTCGACCGTCAAGTTATACACAGGAAAGTTAGTGAATAAATAAACAAAATTGAAAAATAGACACCGAGAAATAAGCTTCCAAGTAGCGCACCTGCAAGCATTTCCTAGAAATCGGAAATATTGAATCTTTGTTGTGCAAAAGAAACCACAAAAAGCTTATAACAGTTCTCAGAAATGCAAGTGTTATTGCCTTCAAGAATTAATTAAATTTAATATTTTGAATTCTTAGAAAAATTGGCAATTTTCAATTTTCAAAGCCTAAAAATCACAATTTTTTACCAAGTGATAAATGTTTTTATCGACTTGCTTCTTTAGTTTCGTTTCAAATGTGAAAGAGTAAATATGAATGTTGATGTGCTTGGTAGACCACGAAGGCGTAGAGTGCACCTAACAGAAATTTAGATTGCTAGCGTCATAATTCTCATTCAAGAGGGCCACTCAAGAAGGCAAGTAACAGGCTTCAGGCCCAGGTGAATGTTTTTTAGACTGCACTGTGGATGAAAGGGTTCCATTTGGAGGAGGGTTCATCTTGGTTTGGGGTGGGATAAATTTGAATGGACAAAATTGCAAAATTTCCTAAATGCCCACAATATTGAGGTTATGGATTGGCCCGCCTGCAGTCCAGACCTCAATCCAATCGAGCACGTCTGGGACACTCTTGGGCAACGATTGAAAGAACGTCAGCCAATCTGGAACCTTCAACACGTTGAAGAAAGCCTCCTGGAAGAGTGGGAACAGCTACCTCCTCAAGTTATTCGAAATTTAGTTGAAAGTATGCCCCGTCGTTGCGCTGAAGTTTTACGAGTTAGAGGAGGCCGCACACGTTACTGATTTTGAAATGTTGCTTACTTTTCATTAATACAGTAAAGAGCTTAATCGCACATTTCTGTATTTTTATTTTTTTCTGTACGAATCACAAGAAGATTATAACAAATTGTACTAAATTTTTAAACACCAGTCCTCCTTTTTCGTTTTGATTAGTGTATTTCTACCTATAGAGAAATTCCACTGCATCTTAATATAAGCTGTTCAGCAATTAAAGAAAAAAAAAGAACTGAGCACAGACTTTGGGTATAACCATGTTTTCTCTCTTAGCGTGCGATATGGGCATTGGCACAAAGACAAGGGTCAACAAACCGTGAAGAATGTATCCAGGCTGATTGTTTTCGTGGTGGGAGGAATTAGTTTTTCAGAGATACGTTGTGCATATGAAGTGACCAATGGAGCCAAAGGCTGGGAGGTTATCATTGGTTCCTCTCACATTCTGACACCAGAAGGTTTCTTAAGTGATTTGAATATTCTTGCCGGCTAGAATATGGTTAAAAAAGTTTCTTTCTATATACCTTAAAAATCTGTTATCCTTATCTTACTAGTGCTTCTGTCTTGTGGGATAATGTTGCTGTTTATAAACGGGGTGAAGGTGTACCGGGCTGCAATTTCTCACGTATTTTTTTCTAAACATTTTTTTGAATTCACCCTGTATAATTCAATAAAAAGTCGCAGCTCTACTGTTTTGTGCACAGCTTGTAAGTGCTTGGTGTACTTTTAAGAAACTCGACTAAAATTGTCTTCCTCATTTCTTTTTCAAAAGAATTCGAAATTTCGTTTACGGTGTTCATGTGTTACCAGTGTTTCTTTAAAAATATATGTCGATAGAGAAGTCGTTGAAGATCGTACGGTATGTTCCATAATGGTTAGATTTTCTATGGAATATAATGTTATAAGTATTTACAAGTTATTAGTATTTTTTTTTTGTAGTAGCACTTTTATGAAAGAATAGTATAAAATTCATAGTTAAATCATTATTGTAAACCAAATGTCAATTGAATATGTTAGAAATATATATGATATATTAGCATTTTTTTGCTTTTTTATTGGTTGATAGCTACAAAAATTCCAACACCATTCTGAAATTAAAGTAGATAGGGCGTTAAATAAAAAAAAAGATTTATCAACAAAGGATCAACTTAGAGACTCGCACTACTCTTATAGTAATATTTTTCCTTCGCCTTAAATAATATATATATATATATATAATCGATTCCTCTTCTACCGTTAGGTGTCAAGGTTTTCGTTTCATTCATGACTAGTTCACAATCATTCACCATTTCTTCCTATCCCTCGCTAGCACTTCTGCTTCTTTCCATGTCAATCCTCTTTCCTTAAGTGTTTCGGCTACCACGTTGTCCCATGTCCTTCTAGGTCTTCCTCTTCGTCTCTTGCCTATTTTCTTCGCTTCCCATATCTTTTTAACTTGCCTATTTTGATCCAGCCTGTTCAAGTGTCCCCACCATCTTAATTGCGCCTTTTTCACATGCTTGCTGACACTTTCAACTTCTAATTTTTCCCTGATACTTTCATTTTTTATCTTATCCATTATAGTTACTCCTGCTACTCGCCTCAAATGCTTCATTTCAGCAGCTTGCAATCTCTTTTCCAGTTTCTCTGTGAGTACCCACGATTCACATCCGTACAATAAGGTTGGTAAATATATCGTTTTGTATACGGTGAGTTTCGTCTTCTTACTGATCTCCTTTTTATTTAAAAATCCATTTCTTATAGCATGATACAACTTCACCGATGATGCTATCCTGCTATTTACTTCTCTTTCCAATTTTCCCGTTCTGTCTATTACCGCTCCTAAGTACTTAATGTTATCGACCTGTTCAACATCCTTTCCATTTATTTGTATTTTGATCCTTTTGTCTGTATTTGTTATTATAATGACTTTGGTTTTGCTTACATTAATGGTCATGCCTTTCGCCTTAAATTTCTCAGTCCATATGTCCACATTACGTTGTAGTGTCTTTTCGCTGTTTGCCTTCAGTATAATGTCATCAGCAAATACACATTCACTTACAGTGACGTTCTTCAATCTATTGTACCCCACATCTATCTTGGCGGATTTCTCACTGCATTCTGTAATTATTTCATCCATGTACAATATGAACATCAGAGGACTGAGTACTCCTCCCTGCCTTACACCTTGGGTTGTAATGAATTCTTTTGTCTCTTGGTTCGCTGTTCTAACTATATTGGAGCTGTTTTTATATAGTGATTTTATTGCTTGAACTAGATTCCCGTCTACTTCATAGTTTTCTAACGTTCTCCAGATCTGCTGCCTCGGTACTCTGTCAAAAGCCTTCTCTAAGTCTATCAAACACAAGTACAAATCTTTGTCAAACTTTAAGAATTTTTCCGTCAGATTCCTCATTGTAAAGATGTGATCTTGCAAGCTGTATCCCGGTCTAAACCCACTCTGTGCATCGTGCATTTTCTCCTCTGTTTCTTTCCTGAGCCTTCTCTCCAGAACTGTCTCATATACCTTGCACGCGCTGCTAAGCAAGGACACCCCTCTGTAATTTCCACATTCTCTTTGGTCCCCTTTCTTATAAATTGGGACTATGACTGAGATTTTCCAGTCTGTAGGTACTTTCTTAGTTGTCCAAGCTGTATTTATGATTTGGTGCAGTGCTCTTATTCCTCTATCCCCCATGCATTTGATCATTTCTCCTTTTATATTGTCCATGCCAGGCGCTTTTCCATTTTTTAGTTTCTTCACCGCATCTTTCACCTCTTCTAGATATATATTATTACTGATGTTCACTTCAGCCACGTTACTCTCTTCTTCAGTTTCGTTATTCTCCACTTCTGTTGTTCCCAACATCTCCCTAAAGTGTTCACCCCATCTCTGCATTATCTCTGGTACTTCTGTGAGTATTTTCCCTTTCTTGTCTTTAATTTGCTTTATTGTTCTTTTCTTGTCTCCTCTCATGTTTTTTATGGCCTTGTAAAATGGTTTTTGATTACTTTTACTGTCTTCTTCCATTTTCCCTCCAAATTCTTCCCATTCCTTAGCCTTAGCTTCTTTGACTCGTTCTTTTGTCAGCCTCCTAGCTTCCTTATATTTGTTGTATGCTTCTATTGTTTGCGTTGTTAAGTAGTCCTTCCATGCTTCTTTCTTTTCTCTTATAATTCTTCTAAGTTCTTCGTTCCTCCAATTAGTTCTTTTCTTTGATCCTCCGGTAACTGTAACTCCACAAGTCCTGGTGGCTGCACTCTTTGCAATATCTTTAAAAATTCTCCATTGATCCTCCAGATTTCCTCGTTGTAGTTCTTCTTCCTTCTTATTCAACTCAATTGTTATCAGTTCAGCATACTGTTCCCTAATTTCCTTATTCTGCAGTTTATAAGTTCTAATGGTTTTTTGTTCCTTGCATGCATTTTTGTTTGGTTCCTTCATTGTATTTCGTTCTGTGCACATATTCCTGATGGTCGCCATTACTAAGTAGTGATCTGTCCCTAATTCAGCACTTCTGCTTACTCGTACATCTTTTATTATTTTCCGGTTTTGTTCTTCTGTTACAATATAATCTATTATTGATTTTTCTTTCCTTCCAGGCTCTTCTCTCATATATTTATGACACTCTTTGTGCTGGAAAAACGTGTTTTGTATTACCAGCCCATTTTGTATACAGAACTGGATCAACCTTTCCCCATTTCTGTTCTTTGTGTTTTCTCCAAATTTCCCCATTGTACCCTGCGTTCTCTCAATTTTATCACCTATTCTTGCATTAAAATCTCCCATAATTATTACTGGGTTTCTGCTTTCTTCATATACTTGTAATTTATCCCAGAACTCATCTTTCTCTTCAACTGTGCCATTTTCCCCACGGCCGTAAACTATTATCACCTTTGTTATTTCTTCTCCTATCAGCTTTACCTTAATTGCCATTATTCTTTTATTAACTCCCTCCCAATCCACTACTTTTCTCATATACTTTGGACTTATCACACAACCCACACCTGCTTCTGCTCTTCTATGTACTTCCGTTCCACTGTATATTATTCCGTGTTCTTCTATAATTATTTCCCCAGTACCCTTCTTTTTCCAGTTTTGCCTTTTTAAATTCTTTTATCAATTCAATCTCCTTTCCATTCATACTTCTCACATTCCATGTCCCTATTCTAATGTTTTTACCATCCTTGGTCGTACCGTTTTCCCGTCCCAGTCTTCATCTTCGCTAGTTTTTTGGTGCTGTTTTGTTGTTTTGACCAGGTTTTTCCACTTTCTCTTCCAAGTCCTGTGTCCGGTTGTTCCAAATCCATACTTTGTTGTCAATTATTATTTTTTGATAAGCTACCTTTACCGTCTTTCCTAGTATTCTTTCTTCTCTTGCTATATCTCTGAGCTTCTTTTGTATGCCTCTTTCCATTACTGTCAGGTCATCATCAATGTAGACTTCCTGAAGCTTCAGTTTGCTTTTGTTCCTCATCACCTTATCATCCATGTTATTAAGTTTTGCCACATATATAGATCCTTAAATAAATCTCCCTCAAATTATTGAAAAATCCGTTATAAACTCTACACCTTTTTTACTATTTGTACTCATATTAATCGTAATTAGAAAATACGGTTGTCTAAGTTAATTATTCGTTATTCATTTTCGACCAAGAACGTCTTGATACGTTACCAGTGTCGTAGCTACCCATCTTGGCGCCCAGGCGCCCCTACACAGTAAAAAATTGGTCAGTGTTAAATGAGTAGTGTTTGGTGTTAATAAATTAGTGTTAAATTTTAGGTGTTGGCAAACACTGTACTTTAGCACTACAGGAAATTATGTTTACACTATAGTTTAAAGCACTAGTAGTGTATAAACAGTGTGCACTATCTTTACAACACACTATTAGTGTTGTATGAATGCGAGCAGATAAATAAGATAGAATACGCATGTGCCATATTCAATCTGTTTTTAAATTTTAGTGCTAATAAACTTTACAACTGCACTAGCAGGTAGTGTTATTTAACACTAAAACAACACTGTAGAACGTTACGCATGCGCTAAACACACGTGTTTTCTGCTGAGGCCAGCATGTTTGTTCGGTCGTTAGTGTGGTTTGTGGTATAAATCGAAATACGAATAAGAAGGTGCCGTGTCGGGTTGCAGTTTAAAGTGAAGAATTTATATAAAAGTGTCAGTTTTTATTTTTTTACTACCCAATATGCTCTTATTTCCGGATAATAAAAATTGACACCGTTAAATTTTGCAACAGCAAGTTTTGGAAAGTGTACTTATACTGTAGTGTAATGTACTGTACTTATATTTTCATACATCTACCTATACATATACATTATATAAATATATGTCCCATTTATTTTAATTGTACTTTGCACACTTTTTAAATAAAATGTATGCTTATTTCTATATAATATTGTTTTCATTGTAACAAGAAATATCCTATCCCGCCTAGTGAACTGCAAACACTCATCATAAGGTTTTCAGTCCGAAGACTGGTTGGACGCGTACCTCCATTCTTTTCTATCCTGAGCTAACCTACGCATTTCCCTAAAAGTAGAACATCCTACATCCCTAACTATTTGAGAGCAGTAGTCTAATCTAGGCCTACCCCTACCTCTTTTTATTCCTATCTCTGACTCTAGTATGTCACGAACTATTCCTTCGTGTCTTAGAAGGTGTCCTACCGTCCTATCTCTCCTACTCTTTATTGTTTTCCATATCTTTCGCTTTTCCCCAACTCTTTCTAATACTTCCCTATTGCTAACCTTATCTATCCACGGTATCTTCATCATGCGTCTGTAGCACCACATTTCAAACGCTTCTACTCTTTTTCTATCCGCTTCTCCTATTGTCCAAGTTTCGCACCCGTATAATGCCGTACTCCATACATACGACGTTAAGAGTCTCTTCCTAGTCTCTATATTAACCGTTCTCGAGCATAACAGTGGTTTCTTTTTGTTAAACGCAACTCGGCCCTGCGCCATTCTTTGTTTTATATCTTTAGTGCTCCTACCGTCTTGAGTTATTTTACTTCCTAAGTAGCAGAAATCCGCGACCTCCTCTATCTTCTCATTTCCAATTTGTATTTCCATTTTAGTTCTATTTTCACATCCCCTACATACCAAAATTTTAGTTTTCTTTTTATTGATTTTCATGCCGAAGCCCTGTGTCAAAACTGCTTCCATTTCATTCAAAGCCGCTCCTAATTCTTCTTTGCTAGATGCTAACACTGCTATATCATCCGCAAATCTGAGCATGTTAATAGTTTGGCCCTGTACATTGATCCCTGAGGCTGTTCTTTCCTTAACAATATTAATCGCATCTTCGATATATAAGTTGAAAACTAGAGGTGACAATGCACATCCCTGTCTCACTCCCTTCCGGATATCTACTTCCCTTTGTTCCTGCTCACATTCTATAACTGCCTTTTGCTCTTTGTAGAGATTATGTATTATTCTTCTGTCCCTGTATTTCATCCCTACCTTTCTCAGCACTTCGAACATCTTCCCCCATTTTACGTTGTCGAAGGCTTTTTCTAAATCTACAAATCCTATATAGACGCTCTTTCTCTTTTCTATCGTTTTTTCTATAATTACTCGTAAAGCTAGAATGGCCTCGCGCGTTCCTCTATTTCGTCTAAATCCGAACTGATCTTCTCCTAATATTTCTTCCGCCTTTTTCTCCATCCTTCTTTGCACAATTCTAGTTAAAATTTTTGACGCATGGGAAGTTAAACTGATAGTTCTAAAATTTTCGCATCTATCCGCGCCTTTCCTTTTTGGCAAAGCTACTATGATGTTCCGTTTGTAATCTTCTGGAATCTCGCCTGTCAGGTATATGCGACTAACTAGTTTAAATAAACGATCTATTACCTCTTGACCTGCGCACTTTAAGATTTCTGCCTGCAAGCCATCTATACCTGGTGCTTTATTATTCCTTAAACTTTTTAGTGCTATCTCAAACTCTTCTCTCATTATAGGACTCCCTAGGTTATCCCCCTCTACACTGCTTTCGCTTTCTAATATATCTTGCACTTCCTGTCCCGCATATAAGTTTCCTAAATATTCTTTCCACCTATCTGCCTTCTCCCCACTTCCGATTAGGATATCTCCTGCCTCATTTCTAATGTTTTTGGTACTAGATCCAATTTCTCTAAAATTTCTCCTAATTATTTTATATGCTTCATCAGTCTTTCCTACTTCGAATTTATCTTCCACTTCTTTGCATTTATTATCGATCCATTGCTCTTTCGCTTTCCTACATTCCCGAATAATTTCCCACTTGATCGCCTTATATCTTTGTTTCCCTGTTTCATCTAACCTATTTTTATATTTTCGCCTTTCCTCTATTAGACTCACAATATGTTTTGTTATCCAGGGTTTCCTACTTTCATTCTGTTTATGACCCAAAATATCCCTAGCTGAGGAAACTAAACTATTTTTAATGCAATTCCATTCTGCCTCTATGTCCCTAACAATATTTCCACCCGTGCCCTTTAGTGCTTCGTTTGTCTTTTTCTCGAACTTATTGCGCATATCATCATCTTTTAGTTTCTCTGGGTCAAGATACCTTCTTCCGCTTCTTTTTTTCAAAATCTTAAACACTACTAGTGATAATTATAATAACTAACACTATATTTCTGATAAGAACACTATTAGTGAATATTAACTCTGTTTATTAACACTACTGTGCCTTAAGTTATTGCTAATATAGTGAAAATTGTCACTACCTTAGTGTAAAATGTGCACTGCATGTAGCATTCTTCTAGTGATTACTTGCACTACTATAGTGTACAATGTACACTACATGTAACACTATCCTAGTGCTTATTCTAGTGTTAATATGTGACACTATTAGTGTATTAGGTAGTGTTGATTAGTGTTTATTTTTAACACTACAGTTTTACTGTGTAATACCACCATCCACGAGGGTACAATTACTTCATTAGGTTTTTAGGTATTCACAATAAAAATACATTACACATTTTTTTAATTCAGAGAGATTTTATTGCCCTAGCATTATGCACAAACGAAAAGTGCAAAAGATTGATGATTATAATATATGTAATTTTACGTGACAGGAAGCGTCCCGTTAATACCTTGCCCGGGAAGCTGGACAAAACTTCTAAAATCGGGACTGTTCTGGGAAAAAACGGGACGTCTTTCAATCCTACTTCTTGCGTTCCTCTTTTTTCTTTTCCCTTCTCTTTCTTTTTGAATTACGCCCCTGGTGGCTTTTTCGGCAGCAATATTTTGTTTCAAAGTTTCATATTTGATATTATCGTTGATTGTGAAGGACTTCCCAATCATCGATAATGTTCATTAGGTATTTCAATGTGAAAAACATTTACTATATTTGAATCTGGTGACTAAGTTATGTGAATGAACTTAAATTTCCATTTTGTATTATTTACTTACGGTTTTTCTCTGTTTTGTAAGGCAGACGAAGCTTAAATTTGCGCCTCCGGGAGCTTGCGCCCCTGGCAGGTGCCCCAGTTGCCCTGCCCTAGTTACGACACTGTACGTTACTTGGTTGGTTACTTGGTTACGTGTTGGAATAAAAATTATATTGCAATCTCTCCATCTTGTGCATATGTGGCCAAGATGCACAGTAAACTCGACATTCATCAGTAGTAGTAGTGTGGCCACTGCAATGCATATGGCGGTGGTCCTTCAATTTATTCTCATATTTCTAAATAGAAAACAATAATTCAAAGATAGGACTGCCGACTAATCTTCCCAGATTTAGTCGGTGGCCGCTAAAGCAAAAAACCTTGAAAATTCCATGCTGTAGGGGTTCTGTCTGAAGCGGTTGCAGCAGTGATAGAAACCAATCATAATAGATTGTGATTATATTTTGCATAATCCTAATCACACTTTTGGGCGATAGGTGGCAGCACTTTATAGACTAACAGCTGATAAATCCCAGCCTCAACTACGAAATTACTTACTACTAGTAGTAAGCGGAAGTTGCTAGGGTGATCACCTTTCTGACTTCCGATATCGGCACACCTGATGAACATGAAGGGGGTAAAATTTGAGGAAATGAAATTGATGTCTAATATAAAATTATTACCAAAGTAAAATATTACAAAACAGATAATTAAGTAACAATTTTGTATCTCAGCGTAGGGAAAGTTCTTAACCTCAGCAGCTCCAATTCTGTTTGCAGCACCAAGATTTCATTGTGATTTTCTTGAATTTGTTTGATGAGATTGGAACGTTTGCGTAACATAGCAAATCTGAAAATAAGTTACCGAGATTTATATTGTCGAATATGTACTCGTAGTACAAAAATGTCGTAACCTTTCATCAACAACTTTTCTCTCTTGTTCCTCTAACTCTTGATCTTTCTGTAGATTATATTCACAGACATCCACGTTGAAGTCTTCAATTTCTGAATCCAAAAACTGGCTGTCTTTGTTAATTTTAGTTATTTGCTTTTGGAAGTCGCGTATTTTTACTTTCGCTTCGTCTATGATGGTCTGATACGCGTTGTTCATCACGGCTACTTCTTGGTCTAACGACAAACCTTTTTCAACGGGCAAACCACGTCTCCTGGCTTTTAGGAAATTTTGTACTTCCCTGGTCATCTAAATGTGTAATTTCAAGAAATTAAATTGTATTGGGAGGACTTCTTTGTACCTTTATTCCCTCAATGTCCCGGAGTCTTTCGCTTAAATCTTCTATAACCATCTTGGTTTTTCTGTGCTCCCACTCAACTCGCCGTATTTCCCTTCTGAAGTTTATTGTTTCCTCCATTGCTTTTATTTTCCTTTCCCCTGCTTGCTAAGTTCAAGTATTAGGAATTGGTCTCATTCGTTCGCTATTTGTGTAAATTCGTCCACCATGAAGAAATGCAAGATTTCAAACTTACCACTATAATTCTGTTGATATCTTCCACGACATTTCTGCAAATGAGAACAGCGTCGTCGAAATCGTCCACATTTCCCTCTCTCTCTATTTCCACATAACCTTGTTTCATCACGATCTGAATCTCTATGTCTTTCACTATGCCAAGTTTGTCATTTCTGGCTTTTTCTAAATCAGCCTGACGTTGGGTAGCTTTTTCCTTTTTTTCGTTAAGTAACCCTTGGAACGAGGTTAAGGCGAATTCGGAATCCCCTAGGGTTATCGTTGCGCAACGCAGCTGAAATGAACGTTAATGTTGATACAGCTTTTTAAATTCAGGGGCATTTACCTTTATTTCGTTTTCAATTTTCATCCTTCTGTGGCGGCAGACAATTGAGTAAGTGTTTTCATCTACAACGTTCGGCACTCCCACCATAGAGTCTAAGTGATCCAAGGCTTTCAAGTAATCAACTGCTTCTGGGTTTAATTTAACAATAGGTGGGACTTCTTTAGATATTACAGATTTTGCTATTTCGAATAGTAGCGTTGTCTGATTTAGACTTCGAACCGTCACTTTTGGACGTTTCCTTTCAAACAAAAAGGTACTTTTAAAAATAGACACTCTAATGATATTCAATTAAATTATGACTCATCGTATTATCAAACACTGGCGTTACTTGTATTTATTGTATCGTTGTTTTGGAAAGAGGTAGGGGTAGGCCTAGATTAGACTACTGCTCTCAAATAGTTAGGGATGTAGGATGTTCTACTTTTAGGGAAATGCGTAGGTTAGCTCAGGATAGAAAAGAATGGAGGTACGCGTCCAACCAGTCTTCGGACTGAGAACCTTATGATGATGTTTTGGAAGGCTCGATTAATAAAATGAAAATGGCTATATAATATTGATCATGTATGGACCTTTGTATTGGCAAGAACAAGAGAAGACCTTAAAGAAATCAGAAGAAAACTGGGGAGTGCCGCGGGAGAATATGGTCTCAAGATAAACGAAGATAAAACGAAATACATGACAAGGGGGGAAGAACAGGATAGTCTGGCAATAACAACAGAAACAGGCAAGAAATACAATTTTGAAAGAGTGAAGAATTTTAAGTTTTTGGGCATGGATATAACTAGAAGTGATGAACAGTGGAAGGAAACAGAGAAAAGAATTATGGCTGGAAACAAGAGTGCAGGATGCATGCATGGAGTGCTCGGAAATATAAATCTGCCCAGAAGGGTTAAAACAACAATATACAAGACTACCAACGGATACATACATATGCTAGCGAGACGTGGGTGCTGAGGAAGGAGGATCAGAGGAATTTAGAGGTGTGGGAGCGGAAAATACTAAGGAGAACTTTTGGGGGTATAAGGGAAGAAAGAGAATACAGAAGAAGGACAAACAGAGAAATCAAAGAACTTGACGGGGAACCAGACATAGTTCAGTTTATAAGAGCTCAAAGACTACGATGGCTGGGATATGTCGCAAGAATGGGAGAAAGAAGAATGCCCATGATGGTGCTAGAAAGTGAACCACTGGAACGATGAAGAAGAGGAAGACCAAAGAGGGAGTGTGTGGAGGAGGACCTAGAGAAACTAAATGTGAAAGACTGGAAGAGAAAAGCCCTAGACAGGAAAGAATGGAAGACTATATATAGTAGGACAAGCTATGGGCCTACAAGGCCTGCAGAGCTGAAAATATATATATGGGCCTTTAAAGCTTTAATATTTTATCGATGAAAAATGAGCAATTCAAATTAGGGGGTGGTTCAATATAGGCAACTTTCTCCTATCCACTTTTCTAATATGCTAACGTTTGCATCATAAATTGCAGTCTTACTTGTAGAGTTTTTGTGCGACCTCCTGCACCAAAGATACAATTCCAGCCAATTCCTTTTTGAACGTCTTGTCTAACACTTTGTCTTTGGTTTGGTACGATTCCACAGCGGCCTTGCCCTCTTGAACGAACGCCTGAATTGTAGGTATGGATTTAGCCAGCTTAGCAATACTTATTTCGTTTGATATTATCTTTCCCCTGGAATCAAATCGCAACGCCGTCGTTTAACGTATTTCAATTCAATTTGGCTGAAATAGAATCTTACAAGCTCGTGAGTTCCTTCTCGTCCAACGTTATCCTTTTCTGCTGAAAAACGTGGTGCCTGAAAATTTTTAAATATTCGGCTAAAACTGAACAGTTCAGCTCGAGTTTGCAGACCAAAAGGTCGCCTAAACGACTGTTAAATTTCTTCATGGATTCAAATACGGAGTTGCGAATCTTGGCGTATTCGGAATACAGCATGTTCATGTACCGTTCTCGTTCACTGTGGAGAAACTTCACTGCAGTCTCGTATTCTTTGACTACTCTTAAGTCTTCTTCTGTATAATTGGCAGGGTCTTTATCAAGCTATAAGATAAATAAATTGGTAAAATGATTGATTAAAGTTCAAGGAGAAAAATAATTACCATGCATTTAGGAATAGGTGCGTCTTTTTTCAATTCGTCCTCCCACTTAACTTCCAAAACGCCGTTCATCATCTTCATCAGTGCCCTCTCTCGAAAATCGTCAGCCAACAGTAGCAACCTTATTCGTTCTGCTTCTGCTGCTTTCCAGTCTAAAATAGCTTGTTCGCTCGGGGAAACGTATGGCAGAACCCCTACTTCGTTATCTTCAACTTTCATTATTTTCTCTGGGAACTCATCTTGTTCCCATTCGGGTTCGTCTAAAGTAATTACTAGTGGAACAGTTGCGAAGAAATTTATCTCCGAAATTATGTGCCTCAGTCTCTGATAGCGCTCCCGAAGATTCACCATTTCACGTTCTTTCTGAGATTTGGTAGCTTCGTATTTCTTGTTAAAGAAAAGTTTCAATTTGAGTACATCGTTCTGGAAAAAACTTATTACGAGGAGTTTTTGTTAATTTAAAGATTATTACGTCTGACATGATGTTCTCAATATGAGTTTGTAAGTAAGATTGAACTTCTTCTTGTGTGTAACGCAAAGAATTCATTTCTATGAATTTACAAGCGGCCGAGCCCAATTTTGCGATGGACACCTCGATGTCATCTTTCTCGACTTCCTCTAATTCATCGTCGTCCAGGTCGCCTATGCCCACATCCGTGTCTTGTTTAGCTATTGATGGAGATCTTTCCAACAATTCTGTCAGTTCGCTACAAATTTGCTGTTAGCCTCACAGGAAATAAATTTTTGGTAATTAGTACCTTTCCAGTATTGGAAGCCACGGTTGGAAAGAGTCTGTTTTTGACATGAGATCTTCAAGTTTCCTCCACTCAGCTATTTGCTTCAACATTTCTTGCCTTTTGCCTTCCTCTGGCAAGATTATATAACTGTTCACGTAGGTGGAATCGAAAATTGCTCTTATGCATTCCCCTTGAACTTCTATTCTATCCCAGAAGTACTCTCTTGCCCAAGTGGAAATCTTATCTTGTGCTTCAATCAGAGCTTCAAGATACAGTCTGGTTTGCTTGCACTTAGCTGCCGATATTTCTTTAAGTTCTTGCGCGTAATCTTCGTCTAAGTTGAAGTCTTGAATGGCAAGTTTTTCATTTTCGGGACCTTCTAAGTTCTCGGTCAGAAGATTCGTGATCTCGTTTTGTATGCTGTCAAATTCTTTCAAGAGCTTTTTGCGATCTGCTTCGCACTGCTTTCTTTCTGCTTCTGCATGCCTCATTTCCTCCACTTCGAACCAAGTCTTCCCGTCCAGTTCGCCTTTAAAGATAGTTCAAACATTGAAGCAATGTTTAAATAATAATTTCTTTGTGAAATGCAGAGAAAGGGGTGATTTTTGCTATTACCTTTTAACAAGAAACCCTTGGTCCGTCTCTTGAACATCATTGCCATAATTTCCGACTCCAGTAACTTCTGGAGTTCTTGCCTCCTCTCGGTGTCATCATAATTAGTATCGAACACGCTGCAAATCAGATTATTATCCCTTCCCAAAGACACTACGTATTTGTTAACGGGACAAATAACGGCCTTCAACACTCCTTCTGCTGATCTGTGGTGGGGCATTATTATGTGCTGAACGTTGAAGTTCTTATCACGGATCATTATCAAACCATCGTAAGCGTATGACAAAATTGCGTTTTTACAAAAAGAAAACAGTATTTTTCCCATTTGATGACCCATTCTTATTTCGTTCACCGTCTTAGCTATCGGCTCCTGGAAAACTCAGTTATTTTCGGTTTTCCTTTGTTTTTTTTGCTTACTGCTCTTTTTGTTTCAATTTCCAATAAAGACTTGGACCTGAATGGCATTGCGTAGAATACCCTATCTCTATTTTCTTTTGTCGAAGCGTACAGTCTTCGAAAATGTAATTTAGGATCTTCCAATTCGTACTGCTTGCCTTGTGGGTCATGCCGGTCTTTTATGATGCAGTAACGCATCAGTTTGTTGCCGGCAAGATACAAATCTGTCGTTACAAATACGCAGAACAGCCGGTAACATGTTCTTGATGGGATTAGAATGTAGTCGGCTATTTGGTGATTAATGTCCACTGTACCCACAACTTGCATTCTGGTACCAGGACTTCCCTGCAATTTGTAGTTTAACGTGACTAAATATAAGCAAAATTGGTTTAATTATCGGGCACAACAGTCATATTCAAGAAACGAGGAGCTCTCCCTCTTGGGGGGTCGAACCCAGGACTTCCACTTGTTGGGCGGCTAATCTAATCAGTGGGGTAACTGAATTTGTCTTATATTCAGTCAAGTAAATAACTTTCAGATTGTTTTCTTCCTTTGACTACATTCCCACCCTGTAGTACGAAGGGGTAGAAAGGCCAATGTAGCAGCTTAAAATTTGTATTCCGACTTAAACTCAGAATTCTTGACTTTAACTCTGAAATACCGATATAATCTAGAAAATTCACACTTAATCTCGAAAATTCTGACTTCATCTCACTTCGTCTCTCGGAAGTTCAAATTGAAACTCGGAAATTCCGACTTAAACTCCGAAGCCCAAACTTAAAATCGGAAATTCCAACTTAAACTCGGAAGTTCAGACTTAAACTCAGAAATTATGACGTAATCTTAGAAATTCCGACTTAATGTAAGAAATTCCTACATAAACTCGGAAACTCAGACTTAATTCGGAAATCCCAACTTAAGATTAAGTCGGAAATTCCTAGTTTAAGACTGAACTTCCGAGTTTAAGTTGGAATTTCTGAGAATAAGTAGAAATTTCCGAGTTTAAGTCTGAATTTCGGAGATTAAGTCGGAATTTCCCAGTTTCAGTTGGAATTTCTGAGAATAAGTCGGAATTTCCGAGAGTAAGCCGAAATTTCCTAGTTTACGTTTGAACTTCTGCGCTTAAGTGGGAATTTCCGAGATTAAGTTGGAATTTCCAAGTTTAAGTCTGAACTTTCGAGTTTAAGTGTGATTTTCTGAGATTAAGACGGAATTTTCGAGTTTAAACCTGAATTTCCGAGGGTATGTAGGAATTTCTGAGTTTAAGTCTGAACTTTCGAGTTCTAGTCGGAATTCCTGAGATTAGGTTGGAGTTTTCGAGATTAAGTATGAATTTTTGAGATTATATTGGAATATTAAAATACTACTGTGGCCTTTCGATGCCTTCGTACTGTACAGACTGTTACATTAGATTTGCACGTAGCCAGTGCTCCATCACAAATCCAATTGTTGATCTTCATTCCGACTTAAACTCCGAAGTTCAAACTTAAAATCGGAAATCCCAACTTAAACTCAGAAGTTCAGACTTAAACTCAGAAATTATGACGTAATCTTAGAAATTCCGACTTAATGTAAGAAATTCCTACTTAAACTCGGAAACTCAGACTTAAATCGGAAATCCCAACTTAAGATTAAGTCGGAAATTCCTAGTTTAAGACTGAACTTCCGAGTTTAAGTTGGAATTTCTGAGAATAAGTAGAAATTTCCGAGTTTAAGTCTGAATTTCGGAGATTAAGTCGGAATTTCCCAGTTTCAGTTGGAATTTCTGAGAATAAGTCGGAATTTCCGAGAGTAAGCCGAAATTTCCTAGTTTACGTTTGAACTTCTGAGCTTAAGTGGGAATTTCCGAGATTAAGTTGGAATTTCCAAGTTTAAGTCTGAACTTTCGAGTTTAAGTGTGATTTTCTGAGATTAAGACGGAATTTTCGAGTTTAAGCCTGAATTTCCGAGGGTATGTAGGAATTTCTGAGTTTAAGTCTGAACTTTCGAGTTCTAGTCGGAATTCCTGAGATTAGGTTGGAGTTTTCGAGATTAAGTATGAATTTTTGAGATTATATTGGAATATTAAAATACTACTGTGGCCTTTCGATGCCTTCGTACTGTACAGACTGTTACATTAGATTTGCACGTAGCCAGTGCTCCATCACAAATCCAATTGTTGATCTTCATTCCGACTTAAACTCCGAAGTTCAAACTTAAAATCGGAAATCCCAACTTAAACTCAGAAGTTCAGACTTAAACTCAGAAATTATGACGTAATCTTAGAAATTCCGACTTAATGTAAGAAATTCCTACTTAAACTCGGAAACTCAGACTTAATTCGGAAATCCCAACTTAAGATTAAGTCGGAAATTCCTAGTTTAAGACTGAACTTCCGAGTTTAAGTTGGAATTTCTGAGAATAAGTAGAAATTTCCGAGTTTAAGTCTGAATTTCGGAGATTAAGTCGGAATTTTCCAGTTTCAGTTGGAATTTCTGAGAATAAGTCGGAATTTCCGAGAGTAAGCCGAAATTTCCTAGTTTACGTTTGAACTTCTGCGCTTAAGTGGGAATTTCCGAGATTAAGTTGGAATTTCCAAGTTTAAGTCTGAACTTTCGAGTTTAAGTGTGATTTTCTGAGATTAAGACGGAATTTTCGAGTTTAAACCTGAATTTCCGAGGGTATGTAGGAATTTCTGAGTTTAAGTCTGAACTTTCGAGTTCTAGTCGGAATTTCTGAGATTAAGTTGGAGTTTTCGAGATTAAGTATGAATTTTTGAGATTATATTGGAATATTAAAATACTACTGTGGCCTTTCGATGCCTTCGTACTGTACAGACTGTTACATTAGATTTGCACGTAGCTAGTGCTCCATCACGAATCCAATTGTTGATCTTCATTCTTTTTTATCCATTTTAATACACTGTTAAACTGACATTCGGGAATCAAACTACAATACCTACTATATTATTCTAACCTCAATAACAAAGAATTGTCCGATGTTTACATCTGCGGCAACAAACAGCTTCGGAATTTCAGTGAAATATATGCTGTTTATTTGATTTTTCGTTAATTGGAATGTAACCATTGATTCGATCCTGTCTGGGTTGTAAATGGAGAATAACTCCAAAATTCCAGATTCATATCCCACGCCAATGTAGGGATATTCGGGATTTTGTGCAATCGCCAGGGCTTTGCCTTCGAGATCTCTGGTAACTTTCTGTAAGTCAAATTGATCGACTGTGATTGTGATTTAGTGGGATGCTTTAATCAGTTATCACTCAACTCTAATCCCTGTGCTTACTTCCCATGTAGTTAGCTGCCTTTGCCTTGCCAAAGTTACAACGTAATTTCCGGTCGGATATATGAAACAGAAGTCGTCAAATCTGCTTTCATTAGTTTTAACATAGTCAAAACCATCGTTGGTGGCGTTAAGGACTAATACGTCGCCCTCTACTGATACTGCTATTAAGGTATCCCTCGTGTTCGATGTTATGAAGTTCAGAGGGACGAAAGGAGTGAATTTCCAAGCTATTTCCCACTGCCCAACTTTCTTGTAGAGCTATAAACATTTTATAAACAGAAGTTTCTTTTTAATTTTTGCGGACAAACCCTCAATTCGTTGTTAGGTCCAGCAACCGCTAGTCCTCCTCTGACCCATGTCATAGAAGTTTTAAGATCTCCAGGTTCGTCGAATTCGATTACTTTCTCCATCATATGATGTGGAGACACCTAGGAAGACATATAAAATTTTGTGTGCTTTAGCTGAATTCGTGACTTACTGTGTATATGTTCCCAATCTGATCTATAATAAATACTGTTCCTTCTGAAGTCCATGCAACTGAGGAAAGTGTGATTAGCTTGTTCAAGTTCGGCAAATGAACCCGATGCGGTATAACAATGATTCTCTTTAAAGATCTTAGGATGTCCCAAATGACCATCTTATTGGTCCCAACTACCACCTGGCAAATGTGCAAAGGGTAGCCCAAGGATGCTCTGAAATACACACAAATGTTTTAATTTTCAAAAACAGTTTTGTTCTCGAATAAATGCACTTCAGTATCTGGTTGACCTCCACGAATGCTGGATCCATTACTTTCAGCTTGTCTCCTGACCTCCAGTTCCATACGATTAGGTTGCAGTGTGGTATGTCACTCAAGGAAACCAGCATCGATGTGTTGGAAAAGGCAAGGGCAATATAGCTCAACAGTGCCCCATCTGTTGGAATATTTTATATTTAATGAGTTCGATAACCAAAAGTTCCGAGGTTTTTTGCTTAGTCAGAAAGAACGAGTGTGACAATGTGACTAGTGTCCAAATAATATTTGTAGAGTTGTTGCTTCTAATCCATAATTCATTTCTTACCTGAAAATTCATGGATGTGCTCAAAATTCTGATAAGCCTTCACGAAAATCCTCGGCGTCGAGCAGCTTTCAGCAAAAGCAAAAACAGGAATGCTCCTGTTTCCCATGAAGCAACTAACACCATCGCCAGTTTCTCTGCAATTGGCTGTGTAAATATGCTCTTCTTTGGTAGTTAAGTTCATGAAAAGTAAATGACAGCCGTGGCCGAAACACACGACGTCCTTCCCAATGAACGACACTTTGTCTATTTTGCCTAATTTGGCCCATCTGGAGAATGTTTGATTAAAGGAATTGAATAAAGTAATATAAAGAACTTACTGTGTGTGGGATTTTGTAAAGCCCATGTTTAACTTCACTAACACTGACACTAACACTTACCAACTGGATTCCTAATACAATTTGTATTGATCAAACGTTGCTATAGAAAAGGACTCATAAAGAACAGCAAAACTATATGGGGGGCAGATAAAAACAACTAAGATTTGGAAAATCGTGATAATTAACACAGGACTGTACAATCACTATTTCAAACTAAAATTAGGTGTCTACGAGAAGCTGAGCAGCTTCTCTTTTCCAAATTGTTCAGAGTCAATCGACTTATTGAGTTCTTTCGGCGATTTAGACTTAGATTTCGATTTCGAAATACTTCTCTTAATAACAGGTTTGGTATTTTCCCCGAATCTCACATAAAAACGCAACTCATCTTTAACGCTTTCTGAAAATGAAGTTTTCTGTTTCATGGTCACTTTTAGGTTGTGTAAAATCATTTCGATGAAGGTTACAAGCAATGCCGATACAACCCCTCCCAATGTTACGTAAAATACTCCTTCCACGTTTTGTAGATTCAGTGGAACAGCACTGCCTTCAGTATCTTCACCCTAGGAGACACGTGTGAAGAAGAAATAGCGTTTTGTATTGGGTTATGCTTACAGAACATTGCCCACCTCCATGGAGTTCTTGCCACCATTTTCTTTTTAAATCCCTTATTTTTCCGGAAGATTGAAGCCGTAACATGGCCGTACTTAAATCTTTTCTGTATGGAGATTCTGAAAGTAATTTTTTAGAATGTAGCAATGACTACTTTGGTTTCTGGGGAAATACAGCGTTGTGAATTGGCTGGATGCCAAAATTTCGTTTATTATAACTAGGGGTTGACTTTTGACATGGTCTTGGAATTGATCTAAGCTGGTACGATCATGTGGTCAATGCCATCGATTTACTCGAGCTGGCACTTGATTTTGAGGCTACAAACTCAGCCCTGAAGAAGTCCTATCCAATAATCCAAGGAAAAGTTCCCGCCGGCGTTCAATCTTTATCCGGAAGTCAAAGTAAGCAACATTGTGTCAGTATATGACTGCCTATTTCGCTACGGAAAAGTAGAAGTAACCTACCCGCAAGAACTAACCTTTACGCATCGCAATTCCGTAGCCTTTATCATCCAAAGGGTTTCCAACTTGAGTCAAAGTACATTTACGTTCAATTTCATATTCTATTGAAGTTGATTCCATGAAGAATGCATAGTGAGTATCTGCATTATCTGCCATTGCAACGCCCTCTTTGTTATCACCTACCATGTATTTTGGGTTGTGTTCCATGAACTCGCCTATCTGCTTGTACAGAGGATTGGTTGACTTCTGTAATGCATAGCCAACTTTTAGATTAAATACGTAGAAAATTGACTATACTAACGATGAAGAAATTGGCAGTGGCGCCACCACTTTTAGCTCCCCATTTAAGTTTGTGCTCTTTGGCATTTTGAACCAATTCCTCTACATTAGAAAAATGAGCGTTCGGAATTTGTAGCGTTAGAAATGCAGCTAAGTTGGCTGTGTAGGAAGAAACCATAATTAAAGTGAAGAACCACCACATACCTCCTATCATTCTTGTGGACATTGCGCTGAAATTAAAAGAATTCTGAGCCTGCTCGGACATGAACAGCAGCTTTTTACATGGGCGCGATTTCGGAGCCTTGCTGCATGATGCTTCCAATGGTGAACCAAAAAGAATTGCGAATGCTGAATTGGTTGACGAGAAATTCTGGCTCTTCTACGCATGGAAAAGGGTTGTTCCATTCGGCGGGGGATAGTCTTCCACATACAAAAAGGGTTATAGTCACGATTAAATAAGCGCCGCCTATAGACATCCAAACTTCTAAGCCAAAAGGAGCAGCGAACGAGAAGAATTTTGGTGGTGCTTTTGTAGGCTTTCTGTAAAGTATACTTATTCCCAAATTCATGAATGGTGGGCTAAAATCAACTGCTTCTTCTCTGTCTGATGTTATTGTTAGATCTGTAATGGCCAAATCCGCCGTCTACAAGCGAACGGTATTTTACCGAAAAAACGAAAAAAAAAATATACATAAAAACATACTCCATCAATGAGGTCACCTATCATCCCAGACCACTTTCCAGTAACGGGATCTTTTTCTCCATTCTTCTTATCTTCTCGAATTATGAAAGTGTAGTTGAAACCCAATAGTTTTGCGAGCTCATCAATTAAGTCTATACCGAAACCTTCGTACTGGTCATTCCCATACAGTCTCGTTTCATTTTTTTTCAACATTCCATATGGATCTGTCTAAGAACAAAAAATATATGTTACACCAGTGGCAGGCAAAGGCTGGTTCATCCAGGAGAAGTTTTGCAATTAGTCGGGGAGCAGCCATCTCAAAAAGTGCTTATTTAAAGAGTTAGTCCGAAGTCGAGGACACACTTGTTTTGAAAACTGTTTTCTATGTAAAATCACCCGCTGAATTTGGGACGGCCTTGACCTTGAAAAATGCATTTTTAAGTAAAATTTCGAAAAATTGAAAACTCCGAACATTTCAGTTTACATCGTCATATCTTCGTTCTGGAGACAGCTAGGAAGCTAAATTTTTTTTTGAAAGGTTCTCCAGGCATTTTTGATTGCAAACCTCTATACACAATTAACTTTTGAAAAATAACTACGTCAGAAATGTGTAATTTTTGACACCGCGTCATTTTTGTGCACCTTGATTTTCACCACGCGAGAAAATTTTTTATTGTAAAAGATAGATGCCTATTCAATCGAAACAATATGTCGTGAAAAGTATGCAGAAGTTTTTAGTGAAAAAATCATCTCGATATCTGCAATACTGACCGAGTTACAGCAATTAACAAAATATTGCTTTCTGCGGTGCGGCATAGTGTTCTATCTGTACTCTACGCTTCTACCTAATCCGTGCATCTGCGCCTGCGGGCGGCTAATCTCCGTCATAAATATGCGGGAAACTCGTGCAGATACCTATTACTTTTCGTTGGCAAAGTGATAAAACAGTTTCCGATGTAATGAAGTTTATGTTTAATTATTTACAAATAACAATAACTATGTACGAGTAGTATGTATATATGTGGAATTGTTTTGGAATCACTGTTTGTGCAATTTTGATTGAAGTCTGAGGTTAAGTTATAAGCATTACTATTAGTGAAAATGGAAATCAATTACAATTTGTGCATAATTTGTCAGATGAATGATTCAGCAGAAACAGTTCAAGCTGTAACTGAAAATGGATACAACGCATTGTTCAAGGCGGCAGGCAGGGCCGTTTCTGACCCTTTGGCTGCCTCAAAGACTAGAAGTCTGCGTGTCAAATTACGTATTGCCGGATTACCGCCCTCAACCTAACCTTAGCTAACGAACACTTTTTATGTACACCCCTATACCGTTCCTCATACGAAGAAAAAGGTTCATTTTTTAAAAAGTTTTTATATTTGTTCTCAAAATAGGAATACATAAAAATTGGAACTCCATACATGGGCGTAACATAAATTAATTTGATATAAGATCTACATCGAAATGCATAAAAAATACAATGTAAGTAAGAAGTAACTGCATAATATGAAGTTCTTCCTTCTCCGCACGTGCCGCCTTAAAGTGAATGCCACCTTTAACTTTTAAAGGAGGCATTCGGTAATCCGATTTCGTTTTTTCGGCGGGTGTATACCGCCCGCCGCGCCGCCTCAAAAATTGCCGCCTGTGTGTTTGACACGCATTCCCCGCTCACTAGAAACGGCCCTGGCGGCAGATACAAAAACAGATTGAATTAGTGCAGGTATGTCTGTCGCAGAATTTGAAAAATTAAGAACAGTTTTATAGTTATGATATGTTATTTCTAAACAATTAAACTTAAACATAAACTTCATTACATCGGAAACTGTTTTATCACTTTGCTAAAGAAGAGTAATAGGTATTTGCACGAGTTTCCCGCATATGACGGAGATTAGCCGCCCGCAGGCGCAGATGCACGGAGTAGGTAGATGCGTAGAGTAGAGATAGAACACTATATGCCGCAGCGCAAAAAGCGATATTTTGCTAATCGCTGTAACTCGGTCAGTATTGCAGATATCGAGATGATTTTTTCACTAAAAACTTCTGCATATTTTTCACGACATATTATTTCGATTAAATAGGTATCTATCTTTTACAATAAAAAATTTTCTCGCGTGGTGAAAATTAAGGTGCACAAAAATGACGCGGTGTACAAAATTACAAATTTCTGACGTAGTTATTTTTCGGAAGTTAATTGTGTATAGAGGTTTGTAATCAAAAATGCCTGGAGAACATTTCAAAAAAAAAATTTAGCTTCCTAGCTGTCTCCAGAACGAAGATATGACGATGTAAACTGAAATGTTCGAAGTTTTCAATTTTTCGAAATTTTACTTAAAAATGCATTTTTCAAGGTCAAGGCCGTCCCAAGTGAACGGGCGCCCACCGGATTCGGATTCAGCGGGTGATTTTACATAGAAAACAGTCTTCAAAACAAGTGTGTCCTCGACTTCGGACGACCACTTTGAATTTAAGCAAGCTGCTCCCCGACTAAATCGGTGAAGAAGAGATTGAGACATTGGAATGATCAAGCGGATGAAAGGAGCAAGAACGGAAGCCAAAAATACAACTTATGTGAAGAAGAGGGTAATTTACCAGACAAGTGATGACGATGAAGGTCTTGTTCTTCATGTTGCTTTCACTTAAAAGAGCAAAGTCTTTGCTGAACTCAAACATTTTAAGGCCGGTAGATTTCATCCACGTTCCTATTTTGTTGATCCCACGTTTTTCTTCTAATTCAATTATTTCTAGATCAAAATCACTCCTGAAACCTTTTTCATCGAATTTGATAGATCCTGTTAAGCCTGTGTGTGTGGTCTAAAAATTAGCGGCGAGTTGGTAAAATGCGATTTGAGCTTTTTTGGAGAAAGACATACAGTTTTCATTATATTCGTTAAGCTGTACCCATGTTCCCAATATTCAGTAGAATTGCACCCCAATGGTGTGGCAGTATATTCCAGTGAATCTTCAAGAATCTTACCCAACATGTGAACAGCATCAATAAGAAGAGCAGTTTCTAGCATCATTTTTCCTTCAAAGGCAGCACCTAGCCGAGACTCTTTTGGAAGGTTCTCCACTATGCTTTTGAATATTTCTGTCTTAGGATCTACCATACGCAGCTGTTCAAAAAATGAGTTTTTAATTGTTTGTAGGCAACATTAGTTTTGAGAAAAAGTTGGAGTTGTTAAATGTCGCAAGACAGGCCATGCTATCACGTGTTTTTGTAGAAATTTCACCCTCTAAACCATCTTAATTTAAAGTTTTTTGCAACGTCATTTCTTTCAAATTTTAATTTTTGATTTTCAATAAGTATTACTGGTAAATTTTTTAAAATTTATTTTTTCCCTTAAGTTACAGTACAGCTGTGGGGTGGCTCTTGGGGAAAATTTTTTGTGCAGCAAATCTCTGCTGCAATATGTTCTATGACATTTCCTAATTATTTGAATTTCCCGCCATTCAGTAAGTTTATAGGGATTAGGCACATTTTGGGCTAGGCTTTTTTAACGAGATTTTCCCAAAATATAAGAGAATTTTCACTTGGATCAAGAGTTCTCGTTGTAGTTGTTTTGTAACGTAAATTATTCTCCGATATCTCATTAGCGAATGCTAAATCATCAGGAATTAAGTTTTAGCCTTTGTTAAATGTAATTTTCATTGTTAGGAAGTCTGATAATCATGGGTTATGGGTTCTTTAAAATCTCTATTATAATAAAAACTTATTATTATTTTATCGTCTGCCCTCTTAATATCGAGGATCTCAGCCTAACTCAACTTTTCTTCAAAACTTTGTTAGGTAACAAGAAATAACATTTTCTTACAGATATTATTTTCGTCTCGCTGTATTTGTATGGATCGGTTTCCAAGATGTGGAAATCGAGGTTAGTTATTATGAAATTATATTCACTAGTTATTAAACCAACTTGTTGAGCTTGGTAGAGTACGACTTCTAAAGTGTCAAGAGAGCAATCTAGCAGGAAGTTCTTTTGACCAGATTTCCGAGCTTCCTTCAACGATTGTCTGAAATACTGGAAGTCACTTTTACTGTAAAAGTAAAGAATTAAAGAATTTACCTGTAGTCATTACCAGCGTCATTACTTTTCTTGAAATCGAGTCTGTGAACCAATATTGGTTCAACATTCGTAAGATGCATCATTTTGAGCAATTTATTAACCCGTAACAAGCTCGCATCATCTTCATATAAGATCGTAAAAGTAGTCCAACCAAGGTACTTAACCAGCTCAACATAAATTTCGCTCAAAGTTGCAGGATATGGGTAGAAATTAATCACGGAGGTGCTTCTAGGAGGATCGTAATCCCATCTAGTTTCGAAAAGGGGCATTTCTTTTTTATCACACAAACTCCTTATGACATCGCCATTTTCTTCGTGGACTATTGAGGCAAAGATGCCGATGACGCCAACACTTAATATGGAACATGCTCTTTGGATAGCCTGAATGGGATTTATTGGGGGCTCCTGTTCTATGGTTGGAATAATCGATAGTTTTTGATTGTTTATTAATTGGATAGCTATTTTGAAGGCCTCTTCTCGCTCATTTTCTTCAGGAAAGATTCCACCTGTTGCAAAATAGAGTGTTAATGACCGCAGTCTAGAGGGAGCTATACTGTGTTAGTTAGCCGGATATCTCATCGAGGACTCCATCGATTTCAACAATTGTGGGCTCTACGGAAAGCTCTAATGCTGTAGATGTGCCTTTTAGGGGTTTTGGGGACTTAAAAAGCATTTGTTACATTTTAGGTAGCTATTAATTTGTAATAAAGTGTCCAATATTATTTTCCGACAAAAGTAGAGTGCCATGCCTTTGACAATTAAATAATTTAGCGAAGGTGATTTTACATTGAAACTTTGTTCGCCGGATATCTCATCGAGGAATCCATCGATTTCAATTTCAACAATTGTGGGCTCTACCGGAAAGCTCTTAAGCTGTAGATGTGCCTTTTCGGGGTTTAAAAAGCATTTGTTACATTTTAGGTAGCTATTAATTTGTAATGTCCAATATTAGGTATTTCCCGACAAAAGTAGAGTGCCATGCCTTTGACAATTAAATAATTATCGAATGCGAAATTTTAACTGGAGCAAAGCGCCGAGAATGTGTTCTTATACCTGAGGTTAAATGAAAACCATGTGATTCTGCTTTACCTTTTCAATTTGAACGTACACAATTCCCACTTCGCTTAGCATTTTGCTTAACAGAAAACAAAAGTCAAGGACAAACGCTTAAGAAAGTGGCCCTTTACCTTCCAGAGCCTGCATTTTTCCATGGACAGCTTTTACGTAGCTCTTTCGCGCGTTCGAAAATTTGACTCCATACAAATTTTAATCAAGGACTCTAAGATAAAAGGTTCTTTTCCAAACTATTTAGGTAAATTTACGCGTAATGTTGTTTACACTGAAGTTCTATAATATGTATTTATTTATGTAGGTATAAATCAAATAATAACTTTTCAACATCTTTTATATTTGTTTTTTACAAAATTATGAAGTAATGCGAGTACAAATAATATATAACAAAAACATTTATTTACGTTACTCATAAAATAAAACATCTAATATGTCATAAAAAAGAAAATAAAAAAAGTATTATAATGCTATGAAAAAAGAACTCATTCTAAGGTTTCAGTTCTCACTTAATTCTAACGTTTCATTCTCACTTTTATCCGATTTTTCTAAGTTGTCTACAAGTTGAGACATAGCATTGTCTAAATTGTCATCTATATAGATAAAAATGATTTAAGAAGTTCTTCATACAAGTTTGATTTACTTTTAACTTTTAAAACCGGTGTCGGCCTACCTAACCGTTTTATTTCAATTTTTGTGCTCAAGTCCAATAATGAAAAGTTAATTTTAATAATATTGTCAACGGAATTTATGCCGCTATCACTACATAACACGCGCCACCGCCACCACCACAAACTAAACCACTGGAAATTTCAATATTTAAAAATAATAAACACGATAATACAGCTAATTACTCAAGTTATAAGCAAAGCCGGGAGCTATCTCAAACTTAAATATGGTAAACAAAAAAACAACGCCGCAGAAGTACCAATTCCCGTATTATATTAAGCATATGCTTAGCACAACCGCAAATTTCAACTTCCAAGTGTGTACTGAAAAGGCACACGGATACGAGCTAAACTAAAAGCATATATGACGAATTTTCCCACGTCTTGCCGAGTTTTGTCGATCTCGCTCCCATATCGAATGTACGAGTACCACACCCAAAAGCTCACAGTTTCAACACGCCAGACGCTACACTCGAACGCCAGACGGTTGGATGTATTTGCACATTTGCACGTGTATTCTCTGCTAGGTATTTTGAAACTGACGACGCGGGATGCTTGGCGCGCGTACTATTTATTATCTAAACGCTGGAGATTCAAAAAGTTTTAAACTTTAATTTGAACCTTATCAAAAAAAGGTTAAAAGCAGTTTTTTGTAGGCAGTGCGCGCGCACGAGCGCACTTATTGAGGAACCGCCACTGCGACTGACTGGAGCGGAGCCTTGTAATGTAATGTTCAGCACGAGCATTACGTTACACGGCTCGTTTATTTAGCGCCACGAATGCTCATTCTGAATGCTTCGCTCAACATTGCTCCACTTCTCCTTGGTTCAGAGATGTCGGATCTAGAAGGTGCAAGTAACCGGCACTGATTTGTAATGTAACAATCAAAGGAATTCGCTAAAAAGCCGACAGTCAAGTGGAGCAGTCGTGCTCGCTTTGAGCGGCTCGGCTCGGCGCTCGTCGTCCGCACTGACTAGCGAATGCTCGTGTTACATTACATTACATTACGGCGCTTTTCTGCTAGTCAGTCGCCGCCTTTTTAGATGTTAGTTGTTAGATGTCGCCCAAAAGCAAGTTGTACTACAGACTCACTAGTCAGATGACTATCATTAATACTCCACAGAACATGTTCTGTGAATAACTCGCACTCGATCACCGACAAAATATTAATATTAACCAAACCATACACTGCGCGACTGGGCCCTTGGCATCTTTTCGATGATGTGAAGTGTCCTTATCTTTTCAGTTTTTCTTTGTCGTGTAATTACAATTTTCCAAACAACAATTCTGAAAAGACGTGTGGCGTAGCCCACGGGTTCCACTTGTAATGGATAAAACTGAGAAATAAATAGGGATTCAATAGTTGCTAGTCAAAAATCTGCTGGAAGATTTCTCGCCTACATACACGTAGACTTGTGTAAATGTTTTATTTTTGTACAAAAATTTTCAATCTTGGCAAATTGTTTATTTTTTAAAGTAAGTAATCAATTTGAAATTTCCCGCCGCACCGGCTTGGCATCATGCCACCTATTATCTGTTCACGTAACTACCAGCTGTTGTGATTCGATGTAGTACCTACCAACAGTTTTAGTATATGAGTTGCCAACGTCTAAGGTATTTGGATTAATTTTCTCTCTTTTCTCTTTTTTTCCCCACTTCCTTCAGAAGTGTTTAAGTCTCTGTTTCACCTCCTTGGTATAAGTCCTCATAGTGCTCGTTTTTGCCCTCTTTGTTGGGAAGCTTATGTGGTCTCTGCTCGTTGGATGGATTATCACTTTATCACTCTTTTGGTCGGTCTGTTAATGGGGTGTTAGATAAGGACCCCGAAACCAGTAACCAATTTTAAATATAGTGTCGAGGATCATCGGACTTTCAATTATATATATCCTCGATTATGGACCGTTTTAACAATTTACAACAGCGGAAAAAGGCTCGGTTACCAAAGCCAGAATTATTCTCTGTCCCAGTCATTGATCATCCATCAAACAACTTCAAAGTCGGAAGTTTGTGAGTTGGCAGTTTAGATGATGCAAATTGACAAAAACTTTAGGAGGTACCAGAAGTTGATACGACCTAAAGTAATCAGTCTGGCGAAATGTGAAGTAAGTAGGTATACAAAATAAATTTACTTTACCTATGTTTACTTGCCATACATGTGAGACTTGTAATAAAACAAAGATTTATTTTATTTGCTTAATACTTACCAATATTCACATTTTGCACAAAATTTAATAAAGAAAGAAACAAGACGAAGGTAAAGTAAACACGAGGCATATTCAACTCTGCGTGTTTTGGCGGCTGCTGTTATTTCAAAAGTTTATTATAGATACGTTACATGAATTCTTGGCACCGGTAAGAGGATATGCGCAAGGTATAGACCTTGTTTGCATTCTCAAATCTCGATAAACATATTAGGGTTAGAACGTTATAAAAATAGGCGTCTTTGGTTAATTTTTAATCAGTGGCGAAAAAGTTATTTTGGGCAAGATACTAGGATTTATTTTTAACTAATTCTTTAGAGGAGGGGGAATTTGCAACGTATTTGCAGTAATAACACAAATCACTTTGTTGAAAACTTTATTTTAAATGCAATAAGATAGGTACGCGAACTTACAAAAATTCTGTGAAATTTCTTCCAAAGAATTTTCAGTTCCATTTGCGAAACCACGAAACCAGATATAATGTTCGAATTTTAAAAAACAAAATTCTCTAAGTAAAAATAAATAGGTAAACTTCAAATAAAAGTAAGCATACAGCTTGCAGTGTGTCTTACAGGCACTGACGACCAATTGCATCCAACTGGTACTTAAATACACGTAGGGTAAAACCACCAGTAGCTGTTGGCATCTTAAGGCTGCCGGAACGCTTGGACTATTTGAGGGATGTAACGTTCCCGCTGCCAATGGATTATTCCGACGTGGTTTAAGATATTCGCGTGATTATTTTTTCCTTGTTTCAATTAAACACAGATCTAGGACTGTTCGCTAATAATTTTCATTAAAAACCAGAAATTCAACTTTAAAATCTACTTCACAATCTATGAAAATCGGATATATTGTAGCTAGAATATTTATCACATTTTTCGTTTTTTTTAGATATAATCGTAGAGTCATAGATTGGACTTTTCATTTTGACGGTATCAAAAAAAATGTAATAAATTTTTGATAATAATGAAGTAATCAATTGGCTCCTGCACCTCTGTAATCGCCCTTTCAAGGGCCTAGAGGTGGCGGTGTCTAGCGGCGATATGTTTAAACTTCCCAGATTCAAGAAACAGGCGTGGCTAGTTTTTGTATGTATTCAGGCATTATTCTTGGGGCCTATTTTTCGTATCGACGACCTTCCAAAGTAATTTCCGATTCTTCCTAAAATTTATTATTGTTACACATATGAGTTGAATATGCAAGTGCACAGGTATCCCTTTTATTAGAAAAAGCGATTCATCTGTATTGTGTAATTTAGATAAAACTGCCAAATAGATACTCTCTTTGTTTTTAAATTTCCATAATTCAAATTACTTTACTTATGCATGGCGTCTCATTTCTTCTGTACAGCAGATGCTAATCTACACAACTTGGATTTCTTAAATAGAACTCCTGTAGGTATATCATCCCACTTTTTATTTCCCTGTTCGATTTTACTATATGATTGTGTAAGAGTTGCATACTAAACTGAACTTATTGTGAAACTGGGCATTTGTTCATCATTCTCAAAATGTAATTTTAGAAACATCCCTACGTGTGACTAGAATTTTAAAAGAAAACTGAAACACACTCCCCGCATGTGGTCGTACTGAACTGTAAAAAGATAAAAACAAAAAAAATGTTTCACATGCTCTAGTGTTGCAAACAAAAGATATCTTTTGACCCCTTTTCGATGTTTCGATGTATGAAAACCGCCCTAAATATGTGCACACAACAAACAATTTAGATTTGTCTGAGTTTGGGCCCGAAAAGTGTCATTTTACTGTGGAGTAGGTAACTTCTAGGACATTTTTTGATTATTTCCCACTTTTTTCTTAGGTACAGTCCGCTAAACATCCATTTTCAGTAATAATCTCATAAAACTTTATTTTATGTTATAAAAATTTTCTGGAAAACACGACGAACTTTTCGGTCAATCGCAAAACATGCTTACCTAGTTTTTCTTTTTTACTTATAAGTAACCCACTGCGTTTTCTTGGGAAAACCAGCATCCCTAGACAAGTTTTGTTTCCCCGCCTAATTTGGTTCAACGTTCCTTGTTTTCTATCAGGTACTCGTCGGAATATAAATACTATGCTGATATTCAATAAACCCCGCGTTTCGTCTGTGTTGTGAACCGTTTGTTCTAGCTCAAATGAATGGAAAGCGCCCAGCAATTTTTGCATTCAGTGTCCGCCTACTTTGTACTTTTGGAATGATACGTCCCTTCCGATACCCCCCGCAGTAACTGTTCGTCGGCGTTCCGACAGCCTTAAGTGACATTCGCAGTGCTAACAATTTTAATTTGAAATCGCGGAGTACGCGCTAGTGGACCATTTGACCTTGAGCAGTCCCACTGAGGGCATACAATCTAGTTGACGTCACAGCTTGACGTGCTACTTTTGCCTAATGCTAACATTTTCACGTCTGTTGTCCCTTTGCGGCTGCTTCACTTTTGACATTTCATAATCAACCATGACAAGGGCTACTGAAATTTCGTAGTGAAAGACTGCCAGTGTATTGGCATAATTTTAATGAATTCTAAGAATAGTCAGCAATATCAGAAGACATATGTCAATTTCTGGTGCACAAGCAAAAACTAAAAATCTGTTATTAACATACAGGACCCTAGCATAGGTAACTGACCACTAGAGCTTTTTGTTAGTTCGTATACAAACAAAATCCAATAACAGGTTAAAATCTTCTTTTGCTGCTTTCTTCAGATCCAGTGCCAGGCGTACTTGGGGTAGGTTTAGTATTTTGAAATTTTAAATAGAATTTAACGTCATGTCCTAAACTATCTTTATAAGGAGAGTTAAGTTTTCTCGCCCTTCTTCTTGCTTGAGTTAGCATTTCGCAAAGACCTAAAAGCAGGGCAAAAATGAGTCCTGCTAACGTAACCCCGAATATGCCCCCAACGTTTCTCAAGTTCAGTGGGGTTGCTGCATCAGGTTCGCCGTCGCTCTGCAAAACAACATCGTGAACATTAAGTTTTTCTCTTGGTTTTTGTATTGTTACCACACATTTCCCTCCTTCTCGTTGTTCCTCCCACCACTTCTTCCGGAGTTCTTCTATTTTCCCCTGCTCTAGTAATTTCAACATAGCACTACTCAGTTGATGCCTGTACCAAGACTCCTTTCTCATTGCTATTCCATAACCTTTCTCGTCCAGTTTCCCACCGTAAGAGGTTAGGTTGCATTTTCTTTGGATTTCATATTCAATTGAAACCGATTCCATAAAGAAAGCGTAATCCCCCTTTACTGCTTTTATAACCCCATCTGTAGGGTTATCCACCATCACTTCGTTGTAATGGTCCATCATGTATCGGTACACTTCTTGGTAAAGAGGTTCATAGGAATCCTATTTTTTGCAAAAATATTACTTAGTTATCGTGATCGATTATTTTCCATACCCTAAAAAAATTGGCAGTTGATCCGTTCTTCTTGGTTCCATAAGTTATATGAAGTTTTCCATTACGCACACCCTTAACAAGTTCTTTGATATTTTCAAAAGCTGGCTCAGTTTGTTCCGTCGTCAAACACGCAGCCAAATTTGCTGTGTATGATGAAACCATTATAAGAGTGAAGAACCACCATACACCAGCCACCAGTCTGGTCGACACTGCCCTGATAGTTCGTAAAATAATTTAATGGAACCGTATTTAAGGACTTGGCCTACTTACACCGGCGCAATTTCGGACCCTTGCTGCATAATACTGCCCATGATGAACCAAAAAGCATTAGGAATACTAAACTGGTTAACGTAAAACTCTGGTTCTTCTATACATGGATACGGATTGTTCCATTCGCTGGGACAGAGTCGTCCTATAATATACAAAGCTACTGAGCATCCGAAGAATGAAGCAGATATCGAAAACCAAACTCCCTTGGCAAATGGATCGAAGAAGCTGAAGAAACTTGGTTGGCCCTTTTTTGGTTTTTCGTATAATATGCTTATGCCTGTTGAACAAAATAGTTTTACTTGGAAAATAAGTAAGAATCTCAACCAAACCTAAAGTCATAAAATCTGGAGTGAAGTCCACTGCTTCTTGACGTTCTGAAGTGATTGTCAAATCAGCGATGGCTAAATCAGCGACCTACACACACACACACAGTTCTACGAAATGCATATTGGATACACATTAATTTATCATTACATGGTCGATGACGTCTCCTATCATCCCGGACCATTTTCCGGTGGCGTTGTCTTTAGACCCATTCGCCATGTCGTCTCTAATAATGAAGGTGTATTTGAAATGCAACAAATTGGCTAGTTCTGTTATTATGTCGATTGCAAATCCTTCGAATCTATCGTTGCCATAAAGTTGATTGATGTCTGGTTTATACATAGTATATGGTTCAATCTGGAACATAAAAATCAATACACATAGTAGTTGGATCAAGAACTTTGACGTAAATTCACTGTTATTTATAATCTGCAATGAATTCATATGTTACTATGTTACTCGCATTCATATTCATGTTTTATTGTTTTGGTTGTCTTGACGAGAATGTGACATAAAAAAAAATGTAAAAAAATAATAATTTGTCAATAGATCCTCAAAAAAGAGACGCGTTTTTTTGTATAAAGAAAACTCGTTGGTGTACGACTTCAATTAGAAGGAGACACTGAAAACATCCATGGTCCTTCGAGCCGGATTTTCAATAGCGATTTGTTTCAAGCAACGAATTGCTAAAAAAGCTGCAGATGCTGTACCATATGTAACAGTATTCAAGCAGAAATGTTTGACTTCGTTTTGAGGATTGTCGCGCCATACTATACGTTGCAAATTTCTGTTTGCGGGATGCACTATAACCTGACGATACATTTTAGCTATGTCGTCAACGAGTACTACTTGATGTCTTCGGAAACGCAATAAAATTGTAAACAGATCGTTTTGAATAGTAGGACCAACCTTTAAAACATCATTTAAAGAAATGTTGGTTGTTGTTTTCGCGGATGCATCGAACACTACCCTCAGTTTTGTTGACGTACTCTCTTGTTTTTCTACCGCTTGATGTGGTAAATAGTAAATTGTTGTATTGGCGTCGTGGTTAGGTTCAATCTGAGTCATGTGCCCGAGTGTTTCGTATTCCAACATAAAATTATGATTTTTTGCCATTTTTCGTTCAACAGAATATAATCGTCTCATGGCTATATTTAAGGAGTCACCCAGCCTTATTATTAGCTGGGCTAGTAGTCTTTCTGTGGACGGATTCGTCAGTAGTCCTGTCCTGGTTAGCTAGTGAACCCAGCACTTGGAAAACCTTTATTTCGAACAGAGTATCGGATATTCAAGCAGTTACCAATATAACTGACTGGCACTTCGTTGCATCTTTTAATAATTCAGCGACATTATTTCCCGAGGTGCCAGCCCAGACAAACTCGTGCATTCTGACTTATGGTGGCATGGGCCAGTGTATTTATGACAAGATTTCGAACGGCCCAAGAATACAAACATTTCGAATTTTTCACGTTCTGCAGAAATTCCGGAATTTAAAACAAAAATTGTCACTTTTTGCACGGACAGATTTTCATTTTTTTCTCGTTACTCGTGTTACCATAAGCTTATAAGAGTTTTCGCGTATTGCTTGCGTTTCATCAATAATGCAAGGTCGGCACCGATAAATCGAACAACTGGATATCTCTTATCCTCAGAAATTGAAAAATCAGTCACAACTCTTGTAAAGCTCGTTCAGTATGAAGCATTTCTCGACGACTTTAATTCCCTAAAAAGGGCGAGTACCATAAAACCCAAAAGCAGCTTAAATTCCCTGAGTCCCTTTTTAAACGAAACTGGTTTAATCCGAGTAGGAGGCAGACTAAAACACTCTGACCTTACTTATGGATATAAACATCCCATCGTACTACGTAGTAAACACCCGTTCACTCGGTTAGTCATAAGATACGAACATGAACGTAGCCTTCACTCGGGAATGCAAACAACTCTCTCGCATGTTCGTCAAAAATTTTGGCCATTAAAGGGCAGGCAGGAGGTTAAAGCATATATTCGAAAATGCATGAAATGTTTTAAAGCTATGCCCCCAAGTCCTTCATATCAAATGGGAGAACTTCCGAAGCCTCGAGTTACGCCATCGCGACCCTTCTCATCATGTGGAGTAGATTATGCGGGGCCATTTGACACGAAGGACGGAAAAACAAGAAATCGCAAAATTATCAAGGGTTACATTTGTATTTTTATATGTTTGGCCACGAAGGCCATGCATCTCGAACTCGTTAGCGATCTCACCAGTGACGGCTTCTTAAGCATCTTAAAACGTTTCGTATCGCGTCGTGGTGTTTGTTCAGATATCTATTCCGATAATGGCACGAATTTTATTGGAGCTAATAACGAGCTCAAGGCAATACAAAATTTAGTTGAATCATCTTCTTATCAGAATTATTTGAATAAATGTCAAATTCAGTGGCATTTCATTCCCGCAAGATCACCTCATTTTGGTGGCCTGTGGGAAGCGGGGATAAAATCCGCTAAACAGCATCGAAAAAAGATTATCTCTAACAATTTACTGACATTTGAGGAATTTTACACCCTAATTACACAAGTGGAAGCTGTCTTAAACTCTCGACCATTAGTACCTTTATCCTCTGACCCTAATGACCTGGAAGTCCTCACTCCCGCACACTTCCTCATCGGCCAACAATTAAGCGCCATTCCTGAAAGAAATCTAATCGACACTCCTGTACAATATGGTCGACGATATCAGCATGTTCAACAAATGTCTCAACATTTTTGGAAGCGTTGGACTCAAGATTATCTGCATCATTTGCAACAGCGCACAAAATGGAAATTGAAAAAGGATCCAAAGATTCAACTAGGTTCCTTGGTGCTTCTTAAAGACAACAATTTTCCTTCATTCCACTGGCCCAAGGGACGAATTGTTGAGCTGCATCCAGGATCAGACGGGATAGTGCGCGTTGTAAGTGTAAAAACTCGAAATGGTGTGATGAAAAGATCAGTACTTAAGTTATGTTTATTACCAGTTGTTTAAATTTTATTTTATTGTCTTCACCATTTAATTTTGAAAGGTCAGCCTTTCAAGGGCGGCGGTATGTTACTTATAATCTGCAATGAATTCATATGTTACTATGTTACTCGCATTCATATTCATGTTTTATTGTTTTGGTTGTCTTGACGAGAATGTGACAAAAAAAATGTAAAAAATAATAACTTGTCAATAGACCCTCAAAAAAGAAACGCATTTGTTTGTACAAAGAAAACGCGTCGGTGTACGACTTCAATTAGAAGGAGACACTGAAAACATCCATTCGCTACGACCCGGTTTTTCAAAGAATCCAACACCGGATTAAGTCTGACACCGACTTCGTTGCTATGATAACGGCTTTCTGATTGGTTGTAGCATAGCAACGAAGCCAGTGTCAGACTTAATCCGGTGTTGGATTCTTTGAAAAACCGGGCCTATGAATTCTTAATAAGTTAACCCCACACTCCAAAAGACAGTGACACAATAATTAAACTCGACACGTGTTTCGCTGAAGATTATTCAACTTCTGAAGATGCTGATGTATGTTAGAAGAAATGAATGACAATGTGCCATATCGAACGAAATACTTCCTGGTGATTCTCATAAACGATGGTGCGACAGTTTGCAAAACCGGTTAGCTTAAATGGAACTTACTAGAGATGTTATGACAGTAAAATGCATGTACTCCAAGGAATTAGCATCTCCGTTTTTAGGATGAGGAGGTCTTTGTATTCTCAGCTTCCCATTTTTTGACCAATTACCAATTGGAGTAAAACCTTCCTCCCTCAGTTCAATTACATCAAGCTCAAAGTCGCTCCTTTTCGTAACTTGATCAAACTGAATGTTTCCTGTTAACCCCTTGAGCGTATTCTAAAACAACATTTGTCAAAAATTGTTTTGTGAAGTATGATCTTGAAGCTGTTACTAATTTCATTATGTTAATGATGCTTTGTCCGGATTCTCTGGAATCTGTACTGTTGCAGTCAATGCGAAGTGGCATCCACATCCAGCTACGATTCATTTCATTGACTGCCTCCATGAACATGAAGAGGACGTCCCATATAAGAGCCGAATCCACAGTGGCAGCTGTCTGCTCCTCAGAGTCAAAATCTTCTATTTCATCTAAGGATCTGTGTATTGCTTTTGCATCTTCCCTCTCTGAATCAAATAACTTAATCTAAAAATGAAATTTGGTATGAACAAGAAGTTTTTAAACGGCAGTCGGTAGTCCAGCCGGGAGACGTTCATGTGAAAAATTAAGGAATGATAAATTTAGGGGATCGAATTTTGTGGAATGAATGTTTATTCTTCTTCCCATTTTTTCACACTGTATTTTACAACGCCATCTGCAGGTAAAATCTCAACAGGAATCTTACCCCAGTGATGTTTGTTTCACTGTACTTGTAGGACGAGATATTTACAGTATGAAAGTCCAAATTAGTAATAAAATAACTGTACTCATCCGTAATAAGTCCTATTTGCTGGGCTTGTTCTAGAACGTCTGGCAATATTTCTATTGCGCAATCTATCAGAATATTTTTTGAATCTGACCTCCAAACTTCTTTTAAAATCGGCCTGAAATGAGCAAAATTCAAATGGAATTCGACGGCTTTAGGCAACTTACCTGTAGTTTCTGGTAGACCCATTATCTAACTGCTTAACAACTATTTTAAACTCTTTATAGTCCCTCATTTTCAATATTTGCTGCATCCTCAAGAGACTGTCCAAATTTTCGTACAAGATAATGAAGATTTTCCATTTCAGCGACTGCAGAATTTCCACGTAAATGCTGTTCAAGACATTCGGATCAGGGTGTATATTAATATTAGTCCCCATCCGTATTTCATAATCAGGATAGTAGTCTATCAGAGGGACTTCTTTCATGTCGCTTATGAAACGAACAGCGTTCGAATTTTCCGGAAAAGTAGGGCCTAAGATACCGAGTACTCCATCAGATAATAAACTGCAGGCAGCTTTGATAGCTTCGTAAGGATTTTCTTCATCCATGCTTATCGAGACTGCTTGTATAGGTGTCTTGTAGAGCATCTGCAATTGGTCCACAGCGTGTTCGAACGCGACCGTTCTCTGCTTATGGTTCCAGTCAAAAATGGCACCTAAGACGCCAAGTAATAATAAATTAAATGCAAGTAGTGTGAAATGCAACGCGGTCTACTAAGCTAGAGAGTACTAAACACTTTGTGTTTATGATTAATTCTTAATTGAGATAGTAACCAATATGATTCTGTAATTTATCAATAAATCTTAATTTCCCTACTTTATTTGTGTTTATTATTACTAGCATCCTCGCTTGCGATTGTTTTATCATAGTTATGGGGTCTGTAATATCATAGGTAACTCACAACGTAGGTAAAAGACGATCAGCGCTGAGCAGATAGATAAGACAGTTGAAGAATTTCACTAAAATATGTTTGAACTCTTTTCATCTAAGCGCCTTAGCAACGTTTACAATCTGTATCTATTTTATTTATTTTAAACTAATTTGTTTCTCATGTAGTATAGTACCACTTAACCGGCAGAGGATATTGGGTTGCCTAAGCTGCAGTTTATCAACGGTTTTTCTAGAATGTTTACACAATATTGCCTTGTTTTTAAATTTATAAATGTAATTATTACAATAAAGCACCCATATAATTAATAGTTTAAGTATGCGACTGGATTATGCCTTCATTATAGCTGAGCGAAAATTCCAAATTGTTTAATGATTAGTTCGTGTCTGTTTTTATTTAGGAAATGTTTACAATACACGTATGTTAATTTTTCTTTACATTTCAATGTTTCCAATGTTTTTAATATAAAATTCACTACGTACCTATTTTAGCAGCATCATGTTTATCAACGGAACATAATAGGAAAACAAGAACATCCAACAACAACAATTGCAAATGCATATTCTAATTTGGAAGCTAAATCGGAACTAGCAAACAACTCGATAGAGAATTGGAAGATTGAATGATCTATTTTCATGCAGAACGTTGTACTATTTTTGGCTTTTATTACCAGAAACCCCCCTCGCGTAATTTTACTTTCTAAATGCAGAATCAGAAGCAGTAAGATTGTATGTACGTACATTACTGCCTGCAAGCAAATTTTTTTATAAAAGCATTTTCAAAACTTAAAAGCAAGTTTTATTTAAAATTTGTTTATACTGTTCAGTATACGAAGCCAGGGTAATAAAAGAAGCTCATACCTTTGCCAAAAATTGAAGTAATGAAATATATTTGATATTTTTATGTTTTTGATGTTTATGGTTTTGAAAAAACAAAAGTAACATGTGCGTCGTCAGATAGGGGTAGGTCCAGATTAGATTACTGCTCTCAAATAGTTGAGGATGTAGGATGTTCAACTTTAAGAGAAAAGCGTAGGTTAGCTCAGGATAGGAAAGGATGGAGGTACGTCCAATCAGTCTTCGCACTTTATGATGACGGCAGTTTTTTTAAATTTTCGTTCTTACGAAAGGTGTTGAATTTCTGTATGAACTTTTCAGCTAACGTGGTATGTCATGATCTTCTTGAATTAGAAATTAAAATACGTTTGATTATGTGTGATTAGTAATGCATTAAAAATGTTTAGCCAGTGACCGAAAACTTTCTTTTGGACAATCCCAAGTAGTCACACAGCTCATAGCGATAGCATCCGTGTTTTGTCAGAGTGTTTTCTTAGTAAAGCTACTGGTATTGATGCATTATATTACTCATAATGTAAGGTAACTTTCGCCTAACCCGAGAAAAGGCCTTAGGTTAATAAACTGTTTATTTTGTATCTCGATCTTCATGAAAGGAACAAGTTGTTTCTACCTACTTAATAAAGCTAGTCCTACACCTTTTTATGTAACTTCAGATGTGTGTACAAACACGAGTGTGTAGATTATAACATAAATAATTTAATTAACGCTGAGATTCTTTCTCTTTCTACACACGACTTTAAGTGCACAATAATTAGCAAAATAACTTGAGGAGTATGCTTATTTGGGCACAAAATTTAAATGTAGGTAAGTATGCGCGCAGAAAAGTAGAACAAATTAAGAGAAAAAAGAAAATACTCTTAATTGTATTTAGTTTGTGCAATTAAATAGTCTTTAAGTTTAAATACAATGGCGAGGCCAAGCCCAATCGCCTTATTGCATTTCATAAATTTTGTTTAGAAACTGCTGAGTAAACTCACGCCACGTTAGTTCGCAGAATCTGCATTGCTTATTTAAAGGGATTGGTCCCGATTTTCTTGCGATGCCCCTACTTCCATGAATTTATTAGTTATTTATGTGTCAGGGTCGTAAAGAAGCTTTTACGACCGAGGCGCAAAGCGCCGACGGATCTAAGCCGCTAAACCGTAGATTATAGACCGATTGTGGATAACAGTTAATTAAGTATCAAGGTAGTGTGATTGAAGCCTGGAGCGCAAAGCGCTGAGGGGTAGAACACGCCGAGTGCCGTAGGAGCTACTCAAAATTTGAATAATACAAACTTACACTCACCTCATCTTAGGATAAGCAATGCCCGTTATTTCTGTGCTTAAATTCAATGAGGCTTCTGCATATTTTTGCGTAGCAACTCACAAATTTAGCCAATTGCCCAACCATAACAGTACGTTTTTTGTTCCTCGTAAATCAGCTGTTCAATAACTAGAAAGGTAAATTAAAACAAATATTGGTTAGCTTTTTATTATTACAGGATATTAAAATATGACTTCTTCAGTTATATTTAGTGTTATTACAAGTTGGCGAGGTTCTATGCGCTTTAAGAGCATGTTAAAGTTATTCAAACATAAATATCAAGAGTGTTATATAGCTAATATTGAATCTGCGAGCCACGCATGTTCTTGGTTTTCATTAAATACGGGCTCAAGTACACAAGTCATTTACTTTCTTGTAGTACATAATTCTTGCAGAGAAATGTTTCCAGCGAAATAAGTAAAGGTAGTTTAAATAATAATAATTCTCGCCAATATTTTACTTTCTATATTATAAATAATTCAGGAAAGTGATAGCGAAATTTGAGTCAAGAATATTTCGGAACTTTAACTTGAATTTGAAATTTCTTTCCAAATGGACCAAGAACATGGTCATGACAAATAGCAGAAAGCATCCGCAGTTTTCGAATAAGAGGAAAAGGTGGGTAAAACCAAAGACGTCTAGAATTGACCTAGCGTCCTTATGGAACAGCTGATTTTGTTTTGAAGCCTACGCGTTCGTAGGCCAGCGGGGTCTCGGGGATCGTTGTTTGTTATTATATTCAAGCAACGGACCAAGCGAATGTTCCGCGATATTCTGTTTCCGCGGCGGCACCTGTTCACTACACAACTGGTCGGCTGTTTTGTTTTGCCTTTTCCACACAAAAACGCTTAGACTGTGATTATTCAACCTGCTTCAATCGAAAATGTAAATAGCTAAGTCCCATCTATAAGTCTTTGGGTAAAACCGTATTGGAAGAGATAGAAAAGGTAAAAGGAGGGGAGGGATAGTGTTGTCATAAAAGAATAATTAACACTTCTGCGCCAGGCTAAGAGGTTTTTGGAGCAAAATAACTAATTTTGCAAAAATGCCGAAATCAAACCTGCCTGTTTTTTAAAGCATGCAAAGTCTCTTTGTGACAGTGTAAATAGAATACGAAAAGGGAATTCCTTATTGACAAGTGCAAGGCGAAAAGATAATGTAAAAATAAGATGAGTAAGCAGTTGAGTGTTGCCAAGATTCAAAATTAATTTTCACCAAAATTTTATTTTCTGAGAACGAAGAATTTATTAAAAATAAAACAGTTTGCCAAATATTTTTATTGTATACAATTTGGCAAGCACCTATTGCAATTATGTCTCGAATCAACCCAAAAATATTTCTTCCAAAAATGTTACTAGAAACGTGTCGTTTTCTGCCATTCTTTTACCATTACCACGAATCTGGGCACTAATCTGTTTCTCTGTGTGCTAGTCCTAGTCCACATTGAAAATTGACACACGGGTGAACGCAATTTTCAACTTTCGCGCCTATTAATTGGGGAGCATCTTTTTGGTAAAACCCAGAAATTTTTATCGTTGTTCTAATCAATTTTTTCCCTAATATTATGCACTTTCCATGTCGGCAGATGGCCTGTAAAGAGCACATACAACAATTATAAAATTATATGGAGCTAACCAGGTTACGCATCAAGTTCTCTTGGTCACCTATATGATTTATTGCTCATATATAATGTATCGCGACCGGCCATTTGGTGCAAAAAAATCATAATACAAAGCTGATGTGTGATTCATAGCCCAATTAAATCTTTTCCACGAATTATTCGAAATTGAATTTTTAATCTCGTTATGACCTATTTAACAGAATAAAATACACCGAGGAGAAACTGATTCTTAAATAAATAGAATCGTAAATATAATTACTTCTTCTTCTGACTCTAAACTCGCTGTAATGAAAAGAAATGAATTCTTGGAGTCGCTCGGGCGGAAAACGTGAATACGAACTCGAGAAACTTTACCGTGATGCGCTGCTCTAATTTATTTACCATTGTTTTTCTTTATTTGGACAGTCCGGCAAAAAACAGATGGCCGAAACCGTTGCTCTTCTCGGATGTCCCTCAAGGACGCCCAAGCATTTCTTCATTCCCGCCTGTTCGGTACAGAAATATGGATAGCAATAAATAGTATGATTTTGGGGTAACTGCTAAATTTTGCAGCAAGAACATTAGAAATGAGGCAGGAGACATCTTAATCGTATTAAACGTCGTAAGTTAAACATAGATAAAGCTACTGGAACCAAGGAGTGCAAGCAAATTTTCGCCGCCAAATTGTATCATTTAAAATGTGATCTACGACGGCAAGTACGCCAATGTAACTTCCTTAATAAAAGTGTGGCACTTCGTCCAAATTATACAGAGTTACCCATAACTTGCGCACGTCCTTGAACGAGGATATTTGTTGAAAAAGTAAGTCTATAAAGTGGCAATGAAAAAGTCCTCACGTCAATAGTAAAGAAGATATAGGCTGTTAAATATGACCAGTAGGGAAGCGGCTCTTACGATTGATACTTTACAAAGGCTAAGTAAGGTTTGCTTTCAAATGTGAGGCACTTTCTAGGGAATAAGAGTCCAGTCTCACGCACTCGTTTTACCAGAGTTTTTGGGATATCTATTTTTTTTAATTCTCCATTTTGTGGTCCTTGTCAAAATGTTTGTCACCGACTTTCTCAATTTATTCCTAGTCTTTTGCCTAACCCCTGCACAAACCAGAGTTTATGCACGTATTTATAAATAATAAAAAGTAGATTCCTATGTGGGTGTGTTTCGTTTTTAACAGTACATAATAATAATTCAATTTGCGATTCGTAAATTATATTCCACAATGAATAAACATGTTAAAAATGTCGGACTTAGTTTGTAATTATTGCCAAGTTCTTATACTGAGACGTACTGCGGCCGACCCTGGCGCTTGCTGTTTGAGTTGTCAAGCGCAGTTATATCCAGATGCCAGCTGAAGAGCTAGAAAATATGAGGTTTTGAGTTATTCAGTCTACGGTACTAGCCAAACTAATTTGGCGCTTAGCGGGGATTTCATTTAAATTTTAAAATAATTTAAAACGTCTACTAAGAATGTTCAGGAACCTTCAGAGACCCTATATAAAAGGGGTTGATGGATCCTTTGGTATTTATCAAATGTATGTAGAGGTGAAACTATTGGGTCTGCATCATGTTTCCGGTGCAGACGATAAACCATGATGAGAACTGGCGCGCAAGTCTACAGGAATGTTTATGTGCATGATTCTACAGTCGTGGAATTTTTCAGGTGAATAAGCATATTTAAAGACAAAGGTTTGCGGAATTATCCAACCCTCTTCATATGTTTGTTCGTTGTATATGGGTAACGATGCCGAGTATGATTTCTTAAAAGATCTGATATGAATCAGACAAGTATTCACTTTTCATTTTTAAAATATTAAAAAAATTAATCCATGATTGCATCAGGTTATACAAAGGATACTAGAGAATTCCCACAAGAAATCCGCGAAAAATATTTTTAGCCTTCATTTTAAAACAGATCGAGAAACGACATTTTCTTTAAAAGTTCAAATGGAAAGGGAGGTGGCATGAAAATTTTCGAGTTGATTTATCAAAAGTAAAAATAGAAGTTTAGACTTTACTTTTAAATATTAGTTTCTCGATTCTTGTCTTGTCTTTTACGAAGAGCAAGTGAAAGAAAATCGAGAAGAACCGTTGTTTCAGACTTTAAAGCGGGGTGGATCTGAGTTAAAATTCTACCTAAACGTTGTTCAAGTTTCTTGACGGAGCCCTCCCTCTTGAACAAGTCACGAGCCAAAACTGATCTGTAGGTACCTAAATGGACCAAACTGAAAAGTAAACGAAATTTTTGTATGGATTAATTTTAATATTAGCTGTCACTTCTCACTTCTGACCATTGTTAACCGAATTTCCAAAAGTGAACCCTATTTCGTGCAGTGTACAAGGTGTCCCAAACTGGACGCGTTCTTATGGGAATACCCCTTATTTGAAGAGATAGAAAAAAATTAACCAAGGTGTCCGGAGCTCAAATTTAATGAGAAAACCACTGGCGCAAACAAAACTTTGCTATCTCTTATCGTTTGGCCGCTAGAGGGCGATTCTCAAATTTCGTCGATTTCTTTTATGTCCTATAACTTGTTTATTAATAAAGATAATTAATTTTGGTAAAAACTTTCTTAAGGCACTTTTTTCTGTAGAATCCATTGCAATAGGCAGTTTTTTTACAGGGCTTTTAGATTTTCGTGCACCACCCCAAACTCATTTTTTTTATATAGACCACCCTATATATTATGAGATTTTTGAAAAGCTCGTTAAATTTTCCTAAATTTTGATGCATCACTTGTCATGTTTATATTAAAAACCATTAGCAACATTACGATTTAAAAATTAAAATATTGTGCCTACAGAAATCAAGATTGCCATGACTAATAAAATGACATAGGATGCTAACATGTTATGATTAAAACCACAGATCTAAAGTTTCATGATAAGATTACTCATAGTTATTAAATTAAATTAATAATTCTTTAAATGTTGCTAATGGTTTTTAAGATAAACATGACAAGTGATACATCAAAATTTAGGAAATTTGACGTGCTTTTCAAAAATCTCATAATATATATGGTGGTCTATATAAAAAAATGAGTTTGGGGTGGTGCACGAAAATCTAAACGCCCTGTAAAAAAACTGCCTATTGCAATGGATTCTACGGAAAAAAGTGCCTTAAGAAAGTTTTTACCAAAATTAATTATCTTTATTAATAAACAAGTTATAGGACATACAAGAAATCGACGAAATTTGAGAATCGCCCTCTAGCGGCCAAACGATAAGAGATAGCAAAGTTTTGTTTGCGCCAGTGGTTTTCTCATTAAATTTGAGCTTCGGACACCTTGGTTAATTTTTTTCTATCTCTTCAAATAAGGGATATTCCCATAAGAACGCGTCCAGTTTGGGACACCTTGTAAATAATTTAAGAAGAATCAAGATGTATAAATTAATATTAATTTTATAGAATTTAGTTAAGTGCAGCTGAATTTTAAGCAGTGAAATCTGAATCCACAAGATTGCATGCCAGTAAAAAATATTACCTGCGCTATCCCCCGATCTTTCCCTGCAGTTTCGCGTATGCACATGCACTCCATGAAATTTATCTCGGAAAGTGCTATAATTTATCTGACACGCGACCCAGATACTTTTTCCCGATCGAAAAGACTGCTGGCTGAAATAATTTTCGACGATCATTAAATTTGACTGTGCTATCAGTTGGCTCAATCTTGCAAGACAAGTCATGAATTACCAGTGATGAGATATATAAACTAAAAGGCTAAAGAATCAAGTGTGTATGAAAAGTCCTCTTTCTACACATGAGTAAGTGGAACAGTGTTGCATCTTGCACTACACACGAGAACACGTTCACTGAACGTCTCACCTGTTTCTTTCAATTTTCGTTATCATTAGTGTAGCAGAAATGATTCGCCGAAATGGACAAACGGCTAAAACGCACGCTTCCGCTGGTAATTAACAGAACTGTGTTCTTCTTACTTATATTCAGCAAATTCTTAACTAACTGACATAAAAATAGGCTACATGGAGGAGGACAAAGATTTAATGCGGTAAATTGAAAAATTATACGTCATTTACTTATGCGTTTCCGAACGCACAATAAGATTTTTCTACAATGTGTGCGAGACACATTCATCATCTGACGCTGATCACGAAATTTGGAAATTTCGGCTTACTTAGCTGGATTGTGTCTTACCATAGAAAGCAGAAGCCAGCGTATGTAATTATTGACAATTCTGAATTAAATGTCTTTAATGCAACTGCTGGAGTTCCCCAGGGTTCTCATGTGGGACTTTTACTTTCTCCTACCTTTATTAATGATATTGTCACACGTTTTCAAAATTCACATTGTTTAATGTAGGCAGGAGATTTAGGTCTCATATACCGTGTGACAAACTTCCATGTGTACATGGGCAATTACATTTTTGGGGATTCCTGCTCCCCATGTGTAGTTACAGTGGTGGTAAAGGTAGCAATCGAAAGATTATTTTTTTTCTGCGTATGAGGATATCAAAAACTCCACAACTTTCCAATTTATTAAAGCATTAAAAGCAAAAATTACGTTAATAATTTTCTAACTAAAACACAGAAATTTATCAGATTATCCATGACAACTTAATTTATTCTAATCACGGACGTCTTTGACTTTTATGGATTTTCTGAACTGTCAACATTTAAAAATGAACAAAAATATTTATTCAGTTCAAGAAAAGGTTTTCATTGTGAAAATATTTTACGGCGACAATAGTTTGCGCGTACTCCGTGCCTTATTTTCTGTAAAATTCAATAACGGTCCTATTCCTTAGGTATAACAACAAATAATTTAGCAAGAAATTTGAAGGCTGGGAATCTTTCATCGAAAGAAGTTAATTTTTACTAATACATAAACTTGTTTTTTTTATTTAGATAATTCTCATTCACATTATTATTGTCATTACCTATAGTTGACAATTAATTGATTACTGGTGTGGATGTTTCGTTGGTGAATGCTGGTCCATAGTTTATGGTAAATTGTAGGTGTCGTCTAACCTATTAAAAAGTTTTTGGGAAAAAGTTAAAGCAGTAAAATGAAATAATAAAAATTAAATTACTTTAATTTTACCGCAATTATGAAAAATTTAACAAGCGGCAACATTTGTTTATTTTGCTCTAATGAATTTTGTAATCTGGCAATTTAATACTTATTTATTTCATATCTAGGTAAGGACAAAACTTATTAATATACAATGAAATTAAAGTAACATAAAAAAAGAAAAATAACTATAACAAATATTCAAATAAACCCCCATTCTGTATCAGACAGTATCCCAGTCTATTATAGAAAGAATTTCTCACATTCGCAAGTTGCCGATCATTTATTAAGTTGCATTCCGCAAAAATAGCATTCCTTAAAGAATCAATATTTGGGTGACGAGTTTTATAAATCTTATTTTTTAAATGACCCCACAAGAAAAAGTCACACGGTGCCAAATCGGGAGATCTAGCTGGCCAGTTTATAGCACCACCTCGACCAATCCAGCTTTCTGGAAATATTTCATTTAATAATCCCCTCACTTGTGCTCCAAAATGTGCTGGGCATCCGTCATGCTGAAACCATCCATCCCGATTCGCATGTGCAACTTCTTCTAATGCAAAGCCAATATGGTTAATTAAAAGATCTAAATAAGCTTCTGAATTTAAATTTCCCTGTATTTCAAATGGTCCTATAATGCGATTATTAAAAATGCCTGCCCAAATATTGATTTTTTGAGGGTATTGCGTTGTAGTGGCTAGATTTATTCTGGGATTTTCCTGGGCCCAATGCCTAACGTTTTGTGAATTTGGCTCTTGATTTAAAGTGAAGGTACACTCGACGGTAAACCATATTGATGAGAGGAAGCTGCGATCCCGATTAGCCCGTTCTTGCATTTCTTTACAGAAAGTTTGCCTTGATTCTTCGTCAAAAGGAAGTAACTCTTGGTGACATTGGGATTTAAAGGGATGATATTTGTTTTTTTTAATATGTTACGGACAGTTTCTCTTGAAACATTACATTATAGGGCAATAGACCTTAAACTAGATGTTGGACTAGATGTTGAAACGACAAAATAATAAATGATAAGATTAATTTTAGTTTTGTTTCACTCCACGTTATCACTTGTTCAATTTCTCATAATCCCAGTAAAATTTAAGTTAGCGAACAATAAGGAATTAGCAACTAGGTAATAATAATAAGCGAATCAGAATTATCTAAATAAAAACCATGTAGATTTATCAGTAAAAATTACCTTCTTTCAATGAAAGATTCCCAGTATCTTCAAATTTCTTAATTAAATTTTTTATTTTTGTTACCGAAGGAATAGGACTGTTATTGAATTTTACAGAAAATAAGTCACGGTCTACCCCCAGACTATTGCCGCCGTAAAATGTTTTCAAAATGAAAACCTTTTCTTCAACTGCATAAATATTTTTGTTCATTTTGAAACCAAAATTTTAAATTGTCGATAAATAATGTTGACAGTTCAGACGAATTAGAAATTAGAATCAAGGGAGTCTTTGATTAGAATAAATTAAATAAATTGTCATAGGTAATCTGATCAATATTCGTGTTTTAATTTGAAAATTATTAGTGTAATTTTTGCTTTTAATGCTTTAATAAATTGGAAAATTGCAGAGTTTTTGATATCCTCATACGCAGGAAAAAATAGTCTTTCGATTGCTACCTTTACCACCACTGTAACTACACATGGGGAGCAGGAATCCCCAAAAATGTAATTGCCCATGTTATTTCCCCATGTACACATGGACGTTTGTCACACGGTATAATATGTAAGTATATGCACGCCTGAAAATTCTACGAATTTTATAACTTTCATGTCCGTCCATACTTGCAAAAAATAATGCGATTTTGCCTTCGTGAGTCGTCAATGTTACACCTTTTAAGAATGCATCAATTTGTTTTTCTTTGTTCGCTCGCTAATTTGCAGATTTATTTGTACGTGGATAAGAAATTGTTTTATTACTCACAGCTTTTATAAATGAATAAATCAAGGATTCGTGGTGACTAACGCCGGAATTTTTAAGACCAATGACGGTTCTGGGAAGAATGAGAGTATTAGTATTAGGGTGAGTGACCCTCTACGGAACCTTCAAAATTTCGTTTTGTTTCTGGTAAAAATCAAATACGAATTTTTCAAGAGCTCTATTAAGTTCAGTTCGTGTTCTCTGTACAACACTGTGCAATGCACAGTGTGCATGTTCTTTTCTAGAACCACATCGTTCTTAATTCCTGTACTGCAAATTTAAACAAATTGGGGGTATCTAACCGTAGGTTTCTGTTCCTCTATTTGCACACGAACCGAAAACGAAACTATGAGTGGTTAGAAAGGCCCACATAATTTTTGTCCCATGCCACGGTTGTATTTTGGCTTTTTTGATTATCTAAACCAGCATTCGATTATAATTATTATTACTTTCGTTGAATTTGAGACCATAACCGGAGCTCGCTATTCCTTAATGGATTGTTGTATTCTAGCGGGAATAATACCTAATGATTTTTTTCATTTTCAGTATGCAGGTTAAAAATGTTCTAAATGTTCAATTTCTCCAACAATGGATAAGAAGAGGAGGGTGCCGGACCATACAAATTTGGAGGTTTATTGCATAAGGAACACATTTCAAAGCATGTTTAACAACTGAGTTGTTAGAGAATGCTATTCGGTTATTCCAGGAAAGGAGGAAGACACCATAATAAAATTCTGTTTGAAGACTAGTTGGACGCGTTCTTCCATCCTTTCCTATCCTGAGCTAACCTACGCATTTCTTTAAAAGTAAATGTGGTGGTTTCCCGTTGCCTTCCACATCGCAGAGTGCGTATCACAGTGCCATATCAACCCCTATAGTCTCTGCCCCTCTGATTACTGAAAGAGCTGCTGCCCTCTTTCAGGGACTTGATTTAGTTTGTCTTCTCAACAACCTCCTCCAATATGGTTAAACCTATGGTTCGGCACACAAGCCATCCCACCTGTTTCAGTATTAGATACTAAAAATATGTCGAGGTAAAAATCCGTCAAAATAAAATTGAAATAAACCAATGAAACTTCGGTTGAGTTAATGCACACAAAGCGTCAGTAACAATTAAACTATAGCGCTATCGACAACTATTCCTTCCTGCAGCCAGTGCGCTGAACCGTCACGTACCTCTAGAAGCAATTAGCAAACCGCTAAGCAGTAGCTTCGATAACAGGTGCCGGGCCCATGGGGTCCGACGTCCGATCTGTTATCAATACCCAGGAAGGTGTACACCACACGCTGTGGAATCGAGCATACGGCACGTACCGTGCTGACGAACGAGCAGGGGTGTCTGGGAGAGAGTTTCTAGTGACCCACTTGTCTGCAAGATGTATGCCATCCTCAAACTCTTGCAGTTGCCACAGCCAGTCGGTAGCCGATTGCCGTCGCTTGTGCCGGCTCACAGATTACCTCAAGAAGCGCTCGAAGACCTCGTGGTTATCAGCCACCGCAGAGTCGCTCCGCGCCCCTTCTGAAGTTTTGTCAAAACTTGCCCAAGATGCGTCTTACAATATTCGATTTTCGCTGGTTACCGATCGCATAAATTCGGATTTTCTGAAATTAAATATTGTTTTCTTCAATGAATAATGTAATTAAATGGCAACTTTTGTGGTGTGTTTATGGGTGTTTTTTCAGTGACCTCTGTTGAACTTTATGTAGTGACATTTTGACAGATGGGATTTAGACAAGGTTTGTTTGCAGGAGTTCTTTTGGGGCAGTTTTAATGGGTAAGTGTTAATTCATTAAGGTTTATCAGAAAAATTGAGCGTGGTGTACCACAAGGCATTATCGTTTGTCCTCTGAAATTAAGGCGTTCATTCACGAGTGTGCTTTTAGGTTCAAGCAAATAAATTTTAAATAATATTGCAGTTTAATATAGTATTCAGTTCAAAATTATCTGCAGACCACTGACTTCGTCCTTGTGCAGTGTTCTCTGTGTTTATTTTTACGTAACATAACTTGCTAATATTTTCGTCACAATCGATACCAAGATTGTTTTTTCAAAAGAAAACCCCTAGTTTTGATTCGATTTTTGAATTTCGCTCACTTTATCGCGCATGATGAACCCAAGCTGTCAAATTTCACGTAGCTATAACAATAAAAAATACTGAATCAAATCATTATTGAAGAACGAGCAATTTTGTTTGGTACAAACGGTTTATTTATAAAATTTACTTAGGGCAATAATTTGTAACAAGACTACAAGATAAGCTCAATGTGTCCAGCATTTTTGTTCAAACATTCAATAATACGTTTCTGAATGGCTTCGTTTGTGGCTCTTCTTATTTCATGTCAATCCAGAGAGTTCATAGCTTGGGTAATTCTGTCAATCAAGTCTTCTGGGTTCTGTTTGGTACACTTCCTCTTCGATTCGTCCCCACAAGTAAAAGTCAAGTGGTGTTAAGTCCGGCGAACGGGGCGGCCAAAGCCACCTCTATTTCCCCACCACCTATCTTCAAACAAATCTCTGAGTTTCCGATCTACGGCTACTGAAGAATGTACTGGTGCGTCGTTTATTTGATAGCACGTATTAATCTTTTCTCGCAAAGGCAAATTGTCTAGAAAATTTTCAACAAAATTGCTAATAATTTGCAACTAACGTTAAATTTTCCTTATACAACATGTACGCGATTTTCCAACAATAAACAAAAAACGTTGATTGAAAACTGGATTTGATTTTCCACTTCTGTGACCAAATGAGGATTTTCGGTGGCCCAAAAATGACGATTTCTTCTATTAAATACTCCTCGTTGAGCAAATTTGGCCTCGTCCGTCCAGATAATACGTTTCAGAATATTCTCATCCTCTTGTATTTTGACCAAAAGTTCTTGGCAAAAGGCAATCCGTTGGCCGGAGTTTTTGCAGTCTTATAAAGGAGTTGGGATGAAGTCTATGCAAAGACATCTTGTGAGTTGAGGAATAGCTCAATCCCAACTCATTGACGGCCGCTCTTATCGACGCTCTTGGAAAAGCGGCAAAATATCCCAAAACATTAATTTCATTTTCTTCACCTCCGGTTACCACTTTAATCCTGTTTCTGTTTTTTGCAAAATTTTGCAAAAAACATACTTGCTGCACATCTCACCACGCAGATAACCCTAGAGTGGTCTTTGGTCTTCAATCGTTTTCCTATCCTTCACTTTCCTTTGTGCGATCTTGAGTCATTCCAGGGCAGGGCGCGCTGATTTGATAGCTACTCCGGTTTTCAAGTATTGAATGAAGCTTTCAGGTTCCCATCTATTACATAAGAGGAAGTCGTTGCAGGCAAGATATTCCTAGAATTATGCACGTCTTAAAACATTTTATTACTATAAATACACGGTAGGCATTTAGTGACGTGCGTTAGTTTAAGTCATCAAAACGTATTCCTATTCCACGGTCATTAAACCATATTTACTTATGAAAATAATTAGCTTATTTAACACAGCTTCACACTATTACGGTTTTATATAATGATGGATTAGTTTTCTTTTTAACATGTGAAGAAAACTGTTCGTAGTGTAACAGATATTCTAGTTTCTCCTAAACTATGTCATTTACTATAAGTTTTCTCTGCGAGAAGAGCGAAAAACTTGCGCAAATTGTAGTTTTACAAGAAGGAGTTGTCAGTACACAACCGTAATCAAATTAAGCCTATTTATGTTGAAGTAACCGAACGTTATATATGTAGACAAAATGAACAAGAATTGCGTGCATTAATATACATGACTGGAAACTAAACTGTAAAACGAGAGTAAAATTAATTGAAGTTCGTAGTCTACATTACACTTATTAGTGCTTTTGAAATTCGTTAATTCGTTTCAATTATGGTAGAGGATTTGCAAAAATAGGAAATCAATTAATCGAATTAAGTTCGTCCCATTTATTTTGCCTTTTTCTAGCTAGGGCGTGGCCCACTTATTAATATTCAGTAATCTGGGAAGAGATAATACAGAAAAATTAAAGCACTCGTTTAGCATCACACTGCCGGTATTTATTACTTACATTATCCTTCAAGGACGTTTTAGAGGATTCTGCGAGGTTCCGCGATCATTATCATAATAGTTACTTTGGTTTCCGGAGGAAGATCGACGTAGTGGTCGGCTGTACTCGAACGTTTCATCCACTTTCGTTATATCTCTAACTTATTGGACTGTCATTGAACTTGTCGTGGTCGATGGTAATACAAGGATCAAAGTATTTATTTATACCCGGAAATAGCCAGTGATTATTGTGGAATATAAAGGTTTTGAAAGAGTGATTATAATTTGCTTCCAAGGGCTCTGGGGACAACAGTCATTGTGGTGGTTTATATTGACAGGATGCTTGATGATTTCAATCGTCTCCAGAAAATTCCTCTTGTAGAAATTTAGTGTTTGATGGCTGGTGTCTAATTTGCAGTTCAGCCACACGAATGTATCATTTAGTTTCATCAATACGGATAAGACCACATTTAGAAGGAATGCGATTCCTACATACCCTCTAAGGGCAAGAACTCTATATTATCGTTGGTGAAATATCTGAGAGTGTTATTGGTCTTTGATTTAATACACTGCCGGACAAAAAAACCGGACACTCTCAGAATTACTATTTTAGTGAATAAAAAACAACGGACGGTTTGAAATGATATTTAACTATATTCTTTTCATCTTAACAATAAATAAAAAACAAGAAACAAAATGATTCGTCAACAAAGACCTAACAAAAGTATTTTTTAGAGATCAACCTGTTACTTAAGAACTTGAAAAGACAAACAAAAAAAATATTAAAAGGAAAAGCACACTAGTAGAACCAAATTAATAATGGGTGTTACCACCACGAACTCTTATTACTTCCCAAAAGGGGACCCGTAGCTGGCATTCATGGAGTCAAAACATATTCGTTTAGCCTTTTCCGAACTGTTCTGGCTGAAACTACCACTCCTCGAACTTCGGCTAACCGTCCAGCAATGGCAATGGCAATACTCGATCGGGCAGCGCAGCAACATGGAGAAAACGGACATCATGATGATTCGCAGTCCGTGGACGACCAGATCCGACCTTCTTTACAAACCCATGAGTTTTCACGAAATCGCAAGAGTACATTTTGCACTGTGTTACGGGGTATATTCAGCACTTGAGCAATATACCGCACTCTTCGGCCATCGTGGCTTAAATCAACAATTTGTGAACACATTTCGGGGTGCATTGTATGGAAAATGTTAAAAGCTGACATTTACAAATGAAATTTCACCAGAAAACCAATAGAAAATAGAGAGCAGCCCAATAAGGCAAAAGATTTTGATGTTTCAATAAAGTTGCATAAAGAGTGTAGATTGTTACTTTCAAGCTTATGGATCTTTGACGGCTATAGAACTTAGGAGGTAAAGCAGTGCTATAATGCGTATTGAACCGTAATACATCCTTTAGTTTTTCAAATTCGAGTTAACTGAAAGTTAAGACTAAACCTTCAGTTACTTCCAAGTAGATGTAGGTATTTCAAATCAGTGTTACCTCCTAACTGGTAGTCACAAAACAGTAACTTTAAAAAATGAAAGCTACACGTGAAAAGTCAGAAACACAAATTTATTACAATTGATTTATAATGACAATCACAATAATACTTAACATAATATTCAACGAGTGAGTTGAATACTAGTCTTTATCTGCAAAAACTCATAGGAAGTTGTATTTTTAAGGTTAAGTTTTCTTGAATTGTTTGACATTTTCCGCGTCATAGCAATCTCGATTTATAATAGAGATTTTCTGGTTGCCCCTTTTACCCTCACCTGTGCATTGGGCGCTCAATATATTTATTCGCCCGTTTTGTTTGAACAATTTCGACAACACCACTATCATCACGCTCTGGAAATTAAGAAACTCTTGTGTTAATTGGGTCACGCGACTTCATGAATCTAGTGTTTATGTATGTGGTTGTGATCTGTAACTGAATCGTACAATCAGGCTAGATCTAGATGTGCAATTAAATGTTTATTTACCTACCATGCCGTCATATTAATTTAATTGTTTCTTGCTTATTTAGTTTGCATATTCGTTCATAAGTGCACTCATATATTCTGCATTTTGGCATCGTAGAGTCCTAGAAATGATGTTGAGATTGCTGGATTATGCGTTCATTATGCTGATAGCCAATATACGAGCACTCTGTATAACCAAGTGATAAGTTACGTTTACGTTTCGGTCTTCGACTTTTATTTGGGTCGATGGCGGACAGTCATCTTCACCCTTATCGACTTGATGGTGGAGATTTAATGGTTAGCCCTTTTCATGGGAAACTGAGAGTGGGAGTCAGAAGACGTCCAAGTCCTTTCGGAGAAGGAATTTCTTGAGCATACGCTGTACAGGTAGATTTGCAACGCCTACTAGACTTGGCGCTTTTCGCTTTTTGAGAGACTTAATGACAGATTGAAGTTCTGTCATGATCCAGGCTACACAAAAATTAAACTAAAATTGAGAGTAGAAACGAATTTAGTTTTAATGTATGCAGGTGAAATTGCGGTAAAAAAAATGATTGAAAAACAAGCACAGCGGAAACAAAAACTTAAAAAATATAAATAAAATTAAAAAACGTAGGTAATTTATTATAAATATTTTAGTGGTCCGGACGAACCGGCTGTGTACACCGGTAGAAAGTTCAATGATTACCAGAGAATTAATACGTCCAGTATACCTAGATGCAATGCCGCAAAGGAAATGTTCAACGACTAAAGAATTTCTTGTTTCTTTTCAAGGCAACAATTTCCCACGACTGCATTTCTTTAATTATTTAGGTTATTAGCGCTAAATTGAATTTAAATTGTAATAAAAGTCGTTTAGTGATGCTACAATAAAGTAAGGTGATCTCGTGTCTTTGTTGGAAACAAGTAGAGGATCGATTATAAAAGACAACTATCGTTTCGGTTCACTGGATAAAGTTACATTCGGTTTTATGGAAACAACGTGAACTGCATTCGTGATAATTGCATTATGGTCTACTTGCAACATCGCATTTTATATTCCAACTGCACACGTCGAAATACATAATAAATGAAATAAAAACAAATCATCATCATAAGGTTCTCAGTCCGAAGACTGGTTGGATGCGTACCTCCACTCTTTTCTATCCTGAGCTAACCTACGCATTTCACTAAAAGTAGAACATCCTACATCCCTAACTATTTGAGAGCAGTAGTCTAATCTAGGCCTACCCCTACCTCTTTTTATTCCTATCTCTGACTCTAGTATGTCGCGAACTATTCCTTCGTGTCTTAGAAGGTGTCCTACCATCCTATCTCTCCTACTCTTTATTGTCTTCCATACCTTTCGCTTTTCCCCAACTCTTTCTAATACTTCCCTATTGCTAACCTTATCTATCCACGGTATCTTCATCATGCGCCTGTAGCACCACATTTCAAACGCTTCTACTCTTTTTCGATCCGCTTCCCCTATTGTCCAAGTTTCACACCCGTATAATGCCGTACTCCATACATACGACTTTAAGAGTCTCTTCCTAGTCTCAATATTAACCGTTCTCGAACATAACAGTTGTTTCTTTCTGTTAAACGCAACTCGGCCCTGCGCTATTCTTTGTTTTATATCTTTAGTGCTCCTACCGTCTTGAGTTATTTTACTTCCTAAATAGCAGAAATCCGTGACCTCCTCTATCTTCTCATTTCCTATTGGTATGTCAGCTTTAGTTCTATTTTCACATCCCCTACATACCAAAATTTTAGTTTTCTTTTTATTGACTTTCATGCCATAGCACTGTGTCAAAACTGCTTCCATTTCATTCAAAGCCGCTCCTAATTCTTCTTTGCTAGATGCTAACACTGCTATATCATCCGCAAATCTGAGCATGTTAATAGTTTGACCCTGTACGTTAATCCCTGAGGCTGTTCTGTCCTTAACAATATTAATAGCATCTTCGATATATAAGTTGAAAACTAGAGGTGACAATGCACATCCCTGTCTCACTCCTTTCCGGATATCTACTTCCCTTCGTTCCTGCTCTTCGTAGAGATTATGTATTATTCTTCTGTCCCTATATTTCATCCCTACCTTTCTCAGCATTTCGAACATCTTCCCCCATTTTACGTTGTCGAAGGCCTTTTCTAAATCTACAAATCCTATATAGACGCTCTTTCTCTTTTCTATCGTTTTTTCTATAATTACTCGTAAAGTTAGGATGGCCTCGCGCGTTCCTCTATTTCGTCTAAATCCGAACTGATCTTCTCCTAATATTTCTTCCGCCTTTCTCTCCATCCTTCTTTGCACAATTCTAGTTAAAATTTTTGACGCATGGGAAGTTAAACTGATGGTTCTGAAATTTTCGCACCTATCCGCGCCTTTCTTTTTTGGCAAAGCTACCATGATGTTCCGTTTGTAATCCTCTGGAATCTCGCCTGTCAGGTATATGCGACTAACTAATTTAAATAAACGATCTATTACCTCTTGACCTGCGCACTTTAAGATTTCTGCCTGCAAGCCATCTATACCTGGCGCTTTATTATTCCTTAAACTTTTTAGTGCTAGCTCAAACTCTTCTCTCATTATAGGATTCCCTAGGTTATCCCCCTCTACACTGCTTTCGCTTTCTAATATATCTTGCACTTCCTGTCCCGCATATAAGTTTCCTAAATATTCTTTCCACCTATCTGCCTTCTCCCCGCTTTTGATTAGGATATCTCCTGCCTCATTCCTAATGCTTTTGGTACTAGATCCAATTTCTCTAAAATTTCTCTTAATTATTTTGTATGCTTCATCAGTCTTTCCTACTTCGAACTTATTTTCCACTTCTTTGCACTTATTATCGATCCATTGCTCTTTCGCTTTCCTACATTTCCGAATAATTTCCCACTTGATCGCCTTATATCTTTGTTTCCCTATTTCATCTAACCTATTTTTATATTTTCGCCTTTCCTCTATTAGACTCACAATATGTTTTGTTATCCAGGGTTTCCTACTTTCATTCTGTTTATGACCCAAAATATCCCTAGCTGAGGAAACTAAACTATTTTTAATGCAATTCCATTCTTCCTTTATGTCCCTAACAATATTTTCGCCCGCGCCCTTTAGTACTTCGTTTGTCTTTTTCTCGAACTTATCGCGCGTATCATCATCTTTTAGTTTCTCTGGGTCAAGATACCTTCTTCCGCTTCGTTTTTTCAAAATCTTAAATTTAAGATTGGCCGTCATAACGACTATATTGTGATCACTATCTATATCTGCTCCTGGATAACTTCTACAATCCCTAACTTGATTTCTAAATCTTTGCCTAACAAGAATGTAATCTATTTGATATCTCCCTAGGTCTCCTGGCATCTTCCACGTGTAGCGTCTCCTAACATGATGGTGAAATAGAGTGTTCGCGACCGTTAAGTTATGTTTATCGCAGAACTCTATCAGTCTAACTCCCCTATCGTTCCTATTGCCTAATCCAAAGGGACCAACTATTCCGCCCTCTCGCCCTGTGCCTACGATTGCATTGAAATCTATAATTATTAAATTTTCGTGTCCTCTCACAAAATCTATCACATATTCAATATCACTATAAACTGCCTCTACGACCTCATCACTGTAGTTAGAAGTGGGCATATATACCTGTATTATTACTGTTTTTACAGGTTTCGAATCTAACCTAACCATAACTACCCTGTCACTTTGCTGTAAGAAATTTTCTACACTCTGCCCTGCTTTTTTCCGCATAACAATTCCTACTCCCGAATTTCCTCCTACAGATCCTGTGTGTATTACTCTAAAATCTCCGCTCCAGAAGTCTCCGGCTTCTGGCCATCGCACTTCACTAATACCTACTACGTCTAATGCTAACCTATCCATATCAATTTTCAAATTCTCTAACTTTCCTACTTGTTTTATGCTTCTAACATTCCACGCTCCGACTCGTGAGATGTTACACTTATCATTTCTGATGACTCCCCCCGAAGCAGTCCCCGCCCGGAGATCCGAATGTGGGACTATTTTACCTCCGGAATATTTTACTTCAGAAGGTGCCATCATCATCAATTCGAAGTACGCTGTACTAGGGATAGAATAATGTGGTGGTTTCCCGTTGCCTTCCACATCGCAGTAGTGTGTATCATAGTGCCATACCGACCCTCACGATCTCTGCCACTATGATTACTGAAAGAGCTGCTGCCCCCTTTCAGGGATAAAAACAAATATATCACTTATTATAATTATTAAATTAGCTAATCCTAGTTAAGTACACCTAAAGCTTTTTTTTAGTTTCTCGTGATCCAGGTATCGCAGCGAGACCCTTGGTTCATAGTAAACGAAGAGCGAGACCAACATTTTGATGACACATTGGTTCAAGTCCCATTAGCCTTGGAAAAAACAGAAATGGGTTTTACGTCAATTAGTTTTCTTATAACTGTCACTCGTTAATCACTGTGTCAAAAGTTATACGAAAATTGAGTATCGAGCCTTTATCAAATTTTTTACGCGAGAAGGTCGGATGTATGGGGTGTACGAAGAAACATTATCGTCTTATTTTGTGATAAAATATTGATCAAAATGGTTTCGAATGGGGCGGGAATCCTTGGAAGATGAAGCAAGAAGAAGAAGGATGTTGGAAGTTGTGATAGACGACAAGATTGTCATTGTTTGAGATCTCCTATTGGACGAACGACGCTTGAAGGTGAAAGAAATATCAAAAATATCGGGGGTTTCAGATACAAGCGTTCCCAGAATCCTCCACGATCATTTAGGTACGAATGAAGTTAGTGCAAGGTGGGTCTCCAAACATTTCTCAGCAGTTTCGCGCCAGTTCGTTCCCTTTTTGAAGCCCTGTGGTGAAAACCCTGTTGGCGTGTTGAAGATAGTTGTCATAAAGGATGAAATATTCGGGAGAAAAGACGTGGGAAACTGACCAGAGGTGTGCGTTTCCTGCCCAACAATGCACCCGTGCACACTACTGGAATTGCTCAAGCTGCGGATTCGAGCAAACCGATAACCCTCCGTATAGTCCAGACTATGACTATTACCTATTTAGAAATTAGAAAACCGGAAGAAAGCCCCACGGCCTGACGAGCCTACAGTTTTGCTCGAAACCATGTGTATAGTTGTTTGTATTTTCTCAAAGTCTTACAGATTGGAAGAAATCTGGTAAAAATATCTTTGAGGTTTGGACTTGGGTCTTGTTACGCAGTATATCTAAAGACTTTTACACCCTTACCTTTGCTGACTTTCGGAAGCTAGATGTAGAGATGAAACCATGCAGTGTTGGTTCTTAAATATTTACTACATTGCTTCTCTTCTCATTATAAAGGGAGTTGGGCCTTGTTGAGGGACGTGGTTTTGAAGGCAGCCTACTGTAAGTCTACTAGTCCCATTTGTGAAGCGTGTCCACTGTCCAGTAACAATCTGAACTCCTGAAACGCTGGACAAGCGCCGATCAACACTTTACTTTATATTACTAGCAAACGATTGGGCCCATGGTCCTGAAGCAGGGTTATAAATCTACACATCATATAGAGCAGTTTATGTCCATGCTACATGACACCCGGTGTTGCAGCAAGTGTATTATTTGCATAATGAACGGTTTGAAAGTCGAGTATTCTTCATCCCACTCCGGTATATTCGTGTACCTAGTTCGAGGATGTGATATAGCTTATTTTCGTATTCATTGGCGGCACAAAAGCCTGCAACCGATCCATCAATAATCTGCAAGCCGACCCGAAATAGAAAATATCACATTTTGTTGATGTATGTAAATTGGCTTTTTATAACGTGAGAATGGTCTTTCATACCTAACATTAATCTATTATCTGAATTCTAGAGCATTTTTTATGAAATACAAACATAATCAATTTTTTATGCATGTGTGTCTTAATAGTAAAGACCTACCGGTCTGAGACATAATTTAATAATATGTATGCCAAATAAATGCACGCCCAAAAATTAACGAAAACAAGGCTACCGTTAACAAGAAGTGTTCAAGCAGAAGAGCTTATTATGCCTACAGAAATCGTTTTTATCATCTAGAAAAAAAACAACTTAACTAAATAAGTATTTCAAATAAAATCGTCATATTTAACAATTCCTAATAACTTTCCTTTTTTACTGAAACAATACACATGACGAAACAAAAACAAGAAAGGTTATTGAAACAGCGTAATTGTTCATCCTTAAATTGTTACCGGGTTATGAAACTTCGGTAAGTATCGGGACGGTTCCACTTTTATAAGTTGAAACAATAGGAGCATTCTTACGCGTTGCATGAATCTTATTATGGTACCTATTCGTATGTCTTTGTTTCGTTACAATAAAATCGTGTGTAATTTTCTTCTTCACTTTCGCTTTTCCTTGTATTAATGATCCTCAAGTGAAATTGGAAGAGCGACTTGATACCGACAATGCGTTTATTAGCTATTCTGAGCGAGGCAGCTTTATTAGGCATATGCAAATTAATTGTCTGCTGTAATTTGTTTGTTAATTTAAGTTGTGACATCTTGGGAATTCCGCAAATGTCACAGCAGATTTATAAGAAATACCAGAGACACGAGATTTATTACGACTGCTCGACAAGCTAAAGAAACTGAGTTAAACCAAAGATATTTCATCACAAATATACAGAATTGTACATAAAGTAATTAATGAGTGGTACTGGACTGTTCGAACAACTACTCCTCGAGCAAATACCTTCGTCAGGCATTGAATTATACAACGAATCCAGATTTTATTGTACTACGAGATCTCCCAGAATGTTACCCAGCTACAATAAAGTCTGGACCGTCTGATGAAACTAATTTCTCCAAGAAAATTTCGCATTGCTTTAGAAAATCAATAAAGTTCCAAATAAATTCTGATTTCAACAACAACACGTGCAAAAGAAAAAAAGGGAAAGAAGGAGAAACTTGTACATAATCGTATGTCGTTAAATTCAAACGTATTTTCTTCTCCGATGCAATAAAAAAGAAATCTTGCAATTCCATCGACAGGCCTAGAAATTGTGATTAATCGCGATCTACTAAATTAATTCTTACTTCCACAAAATAAGTTTGTTTGAGAATAATAATTATAAATCTAATCAAAACAGCCTTATTTGTATGCATCTAACAAGCATACTGATTAAATGCAAATTAACATATGTAAAAACTGAGGTAAAAAGTAGTGAATTGATTATTTTAAGAGCAACTCGAACTAGCTACTTATTTTAATGAATAAGTTTATACGTTACGTACTATTAACTTGACAGGAAGAGAACTCCTTTTATTTGAAACAACCCTTTCTGTCATAATTACAACTCTACCCTGAAATGTTACATTTTATCAATGGGGAGTCCATCATCATCATCATAAGGTTCTCAGTCGGAAGACTGGTTGGACGCGTACCTCCATTCTTTTCTATCCTGAGCTAACCTACGCATTTCCCTAAAAGTAGAACATCCTACATCCCTAACTATTTGAGAGCAGTAGTCTAATCTAGGCCTACCCCTACCTCTTTTTATTCCTATCTCTGACTCTAGTATGTCGCAAACTATTCCTTCGTGTCTTAGAAGGTGTCCTACCATCCTATCTCTCCTACTCTTTATTGTTTTCCATACCTTTCGCCTTTCCCCAATTCTTTCTAATACTTCCCTATTGCTAACCTTATCTATCCACGGTATCTTCATCATGCGTCTGTAACACCACAGTTCAAACGCTTCTACTCTTTTTCTATCCGCTTCTCCTATTGTCCAAGTTTCGCACCCGTATAATGCCGTACTCCATACATACGACTTTAAGAGTCTCTTCCTAGTCTCTATATTAACCGTTCTCGAACATAACAGTTGTTTCTTTTTGTTAAACGCAACTCGTCCCTGCGCCATTCTTTGTTTTATATCTTTAGTGCTCCTACCGTCTTGGGTTATTTTACTTCCTAAGTAGCAGAAATCCGCGACCTCCTCTATCTTCTCATTTCCTATTTGTATTTCAATTTTAGTTCTACTTTCACTCCATCTACATACCAAAATTTTAGTTTTCTTTTTATTGATTTTCATGCCGTAGCCCTGTGTCAAAACTGCTTCCATTTCATTCAAAGCTGCTCCTAATTCTTCTTTGCTAGATGCTAACACTGCTATATCATCCGCAAATCTGAGCATGTTAATAGTTTGGCCCTGTACGTTGATCCCTGAGGCTGTTCTTTCCTTAACAATATTAATCGCATCTTCGATATATAAGTTGAAAACTAGAGGTGACAATGCACATCCCTGTCTCACTCCCTTCCGGATATCTACTTCCCTTCGTTCCTGCTCACATTCTATAACTGCCTTTTGCTCTTTGTAGAGATTATGTATTATTCTTCTGTCCCTGTATTTCATCCCTACCTTTCTCAGCACTTCGAACATCTTCCCCCATTTTACGTTGTCGAAGGCTTTTTCTAAATCTACAAATCCTATATGTACGCTCTTTCTCTTTTCTATCGTTTTTTCTATAATTACTCGTAAAGCTAGAATGGCCTCGCGCGTTCCTCTATTTCGTCTGAATCCGAACTGATCTTCTCCTAATATTTCTTCCGCCTTTTTCTCCATCCTTCTTTGCACAATTCTAGTTAAAATTTTTGACGCATGGGAAGTTAAACTGATAGTTCTAAAATTTTCGCATCTATCCGCGCCTTTCCTTTTTGGCAAAGCTACCATGATGTTCAGTTTGTAAGCCTCTGGAATCTCGCCTGTCAGGTATATGCGACTAACTAATTTAAATAAACGATCTATTACCTCTTGACCTGCGCACTTTAAGATTTCTGCCTGCAAGCCATCTATACCTGGTGCTTTATTATTCCTTAAACTTTTTAGTGCTAGCTCAAACTTTTCTCTCATTATAGGACTCCCTAGGTTATCCCCTTCTACACTGCTTTCACTTTCTAATATATCTTGCACTTCCTGTCCCGCATATAAGTTTCCTAAATATTCTTTCCACCTATCTGCCTTCTCCCCGCTTTCGATTAGGATATCTCCTGCCTCATTCCTAATGCTTTTGGTACTAGATCCAATTTCTCTAAAATTTCTCCTAATTATTTTATATGCTTCATCAGTCTTTCCTATTTCGAACTTATTTTCCACTTCTTTGCACTTATCATCGATCCATTGCTCTTTCGCTTTCCTACATTTCCGAATAATTTCCCACTTGATCGCCTTATATCTTTGTTTCCCTATTTCATCTAACCTATTTTTATATTTCCGCCTTTCCTCTATTAGACTCACAATATGTTTTGTTATCCAGGGTTTCCTACTTTCATTCTGTTTATGACCCAAAATATCCCTAGCTGAGGAAACTAAACTATTTTTAATGCAATTCCATTCTTCCTCTATGTCCCTAACAATATTTTCGCCCGCGCCCTTTAGTACTTCGTTTGTCTTTTTCTCGAACTTATCGCGCGTATCATCATCTTTTAGTTTCTCTGGGTCAAGATACCTTCTTCCGCTTCGTTTTTTCAAAATCTTAAATTTAAGATTGGCCTTCATAACGACTATATTGTGATCACTATCTATATCTGCTCCTGGATAACTTCTACAATCCCTAACTTGATTTCTAAATCTTTGCCTAACAAGAATGTAATCTATTTGATATCTCCCTAGGTCTCCTGGCATCTTCCACGTGTAGCGTCTCCTAACATGATGGTGAAATAGAGTGTTCGTGACCGTTAAGTTATGTTTATCGCAGAACTCTATCAGTCTAACTCCCCTATCGTTCCTATTGCCTAATCCAAAGGGACCAACTATTCCGCCCTCTCGCCCTGTGCCTACGACTGCATTGAAATCTCCTATAATTATTAAATTTTCGTGTCCTCTCACAAAATCTAGCACATGTTCAATATCACTATAAACTGCCTCTACGACCTCATCACTGTAGTTAGAAGTGGGCATATATACCTGTATTATTACTGTTTTTACAAGTTTCGAATCTAACCTAACCATAACTACCCTGTCACTTTGCTGTAAGAAATTTTCTACACTCTGCCCTACTTTTTTCCGCATAACAATTCCTACTCCCGAATTTCCTCCTACAGATCCTGTGTGTATTACTCTAAAATCCTCGCCCGGAGATCCGAATGTGGGACTATTTTACCTCCGGAATATTTTACTCCAGAAAGTGCCATCATCATAAATTCGAAATACGCTGTACCAGGGATATAATAATGTGGTGGTTTCCCGTTGCCTTCCACATCGCAGTATTGTGTATCACAGTGCCATACCGACCCTCACGATCTCTGCCACTATGATTACTGAAAGAGCTGCTGCCCCCTTTCAGGGACTTGATTTAGTCTGGCTTCTCAAATAAAAACCCCTCCAATATGGTTAAACCTATGGTTCGGCTCTTTAGATCATTGAAGCGCGCAAGCCATCCCACCCGTCCCAGTATTACTAGAATTGCGTCAAGGTACAAGTCCTTTGGGTTGAGAATGGGGAGTCCATTAGGAGATATTTTCCCTTTGTTGAAACTGAACGCAATAGAAAATTATTAAATGTTAATTTCGGTTACCATTATGAAGCATATTTTCGTGAAAGGTCAGATCGGATAGCGCCAATTTTTCCTAAAATGAACTTTGATGAATGTTTAAACACCTTTCTTCTTCTTCCTATGCAGTTTAGTTGGTTCTATTTTGAATATTTTCTTTCCTTTCTTCGTTATGGCCAAAACATTTAAAATCTAATTTTCATTCATTCATTTCTTCTGACACACAAATATTGTTTTTTGATGCAAACTTCAGTGTAAGGAGTTTCATTTGAGAAACCTTGGAGTGTAGCGAGTAAGCATCCTTTATGCATTTTGCTGATTCTGCTTTACAATTTTGTACAGACCAATTTTTTCCAGTAAGAAATAGTAGCCTTCTCCTCAAATGTTTTGTCAAATCTTTGATGTTTTTCCCAGTTCTTTTTAAAAGCTGTCTAGTGGCATACAAAGCCACTAGACTTGGCAGATAGGCATTGCATGTGGTTCTTCCACCACCAAAATTTTGGTATGTGAAAATAGAACTAAAACTAACATACAAATAGGAAATGAGAAGAAGTCGCGGATTTCTAATATTTAGGAAGTCAGATAACTCGAGATGGTAGGAGCATTAAAGATATAAAACAAACAATGGCTTAGTTGCTTTTAACAAAAAGAAACAACTGCTATGCTCGGGAACAGTTAATGTAGAAGCTCGGAAGAGACTCTTAAAGACGTATGGAGTACGGTACTGTACTGGTGCGAAACTTGGACAATAGGAGAAGCGGATCGAAAAAGAATAGAAGCGTTTTAAATGTGGTGCTACAGACACATGATGAAGTTACCGTGGATAGATAAGGTTAATAATAGGCAGGTATTAGAAAGAGTTGGGGAAAAGCGAAAGGTATAGAAGACAATAAACAATAGGATGGATAGGATGGTAGGACACTTTCTGAGACAAAAAGGAAGAACCCTTTAGGTTTCATATAGGAGATTCTCTTGCAATTTTATTAGAACCCAATATATTAGAATCAACATTAGATAGTATTTCTCATCTGCAACGGTTCCAGCAAATATTTCTTGGTTTTTAGAGAAGGTGGTCAATTGACCACTTGGAATGATTGGCGTTCCACGGCTTACAACTGCGCGTACGACATCAAGGCTGCAGTGAGTAGTGAGTGAATAGTTTAGTGCTTCTTTCTACTGTGCTTCTTTCTACTGTGTTCTTTCAAGGCGGGCGGTATGTTTAGGCATTTAATTAGAGACAAATTGTTTATAATTTTAGTTGAATTTAGAATGTATATATTTTGCCCAAACTATATAGCAAAGCTTTAATACAAAAAGACGCCCCAGGCTTATTAAAAAAATTCACAGACCTCGCATCTTACGCAAGTATCATAGGCTCGGTTTCTAAGATGTCCAACAAAAGTGATCTGTGCCGTTTCAAGTTGGTATATTATTGATACAATAAAATAAAAGAAATGATTTGTGACAAGCACAAGGCACATAGTCAAACTGACGCAATACGTAACAAAATATTAACGCATCCGTTTTGTACTGTTTGGATTTTTATTGCAACGCGATATCCCTCTTAAACGGTACTCGCGCTCGCCGTACCTTAGTTTATATCTGGCTAGCGCTCTCCATCCAATATTATTATTAGCGGCCTCGACTGCGCGCGCCGCCGACAGAATCTGTCGCGTGTCGATACATTTTTCGTAAGATGAGTCCCAAATACACGCACCCAGAAGTATTTTCAATACTAAAAAATAACGTTTACGGGAGCCGATCCTACCCGGCCCGAGAGTAACAAACCACTAGCTCTCTACGATAACCTACCTACCCACAAACGCTGCTGGCTGGGGATTGAACTAACGAAGTACTTATACGAAAGTATAACGCGTAACTTGCGGAACTGTAGTACACTTGATGGGATTCCGTAACTTGCGGACTACTGTCCACTGCCTTAATTTGTGGAGGATCTGGCAAAAGAAAAAGGAAATCACTTACTTCAATTCAAACTGGTATCGTAGTACTAAATGTTTTATTTGGTTAATAATGTATTGTTTGTCCTTGTTATTATAGGCACGGGTGATTCCACTCGCATAAAAATGCTGCAAGAGAGAGAAATGACAATCGTATTATCTCTAGACTGATTTTGTATGAAGACTTATTTGCATACGATGCAAAATACCACAAATTGTGCTATGCAGAGTACATATCAACCAGAAATATAAATTCCCACAAGAATAAAACTGACAGAAATACAAAAAGTACCGATCGCTTGTTTTCAACATTTTCTTCTTGGATTCAAGAACGCATCTTAGATAATAAAGAAAAGCTGCCATTAAGTACCTGCAGTAACACAAAAATATAATTCTATGTTACGTAATGCAGAAAGATCCCCAATACAATCCGCGAAACTGAAAATGAAATTGTCGAAAAGATTTAAAGGCTCTATTCAATTTATTCGTAGACCTGGTCAGGTCAGGTGATTTGTTGTGTTCTGGCAAAGAACTTTTGACAAAAAAATCAAGCATGTAAATGAGGACGCAAGCTCAACAGACGAATCGTCTGATTTTAATCTGGAAACAACGGGTGATACATTATCAGATTTGCAAATTCTTCACAGAGCTGCTGCAATTTTAAGAAAATGTATGGAAAATTTTGCAATACCCAATAAAAATTATCCTTTCCCAGATGATATAAACAGTAAAAGTTTCGCTAAACAAGTACCTACCTCATTTACTAGCATTTATTTCGTGGCTATTACAGAAAGAGAGTTTTGAAAATGCATGGAAAGAAGATTTTAAAGGTGGCATTACAACGCTGTTCTTTTGCAGAGTAACTTGGCCGCGTTCTGTCTCCTTCTGGTGCTCGGCTATTCCCCATAGTCTATCCTTTTCACTCGCACGTCTCGTCCCGTGCACCGAAAGTGAATTTTTGACATCGGCGCATTGAAAGTGTTATAGCGGACTTATTTTTGAAACGCGACCATACATTATTCGAAATCATAACTTCGTTGTACCATAAGGAAGTTTTCTATGCAAGAAAAAACAAAATCTATATCGTGAAAAAAAAGTTATCCAGGTTCAAAGTGGAACGTATTGTTACCGATGTGGCGACATATTTTAGATACGGTGCAATAAAATTAGTTTGGTTTCTTTTATTTACACAAAATTTACACCATTAAAAACGTCAATATTTCTTCAACAATTTAAAAAAAAACGCAAAGTTCTACGACTTGTAATTTTCGCGTAAGATGCCCGAAAGTCTCCCGGCGCACGGTGAGATAGATTTACTGCTTTTTCACCCCTAATTATTTTCGCTACCACCCAAAAAAGTCGTAATTGCCATTTTTAGGTGCCAAAAGACTTGTAGAATCACCTGTGAGAGTTTCATCTGGTTATACTTTGGGATCACTCAAAGTTAAAATTTTAGTATTATTTGCTGAATATCGCTGCACTACGACAGAATCTGTCGCCTGTCGATACATTTTTCGTAAGATGAGTCCCGTATACACGCGCCCAGAAGTATTTTCAATACTAAAATCTGTCATTATTTGCTGACTGGGCACTATTTTTATCAAGTAGGTATTCGATTACTTAATTATTAAACAATATTTTATGCTTTCACACTTACGGTATCTGGTATTTTTGTCACGGTGATTTGATCTATGACTGTCATTATCGATCAGCTGATGGTCAAGTTTGTGCAATAAAAAGAAGAAAAAAGTGTAGCAGTACCATCGAAAAACGGAGCAAATAAAAATCGGCACATCAGATTACATATCGTAGAGTAACAGTTGCTAGATTGTAGACACTTCTTGTTATAATGACCCTCTCCTAATTACTAATTAAAGATTATGTCAGCAATGCGTATCGAACTGAACCGCAGCATGTTCTGCACTCACGGAATACCGCCAGTTTCCTAGTACAACGCATTCATTTTCCGCACTTTCTGGCCAATTAAATGTTTATTTTACTATTTTACGACAGCGAAAACCACTGGTTAAACAGTATAATTACACTATTGTTCTATTTTTTAAATCTTGATGCGGTTTGGAGAATGCAGAAGAATCGCAGTATATTTATGGCACCGGGCAAACGTGAATAATTGCTCATACACATCCGCATGCGCTTCCCTGATAAAATACTTAAGAGGAGTTATGTCCGGTACTGTTACGTTAGTACTACATTATGCATTTAATGCTCGTAAATCTTCAGTTCGGGACATCTAAGAATATTGCGAATGAACAATAAAGGGAGCGATTAATTCAATCTTTAAGTACCAAGTAGAGTGATTACACACTTATAAGAAGAGATTTGCGTCTTACTGAACGCAAAGAAGTGGGCCTAAAATACCACCTTGGGGTACACTATGATGTCTCTAAAGTTCTCGTAGCTATCTTATTATTATTAAATTGGTTTCAATTCAGTTTTAAGATCACGTGTTGCAGAACAGTACAGTTAAGCATGTAGCCCGTGGCCTGTTGGGATCTTGTCCATTATAGAGTCCTCTTCTCTGCCTGTTCGCTCTGCTTCCAGTTTGAGATACTGTATAATAAGGTTAACGTCTTGTTGATTCCTTCCCAAAGGACTTGTACCTTGACGCAGTTCTAGTAATACTGGGACGGGTGGAATGGCTTGCGCGCTTCAATGATATAACGAGCCGAACCATAGGTGTAACCATATTGGAGGGGTTTAATCAAGTCCCTGGAAGGGGGCAGCAGCTCTTTCAGTAATCATAGTGGCAGAGATCGTGAGGGTTGGTATGGCACTGTGATACACACTACTGCGATGTGGAAGGCAACGGGAAACCACCACATTATTATATCCCTAGTACAGCGTACTTTAATTTATGATGATGGCACCTTCTGGAGTAAAATATTCCGGAGGTAAAATAGTCCCACATTCGGATCTCCGGGCGGGGACTGCTTCGGGGGGAGTCATCAGAAATGATAAGTGTAACATCTCACGAGTCGGAGCGTGGAATGTTAGAAGCATGAAACAAGTAGGGAAGTTAGAGAATTTGAAAATTGAGATGGATAGGTTAGCATTAGACGTAGTAGGTATCAGTGAAGTGCGATGGCCAGAAGCTGGAGACTTCTGGAGCGGAGATTTTAGAGTAATACACACAGGATCTGTAGGAGGAAATTCGGGAGTAGGAATTGTTATGCGGAAAAAAATAGGACAGAGTGTAGAAAATTTCTTACAGCAAAGTGACAGGGTAGTTATGGTTAGGTTAGATTCGAAACCTGTAAAAACAGTAATAATACAGGTATATATGCCCACTTCTAACTACAGTGACGAGGCCGTAGAGGCAGTTTATAGTGATATTGAATATGTGCTAGATTTTGTGGGAGGGCACGAAAATTTAATAATTACAGGAGATTTCAATGCAGTCGTAGGCACAGGGCGAGAGGGCGGAATAGTTGGCCCCTTTGGATTAGGCAATAGGAACGATAGGGGAGTTAGACTGATAGAGTTCTGCGATAAACATAACTTAACGGTCGCGAACACTCTATTTCACCATCATGTTAGGAGATGCTATACGTGGAAGATGCCAGGAGACTTAGGGAGATATCAAATAGATTACATTCTCGTTAGGCAAAGATTTAGAAATCAAGTTAGGGATTGTAGAAGTTATCCAGGAGCAGATATAGATAGTGATCACAACATAGTCGTTATGAAAGCCAATCTTAAATTTAAGATTTTGAAAAAAAGAAGCGGAAGAAGGTATCTTGACCCAGAGAAACTAAAAGATGATGATATGCGCAATAAGTTCGAGAAAAAGACAAACGAAGCACTAAAGGGCACGGGTGGAAATATTGTTAGGGACATAGAGGCAGAATGGAATTGCATTAAAAATAGTTTAGTTTCCTCAGCTAGGGATATTTTGGGTCATAAACAGAATGAAAGTAGGAAGCCCTGGATAACAAAACATATTGTGAGTCTAATAGAGGAAAGGCGAAAATATAAAAATAGGTTAGATGAAACAGGGAAACAAAGATATAAGGCGATCAAGTGGGAAATTATTCGGAAATGTAGGAAAGCGAAAGAGCAATGGATCGATAATAAATGCAAAGAAGTGGAAGATAAATTCGAAGTAGGAAAGACTGATGAAGCATATATAAAATAATTAGGAGAAATTTTAGAGAAATTGGATCTAGTACCAAAAACATTAGAAATGAGGCAGGAGATATCCTAATCGGAAGTGGGGAGAAGGCAGATAGGTGGAAAGAATATTTAGGAAACTTATATGCGGGACAGGAAGTGCAAGATATATTAGAAAGCGAAAGCAGTGTAGAGGGGGATAACCTAGGGAGTCCTATAATGAGAGAAGAGTTTGAGATAGCACTAAAAAGTTTAAGGAATAATAAAGCACCAGGTATAGATGGCTTGCAGGCAGAAATCTTAAAGTGCGCAGGTCAAGAGGTAATAGATCGTTTATTTAAATTAGTTAGTCGCATATACCTGACAGGCGAGATTCCAGAAGATTACAAACGGAACATCATAGTAGCTTTGCCAAAAAGAAAAGGCGCGGATAGATGCAAAAATTTTAGAACTATCAGTTTAACTTCCCATGCGTCAAAAATTTTAACTAGAATTGTGCAAAGAAGGATGGAGAAAAAGGCGGAAGAAATATTAGGAGAAGATCAGTTCGGATTTAGACGAAATAGAGGAACGCGCGAGGCCATTCTAGCTTTACGAGTAATTATAGAAAAAACGATAGAAAAGAGAAAGAGCGTCTATATAGGATTTGTAGATTTAGAAAAAGCCTTCGACAACGTAAAATGGGGGAAGATGTTCGAAGTGCTGAGAAAGGTAGGGATGAAATACAGGGACATAAGAATAATACATAATCTCTACAAAGAGCAAAAGGCAGTTATAGAATGTGAGCAGGAACAAAGGGAAGTAGATATCCGGAAGGGAGTGAGACAGGGATGTGCATTGTCACCTCTAGTTTTCAACTTATATATCGAAGATGCGATTAATATTGTTAAGGAAAGAACAGCCTCAGGGATCAATGTACAGGGCCAAACTATTAACATGCTCAGATTTGTGGATGATATAGCAGTGTTAGCATCTAGCAAAGAAGAATTAGGAGCGGCTTTGAATGAAATGGAAGCAGTTTTGACACAGGGCTTCGGCATGAAAATCAATAAAAAGAAAACTAAAATTTTGGTATGTAGGGGATGTGAAAATAGAACTAAAATGGAAATACAAATTGGAAATGAGAAGATAGAGGAGGTCGCGGATTTCTGCTACTTAGGAAGTAAAATAACTCAAGGCAGTAGGAGCACTAAAGATATAAAACAAAGAATGGCGCAGGGCCGAGTTGCGTTTAACAAAAAGAAACAACTGTTATGCTCGAGAACGGTTAATATAGAGACTAGGAAGAGACTCTTAACGTCGTATGTATGGAGTACGGCATTATACGGGTGCGAAACTTGGACAATAGGAGAAGCGGATAGAAAAAGAGTAGAAGCGTTTGAAATGTGGTGCTACAGACGCATGATGAAGATACCGTGGATAGATAAGGTTAGCAATAGGGAAGTATTAGAAAGAGTTGGGGAAAAGCGAAAGGTATGGAAAACAATAAAGAGTAGGAGAGATAGGATGGTAGGACACCTTCTAAGACACGAAGGAATAGTTCGTGACATACTAGAGTCAGAGATAGGAATAAAAAGAGGTAGGGGTAGGCCTAGATTAGACTACTGCTCTCAAATAGTTAGGGATGTAGGATGTTCTACTTTTAGGGAAATGCGTAGGTTAGCTCAGGATAGAAAAGAATGGAGGTACGCATCCAACCAGTCTTCGGACTGAGAACCTTATGATGATGTCTTGTTGATTTTTGAAGCACTGATGGATGGAATCGAGGAGTATAGTGCCTATTGCTTCTATCAAGGGGTTTGAATTATGTTATGCAAGCCTCTAGTAGGTAAATGTTGAGTATATTCTGGGGAGTTGGAACAGAAAAAACTCATCTGGAGTTTTTGAAGGTAGGCTATAACATTTTCATATCTTAAATTTGGTTGCCTAAAATAGTTGGTACTCATATTGTATTAGGTTTATTTGCTTACGTTTTGTGTCCACTATCACATGTCTTAGTCAGGTAGAATTGTCATCAACTTAAATTCTTCCGTGTAAGATGCTTCCATATGTTCATTTGTTTATTTCGTGAGGACGTTTGACCCTGGCAGTCTGTCTGTCAATCCTCAGCCGGCAATCTTTGAAGTTCTCTTTCATTGGCGTGCATGTGGGGATTAGTTTATCTTCTTCGTATTCTCTTCTTTATGTCATTATCGCTTCTTTTCCTTTACTTCTACTTTGATGGCTTACCTCCGCCCTTAGTACGGTATGCCTGTCGCATTTGACTTTATTGTAGGTCTCTTTTCTGTCGTAATGTCTTCTTGCGCATCGCTCCTTCTTGTGACGCGACGTCACTGTCCTATTTTTCCCAAGATCATCTCTTGTAGCGCGGTTCGTTTCTCTTTTGGTTTATGACTGTTATAGTGCATAGTTGGTGATTGACAGAATTTTTCTAATTCGATTATTGCGTATTTTGTGCATCAAGTTTCTTGGATTTAGTCTTTCACCAGCATAAAGGAGCGTTCGAATTTTGTGTTTGCTACGTTTATAGTGTATTTAGTTCGACGATTCCTCCGATTTTTCGGGATTGCAGTGCACGTGGTCAACTCCAATTTTCTGGAAACCCTCTCAAGGTGAGCCATCCTCCTGTTTTATCTATCTCTGTAGCCTTCTTCATCATTCGTGATTCTATTGTGTCTTTTCTTCGAATATTTTAGGGTTTTTCCACCCGGGGTATAAATAACTTAAACCTCCCCTGCTGGAGCGGCTTTCGTCCTGGTATAGCTGCCATCCGACGCTATTTTAGGAGCCTGCTGCCTGTACCTGGACTTCTGTGACTCCAGGAAGTGGAAATCTTACCTAAGTTATACATAAGGTCAGATTTTTCCATATTGTTCCGGTGGCGTCCTGCTATTGGTTCCGTGTAGCTGTAGCGGAGTGCCCAGCTGTTTTGTGTAGCCCGTCGCGGCGTATCGTAACAAACTTTCAGTTTTGTATTTATGTACAGATTTCCTTCTCGTCGTTCGTTCTTCTGGTGTGTGGAGTCGCGATTGAATTATCGATTTACGCTATTAAATTTTGTTTTACATTTTTGTATTTCATTCACTACATTAGTGCCTTTTGTATTTAATCATTTAGCTTATTTAATTATTTTTGACTTGGTCTATTCAAATTTCAAATTGATTTTGTAAAATCGTAATCGCCGTGCTTGAGTCGCGTTTTGTTTATTTTCTTGTACGTGTGTACGACTTTCGGGTGAACTTGCGTCAGCGAAGCTTCGTCGCCGTACGTCATCGCGTCGTCCGCGTCTGACTTCATTTCGGGTTTTTTGCCCTGTACGCCGATTTGGGTCACGGCATTGCGACCCTATTTTTTCTTGGTCATTGTATAACTTTGCATATTATTTTTGTTGCACTTGCACTTGCAATTTTCATTTTTCAGATATTCACACTTATTTTCATATTAGATTATATTAGTGATCATCATCATAAGGTTCTCAGTCCGAAGACTGGTTGGACGCGTACCTCCATTCTTTTCTATCCTGAGCTAACCTACGCATTTCCCTAAAAGTAGAACATCCTACATCCCTAACTATTTGAGAGCAGTAGTCTAATCTAGGCCTACCCCTACCTCTTTTTATTCCTATCTCTGACTCTAGTATGTCACGAACTATTCCTTCGTGTCTTAGAAGGTGTCCTACCATCCTATCTCTCCTACTCTTTATTGTTTTCCATACCTTTCGCTTTTCCCCAACTCTTTCTAATACTTCCCTATTGCTAACCTTATCTATCCACGGTATCTTCATCATGCGTCTGTAGCACCACATTTCAAACGCTTCTACTCTTTTTCTATCCGCTTCTCCTATTGTCCAAGTTTCGCACCCGTATAATGCCGTACTCCATACATACGACGTTAAGAGTCTCTTCCTAGTCTCTATATTAACCGTTCTCGAGCATAACAGTTGTTTCTTTTTGTTAAACGCAACTCGGCCCTGCGCCATTCTTTGTTTTATATCTTTAGTGCTCCTACCGTCTTGAGTTATTTTACTTCCTAAGTAGCAGAAATCCGCGACCTCCTCTATCTTCTCATTTCCAATTTGTATTTCCATTTTAGTTCTATTTTCACATCCCCTACATACCAAAATTTTAGTTTTCTTTTTATTGATTTTCATGCCGAAGCCCTGTGTCAAAACTGCTTCCATTTCATTCAAAGCCGCTCCTAATTCTTCTTTGCTAGATGCTAACACTGCTATATCATCCGCAAATCTGAGCATGTTAATAGTTTGGCCCTGTACATTGATCCCTGAGGCTGTTCTTTCCTTAACAATATTAATCGCATCTTCGATATATAAGTTGAAAACTAGAGGTGACAATGCACATCCCTGTCTCACTCCCTTCCGGATATCTACTTCCCTTTGTTCCTGCTCACATTCTATAACTGCCTTTTGCTCTTTGTAGAGATTATGTATTATTCTTCTGTCCCTGTATTTCATCCCTACCTTTCTCAGCACTTCGAACTTCTTCCCCCATTTTACGTTGTCGAAGGCTTTTTCTAAATCTACAAATCCTATATAGACGCTCTTTCTCTTTTCTATCGTTTTTTCTATAATTACTCGTAAAGCTAGAATGGCCTCGCGCGTTCCTCTATTTCGTCTAAATCCGAACTGATCTTCTCCTAATATTTCTTCCGCCTTTTTCTCCATCCTTCTTTGCACAATTCTAGTTAAAATTTTTGACGCATGGGAAGTTAAACTGATAGTTCTAAAATTTTCGCATCTATCCGCGCCTTTTCTTTTTGGCAAAGCTACTATGATGTTCCGTTTGTAATCTTCTGGAATCTCGCCTGTCAGGTATATGCGACTAACTAATTTAAATAAACGATCTATTACCTCTTGACCTGCGCACTTTAAGATTTCTGCCTGCAAGCCATCTATACCTGGTGCTTTATTATTCCTTAAACTTTTTAGTGCTATCTCAAACTCTTCTCTCATTATAGGACTCCCTAGGTTATCCCCCTCTACACTGCTTTCGCTTTCTAATATATCTTGCACTTCCTGTCCCACATATAAGTTTCCTAAATATTCTTTCCACCTATCTGCCTTCTCCCCACTTCCGATTAGGATATCTCCTGCCTCATTTCTAATGTTTTTGGTACTAGATCCAATTTCTCTAAAATTTCTCCTGATTATTTTATATGCTTCATCAGTCTTTCCTACTTCGAACTTATCTTCCACTTCTTTGCATTTATTATCGATCCATTGCTCTTTCGCTTTCCTACATTTCCGAATAATTTCCCACTTGATCGCCTTATATCTTTGTTTCCCTATTTCATCTAACCTATTTTTATATTTTCGCCTTTCCTCTATTAGACTCACAATATGTTTTGTTATCCAGGGTTTCCTACTTTCATTCTGTTTATGACCCAAAATATCCCTAGCTGAGGAAACTAAACTATTTTTAATGCAATTCCATTCTGCCTCTATGTCCCTAACAATATTAGTGAATTCGATCATAATTACATTATACGTTTATACTTGGGCCGCCCAACAGACGGAGTGATCACTCTGCAAGAACGTGCTCTAGCGGGGGCCAATATTAATTTATGACGACCGAATTGGAGTGATGCGACTTCGTTGGGTCTAAAGAAAGCGCATCACTGCGGTTCGGTTGTCCTAAATTGATAGTGGTCCCGCCTAGAGCACGTTCTTGGAGGGTGACCACTCCGTCTGTTCGGCGGCCCAAGTATAATTTTGAGTGTTTTGTTTCTTTTATTGTCTACTATCACGTATCTTTTCGTGATTTTGGTTTATAAGTGGAGTCGAGGTAGTGTGATTTGGAAAATCACGTGGCGCCCTCGGTTAATATCTTTTTTTGTTGCTTGGCCCACCCCTACTCTCCGTTTAGGCTGGCCGCGCTGCCTCTATCTGTAAGGACCTATTGTAGTTTGTTATTTAGTATTTGTAACGTCATTTTGGCACGTTATAAGGCACCGACTACAACATTACTGTCTCCTATTCGAGATTCGAAATCTTCTGGGGTTGCAGAAAGAGTGAACTGAAATGCACAACGATATACGGTAAATATCAAAATCTGTAATGCTTTAAATCAATCCCTACTGATCTAAATGAAGAGGATGCAACAGAAGACAGAAGGAATAGTAGGAGAAGATCAGTTCGGATTTGGACGAAGTAGAAGAACGCGCGAGGAAGTTAAATTTAACAAAAAGAAACAATTGTTATGCTCGGGAACGGTTAATGTAGAAATTCGGAAGAGACGTATGTATGGAGTACGACATTGTAAGGGTGCGAAACTTGGATAATAGGAGAAGCGGATTGAAAAAGAATAGAAGCGTTTGAAATGTGGTGCTACAGGCGCATAATGAAGATACCGTGGATAGATAAGGTTAGCAATAGGGAGGTATTAGAAAGAGTTGGGGAAAAGTGAAAGGTAGGGATAAATAGAGGCCCAGATTAGACTACTGCTCTCAGATAGTTAGGGATGTAGGATGTTCTGCTTTTAGGTTAGCTCAGGATAGGAAAGGATGGAGGCACTCGTCCAACCAGTCTTCGGACTGAGAATTTTATGATAACGACGAAAAGCAATCTTACAGTTCCTTTGTGTTTATTTACTTTACGCAGAATGAGATTTGTGAGAAAAGGAACCGCTGATAACTGAAATTAAGTGATTTGAATTTAAATTGAAAACGTAAGGAACCGCTACTATTTATTATAACAGCCATGGCAAAAATAACCAGGGTCTCCTATCTGTGTCTTTTGTTATTTGCACTGTTATCCGATTTCACACCTTGAGGGCTTGTATTGGGCCATAAATTTGATTTAAATCGGGAGCCTGTTATTAAAATTATTGTTATGGGCGTGCCTAATCGTCGTCATCATCTTGCAGATGGGTATTACTTTTAGATTTCCCATGAAAACTTAATTTGCAAGTAACAGTCAACGTTATTTCTATCACACAAATTATTCCATTGGAAAACATTACCTATGAAGTTAATCCCACTATCCCTTTTTCTGGATATCCTTGTACATAGAGGGCCAGACAATATTCTTGGGTCTGAGTGGTATGGGTGCGAAACTTGGACGATAGGGGAAGTGGATAAGAAAAAATTATAACCATTTAAATGTGGTGCATGGCACTAGAGACGCATGATGATGGTAATAAGGAGGCTTTCGAAAGGGTTAGGAAAAAATAATAATTTAGCCTTCTAGTAGTGACTTTGTGTTTTTTTCTTTTCTTGCGAGGAAGGCCGGTTAATGTATGTTCACACCTAATAACATGGAAATCTTTGTATCATTATTTATTGTTAGTTACCTGATTTAAAAACCGGTATAGCTGATTCTCTTAAAAACCTGTTGATAATTTCAAGGAGGCATGAAAATATTTAAAATTCACTAACCACATACCATCTGGACTATGCCTTTTAGTGTTGTATAAAAGATGAATCGCTGTAGCTATATTTTAACAATATTAATAGTAAACTTGCCCTTACTAAATCTGTTGGGACGACATAAGGGAAATATAAATAGGTGTCATTTGACCATTAAGACGTGAGTAAATAAGCATATCAAGTTTTCCAAAAAAAGTGGCAAAAACCGCTGTGTGAAGCAATTGCACTCGAGTAAACTAAGTTGGGGCCTGCCTCAAGCAATACTTTCTTACTTTGTTCCCAATTCAACTACACATTTGCCAAATTACTTACACATCTACTTACCTAATCAATTAAAGAGAAATCTCTTTTAATGAAAGCACTTATAGAGGAATTTTAGGTACCAGCTGTTTTACTATTACTGATTGTTTCGCGGAAAATAAATGACCTGTCTTCAATTTATCAGGTAGTAGATAGTTGAATTCAAATTGAAGATGATAACATGTATTATTTCTAAATTGCTTGAAAGGGAAAAGCACGCGTCTGCAATTGTCGAGAGAAACTGCTTTGTCAGAAGGTGCAGTTGGCTATTATTCCCGCCCATTGTGTGTTAAATTTAAAATCGAGTGAATGTCATTGTCAGAAGTATTCTGTGAAACACTTTGGTACCTATGTATCTTTGTTGAAAATATCAAATGCTATCTCTAATAATCGACGGAATTCTACGTCACTTCAAAGTGCAGTTAGCAAATAATTGACAGAATTTTTAGAAAACTTACTCAAAGTAAAGAAAATTCGACAGAAGTTGATAGGAGTTTAAATCAGGGTTTACTCGAAAACAGAGCACCGAAAGGATTCGGGGTGCTTTTGGGAACGAAGCCTCGTCAGATAGTACTGTCCAGCATATTTAAGTTGGCGAGGGGTGGGGTTGCGACGGGATAGCGCCTGCCACAGCTTGCATCTAACTCAGCGCAACAGTTGTGTGGACTTTCCTTTAGTTTCTGGCTAAACTAAGTCTCATTTACACACATGTGATTGGGGATCCGTTTCCGGCCAGGTCAGGTCAGGTCGACGAGCGAAGCTGGCTGATGTGTTGTAAGCTGCAGCCTTGTAACTTGAATTTCAAATATACTTAGTACATTAAACTAAATAATCCGTTTATTTTACTACCAAACAATACCCTACAACACCGTTTACAAGAAAGACGGACGAACACTATTAATAATTAATTTGTTAAAATGATTCCATCTACAAGAGATAAATCCATCTAAAAATACAGAACGTAAAAATATGGGTTTAAGTTTCTTAACTTTAAACTATACATATTAGTCATTTTCACATCATCATAGCATTTGCAAATAAATATAATAATAATAAAATAAATAAATAAATAAAATAATAATAATAAAAAATCAGATTAACAAAAATAACCTCCCGTTTGTTACTGGTAAACTTCGATGGTATCCAGAGAATTTGGTGTGTCGTTTTCATTTATGGGATTGCAGTCAAATCGAAAACGAACCACTTGCATATTAATTAATATATAGGGTGATTTATACCAGGGGGCGAAAAATTAAAATTAGGGTTCAGAGCCTCAAATGAAGTAAAAAATGTCATATGAAGATATTCCGCAAATACTTCGTATAAAAGTTATGCTCGTTCAAAGATGGAGGCTATTAAATTAGGTTTTCAATTTTTTCTCAATTTTTGAGGAAGATATAAAAAGGAATTTTGGCACATGAACGAAGCATTTCCGGACACACCTTCATATGACATTTTTCGCTTAATTTGTGGCTCTGAACCCTAATTTTAATTTTTCGCCCCTGGTATAAACCACCCTGAATATAATTATTAAAAATGTCAAGAGGAAGAGGCGCTCCGGGGGCTGTAATAAGCGAGAAAATTAAATATCGAACAAGACAATGGGCGAACCAAACCTTGCCTAGTTAGGGATGGGGCGATTTTTTTTCTTTAAAACAGCCGTTTTTTATTTTTTGGAACGCCATGGGAAACTCCGAGGGCAGAGTTTCTTACTCGTGGACTGCCAGCTTCGACTTAACTCTTCACTTTCCTCCATCTTCCTCCACACCAGGTCTCCCCGGAGCACTTGATACGCGTCATTTTTTATTATATATTTTATTATCTCCTCTTCATCTTCATGCGTGTAACTGTATGGTCCTTTTGCTACATTTATTGAATCAAATAAAAATTTACAATAGTGAATGGTAAAATATTGTGTGGTTTTACTTATACACTTGCTGCTAGTTTCCTCTTCCTTATGATGGGCCGTACCCGTACTTGATAAAATAACATTAATTAACTAAAAATAAAATTAATTATTTAAAAATGACGATTAAAGTGGGTGTTCAATCTATTATCAACTATTAATATTACAAAATGATTAACAACATTATGAAATAACAAAAGGAAACCTACAAAACAATGCTGAATTGTTACAATTTAATTGTTTTCGTTTCTAATCAATTAAACTGTCAATATTCCATGGCTAACTCATTTTCTTTGCGAGTTTTTGTTTCTACTTTAAACTTGTTTATTTCGAAAAATACGTCAATATCATAATGTGGCATATCATTGAATTCGTAATTTCAGCCACTATCCAACAACGTATGGGGAGCCATTTAAAAATGAACGAAATCAAGACTATCGATAACGACAATTATCAAAAAAGATGCACCTTAAAAAATTAGGTTGACGTGTCCGAGCGTTTTTTCCAGAAATGATTCCTGATTTTTTTATAGAATTAGTTCCAGACTTTTTACTCACACTGTAGATATTCAAATATTCCAATCAACAAAAAAAATGTTTTTATTTACTGAAAATTTTGTTTAAAATGTCGAGTTGACAAAAAAATTACCAAGCTTTAGAAGTGTTTAGAAAACTTGACCAATTATTTTAATTTGTTTTATTCTAGGGAAAGGAGATTATGTACGTAATACCAATCAACATTTTCCAGATTTAAATAATGTTGAGATTTTGGACTCTGAAGTTAATAAATTATAAAAAAAGTTATTCTTCGAAATGTTTCATATTAACAAACGTACCACAGTTACGAATAGTAAAATCGACACCCAAAGTCTTATAAAGCTTGGTAATTTTTTTTTGTCATCTCGATATTTTAAACAAAATTTTCAGTATTTTTTTTGTTAATTTGGACTATTTGACACACCGATGGCACACCTGTATAAATTGAAAACCATCAGAGGACCTAAAATAAATGCCTACTACAAAATATAAAACTCAAAACCGACTCTTTAAATCTTTCCTGCCATACCTAGATACGCAAATTTATGTTGATATAAATATTCAAAATAATTCGAAAGGCTGAGAAAAAGCCCACACAATAAAAGAAATCCAACTTTTTGCACAAGCCCATGTTTTTAACTACGACGATAATTTCAGAATTTGTCTTAGATTTCTACCATGCCAACCTAAATTATTCTCCTGATAAATAATTTACATCGCTCAATTATTTGGGACTCGTTCTTTGAAAACACTCTACGGATTTAGATCGATTCGTAAAAATCGGTCAGCAATTTTTGAGATGTGGAAATAAGATTCATAGTAAACGCATCGTAAATTCTATTCTTAAATGATATTTCAAATATGTACCTCACTTTTTAAAACATATACGGCAAAAAATAACACGCAATTTATTTAAACTCACCTTATTCAATAAGTCTTCTTTTCGTGCAACAAGTTTTCTTTTCACACTAATATTTGCCAGCATCCGTCACAGATTAGAGACTTATGCGTATATAGGTATGGTTTTCTACAAACGGCTAAGTGCTTATGCGCATGTCACGGCCTAATTTTTCCTATGTTCAGCGTTGCCAACTCTACGTATTTTTGCGTAGATCTACGTACTTTAGGCCTTTTTCGCAAGTCTACGAACTTTCAGTCCCAGAATCTACGTACTTTTTACAAAATATTTCATTCTTTTTTCATTCTACTTCCACATAAGTCTATGGTCCACAGAGCTATTCTGGTGCCTGGTGAGTAAAATATGACGTGTCGATTGGTAGTTTGTGAACGAAACGTTTCGTTCATTCTGTCTTTTTGAATTTGTGCTCGAAAAAACATAACCTGTAGCTACTTCGTTTTCGTTCTTTGTTTGTAATTTATTATTTTTCAGCTTCCTGTTCAATTCAATGTTTAATTTAATTGATAGTTATGGAAATAAGCAGTAACAGTGAACAAAACAAACAAAAATATTCCTCCTTTGTGGGAAAAAGACAAAAGTATTCAGGTTGGGTTCAGAAAAGTAGCAAAGGGGACTACTATTTTTATTGCAATTTAAGTTAAAATAAAAAATATGTAGATCTACGAACTTTTCATGTGCAATTTTTACTAATTCTACGTACTTTTCTAGTCTGTCCTACGTCTTTTCCAAAATACGAGTTGGCAACACTGCCTATGTTGCTCATAGTGCGATTGTCGTATCCGAAACGTCTTTTTCATCATCAAGCCTTCAGTATAATAACGATCTTGATGGCCTTAGATGAATAAAAGGATATAATTTGGAAGTGGTTGTAGAAATACAAGAGAACGAAGGATGAATTGCTCTCCAGGATGAGTTCTGAAGACATCTTCTGACCAAACTGACTTACATTAATGCACTCAAATGTTACTCAAGCATGCATAAATTACTGTTTAAAAAAAGCATAGAAGCTTTGTTTCCCTTTAACAAATTAATACGTCTGTATTATTATTCTGTATTGTTACTATTGCGTACACCATAAATCTAGGTAGAAACCAGGCAGATTACACTTTCAGATCAATTAATCATGTAATTAACTGCTTGTTCTAGATATATCAGAACAGAAAACCGTTCTGATATTAATTAGCGCTGAAATTTGAATAAAAATAAAAAACGCGCAAATAAATTGCAGTTATTGTTAACAGACAATAGCTGTGTCTTTTTTTATTCAAACCATTGAATATCTTGACCATGCGGCACCTAATAGACGAGGTAGGCATATCTCTACAAGTAGATACGAGGTTTTCCAACTTATAGAACTTACATTATTATCTTGAGAATTTATACTGATTTGTGGCCTCTTTTGATATCAGTTTTATGTATTTATGTTGTGTTAAACTTAAGAAATAGGCTTAAAATCTTGTGGATGCCAATGCTCGCCGTTTGGCTAAGAATAAAACCACATACCAAAAGTGCATCAAGCGGTATAATCGAATTGCAGAATTTTATATCGAAATTCGTCCGCGCATGAAATTTAAAGTCAATTATTAGCTCATTATGTATCATTTTTATACTGTTACCTAATAATGGGTTGGCAGCAATTTCGGTATGAATTTGATTCGTGCTACAGTGTATGGATAATGATGTTCGCGATGGAGTGTTATGATAATTTCAATACTGCATATGATTTTTACTTGAGCTGGTAATAACCCGACACTAGGTGGTTAGACTAAGTAATAAATAATATATGTTTATTTTATGATAATCAAATCATAAATAGGTGAATTCTAGTTTTAATGTGGTACTCAGAATATTTAATGACAGCAGAACCGTAAGCTTAACAATTGGCAAATGATATATAATTATATCACAAAATGCAAATAAGACTAATATACACTATGATGAAGCACAAAAGTAAACATTGTAGTACCTGTATCCAGGGCCGATTCTCGACATGCGGCCGCCCCGTGCACGAAAATGTATTCGCTGCCCCTGCTCTTTGTCTTGTATGGCAAAATTACCTATATTATGAACAAAATAAAGCGCCATTCCATAAGTTTCAATTCTTTTTATTATAGTCAGAGATAGGAATAAAAAGAGGTAGGGGTAGGCCGAAGCCGAACGATAGTACAAGCCAGAATGTAGCGCGTGGAGCACTGCTGTGACGTCACAGCCGTGGACGGATCGCTTAGTCGGGAAGCAAGTTGCTCTAATTCGATACCCTCTGCACAACTCGAACACACAAAAATATGAAGCCGATTCTTATGTAAAATGACCTGCCAGATTCGAATTTTGAGGTCACGAGAAGATCGGGAATTGCGAAAATGCCGGAAAATCGATTTTTCCTGAACTTTCCTAAATCAATTTTCGACTACTTTTAATACTTTTCTTGTTGTATTTCAGCAACGAAAAGAGTTAGAGATCTGTTTTTTTCATGGAATATACATTGAAGTGTGTTGATCATCACAGTGTACTCACGTTGCCTCTAAAACTTTCCAATTTTATGAAAAAAAAATGTTTAATTGCTAGACCACAAATTTGTGTAATGTATTTTTCATGTACTGGGTAAGTAATCTTATTTTTCGGAATTCACATATACATATGCGAGACCAAATACGAACAAAGGCTCGAAATTATTTTTGGTGGAGAAACGAAACATTAATATTGTTTCTGAAAAAAGTTACGGCGAGTTGAATAAACATAAATAATTTGTGCGCGCTAGCCGCACTGATACGTTGATAGGTAGCGACATAAGTGTTCGCGTCCTTTTATGCATGATAAAAACGTTTTGTTGTATTATTAGTAATTTATTAGTAATTGCAATCAGTAATTAATACGTAATACGTTGCACATTAAGTTGTGGCGGTGCAGTCTCTAAGATGAAGAGATCTGAATGTCGTAAGTGATGTCATTCAATATTGAAGAGTTTACATTCTGAATCCGGTAGTTTTCTGATATCAGCAATAGGTATTTTCTTGAATCAGTTGCAGAGTAGGTACAAATACGAAAGAATATATAAAAAATGTTGGGTCTTGTTTTAGAAGGGCTTTTACTAACAGACTTGAGTAAAAGTAAAGCAAAAATTGTGATACTGAAAATCGTTGGCAATCATATCAACGCAATTATCAAAGAAAAAACCTCGGATTTTATGTAATATTGGATCGTCATTAAGTTCCTTCGCTTTCTTAAAAATTTCATTTTGTCTCTCGAAAGTACCAACAAGTAAAAGTTTATGATTATTACCCTTAGGATCACGTATTTCCGACAATGTTTTCTACTATATTTTTTAGTTTTGTTCTTGATGCGGAGTGCGGCTCATTTAATATTATTACATAATGTTTACATATGTACATATGGAGTTTAAATTCTGTGGGTTTTTAATGTTAAGCGTTTGTTCAAAATAGGAAAATATGGTATTATACCTTTCAGGTATATTCTCTTAATAAAAATTTCAAAAGTCCAATAGTTGTTATTCAATATGTTGGTAGATTATAGCATTTTTTCCACGCCGCGAACGCCAATCGTCTATACCGAGTTGGCCACGATTACTACGTCACGGCCGCTACATTCTGGCTTGATTTATCGTTAGGCTTCGGGTAGGCCCAGATTAGACCACTGCTCTCAAATAGTTGAGGGTGTAGGATGTTCTACTTTTAGGGAAAAGCGTAGGTAAGCTCGGTATGGGAGAGGATGGAGGTTCGCGTCCAACCAGTCTTCGGACTGAGAACTTTATGATGATATTTATTTAAAATATAAGTACCATTTACTACTTATTTACAAATCAACTATTTACCGTAATATAAAGTATCGTACAACGTTTTATATACTATCAATGTGACCACAACGATTATATTCTGAAATAATTAGTAAACGAGAAATTAAAATGGCACAAATGTCATAGCAGAAAAAAATTATTGTATTAAATAATGATATTTTATATTTTAGGTGGCTTTTCTTGGTTTAGCGGTGGCAAAATTATCTATGAATTTTCAAGCTTTCCCAAAATTCCTATTCTAACGAAATTATGGCTAAATTTGATAGCCTTTTCTCTGCGCCATTGATGTTCTCAAGTCATCATAAGGTTCTCAGTCCGAAGACTGGTTGGACGCGTACCTCCATTCTTTTCTATCCTGAGCTAACCTACGCATTTCCCTAAAAGTAGAACATCCTACATCCCTAACTATTTGAGAGCAGTAGTCTAATCTAGGCCTACCCCTACCTCTTTTCATTCCTATCTCTGACTCTAGTATGTCGCGAACTATTCCTTCGTGTCTCAGAAGGTGTCCTACCATCCTATCTCTCCTACTCTTTATTGTCTTCCATACCTTTCGCTTTTCCCCAACTCTTTCTAATACTTCCCTATTGCTAACCTTATCTATCCACGGTATCTTCATCATGCGCCTGTAGCACCACATTTCAAACGCTTCTACTCTTTTTCGATCCGCTTCCCCTATTGTCCAAGTTTCGCACCCGTATAATGCCGTACTCCATACGTACGACTTTAAGAGTCTCTTCCTAGTCTCTATATTAACCGTTCTCGAGCATAATAGTTGTTTCTTTTTGTTAAACGCAACTCGGCCCTGCGCCATTCTTTGTTTTATATCTTTAGTGCTCCTACCGTCTTGAGTTATTTTACTTCCTAAGTAGCAGAAATCCGCGACCTCCTCTATCTTCTCATTTCCTATTTGTATTTCCATTTTAGTTCTATTTTCACACCCCCTACATACCAAAATTTTAGTTTTCTTTTTATTGATTTTCATGCCGTAGCCCTGTGTCAAAACTGCTTCCATTTCATTCAAAGCCGCTCCTAATTCTTCTTTGCTAGATGCTAACACTGCTATATCATCCGCAAATCTGAGCATGTTAATAGTTTGGCCCTGTACATTGATCCCTGCGGCTGTTCTTTCCTTAACAATATTAATCGCATCTTCGATATATAAGTTGAAAACTAGAGGTGACAATGCACATCCCTGTCTCACTCCCTTCCGGATATCTACTTCCCTTCGTTCCTGCTCACATTCTATAACTGCCTTTTGCTCTTTGTAGAGATTATGTATTATTCTTCTGTCCCTGTATTTCATCCCTACCTTTCTCAGCACTTCGAACATCTTCCCCCATTTTACGTTGTCGAAGGCTTTTTCTAAATCGACAAATCCTATATAGACGCTCTTTCTCTTTTCTATGGTTTTTTCTATAATTACTCGTAAAGCTAGAATGGCCTCGCGCGTTCCTCTATTTCGTCTAAATCCGAACTGATCTTCTCCTAATATTTCTTCCGCCTTTTTCTCCATCCTTCTTTGCACAATTCTAGTTAAAATTTTTGACGCATGAGAAGTTAAACTGATAGTTCTAAAATTTTCGCATCTATCCGCGCCTTTCCTTTTTGGCAAAGCTACTATGATGTTCCGTTTGTAATCTTCTGGAATCTCGCCTGTCAGGTATATACGACTAACTAATTTAAATAAACGATCTATTACCTCTTGACCTGCGCACTTTAAGATTTCTGCCTGCAAGCCATCTATACCTGGCGCTTTATTATTCCTTAAACTTTTCAGTGCTAGCTCAAACTCTTCTCTCATTATAGGACTCCCTAGGTTATCCCCCTCTACACTGCTTTCGCTTTCTAATATATCTTGCACTTCCTGTCCCGCATATAAGTTTCCTAAATATTCTTTCCACCTATCTGCCTTTTCCCCGCTTCCGATTAGGATATCTCCTGCCTCATTTCTAATGTTTTTGGTACTAGATCCAATTTCTCTAAAATTTCTCCTAATTATTTTATATGCTTCATCAGTCTTTCCTATTTCGAACTTATCTTCCACTTCTTTGCATTTATTATCGATCCATTGCTCTTTCGCTTTCCTACACTTCCGAATAATTTCCCACTTGATCGCCTTATATCTTTGATTCCCTATTTCATCTAACCTATTTTTATATTTTCGCCTTTCCTCTATTAGACTCACAATATGTTTTGTTATCCAGGGTTTCCTACTTTCATTCTGTTTATGACCCAAAATATCCCTAGCTGAGGAAACTAAACTATTCTTAATGCAATTCCATTCTGCCTCTATGTCCCTAACAATATTTCCACCCGCCCCCTTTAGTACTTCGTTTGTCTTTTTCTCGAACTTATCGCGCATATCATCATCTTTTAGTTTCTCTGGGTCAAGATACCTTCTTCCGCTTCGTTTTTTCAAAATCTTAAATTTAAGATTAGCTTTCATAACGACTATGTTGTGATCACTATCTATATCTGCTCCTGGATAACTTCTACAATCTCTAACTTGATTTCTAAATCTTTGCCTAACGAGAATGTAATCTATTTGATATCTCCCTAAGTCTCCTGGCATCTTCCACGTATAGCATCTCCTAACATGATGGTGAAATAGAGTGTTCGCGACCGTTAAGTTATGTTTATCGCAGAACTCTATCAGTCTAACTCCCCTATCGTTCCTATTGCCTATTCCAAAGGGGCCAACTATTCCGCCCTCTCGCCCTGTGCCTACGACTGCATTGAAATCTCCTATAATTATTAAATTTTCGTGCCCTCTCACAAAATCTATCACATATTCAATATCACTATAAACTGCCTCTACGGCCTCATCACTGTAGTTAGAAGTGGGCATATATACCTGTATTATTACTGTTTTTACAGGTTTCGAATCTAACCTAACCATAACTACCCTGTCACTTTGCTGCAAGAAATTTTCTACACTCTGCCCTACTTTTTTCCGCATAACAATTCCTACTCCCGAATTTCCTCCTACAGATCCTGTGTGTATTACTCTAAAATCTCCGCTCCAGAAGTCTCCAGCTTCTGGCCATCGCACTTCACTGATACCTACTACGTCTAATGTTCTCAAGTACGTTCGTATTAATTTTAGTTTAGAAAATGATCTTTCACTATAAGCAATACTGACCGGTAACGTTAAATATATCCTGAGAGCAATAAAAAATTTGAAAATGAGGCAGTTAGATCATTGCAAATTGTAAATTCAAGCTATTGTAATTGTGGTCGAATCAGGGAATATGTATGTGTAATGATTTCGGTGTGCCATTCATTAGCATTAATTTTATCTGTAAAATCATCATTTTCAACTTTTAAAAGGTAGGTACCTAATTCAAATCTAGCCATTTTTTTACTATATTTTCATTTGATAAGGGATTAAAATTACAAACTAGTAAAAAATAATACAAATTATTAAAATCTCTCAATAATTCGAATCTTTCATTCAACGATGTTAGCATATGATGAAGGGTGAAATAAAATTCTATTTTAACCTCATTTCTTGTATCTACAATAGGATCATCTTCACATTTATAGTGAAAGTGAGCTGTAGTTTTCCTCAAACTAGAACTAAACTCTGCAACAATTTGCGATTTTTGTCAACGTATTTGACTTCATTAATTCTTCTTTTAGGTGGCTATACTTGGGCCGCCCAACAGACGGAGTGATCACCCTGCAAGAACGTGCTCTAGCGGGGCCTACGTTAATTTATGACGACCGAATTGGAGTGATGCGACTTCGTTGGGTCTAAAGAAAGCGCATCACTGCGGTTCTGTCGCCCTAAATTGATAGTGGTCCCGTCTAGAGCTCATGTTTGCATGGTGATCACTGTGTCTGTTCGGCGGCCCAAGTATAATCAAGTTGTAGGATATTGCAAAATTTTTACAACGACATTAACTTTTGTTACAAAGTCATGCGATACCACATGACAAAACGGGGTATGCCAACTTAAAGGTCTTGATTTTCTTCGACAAAGATAGCGCCATATTTTTTGCCGTTTTGGTTCTTGGGAATAAGTTTCTGACAATTCGATTAATGCGTTGCAAAATTTACCGTATTCTAAACTTAATGGTGCGACGACTTTAATCCCACTTTCCTTTGGGAGTACCTATTAACAATTTTACGATTTATTAATTTTTCTCATCGAAATGGAGCGCTTAAAAATATATAAATTTCTTACATCAAGTCAACAAAGCTCACAATTTCGTCTGTTATTCTTGCATTTACTACCAAATTTAACGTGTGAGCAGAACATGGTATAAATATGCTCTTGGATTAATATTTAATAAAATTTGTTTTATTGTTTATGCTTGACCACTTGTGTTTTGTAAATTTAAGTCTAAACTCGGCCCATATAACTTTCACCATTCTTGCACCGGTAAAATCTTTTATTGATTCGAAACCTAAAAAATTCATATCTTTTAACTTGACCGGGTGTACCCTCGAATATTCTGAACAAGAAGGTTCCCTGTATTTTAAATCTCAATGTTAACCGTGGTATAATTTTTTAAAAATAAACTAAAACTGACCCAAACATATATATTCTATCCATGGATAGAGGATATCCTCTATCCATGATTCTATCCCAGGCAAAAAATGTCGCTATTACAGTTCCTCGAAAACATCTGGAAACAATTCCCTCGCATGTGCAAGTCACACCCTTAAAATGTTAAAATACATCATTCAATAAATAAGTGTCAAACGTCAATACCACCTAGGCGGTACTGGCGAACTGGATCTTCATGAAATTGTTCTCGAACTCGAACATTCATAAAAATATTATTTTTTAAAATTTTTGTTCTTAATTCTTAACTGTACTTTTTCGTCGTCCGGCCGCCCTCTAACTTGGCCGCCCTGTGCAAGTGCACGCTTCGCACGTGCCTAAGAACGGCCCTGCCTGTATCATTATGATAGGATATTGGTACCTAGATAACCAAAGGCATTTTTGCGCCTAAATATAATAATAATAATATCATTAAACTACTTTTATCGTCAGTAAAACTATACAATGTTTACATAAGAGTGAAGTAAGTAGACGACTAGGCGAAGTTCAGCATTTGCGAAGGCAACACAAGATTACCTTCACCACAACCAAAATTAACCTAAAAAAGACAATATAATTAGGCCGAGGAATCATCCTATCTAATAAAAGTGATGTTAGTCGTGGAGAATGCGCAATAGACACGTATCGTTTCGATCTAGGGAGGTCAGATTTTTCGTTTCCGTCTCTTTTTAATACGTACGGGAGCCGATCGCCAAATGTGCGTACGTCTGAACTACCACATGTAGGTATCATGTTTGTTGTCGTTGTAAAAGTACACTGAAAAAAGTATTTTGTAAATTTACTGTAATTATTGTTGGTTATTTGTGTACAGCATTAGTATAGTATATTTACAAGGAGATTGTAAGCCAGTTACAAACCATAATGTAAATTTAAGAAATTACCTTAAATGTGAATTGTAAATTTAACGCTCGTATGTAAATTAATCAACAGTTGCGTATTTTTCATTACTAAATTTCCATAAATTTTGTAATTACTTGGTGTAATTCTACATTTTTTTTGTAATAAAGCACTGTGGCATTACCATGTGTTTCGTTACTTTGTAGTTTTACATTTTAATCTGTTTTTATTACTATTGCTGCTTGGTGATAGGTAAATGAATCAAACTCGAAAATTAAAATACGTTATTTATTATACCGGGTGGGGATTTAGTGTGTAATCGGCTCATATCTCTGGATCTATTTAAGATATCAAAATGAAATTTTGCATTAATGTGGGGAACCACATGGAGCGTTTCCCAAAATTATTTAGGTATATACAGGATGTTCACATTCTAAGTACCAGACCAAAGTTCTATTTTTTTAAATGGAAACCCTACGTGTCCTTGCGCAATATGGATTCCCCATAAAATTCGATGAAAATTGATATAGTACATGATGTGGTTTTGACTAAGGAATGTTGAGATATTGACATTTTTGTGCCATTATGGACCCAAATTTATGACGCTACTGACGCATAGTAACCAAAGCCACCTAAAATTTCTTTATTGAAATAGGTTCACACACTGCTGTATTTTTGAAATTTATAAATAATTTTATCATAATACTTGAGATAATACAGGGTGGTTAAGTTATGCAAAACATAATTTTTCTCAAAAATTTCAAATGGAACTACTTGTATATTATTTGTACAATTGATGGTCATTTTACTAAGCTTTTTATTGATGTGGATATTGTCAAGTCTACCAGTAAAAGTTTAGACATAATGTACAATTGAATTATAAAAATGTAGAGTTTCGTTAGTATTTTACATTATTTTTGACGATTTCCCCTATTTTGTCACCCAAACCTCCAAAAAAGGTCTGCATTTTGTTTCTATGAAATATTTAGCAAATGAAGTTTACATTAACACAAAAAATCCCATTGCAAGATTATTTCTTAAAGATAATATTTTCTTCCATGGCACTCCTTGTTTGAACATTATACCCGACTTTAAAGACATTATACATTTAAGAATACAACCACCAAGAAACAATTTTACAATAAGATTTATTGTCTTTATATTGATACCAATTTGCAAATACAAAATATAAACATTATTGTGAGTTTTGAACAACAGGATAGGGGGAATTCGCCAAAAAGAGTATAAACTAATAATGAAATTCAAAAATTTTGATGTTCAATCGTAATATCTGCCGAAACTATCAGTAGTAGACCTGGCAATATCTACATCAATTAAAAGCTTAGTTAACTGACTGTCAGTTGTGCAAATAATATACATGGTATTCTATTTGAAATTTTTGAGAAAAATTCCCTTTTGCATAACTTAACCACCTTGTATAATCCTAAGTATTATATTGAAAGTATTTATAGATTTCACAAATACAGCAGTGTGTAAACCCCTTTCAATAAAAAATAATTAGGTGGCTTTGGTCAGTAGACGCCAGTAGCGTCATAAATTTGGGACCATAATGACACAAAAATGTCAATATCGTAACAGTCCTTGCTCAAAACCACATCATGTAGTATATCAATTTTCATGAAATTTTATGTTGAATCTAAATCACGCAAATACTTGTGGGGTTTCCATTTAAAGAAATAGAACTTTGGTTTGGTACTCAGAATGTGAACATCCTGTATATACATAAATAATTTTACGAAATGCTCCATGCCGTTCCCCACATACCTGTAAAATTTCATTTTGATATCTGAAGCAGTACCAGAGATATGAACCGATTACACACTAAATCCCCACCCGGTATAGTATAGTATCTATGTATACATAATTACATTAAAAAACATAATATTTATAATATTTATTCAGACAAATCGACAATACTGAAATGCTAATTTCAAGAGTAAAATTGTTTGGAAATATGTTTTTCATATTAGGTACTTAAGGGGCCCACTCACACAGAGGGATAACTGAAGACTTGAATGCACACGCCACGGGGTACAGTTAAAACTCACTGTGTATGGGGAAGCGTGTGGCGTGCACAGTCAAGTCGCTGGGAATCAAGCGCTGCTTGATTTTTGGAATGTGCAGTTATAACTGCACGGGGAAGAGTCACCGTGTATGGTGAAAAAGTCCGTGCACGCCTCGGGTCGGGCCAATGGCGTTTGTTTAGCAGCATTGCATCCGCGATTTGACGCATCAACATGTCGGATTTACACAATTTTTCACGCGAATTTTTAACGTAGTTTATTGAATTGTTCACGTGAGAATATTCATGACGTTTCAGCAACCATTCCTTCACCCATTTGGATCTAGGTCTTTTGGTTTTTGTAACACTTTGTTTTTTTATTATTAAGCACGCCACTGTCATCAACATAAGGTCTTTTCGTGATGCCATCGTACCCAAAACTGACGATATTACTCATTGTGTGTGTGGGGAAGGACAGGCTACAGGTTTAACTTAACGTAAAAGTGTGCAGTCAAACCCGCGCATTCTTCCCTCTGTGTGAGTGGGCGCCTTTACATACATCAGATTGCTTAAGGCGCCCACTCCCACAGAGGGAAGAATGCGCGGGTTTGACTGCACACTTTTACGTTAAGTTAAACCTGGAAATTTGGACGTAGGCAATAAAATGGCATTTGCAAATTTCGATGACAGTACTGATGGAGTTCGTAGTTACATTTGTTTTACAAAATTTGCAGGTGATCATTCTTTAATAATGTATACTTATCAATTAATAACTACTTATATTATAAGCCTGCATGGTGTGAATGTGCACAGCAATCCGCAGACCGGTTTCGTCCTATTGGGACTCTTCAGTACGGCGCCGCTATGCACAAACACACCCTGCCCAACGATCTCCCTATAAATAACTGCGATAGTCATCCATAAGGGAGAGCCAAAATCACGCCATCTAGAACGTAAATTGTTGAACAGCTGCCGACTAATACACCCGCTCAAACAACTACACCTCGAGCAAATACTCCGCCAGGCATTGAATTACAGAACGGGCCTACGTCGGCAGAATGTACATTAGGATGCACACAAGAGGCCTACCCCAGCAAAGCTGGCCTTGAAAGCCTCCATACGTGCCCCATCGTACCACAGTGAACCAGGTTCACTATTCAAGCTAGAAGCCTGCATGGTGTGAATGTGCACAGCAATCCGCAGACCGGTTTCGTCCTATTGGGACTCTTCAGTACGGCGCCGCTATGCACAAACACACCCTGCCCAACGATCTCCCTATAAATAACTGCGATAGTCATCCATAGGGGAGAGCCAAAATCACGCCATCTAGAACGTAAATTGTTGAACAGCTGCCTTATGGATGACTATCGCAGTTATTTATAGGGAGATCGTTGGGCAGGGTGTGTTTGTGCATAGCGGCGCCGTACTGAAGAGTCCCAATAGGACGAAACCGGTCTGCGGATTGCTGTGCACATTCACACCATGCAGGCTTCTAGCTTGAATAGTGAACCTGGTTCACTGTGGTACGATGGGGCACGTATGGAGGCTTTCAAGGCCAGCTTTGCTGGGGTAGGCCTCTTGTGTGCATCCTAATGTACATTCTGCCGACGTAGGCCCGTTCTGTAATTCAATGCCTGGCGGAGTATTTGCTCGAGGTGTAGTTGTTTGAGCGGGTGTATTAGTCGGCAGCTGTTCTACTTATATTATATATGAATAAGATAACCACTTACCTTAACAAAACATTCAACTGTAGCACTTTATAAAACGTGCACACTAACAAAAATATTGTGTGATTCTGATTTTTGATGCAACAACTGTAATATGCCGCTCGAACGCAAGCGCCACCGTTTCTGTTCACGTGTTTAGCATACTATGAATCCGATTGGCCAGACGTTACAGAGTTTCCGTACTATTATAGTTCTGTCAAAAATTTTACAATTTTATGGTGTTATTACGTTATATCCAACAAAACTACACTTTAGATTTAAAACTTTCTAGATTTTCACATACTTTGAAAGGAAATATACATTTATTTGCAAAACATTTACATTATTGTGTATTTTTATGAATAACGCCACTGTACTTATTTTTTTACAGTATTTCTTATGTAAATACCTATTACAGAAACTATTATGTAAATTTAATGTGAATTTACATACATTTTTTTCAGTGTATACGCCGTCAGAAACAATTCAAAGTTATTGGACGCATGTACTCCGTAAGCCCCAGCCAAATTGAACTATTTCATTTTCGATTATTATTACTTCATATTAAAGGATTTGAAGATCTGAAAACAGTAAACGGAGAAATACAGGAATCTTATGTGGCAGCGGAAGGTTACAATCTTTCAATATTTCCTACCATGCCACGACATTGAATATGCGAATGAAGAACAAGCAGAAAGAAATTGTAGATATTATTTTGGGTAAATGTGATGCTAACATAACTGAATCAATTTCTGAATCTTCATGTTTTTATATAGACGGTCCAGGAGGCTCCTGTAAGACTTATGTTTATACAACCCTTTACAGCTAATTGAAGAGTAAGAATAAAATTGTTTGTACCATGGCCTTCACGGGCATAGCAGCAACACTACTTCCTCATGGCAGAACAGTTCATAAAACGTTTGGGTTACCTGTTCCTCTGTTTTTAGATTAATTTTCCAACTTTAAGAAAAATTTAAAAGAAGCAGATTATTTAAGGAGTGTAGATGTTTTTATTTGGGATGAAGCTCCTGTGGCGCCAAGGTATGCTTTAGACATTATAGACAGAACCTTACGAGACTTTATGAATTGTGATGTTCCGTTTGGTGGAAAAATTATGGTGTTGCGAGGAGATTTTTGACAATTGTTACCAGTTAAAATAAATGCTACCCGCTGCGAAACAGTGAATTTAAGTATCAAATTTAGTTCTCTTTGGAGTTATTTCCGTAAATTTTCTTAAACACAAAATATGCGGGCTCTACCGCAGGAACAAGAATTCACCAAATTTTTATTGGATGTTGGAGACGGAGTTTTGAAAGATATGAATAGCAATTGAGAATTGCCACAGAGATGTATTTATAATTCGGATATCGTTGAACGTATATATGGGAGGAATCAGTTAGAGAAAAGCGATTCATAGATATGACCTAATCAGCTAATCTGATGTTGAAGACATTAACAAAAAAGTGGTAGAACTGTTAGATATAAAAACAGAAAAAATATATACAAACTTGGATAGTGTTGAAAATTGTGATAATGGAGATTTAAACGATGCTATCCTTCCTGAATATTTAAATACTTTAAACCCGCAAAATTTTCCTCCGCATGAACTGAAGTTGAGAGTATATTGTATTGTGATGTTGGTTAGAAATCTCAGCATTAATGAAGGCTTATGTAATGGTACGAGATTGTTAATTTTACAATTGGGAGACAATATCCTACAGTGCACAATTTTAACAGGCGATAAACATGGAGATATAGTTTTCGTTAACCGTATATAACGTTGTACTGTGAAAATGTTTATCCTTTTACTTTTAAAAGACGACAATAATTTCCCATTAAACTAGCGTTTGCAATGACTATTAACAAATCACAAGCCCAAACATTTGATCAAATAGGAATTGATCTCCGAAAAGAAATATTTACTCACGGACAATTATGCGTGGCTATTTCAAGAGTTCGTTCTTGGGAAGGTTTGATAATTTATTTAGGAAATCAAAGAAATAGCCGTATAGTCCAAAACTACGTTTTCGGGGAATTATATCAGATGTAAATTAGGTATTCTGTAATCAGGCAATAATGCGTTTCTTTGAAGCCATGATTCGATTTGTTTCTATTGAAAATAAATAACAGAATTCCAGTAGAACCCAGACAACTTCAAAAACGAACCAAGGCACATTTGCAATCCAGAAAGACTGAAAAAAGGAATTATGGATGAATTTGACATTATTATTGACATCTTAGGAAACTTAAAACAAAATTCGGTTTTCAATAGATTTCCTGCCACAAGAATACATTTTGTGTAAGGTTGTCTTTACTGTTAATGTAAATGTACCAGTGCCCGTCATTGTCCCAGTGATCGACATAAAATCACTTTGGCAACATAAATTAAGACTTTATAGGACCATACAAATTAGATCTCAATGTTTTTAGGGTCCCTGTATTTAGAGAGTACCGCAATCAATAGCTCCACTATGTTTCAGAACTGTGAGTAAACATGGCGGACTGCCGTGTCAGCAGCAAAATGTCATATGTCAGTCAAAGTCCAGCTGAAATGTTTTGGTGCTTTATCGTCTTTTGTGAATCATCAGTGATATATATTTCCACAATCTGGTCTGTAGTATTATTCCTCAACGTATTACAGTCAAATTTTATTTGTTTATGGATCAAAAATCAGAAGGTGAATCCGCAATTTGTAACACATGTCAAATATAAAACCTGACGTTCCGGCACAATTCAAATTTGACGCCTGTTATTGTGAGTAATAGGGCATCCAATCCCGGAATCCCGGGACCGGGATTTCCCGGGACTACATGTGATTTTAGAGGTCCCGGGACCTACCGTGGTCCCGAAAATGGTGGGAGATTGCGCTCGCGTCACAGAATACAGAGCACGTTTTCAATCAAATGACGTAAGGACATTTCATTTTGTTTCATTTATATGTAAAACTTACGTGTATGTTTTTTATATTTATTTCCTCTTATTTATGTACCCTATGTACATTTTTCTTTTGTGTTTCTATGTTACATATTTATTTTGTTGTTATGCACTAATAAAAGTTGCAACGTTTCTTTTCATGTTAGACAGTTGTTTTATTCAACATTCGTGGTAGTCACATCTTAAATAAGTTAAAAATTTGCCTATTTAATATATTCGGGACTGCGGGACTAGGCCCGGGACTTTTTGGTTAGGTCCCGAAGTCCCGATTGGCCCCTTGGTCCCGGGACTTGGATGCCCTAGTGAGTAAACATGGCGGAGATTGCGGTACTCTCTAAATACAGGGACCCTAAATGTTTTAAGCTTCTAGAGCCATCTCGTATCAGCTTTGTAAAGTTACATTACTGTTTTGTCAATTTATTTGTCAGTAAAAAATTTTGAAAATTTTCATTTTTTGCGACTGCGTGCTAGTGCATATTAAAACGATTAGTTCCGTTAAGGAAGTGACTCCCACTTCTAAACTCAAAAAACCGGTCTAGTTCAACTCGAACCACATCAAGTAAGTTTTTCTTAATATATAAACTATATTTTTTATGAAAATACAAGAATTCGTACGCTAAAACTAAATTAATTTAAATTTTTTACTGTGGCGATTACTGGTACTCAGATTATTGGCTATTTCCCAATCATCGTCATGTGTGCCGAACACTGGAACCATGATGACTAAAAACAAAACTGCAATTTCTAATTTATTATAACGCTTACATCAAATTAAATTTGTTGGCGATATTCCTGTGAACCAACCAAATATACGTACCAGTAGTCGTCATATAAATATAGTTTAAACGAATAAGCTGTGCGTTATTAGAGTTTAGGCCGAACACTGGAACATTGAACTGACGAACACTGGGTTTTTCATTTTTAGAGAATATAGCCCGTTTAAATTATAGTCAAGATGACATGGAAAGTGCTTTAAATGGATCGACCATTTATTCTGCCGCAAAAAATTTTAAAGTTCCTCGAAGCACCTTAAGGCGAAAGGAAAAACTCCTATTTTTAGGAATATGGGCCCTCCGTCTGTTCTTTCCGACGAAGAGGAGTTAGTCCTAGTAAACTGGATTTTTCATTCGGCTCAAAAAGGATTTCCTGTGGGAAAGGAACAATTATTAAATAGCGTGCAGATGTTGATTAAAGAGTTGAGAAAACCAAATTGTACTTTTACTAACGATCCACCAGGAAGACACTGGTACGAAGCATTTCTTCGTGGGCATCCAGAAGTTGCAAGAAGAGTTGCCCAAAATTTTACAAACACGAGGGCAATAGTTACAGAAGATAAAATTAGAGGGTTGTTTATGGAGATACAACAGCACTTTGAGAAATGTGATCTCTTAGAAGCAATTTCAGATAGCGAACGAATTTTTAATTGTGATGAAACTGCATTTTTTTTCAGTCCAAGTAACAATAAAGTTCTAGTGAAAAGGGGGCAAAAGATCATTCATACAATTATAAATTCGGATGAAAAAGAATGTATAACCACTCTAATTATGGGTAATGCTGCAGGAAAAGTAGCACCTCCCATGATTGTGGTTAACTTAAAGAGAGTGCCCAAAAATTTAGCAACTTCCATTCCATCCAGCTGGGCAATAGGAAAATCAGTCATCAGTGGATGATTGGTCAGACTTTTTTTGAATACATATGCAATGTATTTTACCCATGGCTCGTAGAAAATAATATATATTTTTTTTTATCATTCTCTACCTTGACGGACACGTATCACATTTGACCTTGCCTCTCAGTGAATTTTGCAAATCGAAACAAATTGAACTGAAAGCGTTGTATCCTAATGCCACACACATACTTCAACCAATGGATGTTTCTGTGTTCCATCCCTTGAAATTAGCCTGGAAAAAGGCAGTATATGATTGGAGAATTGAAAATGCTGGCATTCGCCTTCGTCGCGACAATTTTGGAATCTTACTGAATACCGTCCTCCAAAAGACAATTAAACCTCAGCTCCTGATAAATGGATTTAGAACTTGCGGTTTATTTCCTCTAAACCCAAATGCTGTAAAGTACTTCAGGATAAAAAGTCAAATTGATAATAATATTGATGCCATTAATAATGAAGATAATGAAAATGAAGTGAAAACTCACTTCAAATATTTTGAAAGTTTAATTTCAAATAAAAAATTGGAATTATTTAGAAAATCCGGAGAAGAATGGACTGGTCCCATACAAGACGCCGAACTCTTCTATATATGGAAAAAATTCAGTCAGAAAATCAGATCAGCCATTTCAGAAGGCAATAAAAAGACCATTTCTTCTGAAATTAGAATAGGTAGGTATCTACCTACTCTTAGTAAAAAAGTATTATCTCGTATTTGTTACTCTAGATGATTCAAATGTTAATATTGAAGAGCAGAATTTGGACTGGAACCGCGACCTAAACGTTGAAGAGCAGAATTTTCTTATTAACAACGACATTACAAACTTTGAAGAGCAGAATTTAGAGTTTAACTTCGACCTAGACGGAAACAATGAAGAACAAAATACCAATATTGGAAAAGAGTTGTTTGAAAATCGAAGAGTAATTGTTTATGAGGTTGACGAAGGTGGAACTCTTACTGAAATTGGTGGAAGAGTCCATACTGAAACACTGAGTGACAAAACTCCCTCGCCTTGCCTCATTAATAACAAGAGCCTAGAAGTAAAAAAAGCTAAACTTAGTGACGAAACCACTGATGAAATACAGAACGAGACAAGTTCTACACATTCTCTCATTAATAGCATAATTCAACTAGCGGAAAAAAATCCTTCACCCTCAAACATCAGAGCAAGCGAAAAAATTCCACCATTACCTTCCACGAGTAAGATTCCTGAGGGCATACCCTCGCCTTTCAAAAGAGTTCTTTTTTGGCCAAATTCGCCAAAAAGTAATAAAAAAGAAAAGCAACTGAGAAGGTTCCTTCAGTTGCCACTTCAAATGAATGGCAACAATATTATAAAAATAAGGAAGAGAAAAAATTGAAGAAAATCGAAGATACAGAAAATCGGAAAAAGCAAAGAGAAATAAAGAAGACGAATAAGGAATCTAATAAAAGAGGTATCAGACAAGTTGAAGCGTTGCTTGAAAATGTTTCAGAAAGTTGGTTTTGTTTCATTTGCGAGACTAGTAGCCAAGAAGACATGATAAAATGTATGAAGTGTTCTAAATGGGTACACGAGAATTGTGCGGGAGTTTCGAAAAAAGTAAAAAAATATGTTTGTTTTATATGTATTGAATAAGTAAAGATTTATTATTTATTTATGAGGTTTGATGATTTGCTAAGGCCTTTAGGACAATTTTTGTCAACGATACAGGCATGTATTAGAATGGTATAATAAATGCTTTTAGCTTATGACGAACTCTGGAACTGCCGCATGACGAATACTGGTGCATAATCATTTTTGGTATGACGGAGACTGGTGCACATGACACTTTATTAAATAAAATAAAATTTAATATATATCTACAAATGTAAAGTTACAAAACAATGCAATTTTATTACTTAACTCATTCATCTAAAAATTGGTTTCAGACGTCAGTGTTTTAAGATGATAGTTTAAAAAATATTATACTTGAAATTTGTGACTTACTCTTAACCTGACGAACACTGGTACATTTACCTTACTTATACTTTCTTTCAGGTGGTCTGAAAGCTGAAACTAAGACATTCTAACATGTATCTATGTAGATACTTACTCACTAGCAGAATTGCGATGTTCTGGAGAGTGAGTCGTTCAAATGAACGACTCATAGTGAACGACTCTCATTAAGGACTAAGGAGTTATGAGCTAAAGAGTCGACTCCAAGCTCTAAATTCGCAAATTAGGTAATTTCTATCGACATACAACTACAAGAAGCCCGGGAATTTTCTCCAGTAATATTTATATAATCGTGAGCAGTTATCAGTAGCATTAATTACCGAATGTTGGCCGACTAGCTTCATTCTGCATTAATTGTAATTTCAAATCAGCTCGGAGAGAGTTCCACATTTACATAAGACAAATAGATACAGACAAGCTGTCACCCTACATGTCCGAAAATTGTTCGTATATATAATTGGTAACTCATTATAATTTCATCTAAAGACAATAGTGCGGAGAGAAAGTTCGCATAAAATATATCACCCAAGGCGGCCTTCTTTCAATAGGGAATGCCGATCGATGAGCGGGCAACAAAAAACTTCTCTCTATTGGATTTGAAGACTAATTAATCAATAAGTTTAATAGGAAACTGTCAAAGAAACGCACTGAAACCGGTTTCAAAGTCAAACGTGCGAATAAAAATATTTTCTCTTCCGACAAAACGAAAGCACTTACTAGAAAATTGGAAAGGGTTTGGCTCTACGGTTTTCTACTTCTAAAAATGCATCCAGGCTAGGTGCATTTGCAATTTGTTACAAGGAAACAACAAAAATTGTAATAAAGCTTGATTTATATCATCATCATCATAAGGTTCTCAGTCCGAAGACTGGTTGGACGCGTACCTCCATTCTTTTCTATCCTGAGCTAACCTACGCATTTCCCTAAAAGTAGAACATCCTACATCCCTAACTATTTGAGAGCAGTAGTCTAATCTAGGCCTACCCCTACCTCTTTTTATTCCTATCTCTGACTCTAGTATGTCACGAACTATTCCTTCGTGTCTTAGAAGGTGTCCTACCATCCTATCTCTCCTACTCTTTATTGTTTTCCATACCTTTCGCTTTTCCCCAACTCTTTCTAATACTTCCCTATTGCTAACCTTATCTATCCACGGTATCTTCATCATGCGTCTGTAGCACCACATTTCAAACGCTTCTACTCTTTTTCTATCCGCTTCTCCTATTGTCCAAGTTTCGCACCCGTATAATGCCGTACTCCATACATACGACGTTAAGAGTCTCTTCCTAGTCTCTATATTAACCGTTCTCGAGCATAACAGTTGTTTCTTTTTGTTAAACGCAACTCGGCCCTGCGCCATTCTTTGTTTTATATCTTTAGTGCTCCTACCGTCTTGAGTTATTTTACTTCCTAAGTAGCAGAAATCCGCGACCTCCTCTATCTTCTCATTTCCAATTTGCGTTTCCATTTTAGTTCTATTTTCACATCCCCTACATACCAAAATTTTAGTTTTCTTTTTATTGATTTTCATGCCGAAGCCCTGTGTCAAAACTGCTTCCATTTCATTCAAAGCCGCTCCTAATTCTTCTTTGCTAGATGCTAACACTGCTATATCATCCGCAAATCTGAGCATGTTAATAGTTTGGCCCTGTACATTGATCCCTGAGGCTGTTCTTTCCTTAACAATATTAATCGCATCTTCGATATATAAGTTGAAAACTAGAGGTGACAATGCACATCCCTGTCTCACTCCCTTCCGGATATCTACTTCCCTTTGTTCCTGCTCACATTCTATAACTGCCTTTTGCTCTTTGTAGAGATTATGTATTATTCTTCTGTCCCTGTATTTCATCCCTACCTTTCTCAGCACTTCGAACATCTTCCCCCATTTTACGTTGTCGAAGGCTTTTTCTAAATCTACAAATCCTATATAGACGCTCTTTCTCTTTTCTACCGTTTTTTCTATAATTACTCGTAAAGCTAGAATGGCCTCGCGCGTTCCTCTATTTCGTCTAAATCCGAACTGATCTTCTCCTAATATTTCTTCCGCCTTTTTCTCCATCCTTCTTTGCACAATTCTAGTTAAAATTTTTGACGCATGGGAAGTTAAACTGATAGTTCTAAAATTTTCGCATCTATCCGCGCCTTTTCTTTTTGGCAAAGCTACTATGATGTTCCGTTTGTAATCTTCTGGAATCTCGCCTGTCAGGTATATGCGACTAACTAGTTTAAATAAACGATCTATTACCTCTTGACCTGCGCACTTTAAGATTTCTGCCTGCAAGCCATCTATACCTGGTGCTTTATTATTCCTTAAACTTTTTAGTGCTATCTCAAACTCTTCTCTCATTATAGGACTCCCTAGGTTATCCCCCTCTACACTGCTTTCGCTTTCTAATATATCTTGCACTTCCTGTCCCGCATATAAGTTTCCTAAATATTCTTTCCACCTATCTGCCTTCTCCCCACTTCCGATTAGGATATCTCCTGCCTCATTTCTAATGTTTTTGGTACTAGATCCAATTTCTCTAAAATTTCTCCTAATTATTTTATATGCTTCATCAGTCTTTCCTACTTCGAATTTATCTTCCACTTCTTTGCATTTATTATCGATCCATTGCTCTTTCGCTTTCCTACATTCCCGAATAATTTCCCACTTGATCGCCTTATATCTTTGTTTCCCCGTTTCATCTAACCTATTTTTATATTTTCGCCTTTCCTCTATTAGACTCACAATATGTTTTGTTATCCAGGGTTTCCTACTTTCATTCTGTTTATGACCCAAAATATCCCTAGCTGAGGAAACTAAACTATTTTTAATGCAATTCCATTCTGCCTCTATGTCCCTAACAATATTTCCACCCGTGCCCTTTAGTGCTTCGTTTGTCTTTTTCTCGAACTTATTGCGCATATCATCATCTTTTAGTTTCTCTGGGTCAAGATACCTTCTTCCGCTTCTTTTTTTCAAAATCTTAAATTTAAGATTGGCTTTCATAACGACTATGTTGTGATCACTATCTATATCTGCTCCTGGATAACTTCTACAATCCTTAACTTGATTTCTAAATCTTTGCCTAACGAGAATGTAATCTATTTGATATCTCCCTAAGTCTCCTGGCATCTTCCACGTATAGCATCTCCTAACATGATGGTGAAATAGAGTGTTCGCGACCGTTAAGTTATGTTTATCGCAGAACTCTATCAGTCTAACTCCCCTATCGTTCCTATTGCCTAATCCAAAGGGGCCAACTATTCCGCCCTCTCGCCCTGTGCCTACGACTGCATTGAAATCTCCTGTAATTATTAAATTTTCGTGCCCTCTCACAAAATCTAGCACATATTCAATATCACTATAAACTGCCTCTACGGCCTCATCACTGTAGTTAGAAGTGGGCATATATACCTGTATTATTACTGTTTTTACAGGTTTCGAATCTAACCTAACCATAACTACCCTGTCACTTTGCTGTAAGAAATTTTCTACACTCTGTCCTACTTTTTTCCGCATAACAATTCCTACTCCCGAATTTCCTCCTACAGATCCTGTGTGTATTACTCTAAAATCTCCGCTCCAGAAGTCTCCAGCTTCTGGCCATCGCACTTCACTGATACCTACTACGTCTAATGCTAACCTATCCATCTCAATTTTCAAATTCTCTAACTTCCCTACTTGTTTCATGCTTCTAACATTCCACGCTCCGACTCGTGAGATGTTACACTTATCATTTCTGATGACTCCCCCCGAAGCAGTCCCCGCCCGGAGATCCGAATGTGGGACTATTTTACCTCCGGAATATTTTACTCCAGAAGGTGCCATCATCATAAAATAAAGTACGCTGTACTAGGGATAAAATAATGTGGTGGTTTCCCGTTGCCTTCCACATCGCAGTAGTGTGTATCACAGTGCCATACCAACCCTCACGATCTCTGCCACTATGATTACTGAAAGAGCTGCTGCCCCCTTCCAGGGACTTGATTTAGTCTGGCTTCTCAAATAAAAACCCCTCCAATATGGTTAAACCTATGGTTCGGCTCTTTATATCATTGAAGCGCGCAAGCCATCCCACCCGTCCCAGTATTACTAGAACTGCGTCAAGGTACAAGTCCTTTGGGATAGTGATTTATATCGGTGCATTAATATTCAAAACAAGAGTTCCAACGTGTGATGCCAATTTTCACGCGTCAAAAGGAGTTTTCCTACTATACAGAGTGATTCTATTATTTGCTACCTTACTTATACAATTGTATTTTATGCATTTATAATTTCATCAAATAAGGCCCCCCATGAGGAATTTACGTATTTGGAGATATTTCGTCTAATGCTAAAGTAGCCTCAAATTGTTATCATTCTCTGAGAAATTTCACAACTCAAATGATGAGCAAGAGTTAATGACTTATATTTTTCGGAGCGGGTGATGATGGGTTACAATATTGAGATGACGACTGTTATGAACGGGTTTCAGTTAGATCGAAAAATTGAGATTTTCATCAAGACGACGGATGATCAGAACATATAAGAAAGGGAACTATCCATCAACTTCAAATTTCAAAGTGGAAAGATTATTGAGGCGAGCTATTGAAGTGGTTTAGGAATTGGCTAGATCATGTGGTCAAATTACAAAGGTATAATTAACATAACTGAAACATCAGAAAGTGATTCCATGATGCAATCACAAGAGAACTGTTCATGGAAATGTTCACGAACAAGGAAATTCTAGGAATGAAGAACACACAAAATTCGATATATTAATCATTTTTTTAACTTTACCTTTTAATATCGTGTACATTTTCGTAGAAGCATGTGACCTATAAATAAAATATTTAAAGTACGTGTACGTTTTCAAATTAACGTAATTGTGGTCGGCTCCTTTCTGGTCATTGCTCACGAATGCAAGATTCTTGGTTTTGGAATGTCATCAGCCAAAAAGAAAGCATAAAAACGACGATAATGTTCGTATATCAGCCTCGGAGGGAACGCTCAAGAATGCCACATAAAATGTATACTCTAAAACAAAACAAAATAACACAAATGTAGGTTATGCATATCTTCGGTTCCATAATTACTCTCGGAAATTTTAATGCTATTCCAAAAATTACGTATCGAAAAAAAATTAACGACATTAAACAACTGTAATGAGTTCCTTCGCTTAAATCGAATTTAAACACTCCGTGATTCACAGAGCATTAGATGGGTTCAATGAATTTCACTGTGAATCGTGCTATATATACGAGGAAGCATTGATATGTTTTCTATTTCCTCCATTTCTGTTTGAAATTTTATCACAGAACAAAGATTTAATTTTTTGAAGTCAAATTTCATTCATGGTGGCTTTGGTAAAGCAACTTTATTTTATTCATTGAAGACTGTCCCAGATATAACTTTATAAGCTTTAAAGTTGAGATAAACTGTAATTTCAATAATGCTGCGTCACTCTGCCATTTTGTCGAAAGCTAACCCGCCAAAAACTAACTTCAATCCTAACTGACAGAAAACAGGAAGATTAATTTTTCTCTACCCCGGCTGACGCGGTAAAACTAATGAACTTTTTTTTTCCTAATGACCGAGTCACGAATTCGTTATAAACAACATAAAAAAAGTTAAAGGTTAACACATTTACATACATACGCTACTTGCTGCATCGTTTCGAGAGAAAGTTTTCTAAATTTTTTTGCACAAAAACACAACTGAGGCGACCCTCTTTGGCAGGCGATATGCGAACCAGACATTCACCAAATTATATGTTTTGACCATGACACCCCATAATTAATGAAATTTAAGTTGCCGTATGATTATAATATACTCTGATTGACAGCTTAAACACTCTGCTTTCGAGATATATTAAATCGAAAGAATAATCAACGTGTTTACGGTAATTATAAAATTACAATGAGTTCTGGACAAATATAAATTCTGACCTTTTTTCCTAAAAAAAATGCCTTAAATTTGGCGTACAAGCGTAGAGAATAATTCTGAAGTGGATTAGTTCTCCGCACGCAGTATTTTTACTTTTAATTTTATGCTAAATTTATTAATTTTTTTATATTTTTACATTTTTTGTATTTTTTATATATTTTTTTTTGTTTTTTTATATTTTTTTGTATTTTTAATATTATTTTTATGATTTTATACTAATTTTATTTACTTCGCCCACCCCAGTGCTATGCACAATTTTGGATCCATTTGTCCATCTGCATACCTATAATGGTTGCATTCTGTTCTTTCAAATTTTTTTCGTTGCACCCCACTGCATCGTCACCATGTTACTCCATAAGGCGTGTGGAAATTTAGGATTGAGCTAGTCCTATCAAATCCTCAAATCCTGATGATTCCTTCTTTCTGTGGTGGCCATTACTGTTGGCAGATAGCAGAGTTCATGGGTGATTCCTGAGCTGTGCATAATCTTCCTATGATTCTCAGGGCTCGTTGCATGAGACTTAAAAGCATCCCCTAGAAGTTCACGATTAGAATAGTTAATTGCGAACTTCACCAAGAAAGCTTGCTGTGAGAGCTGCCCCGCATATCATGCAAAACTGAATCCACTATCCCCACGATCTGCATTTTGTACCTACCTCAATGGGTAGGTTGGAGGAGCAATGGACGTCCACCGGGGGCCACCTGCTCCCTGTGAATCTGGCTATCAAGTTCACCAGACGCAGATACTTGTCTCCCTCGATTTGCGACCCAGTCTTCGGTCGAGAGAGCTTCTTTCTATGAGGGCTTAAGTTTGCTTGGTTTTGTCAAACAGCGGTCAAAGATTGCCAACTTCCAATATGATGGACCCAAGATCCAAAATGTTGGAAATTCCTAAAAATTGGAAAAGTCCTGGCAAAGATCGAATCACCCTTGAAATGCTAGTTAGGATCATCTCATCCCATCACGTCGCTATAAGCAGGACGACGACAGATGAACCAGTAAATCCCCGAGGGAGCAAAAGAAGTGTGGGAATCGAGGTGGGAAGACTCTGAAGAAATAGCAAGATGATATCCAAGAAGTAGCAGGGAAGGAGTGAATGGGAACAGGCTGAGAAAAAAACAGCATTTGGACGAACCGAAAAAAGGAAAGTTTTGCAGGGCATCTGTAGCAAATGTTGTTTTTGATGATAGTGTAACAAACCATTATAACAGACGTCGATATACGACGAACTAATCCCTAGTTATTTTGGTCATTCTCGATTTTTCTGCATATGGCAATTCTCCCTGTATATACTTTAAATTGTGAATGATTGATGTTGAAAAAATTCGTCCGGTATCATATCCGGAATGCAGTGGCGGCGCCTTGGGTATTAGCCTCGTATTTAATCCGCCTCTGGTCGCGTTGCCTATTAAGAAAACCGCGTGAACTCAATCATATGATAATAGCCAGCAGTGTAATGTAATTAACGACTGATACTATACTTTCCCAGAACAAGTTTTAAGCAGCATGCACCGAGTCAGAAAGGTATGAATAAAAACACAAGATTATGCGGCGCACGATTCATAGTTATTAGAGCTCGAAAGTGATCGGGTTTTAGAGGTCTTCAAAAGCTTTTGATTCAATGAAAGTGCTGACCCATTTCTCGAATTAAGAGGCTCAACATTGAATTTATTGGATACCCTCCGATTGACAAACTCAATGGCGATTACCGTTGGACATAAATAATGCATTGGATCAGCTGCTCGAGATGCATTTGTTTATATTTATTTCATACACATGGTCTAGTTCACACTCATTTACAATGCTCCGTGGTCATTTGGTCGTTAGTTTACAAAATGCACAGCTGCATTTTGATCATCATCATTTTGATTCAGTTCATTCTTTGTCATGGAAAAACTTCGAAACTTCAGTCAGTTTTCAAAAGTGACATTTTACATCTCAAGTAGATTTTCAACCAACACGATAAATTTCCAATAGGTACAAAAAGAGAATTACAATTGAATTATAAAGTTTACTCGTGGTGTCACGTGCGCACTCATTGCTGCAGAAGATGTAGTAAAGATAGTCGTGTCTATCTGAATTACCTATTGGTATTTCCGAGTTGTGTTGAACGAATAACTTCGTTTTTACAAACATGGAATGCGTTTTTTTCTACGAATTAATAATATCTTCAATCAGATCGCTATAGTTTGAAGGAATAGTTTGTTCATGTTTGCTCGTCAGTCTTCCGCAAAAGAAACAAGGTCAGGAATACTGTATCGTGCAGTTGGCTCTTCAGTATCCACTAGTCTCGTGCAATTTTTATGTCAGACGTTTACTAATAATTTCTTAAGCGAATATGATGGTCGTGGTCACGCTGATAGTAGATAAAACGTTGTATGATACTCTTATCGTAACTTCATATTACGATACACAATGGATTATGAAATTCTGCCTATACCTTATATCGTAATATGTACTGTTACGATACTTGTATCGTAAATAACTAATATTTGTTATAATATACGCACGTCATAGGTTGCTAAGCAACCGCACGTGAAATACGATGGAATATTTCTTTGAGAATATACCTATAATATTCATGTCACTTGACACTGTTTGCAACAATAGAACTTACAGATTTTCTTGGTTAGAAAGCTACCGCAGATATGATAAAAACAAGAAAGTATATCACCTTTATTCCTTCAAAGTTCGAACTTGAAGCATTTTATGGGGGCGTACAAGCAATAAACATAAATATCCTATCAATTATTCAACAAAAACAAAATGGTGCACATGAGGAATGCCGTTGCCTTCGCGTTCTTACCGGCGACGCTTAATTTTTTAATGCGGTTCGAGCTTACGGTTAAGGTTATACGAGAAAAACTTGTCCTTTTAACCACAAGTATGTTTCCTTATTGCTACTGTTTAAAACTAGATGAGGCATATTGCGATTTAAACTACTATGTACAGTATTCTAACACATATAAATTATTTATATCCGTTCTTCAATCACGGCCCGTGAGGCATTTTTATTTACTTGGATCAAGTGGCGTGTTTTCAACTGACATTCGCCCATAGTTAACCATATTTTGGTCGTTACTATCTGCTGAAGGAACAGAATATATAGGGGAGAGGAAAAATTTGGACGTGTCCACGGTTGGGCGTAATTATACTTGCAAAAACGTTCATGTTCAGCTTTTCGAAAAAAAGTCATTCTTCATCATTTCTTTTCCTTGTTATTTAAATACGTTTCACGTTGAGAAACTTTCATTTTGTTGTACAGAGTGCGTAAAAAATACCTAGATATTAAAATGTAGATTTGCAAAATTAATATCAAATATCTTAGTAACTATAACTTCTACGAAAAAACTTTATTTGGCTTTTCGATTTCTCCTTCTAAGCTCTTTCATTTTCACGCTTTAAAAAAGTTTGATTCAAAAATGTTTAATTTTGCATATCTACATTTTCATATTTTTGCTCACCTGTACAACAAAATCAAAGCAAAAAATATGAAGAATGACTTATTCGAAAAACTGAAAATAACAGTTTTTACAAGTGCAGCTAAGTCCATCCGTGGATACACTGTATATATTTTTATATCTAATTATTTATAGGGTGATTCAGTTTGTACTCAACAAACTTTGGGAAAAGATAGAATTGTAGTCTTGTGGTAGCAAGCAGACTTTTCCTTTTCATGTAGGTACCTCAATCCCATTAGTTCTTTAGACGCATCTTTCATAAAAAAAAAACACTCCATTCCAGTTTTTATAACGTAGCGTAGAATTAAGAGCAAATCGCTAATTATAAAATAGCGTGAACAAATTTTGCACATAAAAAACTTACCCGTAGGGTAAATATAGAAAAATAATTAAACCGTATCCTTAAAAACATTTAAACTGACAGGTGTAGAGTCTTTTTGCGAAGCTCGCCGAAACTCCAATTAAAAGACAATAATAAATTAAATCGGGGACATGCGGTCTAATTTTTAATTACAAAATTTTGCACGTGTAATAAGTTATAATACATGTGGACACAGGTGCGGCATACGTACGCAAATAATAATCGAAGACAACGGGTTTGAGAACCGATCCACTACTGGGAGAACCAGTGGCGTAACTTCAAAATTTGGTCATAATCTGTTGAAGAACCTTTCACTCAGGATGGTACAAGCCTTCCTTATAATTGAGTTCATCATCATCATAAGGTTCTCAGTCCGAAGACTGGTTGGATGCGTACCTCCACTCTTTTCTATCCTGAGCTAACCTGCGCATTTCCCTAAAAGTAGAACATCCTACATCCCTAACTATTTGAGAGCAGTAGTCTAATCTAGGCCTACCCCTACCTCTTTTTATTCCTATCTCTGACTCTAGTATGTCGCGAACTATTCCTTCGTGTCTTAGAAGGTGTCCTACCATCCTATCTCTCCTACTCTTTATTGTCTTCCATACCTTTCGCTTTTCCCCAACTCTTTCTAATACTTCCCTATTGCTAACCTTATCTATCCACGGTATCTTCATCATGCGCCTGTAGCACCACATTTCAAACGCTTCTACTCTTTTTCGATCCGCTTCCCCTATTGTCCAAGTTTCGCACCCGTATAATGCCGTACTCCATACATACGACTTTAAGAGTCTCTTCCTAGTCTCAATATTAACCGTTCTCGAACATAACAGTTGTTTCTTTCTGTTAAACGCAACTCGGCCCTGCGCTACTCTTTGTTTTATATCTTTAGTGCTCCTACCGTCTTGAGTTATTTTACTTCCTAAATAGCAGAAATCCGTGACCTCCTCTATCTTCTCATTTCCTATTTGTATGTCAACGTTAATTCTATTTTCACATCCCCTACATACCAAAATTTTAGTTTTCTTTTTATTGACTTTCATGCCATAGCCCTGTGTCAAAACTGCTTCCATTTCATTCAAAGCCGCTCCCAGTTCTTCTTTGCTAGATGCTAACACTGCTATATCATCCGCAAATCTGAGCATGTTAATAGTTTGACCCTGTACGTTAATCCCTGAGGCTGTTCTGTCCTTAACAATATTAATAGCATCTTCGATATATAAGTTGAAAACTAGAGGTGACAATGCACATCCCTGTCTCACTCCCTTCCGGATATCTACTTCCCTTCGTTCCTGCTCATATTCTATAACTGCCTTTTGCTCTTCGTAGAGATTATGTATTATTCTTCTGTCCCTATATTTCATCCCTACCTTTCTCAGCACTTCGAACATCTTCTCCCATTTTACGTTGTCGAAGGCCTTTTCTAAATCTACAAATCCTATATAGACGCTCTTTCTCTTTTCTATCGTTTTTTCTATAATTACTCGTAAAGCTAGGATGGCCTCGCGCGTTCCTCTATTTCGTCTAAATCCGAACTGATCTTCTCCTAATATTTCCTCCGCCTTTTTCTCCATCCTTCTTTGCACAATTCTAATTAAAATTTTTGACGCATGGGAAGTTAAACTGATGGTTCTGTAATTTTCGCACCTACATTTCCGAATAATTTCCCACTTGATCGCCTTATATCTTTGTTTCCCTATTTCATCTAACCTATTTTTATATTTTCGCCTTTCCTCTATTAGACTCACAATATGTTTTATTATCCAGGGTTTCCTACTTTCATTCTGTTTATGACCCAAAATATCCCTAGCTGAGGAAACTAAACTATTTTTAATGCGATTCCATTCTTCCTCTATGTCCTTAACAATATTTTCGCCCGCGCCCTTTAGTACTTCGTTTGTCTTTTTCTCGAACTTATCGCGCGTATCATCATCTTTTAGTTTCTCTGGGTCAAGATACCTTCTTCCGCTTCGTTTTTTCAAAATCTTAAATTTAAGATTGGCGTTCATAACGACTATATTGTGATCACTATCTATATCTGCTCCTGGATAACTTCTACAATCCCTAACTTGATTTCTAAATCTTTGCCTAACAAGAATGTAATCTATTTGATATCTCCCTAGGTCTCCTGGCATCTTCCACGTGTAGCGTCTCCTAACATGATGGTGAAATAGAGTGTTCGCGACCGTTAAGTTATGTTTATCGCAGAACTCTATCAGTCTAACTCCCCTATCGTTCCTATTGCCTAATCCAAAGGGACCAACTATTCCGCCATCTCGCCCTGTGCCTACGACTGCATTGAAATCTCCTATAATTATTAAATTTTCGTGTCCTCTCACAAAATCTAGCACATGTTCAATATCACTATAAACAGCCTCTACGACCTCATCACTGTAGTTAGAAGTGGGCATATATACCTGTATTATTACTGTTTTTACAGGTTTCGAATCTAACCTAACCATAACTACCCTGTCACTTTGCTGTAAGAAATTTTCTACACTCTGCCCTACTTTTCTCCGCATAACAATTCCTACTCCCGAATTTCCTCCTACAGATCCTGTGTGTATTACTCTAAAATCTCCGCTCCAGAAGTCTCCGGCTTCTGGCCATCGCACTTCACTAATACCTACTACGTCTAATGCTAACCTGTCCATCTCAATTTTCAAATTCTCTAACTTTCCTACTTGTTTCATGCTTCTAACATTCCATACGCTCCGACTCGTGAGATGTTACACTTATCATTTCTGATGACTCCCTCCGAAGCAGTCCCCGCCCGGAGATCCGAATGTGGGACTATTTTACCTCCGGAATATTTTACTCCAGAAGGTGCCATCATCATAAATTCGAAGTACGCTGTACTAGGGATAGAATAATGTGGTGGTTTCCCGTTGCCTTCCACATCGCAGTAGTGTGTATCACAGTGCCATACCGACCCTCACGATCTCTGCCACTATGATTACTGAAAGAGCTGCTGCCCCCTTTCAGGGACTTGATTTAGTCTGGCTTCTCAAATAAAAACCCCTCCAATATGGTTAAACCTATGGTTCGGCTCTTTAGATCATTGAAGCGCGCAAGCCATCCCACCCGTCCCAGTATCACTAGAACTGCGTCAAGGTACAAGTCCTTTGGGATAGATAATTGAGTTAGGCAGTTTGAATTATAAAAAACTGTAGGCAAATCAGACTTGGCCGCTGTCCCCGAATTGCAGTTAGTTACGCCACTGGGGGAATCTTATAATATTAATTATACGGTTTTTCGCGAGGTAGATGATGAATTAGTTACGGGTCAGCGAGTGTTAAACAAATAGTAACACATTCAAATTCACCCGTGCCTCTTAACATATTTATGAAATTAACACGTCTGACACATAACCTCAAGCATTTGCGATGAATCCATTAGCTACTTATGTTTCATTTTATGTCGAATATTATCATATTTGTTTTCGCGTATGCATTGCGGATTTATGGCATCTTTAGGACAACACAAAGCAACTTCTTTTTATTACTTCCTCTTGCAGATCTCGTTGAATATTGACATTGAAAATATTATCAGTATCCTAGTATAGGGTATGATATTCACCGAAAAGATTGTGTTGCATTTGCCATATACGTCACGCGTGAGAGTCGAGTAAGCTTCATTCAGAGTGCGACCGTCTAGCGTTGTTATAAGAAGGAGGAAGAGGAGAAAATCTGATCGAAAATTACAGACTGGGTGTTATTTACCATGAAAATCAATAAAAAGAAAACTAAAATTTTGGTATGTAGATGGAGTGAAAATAGAACTAAAATTGAAATACAAATAGGAAATGAGAAGATAGAGGAGGTCGCGGATTTCTGCTACTTAGGAAGTAAAATAACCCAAGACGGTAGGAGCACTAAAGATATAAAACAAAGAATGGCGCAGGGACGAGTTGCGTTTAACAAAAAGAAACAACTGTTATGCTCGAGAACGGTTAATATAGAGACTAGGAAGAGACTCTTAACGTCGTATGTATGGAGTACGGCATTATACGGGTGCGAAACTTGGACAATAGGAGAAGCGGATAGGAAAAGAGTAGAAGCGTTTGAACTGTGGTGTTACAGACGCATGATGAAGATACCGGATAGATAAGGTTAGCAATAGGGAAGTATTAGAAAGAGTTGGGGAAAGGCGAAAGGTATGGAAAACAATAAAGAGTAGGAGAGATAGGATGGTAGGACACCTTCTAAGACACGAAGGAATAGTTCGCGACATACTAGAGTCAGAGATAGGAATAAAAAGAGGTAGGGGTAGGCCTAGATTAGACTACTGCTCTTAAATAGTTAGGGATGTAGGATGTTCTACTTTTAGGGAAATGCGTAGGTTAGCTCAGGATAGAAAAGAATGGAGGTACGCGTCCAACCAGTCTTCGGACTGAGAACCTTATGATGATGTGTTATTTACCCAGGTAGTAGTTCCGGCGTTCGCTACTTTAATGACGTCATCTCAGAGCTTCTATCTTGTATTATTTAGATAAAAACTTAGTTTCCTTTATTCACTAAACTACACTTTTAATGTTTACGTTTCTCTTTTAATATTTCGACACCTTCGAATGAAGTTAGACTAGGTATGTTTTGATGGGTAAGAAGTTGTAAAAGGCGACGTTGGCATTTCAAACAGTTAAAATTAATGGTAATAACGAATGTGTACTCTCAATTTAGCAGCAGTAACTTTTCCTGTTTGGCTAACCACTACTTTACAACCTAAAACATAAATAAGTTAATAAAATTGGTAATAGCTATTGTGTGCACAAGTAGGTCAGGAAAACAATAGATTTTGGTACGTTTTAATGCGCCAAGCCAAGAACAACTTATATGTTCAATTATAAAATATTTACACTTGCAAAAGTTTTATACAGGAACATAAACTGATTTTTATTGTTACTAGAAAAATAATTTCTCTTTTTTCTCATCTGAGTTAATGAACACAATTGGGAATCTTTAAAGGTTATTGTAGAAGTTCAAAATGAGGTAAACCTGCCATAATTACCTTATTTAAAACCCCGAATTTACGTTAAAAATTTTATGAATGTTTCTGCGAACGTCAAGTACCGTTACAGAGACTTAATATTCTTTTTTCACGTGTTTAAATGCACATGGAGTGAAATGCAATATTTTACGGTCGATAAAATTAAGAAAATGGGGAAGATGCAGTTCGCGCTTTTGCGGCACAACTTTTATTACCTCTCTACATTTTCGTATCGTAAAATCAGACTGAAAGATGAGGAATATAACAGTACGAACATTAATAATACATCATATATGACAATATATGCATTTTTATTTTTCATCATAAAAAAGTTATAAATTATCAAGGATCACACATCAAGAGAGTCTATTGTACCAGGGCAGATGGGTCTTATTATACAGGGTGAGTCGGGGTTAAACGGCCATACGTAAACCATGCATAGGAAATTTGATTTTTAGAAGAAAATTTCATATAAATGTATACTCGAAAATGCTTTCTAAGAGCGCTAGAGCGTTTAGTAGGTTTTGACAAAATTAGTAGGCTTTGACAAAAATTGAGGATTTGTTTGTGTCGAAGTTTGACAGTTTTTGACATGTCAGTTTATTAAGTGAGTAATTTTAGTGCATTGTAGGTGCGTTTATGAGTAGATTGCGGAATAATGCCAAAAATGTACAATAAAGTTGAATACGCGGATATTGTGTTTGTCTATGGGTACTGTGACGGGAATGCGCGCGCTGCAGTAGCTGAGTACGCCCGCAGATTTCCTCTAAGGAGATTGCCCCACAGGTCAGTATTTTCCAGTACGTTTCAACGTCTAAGAGAAACAGGATCAACTTTATTGCAATCGCGAACAGACGGTATTTTCGCACCCTTTCAAAATATTAGAAGAACAGAAAATATCTTACAGCACTTTGATGAAATCCCTTCCAGTAGCACGCGGAGATGTTCTTTACAATTAGGATATTCGCAGAGCATTGTGAACAAGACTCTGAAAGCAGATGCTCGTCACGCATATCATTTGCAGAAAGTTCAGCATTTGCTGCCTGAAGACTTGCCACGAAGAAGAGAATTTTCAGAGTGGTTCTTGGGGCAAATAAGAAATGATGCTTCTTACTTTCGGAGGGTGATTTGGACTGACGAGGCAACTTTTACTCGTGTTGGTATTTTTAATCAGCATAATGCTCATATTTGGGGACACGAAAATCCTAATGCTATAAATATCAGCAAGTTTCAGCATCAATTCTCGTGCAACGTTTGGATGGGATTATGCGATGACTCACTCATTGGCCCGTATTTTCTGCCTTCACGGCTTTACTTCTTTTCTTCGAAAATGATTTTGAAGCAGTCTTAGATGACATGCCTCTAGTTACTAGAGCAAGCAGATGGTTCCAGTTAGATGGATGTCCCGCTCATTACACTCTACCAGTCCGACGATGGCTGCATGACAATTTTCCGGAAAGATGGATTGGTCGCGGTCAAGACTGCCCCCGTCCTTGGCATGCGCGCTCCCCGGCTTTGACCCCCTTAGATTTTTTTGTATGGGGTACAATGAAGAGCAAGGTTTATTCTGAGCTTGTTAACGACGAAGCTACTCTCCGGGAAAGGATTGTTGAAGCAGCCCAAGAAATCACACCAGCAGAGTTCCTCGCAGCTGCACAATCTGTCGTCCGTAGATGCGAAGTTTGCATTGAAAATGATGGTGGCCATTTTGAGCCATTTTTATAAATTTTTGAAAATTAACTGCTGTTTGACGACGCATTTATATGCACACATTTATATGTACACATTTATATGAACTTTTTTTCTAAAAATCAAATTTCCTGTGCATGGTTTACGTATGGCTGCTTAACCCCGGCTCACCCTGTAGAATAAAAGTTTTAGGAGTCCAAGGAATCGAATTTATTATTGCTTTTTCTTGTCGTCGCCAAATTAGCATTCAGTACATTTTATATAAGTTTCCTGTGGAAGCAACACCTAATGCAAAAGATCTTAAGCATCAACGTTAAAACATGTTGTATTCGCCCATCTAAGAATAGTCGTTGCACTTAAGACAACAACAGAAAATTACATTTATTAATTATTACGTACAGCAAGGTGCAAATGACTCGAGCAATTTCTTAAATCAATAATAAACGATAGCTGTAATAACCAGCTCAAATTCGCAAGTAAAAGTAGCGAACAACTTAATAACTATTGCAAATATTGCCATTTTGCTTACACTAAGTGACCGACAATGCATGTTCTGTAAGTCTAAAAAATCGCGAGTTAAACGCCCTGTATATTTATTTAACGGCGGATTTTTCATGTCGAAATAACGGAGATCCTTAAGCGATAATTAAAAATAATCGCAAATGGATTTTTAACAAGTTTTGTTGCTTTTCTTACCTTCAAAATTTTGTAGTTCTTGCATCGCTGTTGAGTTTGTTTTAGTGCTAAATTAAAATTGATATCATCATCCTTTTTTATTCTGAGCTAAGCTACGCATTTCCCTACTAGTAGAACATTCTACATCCCTAACTATTTGAGAGCAGTAGTCCTAACCTAGGCCTACCTCTACCTCTTTTTATTCCTATCTCTAACTATTCCTTCGTGCCTCAGAAGGTGTCCTACCATCCTATCTCTCCTATTCTTTATTGTCTTCCATACCTCTCGCTTTTCCCCAACTCTTTCTAATACCTCCCTATTGCTAACCTTATCTATCCACGGTATCTTCATCATGCGTCTGAAGCACCACATTTCAAACGCTTCTATTCTTTTTCAATCCGCTTCTCTTATTATCCAACGCACCCTTACAATGTCGTGAAGTGACCATCGGTCAGTCTAAAATTAAATTGTTTTCAGTACTATTGTTTCACTCTGTGTAGCAGGAACCAAGTGCAGTCATGCCAACTAAGAAGCTAGCTCCAGTTCAGAACTTTCTATACGGCCATAAAAATGTAATTGAATTGCGATGAGCAAAAATGCAGCTAATAGAATGCTAAAATCATTCAAATAGATACTCGCAAAGAATTCAAAAATTAGGTTAAGAAATTAAATTCGTTGTTAAATGAACAGTAATATAAGTGTAATTATACGGACGCGAAACGAAAGTAGTAATAGTAATTGTCTTTGACATGGCATAGACATTAAAGTGCATAGAATCAATGTAGGTCTACTTAGATAATTTATTTTGTGCTGTAATATTTTATGTTCGGAACGCACGTGAGGAAAATTAATTAATCTGATTTTATGACTGCGTCTTCAATCGGTCACGAAATTGTCCCATCATTACGTACTTATCTTAACAGCAATGCAAATGTGCGTTCTTATAAGTGCAGGTTACAACAATTAATGCGATAAATTTGTTTTTGTACGTAAAGAACAGTTGCAGGCCTCGATAAGTTCCCTTGTGGTACGTCCATGCGCACTGTTTTATATTTTCGCCTCCCAGTTTCAATATCTTCGGAAAATTAACCATTTTCACTCATTTCAGGATCAAGTATGCTGTGGGTGGCGGTTCTAGGAGCCATTTTGGTGTGGTCCGCCGCCCCATGCGAATCTCATTCGAATCGTAGGCAAGGTAAGTTTTGTATAGAGAACATGAAGATAAGTTTTATTTTAACACATTTATTAGAAATCAGAGGTTAAATATAACAATTCCGTTTCTCAACAGCATATCAAATAAGTCCGAAACCATGTTGGGTGGATGGAATAGAAGGGACCTGCATGTTCGTCTACGAATGTATCAAATCCGAAGGATACCACATAGGAATGTGCGTGGACACCTTCATGTTCGGGTCCTGTTGTGCCTATAATTCAACGGAAAATGCAGTGGTGACACATCATCAAAGCACCAACAGACCTTCTGTTCTATATACTGCTCCTAGTCAAAATAGTCATACTACTAAGAGGCCTGTTACAGTCAGTTACAGGCCGCCTGTGAATAGTCCTAAGTCAACCAGGTACGCACATGAGTACTTGATCGGATGGTTAAATAGCACATTCTTTTAATGCACCCTTGCAAATAAACATTGTTTTTTTTTCTCAAGTTTGATAGTCTGCAGCTCCCCAAGGAAGAACAAAACCATCCCGATTTTGCTCAAAAATTCACACTAAATTCTATAGAAGCATCATTAAAGGGGCACCCTATACAAATACATAAAAACCATCTTGTTTTCACGTTAAATTTTTACCTGTATCTTTGTGATAATGACTTCAATATTTATTGAGGAAATCAGTCAAATCCAGTGCAGTGTGATGCATGAGTGGGCAACAGTAGTAAGTTAAAATAAATATTAATTTAAAGAATCTAGTAGCATGTACACTTGACCCAGTAGGACACGCAACAGGTAGTATTCAATCAGTCAGTACACCGTAACATGTGGTAATGGAACTCGCATGTATGTAGAATAGAAGTACCGAAAGCTCCGCGGTAGACTTGCGTTCAATCAAAAAAGCCTTAAATATGCAGAATAGCATATCAGATCCCTAAAGCTTAATGACGAAATAATTTTATGCATACTCAATTCCTTTTAGTATTGAAAATACTTCTGGGCTCGTGTATATGGGACTCATCTTACGAAAAATGTATCGACAGGCGACAGATTCTGTCGTAGTGCAGCGATATTTAGCAAATACTAAAATTTTAACTTTGAGTGATCCCAAAGTATAACCAGATGAAACTCTCACAGATGATTCTACAAGTCTTTTTTGGCACCTAAAAATAGCAATTACGACTTTTTTGGGTGGTAGCGAAAAAAATTAGGGGTGAAAAAGCAGTAAATCTATCCCACCGTGCGCCGGGAGACTCTCGGGCATCTCACGCGAAAATTACAAGTCGTAGAACTTTGCGTTTTTTTTTAATTGTTGAAGAAATATTGCAGTGGCGGCTCGTGGGTTAATAACCAGGGGGGTCATTTTGGTTTTGGAACTTATAATTAATACTAAAAATATATACATATACAACGTGTCCTATAAAGTTCTCTACATATGGGAAACTTTTTTATTATCCGTTTATTAAAAAAAATATTCTTCATAAAAAGCTCTGAATTGCTCAAAAATCAAAATGCACTCGCAACATTCCAAAAATATCGGATAATATACAGGAGAGATCAATAAATAATAATTTGACTAAAAAGTAAAGTACCCTTATTTTTGGAAATAATGAAAAATGTTATTCGGGAAAGTTATTCAGTATAAAAAGTTATGGAATATTATGAAATAACAGCCACCTATGATCAAATTTATTTTTCTAAATTACAAACGTGTTAATATCTAATAAAGAACTAAAATTATTTTAAATTAACTTAAATTTAAATTAGAGCACTTCCTAAACTATTGCCTCAAAATATCCACCTTTTCTCTCAATGCAAATTGCTGTTCTTGCTTTAAATTCACGAAACATAAATTTGATCATAGGTGGCTGTTATTTCATAATAGTCCATAACTTTTTATACTGAATAACTTTCCCGAATAACATTTTTCATTATTTTCAAAAATAAGGGTACCTTACTCTTTAGTAAAATTATTATTTTTTGATCTCTCCTGTATATTATCCGATATTTTTGGAATGTTGCGAGTGCATTTTGATTTTTGAGCAATTCAGAGCTTTTTATGAAGAATATTATTTTTTCACAAACGGATAATAAAAAAGTTTCCCATATGTAGAGAACTTTATAGGACACGTTGTATGTCCAAATCTTCAAAAATATAAGGGGACATATTGTTAAAATAAAACATACCTTAAGCGTGCTTATATTTCAAGTCAATTCTCATCTCCTTCTGTTCCGCAAAATGGTCTATGACTTTCTCGTTGAAGTTTGGAATGCTCTTGACAAGCGTTTTCTCGATGCTCAACATAGACAAGGCACTAAGTCTAGACTGTCCCATTGTATTGCGTAAAAATGTTTTTATCCGTTTCAAAGTTGAAAAACATCTCTCACTTTCCACGGTTGTCATTGGTAGTGTACACAAGATATTTAACAAGTTCACTGCTTCAGAAAATGTTTCGGACAAATTCATGTTAATAAAAAGTTGAAGAATGGCGACTGCACCGGCACTGTTACGAAAATCCTCACGACAATATATTACTTCAAGTTCTGATTTTAGTTTGGAAATATCTATTGTAGCATAATTAGCCTTCACCATATTTAAAATATTTTGGAGAAAATTGATAGTGTATGCTTCAAATTTCTCCGTCTGAAATAACTGTGAAATCATGAGATGATCATTGAATCCAAATCTATGATGAATTTCAGACATAATAATGTCGCAAATTTCAAGTGCAGTTAGTCGTTTAGGATCCCCTGCATTAACTTTTCTTCTTTTCGCTGATGATGTGCTTGGTTCTTCCGATTCTAAAATAGCACTTCTCACTTTTTGGATATTGCTGTTGAAAGACATTATGTAGTTTTTGACTGATATAACATCAATATCTCGCATTTGTAATTGTTTGAACAATATGTCTACATGAGGCATTATTTTATGAAAAAAATGTAACCAAAATAAAAAAAGTTCATCTTCCAAATGCCTTTTTAAACCAGTTGCTTGATTTATATTATTTCCGTCTTCCTCCTCATCAATGATTTGCTCCAAACAACATATTAAATCATCTTTATAAGTGTGTACAGTTTCAACACACTTTGTATTGAAAGCCCATCGAGTGGGTGCAGCTTTAGGTAATCTCACCTTAACCACCCTATCCAATACCGCCGTACGTTTTGGGGATCGTCCGAAAAAAGACGAAAATGCATGTAAATTTGCAAAAAATATTTTTATCGGTTTGTGTTGACTCGCCGCTTTTTGGAGGATAAGATTAAGTTGATGGGCATAACAATGAATAAAGTGTGCATTTGGGTACATTTCTTTAATTTTTGTTTGTACTCCTCCCAGCTTACCGCTCATGACTGATGCACCATCGTAACTTTGAGCAATCAATTTATGGGGTGCTTCATTAATTTTTAATAATTGGAGTTCTTCCATTATTGCATCGGATAAATGTTGTGCTGTGGTACCTGGAGGGTTGACAAATTTCCAAAATCTTTCATGCACAATACCATCTAATACATATCGAAAGATAAAAATCATTTGCGTTTTATTGGAGCTATCTGTGCTCTCATCAACTTGAATTGCCACAAAATTTGTCTGGTCAATTTCCTTTATTATATGTGTGTGTACAACGGCCAACATTGAATCTAAAATTTCGTTTTGAATTGTTTTTGATATTCCTTTGAATACTGTATTTTTTCAAGGTGCTCTTTAAATATTAAGTCTAGCTCAGAGACAAAATCTATAAGGCAACGAAAAATCCCAGGATTATTGGACATGTCACTTTCGTCATGACCGCGCAATGCAATTTCAAAGACTCCACAAAATTTTACACAATCAATTATTTTGTTTAAAATATACCTATTTTTAGAAACCGATTCATTAAAGTCGTGCACTGATTTGCGATACGCACTATCAAGTTGCTGTCTTATGTCTCATCATCATAAGGTTCTCAGTCCGAAGACTGGTTGGACGCGTACCTCCATTCTTTTCTATCCTGAGCTAACCTACGCATTTCCCTAAAAGTAGAACATCCTACATCCCTAACTATTTGAGAGCAGTAGTCTAATCTAGGCCTACCCCTACCTCTTTTTATTCCTATCTCTGACTCTAGTATGTCACGAACTATTCCTTCGTGTCTTAGAAGGTGTCCTACCATCCTATCTCTCCTACTCTTTATTGTTTTCCATACCTTTCGCTTTTCCCCAACTCTTTCTAATACTTCCCTATTGCTAACCTTATCTATCCACGGTATCTTCATCATGCGTCTGTAGCACCACATTTCAAACGCTTCTACTCTTTTTCTATCCGCTTCTCCTATTGTCCAAGTTTCGCACCCGTATAATGCCGTACTCCATACATACGACGTTAAGAGTCTCTTCCTAGTCTCTATATTAACCGTTCTTATGTCTACACGTCCTAAACTGGCGTAACTCATTGAACAATTTATATGAGAAGCAGAAGAAGCATGCTTTTTAATTTTGTCTTTTAAATGTTTAATATCGGTTACTCCATTTTTAGCCCATATAGCATCATTTGAAAATAATAAGCACGGATAGCAAAAGAACGCATTTTTAACACTGCATCCACAAATCCAGTCGCACAAATTGTACATCGATTCTTTAAAATATCTTTGGACATTTTTACCTTTATCCTTTGTTGTCTGCTTCAAATTCAGTTTTGGTTTCGGCCGTCCACTTTCCCTCTTTTCAAGCCGGCGTTCATAATTTAATGTTCCAGCTGACTTTAAGGCAAATATATCCTCAACAACACTCATCTTGTTTTGCTAAACACACAAAATTTCTCAACGATCAGAACTTCACAACGATCACAGTTCACATCCGCAACAATAAAGAAAGGTTTCCCGCCTGCTATCTAAGAAGAACTGAGATTCAGAGTCCAGAGAAAATATAACTGAATACTGTAGAACTAAACTCGATTCTGCGCAGTTGTAATCGGGACATTGACCACGTTGGAGATATAGGAGTAAAAGGTGACTCTCACTTCCACTCAAGAATTCGCCATCTGCTGTCACTATTCTTCTTTACATGCATTTCTCCATAAGCCATAAGAGCTGTGCAGGGTCAATTTGAATAATGTCCCGGCTTGCTAGCGAGCGCGCAGCGCGGCTTGACGCTTGGCTATTTCTAGTATTGCTGCGAATGCAGACCGCTGAAGATTTTAAATTTGAGACTGTTAGACCAAAAATATTTTTATTAAAATTATGGTTTTGATTAGAATATTTTAGGAGGGTCATTGACCAATTGACCTTAAGGAGAAACCGCCACTGAAATATTGACGTTTTTAATGATGTAAGTTTTGTGTAAATACAAGAAACCAAACTAATTTTATTGCACCGTATCTAAAATATGTCGCCACATCGGTAACAATACGTTAAACTTTGAACCTGGATAACTTTTTTTTCACGATATAGATTCTGTTTTTTCTTACATAGAAAACGTCCTTATGGTATAACGAAGTTATGATTTCGAATAATATATGGTCGCGTTTCAAAAATAAGTCCGCTATAACACTTTTTTCAATGCGCCGATGTCAAAAATTCACTTTCGGTTCACGGGACGAGCCGTGCGAGTGAAAAGGATAGACTATGGGGAACAGCCGAGCACCAGAAGGAGACAGAACGTGGCCAAGTTACTCTGCAAAAGAACAGCGTTGTAATGCCACCTTTAAAATCTTCTTTCAATGCATTTTCAAAACTCTCTTTCTGTAATAGCCACGAAATAAACTCTAGTAAATGAGGTAGGTACTTGTTTAGCGAAACTTTTACTGTTTATTATCATCTGGGGAAGGATCATTTTTATTGGGCATTGCAAAACTTTCCATACATTTTCTTAAAATTGCAGCAGCTCTGTGAAGAATTTGCAAATCTGATAATGTATCACCCCTTGTTTCCAGATTAAAATCAGACGATTCGTCTGTTGAGCTTGCGACTTGCGTCCTCATTTACATGCTTGATTTTTTTGTCAAAAGTTCTTTGCCAGAACACAACAAATCACCTGACCTGACCTGGTCTACGAATAAAGTGAATAGAGCCTTTAAATCTTTTCGACAATTTCATTTTCAGTTTCGCGGATTGTATTGGGGATCTTTCTGCATTACGTAACATAGAATTATATTTTTGTGTTACTGCAGGTACTTAATGGCAGCTTTTCGTTATTATCTAAGATGTGTTCTTGAATCCAAGAAGAAAATCTTGAAAACAAGCGATCGGTACTTTTTGTATTTCTGTCAGTTTTATTTTTGTGGGAATTTATATTTCTGGTTGATATGTACTCTGCGTGGCACAATTTGTGGTATTTTGCATCGTATGCAAATAAGTCTTCATACAAAATCAGTCTAGAGATAATACGATTGTCATTTCTCTATCTTGCAGCATTTTTATGCGAGTGGAATCACCCATCCCTATAGTAACACGGACAAACAATACATAATTAACCAAATAAAACATTTAATACTACGATAGCAGTTTGAATTGAAGTAAGTGATTTCCTTTTTCTTTTGCCAGATCCTCCACAAATTAAGGCAGTGGATAGTAGTCCGCAAGTTACGAAATCCCATCAAGTGTACTACAGTTCCGCAAGTGTTTCATTTGCCATAAATTTCACAAATATTACTAAAATTATTAAAAAAATGGCACAAATAATTATACAATTTATGAGTTATACTTTCGTATAAGTACTTCGTTAGTTCAATCCCCACCCAGCAGCGTTTGTGGGTAGGTAGGTTATCGTAGAGAGCTAGTGGTTTGTTACTCTCGGGCCGGGTAGGATCGGCTCCCGTAAACGTTATTTTTTTCTCACGTTTCCACATTATCTTTTTCGCATAAAATGCGTGTATCTGGTGCGAGGACAAGTAAAGAGTCTGTCTAAAATGCGTTGATCCACAATATTTAACACATGTTCGCATGCCCACAACTTGCGGAACCGTAATGACAAATGATAGTGATCCGTAACTTGCGGACTACTATCCACGGCCACAAATTAAACACATGGTTCTAACGTTAAATTGATCCTGTCTTCTAGGTATTTAAAAGCGTATTGGTATTAGAGGCCGCAGAACCATTGTTGTGTGAGGGTTCACGATTTTTAGTATTGAAAATACTTCTGGGCTCGTGTATATGGGACTCATCTTACGAAAAATGTATCGACACGCGACAGATTCTGTTGGCGGAGCGCGCAGTCGAGGCCGCTAATAAATTGGATGGAGGCGGCTACCGGCTAGCCAGATGTAAACTAAGGTACGGCGAGCGCGAGTACCGTTTAAGAGGGATATCGCGTTGCAATAAAAGTCCAAACTGTACAAAACGGATGCGTTAATATTTTGTTACGTATTGCGTCAGTTTGACTATGTGCCTTGTGCTTGTCACAAATCATTTATTTTATTGTATCAATAATATACCAACTTGAAACGGCACAGATCACTTTTGTTGGACATCTTAGAAACCGAGCAGTTGTGTCGGTATTTTCAATACGTCTATGATACTTGCGTAAGATGCGAGGTCTGTGAATTTTTCCCACGGTTCATTAGAATTAGCTGAACATTTCCCTATTTATCAACCAAAATGACATAGGTAAGTCGTTATTGACTTTCAATTGCAGTTATGCATTCGCAAACACTTTAGAACATTTCTCTAGGCTAAAAATAATACTTTAATAAGCAGGATGAATGGCTAATATGCAGCAATTACGCACAGCTTACTGTTCTTCAAATACACTTCCCTGTGGCGCATCCGGCTGTATATTATATAATGGACGCAAGAACATGAGACTGTTAGCTCAAAATTCTTAATCGTTTATTGAATAAATCGAGATGCTGTGGAAGAAACTCTAGAAAAGAAAGCATTTGAATTGTGGAGCTATAGACGCATGATGAAGATATCGTGGATAGATAAGGTTAGTGGTTAGCAAAAGAGAGGTATTAGAAAGAGTTGGAGAAAAGCGAAATTTATGGAAGACAGTAGAGAGATAGGATGAGACACGAAGACTTAATTCGCGACATACTAGAGTTAGAGATAAGAATAAAAAGGGGTAGGGGTAGGCCCAGATTAGACTACTGCTCTCAAATAGTTGGAGATGTAGGATGTTCTACTTTTAGGGAAATGCGTAGGTTAGCTCAGGATAGGGAAGGTTGAAGGTACGCGTCCAACCAGTCTTCGGGCCGAGAACTTTATGATGAGACCACCAGACCGCGATAAATATTAGGTATGGACATCTAAAGGAATTTCTAAACTATAAAATTAATTGCCTTATTAATTTTAATGGCAAAGTAAAATTAATTCGATTATTTTTTACTTAGAGAAAGCCTGCTTATTCAATTACATAAATTTATTACAAAAAATATCTAATATCGGAGGAAAACAGGTGCCATTGCCGTGGTAATTCAACTGAATCACTCTCTTACGCAACTAAGGTCAAGAGCAAAAGAAAGTAAGAACTCTGTAGGTTACTCATACTTTTACTTGCCATTCAATCGCTTGTTAACCAACAAAAACCCATTTAATTTAAATAAAATATGTATATCCTCGAATTTATCTCATATAATTTATTGTAATTTGTTAATTTTTGTTATTTTTATACTTCCTACTATTTCAGTCGACCTCAGACAAGTCATTCAACCAAACACAAGCCTACTTCGCGCCCGCTCTCCACGATTTACACCAGTTCAAGATCAAACATTACTTCCACCAAGCTGTCTACACAACCTCCAAGACATAGTTTACGACCGATGAGTACAGATTCCCTCTACGTGTCCAACAACATCATTATAGGCCCCTACACAAAACCAGGTTGGCAATCGACTACCGAACCCGGGTTTCTAACTTCGGTAAATCAGAACACTGTGTTGCCGGTCTCGAAGCCGACTACACAGTGGCAGATTACTACAGAGCCGGGGTTTGTCACCAGGTTTAAAGTCAAACCTAATGGTAATAAGTCAAAACCGACGAAGAAGCCCCTGCAGAATTCGACGAATAAGAACACCATGAAGAACGGGAGCAAAGGGACTAGGCCGCCTCCAACTCAAAAGTGGGTATATTTTCCTAAGCCACGTTCTCCAATAGAAAATAAGCATCAAGAGCGACATACCTCGTTTTCTACTTCAAGCTTATACATTTTTAAATAACTTTCATACATTTTTGATAGGCCATCAACGACTACAACGAGCGCACCCAATAAAGTTTCTTCAGTCAACCAATCAAGTTCTACAGTTTCTCCGGATATGATGCCCACGTCAACATTAAGCTCAGTTTCTGCGTCAAGTACAGAAAGAAGTGGTGAGAATATTATTTGATTGATAAATTGTACAAGTAACAAAAGATCCAATTTACTGACCAATTCGTTATTATCCCTATTATTCCCACGCTTTATCTCACACAGTCAATGATGTTGGAAAATCAATTTATACACGACTGAAAATGTAAGGGATAACATTAGGGTACGTTCTTATAAAGGGTGTTTCATATAGAAGCGCTGTAAAGCTTTATTTTTAAATGGGGTGCCGACAAATATGAAGCATTCCATTTAAAAAAATTACTTTACCTCGCCAAACTTCGGTGAAAAATAAAAATAAATTTAAAATGTCGTCCGTTTTCTTCTGTCATTCAGAGTTTCCAAAAATAAGATTTAATTCATAAAACTGGAATTTTTGTATTTACCTACAGTTGAAATTCAGTGTTTGAGGAACGAATTTTTAAAGCATAAGATAGTGGATAGAGGGTTTCTAGAAAAGTAATTTTAAATTCATTCCAGTCTCGATCTCATAGTTTCATAAGTTGGTATCGATTTCCTTTGGAACTAAGTGATTTGGCATAAAAACAGGAAAGCTTGAGTGAAATTGATGAATTGTTCTTAGGGAAAGTAAAAGGGTTTCTAGGGGAAACTTTCCATCAATTATTAACTTTTGTTCCCATTCTCCTCGACCTCTACGTACTGCGTATGTTTTAATCTCTCAACTAACTTTATTAAAATGTTCCCAGTGCTTGATAATATTTCCTTTCTGCACAAATTATGTTTTAAACACAGGTTGTGGATTACCGCCGCTATTTCCCCAGCCCCAAACGAGAATAGTAGGGGGAAAGAACGCTCCATTTGGAAGATGGCCCTGGCAGGTAAGATAAGACGATTGGCTTCACTGTCGACAGCCTTATTCTACTTTATGACTGCTTATGCCGCTCATCATTCATCTTCTTATACACACGACAAAAATATTATGAGGTATAAGTCGAGAAAATCCACAACTTCGGGAAAAATTGTTCCCATTGGTTTTTGTTTGAGCTTTAAGATTTACTAGTTGAAAGAGGTATTAATCATTAAGTAATAACTACTGAACTCAAATATTTTTTTGTCCACGACTATCTTATAATATACTCTTTATACTTGTGTTTCTTCAATCATAATTAGATACATTAATCACTGCAGTGATTAATGAATATTATTCACTACACCAATAGGAACATCGCTTTGACCCTTTTTTACATTTATTTAGTAGGCCGCGATCGCGATGTGTCAGTTCAAATTGAAACGTCAAATCAGCATGATTTGCTTTTAATTTGAAATGCATATTCTAAAAAAGAAGATATAATGAGTAGTGAGAGTGAAAACGAGGTTTCTTTAACAGCGCCAGCAATAAAAGAAGCTGCAGAACTTGCCTCATTAGATTCATTGCCCAAAAAACCAAGAAAATTATACCTGAGAGCGTATGTATGAATCTTTCTTACACTGGAGAAGGGAAATGAAGGTAAATTCTTTCTGGGAATCTGTTTTGATAGTCGTGGACAAAGTATAGTATACAACTCGTTATAATGATGCTATTATTACCTCGGATGATTACAAAACTCGCTCGTTTCACTTAGTCGGAGAGCAGGACGTTCGAAATATGCAAAATAAAAGTGAGGTATGCAACTCGCGAACATACAAAAACTGATGTCGTATTCTTATGTAAAATGACCTGCTGAATTCGATTCTGGAGGTCGCGAATCGATTCGGGATTGCGAAATTGAAAAAAATCGAACTTTATCATATTTTTACAAAATTTCTCGGAAATACATTATTTTATATTTCCCATTCTATATCTTTGTCTGTAACAATTGGATCGGTTTAAAACTTTGCATACATATAGTCTGAAATATGCCGAATCCGTTGCCATACATAAATGTGCACTAATGTGTAAAGATATGGTAGAAAAATAATATTTTCGTCGCAGATCCCATGGATTTTTCAGTAACTGCATTGAGAAAGTTGGTATCGAGGTAACTTTTTTATTATTGGAGATAGAGAAATAGTATAAGCGAGTCAAATATAGTTTAAGGTCTGAATTAATTTATAAAAAACAAAAAAATGTTGTTGGTAAAAGTTTGGTGGTCATAAAAGGTTAATAAAGTCGAGCGTTGTACGCGCTACGTTGTCTCCTGGGTTGCACCGAAGCAGACCGCGTGGAGAACTTCAATGAGAACTGTTCTTATTTTTTTAAATTTGTACTTACAGAATAAATACATTTTTATTATTCGATATACCTACATTTTCTTTCACAAAAACAGTTTATGGAACACAGTACATTAGCTTTTAAACAAATACAGGTTGTGCTACAATTTATTGAAATATTCACATTTGCAAAATGTTGTTATGTTTACAAAATCTGGTTTCGCACTTATTGTGGTCATGCTTGGCATTACGCTACCGTTTTCTTTCATGCACCACCCAAATTCCAAAAGATTTGGGCCCGGTTTTTCAAAGAATCAAACACCGAATTAAGTCTGACACCGGCTTCGTTGCTATGATTCAATAAATCAGAAAGCCGGTATCATAGCAACGAAGCCGGTGTCAGACTTAATCCGGTGTTGGATTCTTTGAAAAACCGGACCTTGATAGTTTTGGTCGAACTAGGTATGCAGTTTTGTAAACGACGGACTGCAAATACATACGGCCTGAGGACATGAAAACGATACGTGTTTTCGGTGGGTGGTACATCCCTAAGGAGCGAAATTTGTTTTGTAATAAATAGGTACCTTACTGATATTCGTTTGCTTACTTACCTAATGTCTGTTTTGCATGTTGGAAACAAATGTGCTCTTAAATGGTCCATACTGCCGGTAAATTCTGGACGACCATAGGTATATGTAATGAATTTCACTCTGTTCACGCTTGACATTTGGTGGAACATATTGAATATTTTAATAAAACAAAATTTTTTAGTGTTTTCAACGGCTTTAATCGTTATCGACAAAATTGTTTCGACTTACTAGGTCATCATCAAAGGTTCTTACAAAACAAATCTTAAAACTAAAACAGTGCCTTACATACAGTATTCTATTTTATTTTCGTGTGGTGGGGTAAGACTGCTTCTATGATTGGTGAATGGTTAAATTCCAACTGGTCATTTGTTATCTGTTGATCTAATTTCTAAGCAAATTTGATCAAAACCAGGTTTGCTTAAATAAAAGAAATTTAGGTTCATTATTGGTCAATAATAAAGAAACAAGAAACACGGGAGATAAAAGTGGTGTTTCTCAGCTAAATTGCAATGATTGCAACGCAATTTACATAGTTCAAACCGGGAGGGATTTCAATACCATACTGAAAGAACATAAAGTCTATTGCCAACAATTCAAACAGGACGGGTTTTTGGGAACATTGTACATATTGTAAACAATCATAATTTTGTCGAAAGTGATTTTAAAATATTATATCAAGGATCTAAAGGTAGAAAATTAAATTAAGTGGAAAGTTTTGAAATTTGCAAAGCCATTAAATTAGATCAACAGATAACAAATGACCAGTTGGAATTTAACCATTCATCAATCATAGAAGCAATCTTACCCAACCACACGAAAATAAAATGGAATACTGTATATAAGGCACTGCTTTAGTTTTAAGATCTGTTTTGTAAGAACCTTTGATGATGACCTATAATAAGTCGAAACAATATTGTGGGTAACGATTAAACCTGTGGAAAACACTAAAAAGTTTTGTTTTATTGAAATGACCATATAATGATTTAAGAAAAATGCCCTACACACATTTAATAAATGAAAACTCTAAACTCCGTCGGCTTTGGCACGGCATCGGCAGTCAGCTTTTGTCCGCGACAACGCGCGCAGGGCGCGACATATGACTCACGGTTAACACACTTTTTCTGACTTACTATGCAATTTATGAAAAAATACTCAAAATAAAAAAACATCCTCATTTTATGCGCTACAATTTACTCGTTTATAGTATAAGCATATCTTCAAAAATAAAAAAGGTACCCCGATACACACTTTTTCACTGTAAATGACACAAAAGTGGCAACTCTTACTCGAACATTTATTAATTTTTCAGTCAAATCACAACAATTACTATTTTCTCGTACAGCGTTAGAAAGCGGATAGTTTCATTATCCTAATGCTAAAATTTCAAATTTGTACGACAATGGGTGACAGATATACAGAAGGAGAAACAATAAAAGTGCGAAAATAGCATATTTCAGAAGAAAAATGAAAAAATGCAATTTTCTTCAATTTGGCAATTCCAAATCGAATCGCGACCTCAAAAATATGTTTTGTAAGGTGTTTTTACTTAAGAACTCATGGTCTGTTTTTGTATGTTCGAAAGTTGCATACCATGTGTCGAATTCAGAGCTCTTGCTCTCCGACTAACTCGCTCGTGTTGTAAACTTCATCCTCGGTAATAATAACATTCATTATAAACTCGTGTTTATTAAACAAACAATACATATTGATATCATCAGATTGATAATACTAAAAAGAAAAAAGAAGTCCAGTAAGCAGTAACTAAGAATTTTGGTCTTGGCATGAAGAGAGTACCAAAATTAATGTATTATACCGATTTTTTGTGAAAAATATAAAATTTATCACAAAATTTACCAACGACTCGGTCGTAGAGGAACGAGCAAGCACCAAGTCAGCGCCATCTGTTGAGAAATTTTCAAACTTGATTTTTCTTGTAAAATGATAAATTTGTCTCTCGAAATTCGAAAATCTGGGTATTTAATTTTGAATTCTAATTTCTCTCGAGTTGCCTCTGGGAAGATTCCCGCGCCACGTTTAAAGACAGGCAAGAACGCAAAAAAAATAAATCATTCATTTACCGCAAAAAGTAGACTGTTTAAAATTCATTGAATTTCGCCCGCTTTCAAATTTGACCGCGCATGCAAGACATAGAATAATTAGTTGTTCTCCCATTTGGACAGTAGCAATATTTATGTACGTGTATCTCCCCAGCAAAACAGCTTCTGTTTAGATACGTTCGCGATAATAGAGCGATAAAACATTTCCCAGTCTGACAAGGCGACCGAACCACTCGCACATTTTACGGTATTGTTCTCAGGGGATGATGGAACTGTAGTACGTAAAAAATGAAAAATGCGCCTTTTCGCACAGCGGTTTTTAATTTCCAGATTGCTCATTTCAAATATTGTCGAAGGGATGGGTGACTGAATTTACTGCTAACAAGAGCGCGTTACGGTTCTCTTCACACATAATTTTAAGGGTTTGGGGTAGGTCTGGGCGATATCCAGTATTCCAGTATTCAATATAAAACATCGATATATTTATCATTATTTCAGAATTTTCAGAATTTTCCGATATAACGATATTAATTTATCGATAATAAATTGGGAGGGAAACCATTAAAATATAAGAAATAATCAATTTCAGCTAAATGAACTTGAATGGAAAATTCATTCGATATTGTATTTAGGTATCGGTGAGGAGAACGTCTTTCTTCGGATTCTCCAGTACCCATCGTTGCGGAGGTGCCATTTTGAATGAAAATTGGATCGCTACTGCCGGACATTGTGTAGATGAGTAAGTGTGTAGGTCTTTTTATTTTTATTTATTTAATCTAAAAACCCTTGTACCGTTAGGTGCTTGGTGATAACAAATTACATATATTAACATGATACGTTTTACATCCTTTCACATATCTTCTCTTTCCAAATCTTCCTGTCTTGGGCTGTCTGCCTAACTTCGCTCCATTTGATTCCCCTCTTTTCTGCTGCGTGTCGCACTTGTTCTTCCCACTTCAGTCTTGGGCGTCCTACTTTATTTTTTCCCTGCACTCTAACTTCATACATTTGTTTTGCAACCCTGTCTTCACTCATTCTGTGGAGGTGTCCCAGCCATCCCAGCTGTCTCTCCTCTATTGCTTTTGTAACTGGTTTCATGCCCAGCCGATCCATAACTGTCGAATTTCTTATTCTATCTCTTCTTGTAATTCCCTCTATTTTCCTTAGAAATCTCATTTCTGTAGCTGTAATTTTGCTTTTATCTTTCTGTGAGACCGTCCAAGATTCGCAGCCATATGTGAGCGTGTGTCTTACTACTTTTTTATAAACCTGCACCTTTATCGTTTTAGGAATCTCTTTTTTTCCTAGAAATGTCGTTCGCAACGTATTATAGATTCTTCCAACCTTTCCTATTCTCTCGTTTATTTCTTTATCTATTTTACCGTTATCTTCAATAACTGTACCTAAATAATTATAACTTTTAACTTGTTCCAATACTGTTTCTTCTAATCTTATATTCTTATTTTTCTCCTTGGTTGCTAATATCATTGACTTTGTTTTATCGGTATTTATTTCCATATTTATTTTTCTCAGTTCTTCGTGGTAGATTTCTAGATTTTTTTGGAGTTTTTCTTCCGAGTCTGCTATCAATATCATGTTATCAGCGAACATTAATTCTTGAAGTGCTATTTTTTTCATCTTCCAGTTTCCTACTTTCATTACACTTCCTTTTGATTTACTTCTCTTTATGGCATCATCTATAATTATAGAGAACAATAGGGGGCTCAGTACACAACCCTGTTTCAAACCTATCTTCGACTCAAATACAGCAGATTCATTATTGTGAGATCTTACTACGTTCCTGTTATTTCTGTATAGTGCTTTTATCATTTCTATCATACCTTTTTCAATTCCCCTCTTGTGTAAGCTTTCCCAAACGTCCTTTCTCACTACTCTGTCAAAAGATTTCTTGAGGTCAATAAAACAGATATGCATTTCTTTTCCCTTTCTCAGCATCTTTTCTGCTAGTTGTCTTATTATAAATATCAAATCTTGCGTACTTCCTCTTCTAAACCCGTGCTGTGTTTCCTCTAGCGATGTTTCTAGTTCTTCTCTTAGTCTATATTCTAATATTCTTGTAAAAACTTTCCCCGGTATACTTGTTAACGTAATCCCTCTATAGTTGGTGCAATCCTTAATGTCTCCTTTCTTATACATTGGGAGTATTATTCCTGTATTCCAGTCATGAGGTATCTCTTTCTCCTGTAAGATGTTGTTCATTAAATTGCATAGCCTCTCCTTTCCTGCAATTCCCATATATTTCAACATTTCCGCCGTGACTTCGTCTTTTCCGGCGGCTTTGCTCAGTTTTAATTTGTTAATTGCTATTGTAATCTCTTCCATGTTTATTGGCTGTATATCCCTTCTGTCATCAAATTCTAATTCTGTTTCTTCTTCTTCTTCATATTTATCTTCGTCCCTGTTAGTTTTTGTCAACTCTTCGAAATATTGTTTCCATCTTTCCATTATCTCCTTTTCTTCAGTCAGTACATTCCCTTCTTTATCTTTAATATTCTTTAGTCTTGGTGGTTTCTTTTGTCTTAGTTGTTTCAGTGTGCTGTAGAATAGCTTCTGGTTCTCATAATAGTTTTCCCTCATTTTGTTTCCGAATTCCTCCCATGTTTGTTGTTTTCTACTTTTTATTGTCTGTTTTACCATTAACCTGGCAGCCTTATAATCGTTATAAGCTTCGTATGTTCTAGTTTGTAGATATCTTTTCCATTTATGCTTCTTATCTTTAACTTTTTGTTGTATATCCTGTGTCCACCATTTACTCTTCTTTGCAAATAAGTTTGTACTCTTCGTAATTCCACAAGATTCCCTAGCTGCTCCAAGTATATTTTCTTTAAATCTCCTCCATTTTTCTTCAATTCCTGCATCCCTATTTTCCTCCTGTTCAAATCGTTTCTCTATATTTTCTTGGTATAACTTTTTAATTTCATTATCTTTCAATTTATAGCTTTTTATTTTTTCTTTTGTTATTTTCTTCCTTTTCTCTTGATTTAGGTTCTCTGTGTTTAATGCAATTTCCATCTGGACTAAAAAATGGTTACTTCCAATTTCCGCCTGTCTCTTTACTTTTACGTCTTTTATCATCCTCCAGTTTTCTGTGGGTACTATGAAATAATCGATAATGGATTTTTCATTCCTTGAATGTACTTCTCTAGTGAACTTGTGGATATCTTTGTGCATGAATTTTGTGTTAGCTATAATGAGTTCGTTACCCACACATAATTCTATTAATCTCCTTCCGTTGTCATTTTTCGCTTTTTCTCCATGTATTCCCATGTTCTTTTCAACTCCTTTATTATCAGTTCCTACTCTCCCATTCATATCTCCCATTAATATAACATTTCTCAACCCAGAGTCGAGTTCCGCTTGTAATAATTCGAAGAACTCATCCTTTTCTTCCTTCTTTGCGTTATCATTTGGCACGTATGCTACCATGGCTTTCCATAAATTTCCTTCATCTATCTTTACTTCCACTTCTAATAATCTTTCATTTATATATGTTTCTTTTGTTACGTTTTTGACATTCTCCGGTTTCACTATTAACCCAACTCCCCCCATTCCTCTATTGATTACATCTACTCCTGACCAGTATAGCCAATATCCAACTTTCAGTTCCTCTATTCCTCTACCCTTCTTTTTTGTTTCGGTTATTCCTAGATAATCTAACTTTTGCACCTTCATCTCTTCAATTATTTCATCCTCTTTCCCGTTTATACTTCTTACGTTCCATGTACCAATTCTTATAATGTTCCTTCTTTTTTCCCCTGTCTTCCGGTTCTTATTTGTTTTTCTCCTGTTTTCTTCTTCAATTATCTTGATTTCTGTCGATTTGTTCCTATCGCCGGATGTTTGTTTCCGGTTTGTTGTCCTTTTCGGTGTCAGCATTTTCTTATAATATGTGATAAAATTTTTGTTATTTGATCCATTAACCCCATCTCGTTTTCCTGTTCTTTGCCTGTCCGTCGCCTTTATTTGCCCACGTTTTTCACTTTCTAGTTTTTTGAATTCTGTGCTGGTTGGGGAGGGTTCTCATTTGCCTCAGTTAGTGTTTTTTCTCTTCTATCCCATATCCACTTCCTGCCATTTATATACATCCTTTGATAGCCTATTTTTACCTGATTTCCCTTGTCTTTCTCCAAATTTGCTCGATCTCTTATTTCTTTTTGTATTTTCCTTTCATTCTGGGTCAGGTCGCTATTTATAAATATTTTATTCGTCTTCAGATATGGTGTTTTTCCCTTCCTTCTCATTACTTCAATTTTCGTTTCGAAATTGTCTAATTCAATAGTACCACAGGTGCTGGTTAATTATATGGCATGACTTAAATTCCGTTTCAATTTCTAGGTGATTTTTAAATAATCTTTCCACTCTTTCCTTCATTATTTGATTGTCTGTTGTGTCAATATTGATTCCAGATAACAACAAATTATTTTTCTTTCCTCTTATCTTTCTCTAATTTCTCTAGCTTTTGTTCCACTAGCTCGAGCTGATCTACTCTTGTTTTCAATTTGTCCATTTCTGTATTCATCTTTACATTTTCTTGCTTTAAGAGCTTTATTTCTTCTTTATATTCTTTGTTCTCTTTTCTAATTTCCTTTAATTCCCCCCACATACCTTTGATCATGTCCTTTACCTCCTCCATGTCCCCTAGATTTTGACTAGTACTGCTTTTCTTGGTTGGTGTTCTCTGTATCCTTTTGCTTCTTTTAAAAGCCTCTGTTTCGAATACCTCTTGCCTTTTCCTCTTGTTATTTTCGTCTGTAGAGTATTCCGACCCGCTGTCTTCTGAGATTTCTTGATTTTCTTTAGACGCCATCAGTTTATGTACCTGTTATCTTCCAGTACTTGTGTCTATATGGCGAAAAATGTTTATCGGTACTTTGGGTTGCCTACTCAGCTAGCGCCAGGCGCCGTATCCCAGGTCGACCCTTCGAAAAATATGTCGCCTACCAGCTGATTTCGGATAGCCTCTTAATAATTTACTTCGAAAAATAAATAAATCAATTACCGTTGTTTTCGTCGTCTACTAATAGCAACAATGCGGAGTGCACTTCCCTCTGCCTGTAAATCACAAAATTGTGGCCCGTTAATTACTCGATACCCCCGAAAATCGGCTTAGTTATCGGAGCATTCGAAACCACTTGTTTACACGCGCGAAGTTTTTAATAAAAATCCTTTTTAATAATTAAATAAATTTTCGGACGGTCGAGAAAACAGGTTTTCGAGTTATCTGAAAAAATGTTTTTTTTTAATGGAACATCCTGTATTTTTACATATTTCGAAAGCGAAAAAAATTCTCAACAAAAGTCTTCAAATTCATTCTCCTGTACTTATTTCCTACCCTCATATTTCTTGTTATCTTCTGGTACCTATTTCTGAATTTGTTTGAATACTTGCTCACCCGTTTTTCAAAATTATTGCCAAAATGTGCAATGAACATGTTTGCAGCTTATTGACGTCCCAGATCCGCATCAGGGTAGGAGAATACGACTTCTCAAGCGTCCAGGAAGAACTTCCCTACGTAGAACGTGCCGTATCTAAAAAGATCGTCCACCCCAAATACAACTTTTTCACGTACGAATACGATCTGGCTCTGGTGCAGTTAGATAAAACTTTGGATTTTGCACCGCACATTTCCCCGATTTGTTTGCCCGCTTCAGATGATTTACTTATCGGGGAAAATGCCACCGTTACGGGATGGGGCAGGCTCAGCGAAGGCGGGACTCTGCCGTCGGTTTTGCAAGAGGTATGCAAATATTATTTTGAGAATTTTAGATGAATATTCAGTTTGGATGGAAATTAGGTGCGATGTTTATTTGCGAAGGGCGGTTTCTTCTGCTGAAGCCGCAATATAAGTCGAGTTGTATTCTTTGATGTCGCCATATTTTGTTTATAAAATCAATAATGCATGTTTACTTTGATCAAGACCATCGCATGTTCAAAATTGCATTCTAAATTTTTTCTACGTTAATTGGCACCTTCTGGAGCAAAATATTCCGGAGGTAAAATAGTCCCACTTTCGGATCTCCAGGCGGGGACTGCTTCGGGGGGAGTCATCAGAAATGATAAGTGTAACATCTCACGAGTCGGAGCGTGGAATGTTAGAAGCATGAAACAAGTAGGGAAGTTAGAGAATTTGAAAATTGAGAAGGATAGGTTAGCATTAGACGTAGTAGGTATCGGTGAAGTGCGATGGCCAGAAGCCGGAGACTTCTGGAGCGGAGATTTTAGAGTAATACACACAGGATCTGTAGGAGGAAATTCGGAAGTAGGAATTGTTATGCGGAAAAAAGTAGGGCAGAGTGTAGAAAATTTCTTACAGCAAAGTGACAGGGTAGTTATGGTTAGGTTAGATTCGAAACCTGTAAAAACAGTAATAATACAGGTATATATGCCCACTTCTAACTACAGTGATGAGGTCGTAGAGGCAGTTTATAGTGATATTGAACATGTGCTAGATTTTGTGAGAGGACACGAAAATTTAATAACTATAGGAGATTTCAATGCAGTCGTAGGCACAGGGCGAGAGGGCGGAATAGTTGGTCCCTTTGGATTAGGCAATAGGAACGATAGGGGAGTTAGACTGATAGAGTTCTGCGATGAACATAACTTAACGGTCGCGAACACTCTATTTCACCATCATGTTAGGAGACGCTACACGTGGAAGATGCCAGGAGACCTAGGGAGATATCAAATAGATTACATTCTTGCTAGGCAAAGATTTAGAAATCAAGTTAGGGATTGTAGAAGTTATCCAGGAGCAGATATAGATAGTGATCACAATATAGTAGTTATGAAGGCCAATCTTAAATTTAAGATTTTGAAAAAACGAAGCGGAAGAAGGTATCTTGACCCAGAGAAACTAAAAGATGATGATACGCGCGATAAGTTCGAGAAAAAGACAAACGAAGTACTAAAGGGCGCGGGCGAAAATATTGTTAGGGACATAGAGGAAGAATGGAATTGCATTAAAAATAGTTTAGTTTCCTCAGCTAGGGATATTTTGGGTCATAAACAGAATGAAAGTAGGAAACCCTGGACAACAAAACATATTGTGAATCTAATAGAGGAAAGGCGAAAATATAAAAATAGGTTAGATGAAATAGGGAAACCAAGATATAAGGCGATCAAGTGGGAAATTATTCGGAAATGTAGGAAAGCGAAAGAGCAATGGATCGATAATAAGTGCAAGGAAGTGAAAAATAAGTTCGAAGTAGGAAAGACTGATGAAGCATATAAAATAATTAGGAGAAATTTGAGAGAAATTGGATCTAGTACCAAAAGCATTAGGAATGAGGCAGGAGATATCCTAATCGAAAGCGGGGAGAAGGCAGATAGGTGGAAAGAATATTTAGGAAACTTATATGCGGGACAGGAAGTGCAAGATATATTAGAAAGCGAAAGCAGTGTAGAGGGGGATAACCTAGGGAATCCTATAATGAGAGAAGAGTTTGAGCTAGCACTAAAAAGTTTAAGGAATAATAAAGCGCCAGGTATAGATGGCTTGCAGGCAGAAATCTTAAAGTGCGCAGGTCGAGAGGTAATAGATCGTTTATTTAAATTAGTTAGTCGCATATACCTGACAGGCGAGATTCCAGAGGATTACAAAAGGAACATCATGGTAGCTTTGCCAAAAAGGAAAGGCGCGGATAGGTGCGAAAATTTCAGAACCATCAGTTTAACTTCCCATGCGTCAAAAATTTTAACTAGAATTGTGCAAAGAAGGATGGCGAAAAAGGCGGAAGAAATATTAGGAGAAGATCAGTTCGGATTTAGACGAAATAGAGGAACGCGCGAGGCCATTCTAGCTTTACGAGTAATTATAGAAAAAACGATAGAAAAGAGAAAGAGCGTCTATATAGGATTTGTAGATTTTGAAAAGGCCTTCGACAACGTAAAATGGGGGAAGATGTTCGAAGTGCTGAGAAAGGTAGGGATGAAATATAGGGACAGAAGAATAATATATAATCTCTACGAAGAGCAAAAGGCAGTTATAGAATGTGAGCAGGGACGAAGGGAAGTAGATATCCGGAAGGGAGTGAGACAGGGATGTGCATTGTCACCTCTAGTTTTCAACTTATATATCGAAGATGCTATTAATATTGTTAACGACAGAACAGCCTCAGGGATTAACGTACAGGGTCAAACTATTAACATGCTCAGATTTGCGGATGATATAGCAGTGTTAGCATCTAGCAAAGAAGAATTAGGAGCGGCTTTGAATGAAATGGAAGCAGTTTTGACACAGGGCTATGGCATGAAAGTCAATAAAGCGAAAACTAAAATTTTGGTATGTAGGAGATGTGAAAATAGAACTAAAGTTGACATACAAATAGGAAATGAGAAGATAGAGGAGGTCACGGATTTCTGCTATTTAGGAAGTAAAATAACTCAAGACGGTAAGAGCACTAAAGATATAAAACCAAGAATAACGCAGGGCCGAGTAGCGTTTAACAGAAAGAAACAACTGTTATGTTCGAGAACGGTTAATATTGAGACTAGGAAGAGACTCTTAAAGTCGTATGTATGGAGTACGGCATTATACGGGTGCGAAACTTGGACAATAGGGGAAGCGGATCGAAAAAGAGTAGAAGCGTTTGAAATGTGGTGCTACAGGCGCATGATGAAGATACCGTGGATATATAAGGTTAGCAATAGGGAAGTATTAGAAAGAGTTGGGGAAAAGCGAAAGGTATGGAAGACAATAAAGAGTAGGAGAGATAGGATGGTAGGACACCTTCTAAGACACGAAGGAATAGTTCGCGACATACTAGTCAGAAATAGGAATAAAAAGAGGTAGGGGTAGGCCTAGATTAGACTACTGCTCTCAAATAGTTAGGGATGTAGGATGTTCTACTTTTAGGGAAATGCGTAGGTTAGCTCAAGATAGAAAAGAGTGGAGGTACGCATCCAACCAGTCTTCGGACTGAGAACCTTACGATGATGAATTGTAGCAAAAGTAGCTGTGTTTTTTGACCGCTAATGCTAATTGCGGACGTCCAGCCTAATCTCGGAGATTGGGAGTTACTGTATCCAGCAGATGGTCATTATTCTTTCTACCTGACCATATATTTGTTAATTAAATTTGTTTAGTACTTACACCTTACACTTAATGACATAAGTTTTAGAATAAACCTGCATTTATTCTCAGTTAAAACTTTAGAAAATGAGCTCCACCTTTTGCAGCAAAGCATCCATTTTTCAGCTCACATAACTTTCATAAACTTCATCAAAATAAGGCAGGTGGAGCTTTATTTTGGGTATTACGATTACGAGCAAAAGAGATTACAAAATGTTTTTTTTTGCATTTTACGAGTTAATGAAGTGGCGAAAACTAAATTAAGTAAGTCGAGCGTTAATTATTTTCTACGAAATTCAACGGAGACAAGAGGCGGAGGATATTAGATTTAACCCCTAGTCTGTGACGAATTTGGAATACTGATCGCGACGCAGAATAATTCACAATTAAATTTTCACCTTTCTTAATTAGGTTACACAATTATTTCTGGGAATTTTATTTTTCATTTCCTACAGCAGTAGTCGCAAATCAGATTTGTGGATAATTCAATAACCTTAATTTACAACACTGTAAGGGTACTGCTATCACAGTGTCTGCTACGCCTGATACATATTATCAAATACCGAACGGTAGCATTTAAATACAGGATAGCTAAGCCTGATTTTCGTTGAGTGGCTAGTGCATCGGGGTAGTAATCCGCTGAACTCGATGCTTCTACAATTTTATAAGTTACGCTGACTTTATTCACACGCTCCGGCCTCGCGGCCTTTGCTCAGTTGTCGAAAATCCGACATGACTAACGCGTTAGCCTTACGTGTTCTGTTATTTCTGCCCAGTACTGTACAAGGTGTCCCAAACTGGACGCGTTCTTATGGGAACATCCCTTATTTGAAGAGATAGAAAAAAATTAACCAAGGTGTCCGGAGCTCAAATTTAATGAGAAAACCACTGACGCAAACAAAACTTTGCTATCTCTTATCGTTTGGCCGCTAGAGGGCGATTCTCAAATTTCGTCGATTTCTTTTATGTCCTATAACTTGTTTATTAATAAAGATAATTAATTTTGGTAAAAACTTTCTTAGGGCACTTTTTTCCGTAAAATCCATTGCAATAGGCAGTTTTTTTACAGGGCGTTTAGATTTTCGTGCACCACCCCAAACTCATTTTTTTTATATAGACCACCCTATATATTATGAGATTTTTGAAAAGCTCGTAAAATTTCCTAAATTTTGATGTATCACTTGTCATGTTTATGTTAAAAACCATTAGCAACATTACGATTTAAAAATTAAAATATTGTGCCTACAGAAATCAAGATTGCCATGACTAATAAAATGACATAAGGATGCTAACATGTTATGATTAAAACCACAGATCTAAAGTTTCATGATAAGATTACTCATAGTTATTATATTAAATTAATAATTCTTTAAATGTTGCTAATGGTTTTTAAGATAAACATGACAAGTGATGCATCAAAATTAAGGAAATTTTACGACCTTTTCAAAAATCTCATAATATATAGGGTGGTCTATATAAAAAAAATGAGTTTGGGGTGGTGCACGAAAATCTAAACTGCATATTGCAATGGATTCTACAGAAAAAAGTGCCTTAAGAAAGTTTTTACCAAAATTAATTATCTTTATTAATAAACGAGTTATAGGACATAAAAGAAATCGACGAAATTTGAGAATCGCCCTTTAGCGGCCAAACGATAAGAGATAGCAAAGTTTTGTTTGCGCCAGTGGTTTTCTCATTAAATTTGAGCTCCGGACACCTTGGTTAATTTTTTTCTATCTCTTCAAATAAGGGGTGTTTCCATAAGAACGAGTCCAGTTTGGGACACCTTGTACATCCACTGAAGGTCAAGGTGTGAAGTCTTACAGCAAATTTATACCAAATCTATAGCTATTACAACTTTCCTGTTAATGGCATGTTTCTCATAGGTTCAGGTTCCAATTGTCAGCAATGACCGCTGCAAGAGTATGTTCCTTCGAGCCGGAAGACACGAATTCATCCCTGAAATTTTCTTATGTGCTGGTCACGAAAATGGGGGACAGGATAGCTGTCAGGGTGATTCCGGCGGACCCCTACAGGTGAGGGGTAAAGACGGACGTTACTTCCTTGCTGGGATCATTTCCTGGGGTATCGGATGTGCGGAAGCCAATTTACCAGGAGTCTGTACGCGGATTTCTAAGTTTGTCCCGTGGATTCTGAAGAATGTTACTTAACGCAGAATTGAGACAGTATAGGATAATATTGAGGCCAGTTCATATGTAACTAACGTCAAATACTTCGAGAATTTTAGGATAGGCAAAGTAAAATTTTCCTTCTGTCACGTCGAATTTGCAATATTCGCGATGATAAATCAGGATTTAGTGGAGCATGCTCAAAATCCATGTTTCAGTAATGAACTGTATTATCGATCAGCTTACTCTATTAAACGAACTAAAGCCTGAAACGGAACTTTATACGTAAACGGATTATTTCATCGGAAAATGAGGAAATTAGAATCCGCATTTGTAGCCGCGAAAACTTCGTGGCTCCGACAGTTGAAATATTACGGATTTGTTTTCTTCCTGCTTAAATAGCGGAAAGAGCTTAAACAAGAATATTCGAAGAGAGATGAAAGATAGACGCCCGTGGTTTTGCTCAGAAAGAATCAAGAGTCGTTGGTTCCTATTTTTGTACTTTTTGAAGTAATAATCGAAATATTGTGATTATTTAGTCATTGTTGTTAAGGTTATTTTTTATAGATGGTGATTCTGACAGTAATAGAAATACTTTTAGAGTCACTTTTCTTTACTGTTTTGTACTTAATAGGGTTATAGAGAGCGCATTATCGTCATCGGTCTGTCACAATATAATATGGGAAAATTCATTATTAAAGTATCATAACTATACTTTTATGAGGTCCTTTGGAGTAATGGGGTTCAAATTTAACAGCGCCAAAGTTATTTCCATCAGCTAAACGTAAGTAATACGGCAACGCACAAACTAGAGCATCCATTCCAGGAACAAAAACAAAAACCCCTGATTTAAGAATGAAAAATCGGAATTTCTAAAATAGGTTCAAATTTAAAAAACATTTTCATTTCATTATACAGGGTGTGCACTATCTTCTGCGGGAAAACCACTTTACAATTCCGGGAAAGAAATTAAAAAAGTAGGGGGTTGATTTTAAAACTTCTAATTTGCTTGAGCAACGAAGGAAGAGGAAATTATTATGAAGTGAAACGGACTTTCAAATTGCATGTCAAAAACCAGCCTTCTTTGATTAATACGGCATTCAAAGGAGTTTTTTTAAAGATTTAAATGGTGCGGGGAGGGGTAATAAAAAGTCACGGTAGAATATTAAATAAAATGATGAATTTACTCCCTGAAAAGGTAAGTTGATTGTGGGACTTTAGTGATTAAAAGCTTCATTCACAAGATAAATCAGCAAAACCAACTATTCGTAAAGTACCTCTGCAATATCGTCTACAATCAAAACTAGTAAAATTAATTCACAATAAAGCTAAACGGGCCCGAAAATGTAAAATATTCGAGGTAATTGCTAATAAGAATTTCTATTACAAAAGTAGACACAAGTATTACCTCCGATGGCGTGCAAATTCCAAAAATGGACAATTATTTTCGAATTTGGCATCGGCATTTATCATTTATCACATATTAAAAATATCGATAGTCTCGAAAACATCGATATTATCGAAATACTGAAATTACCTATACTTATCGACTTTTCAAAATATCGCTTATCTATGTATACAAAGACATGATTTATCATTTTTACTATACAATTAGGCTATAAAATATGAACTGCTTCATGAAACACGTGAGAAAATGAAATGGAAATGTATGAACAATCGATTATGAAAACATAATAGGGGCTACAATAAATTATCGAAGTGAGCAACGTGTAGACGAATACATGATAAATCATGTCTTTGTATACATTTTTTTTCTCAGAAACAGACAGTTTTAACGGTTTCAAATAAGAGTACCTTTTTGAGAAAATTGTTTAGGGAATTTAAAAATGTCATTGTAAATTCGCTAAAAGTATTACCGTTGAAGTTAAAGGGTGAAAAGCATTAAGGGTGTTCCACCCCTGGCTTCCTAGACAAGATACGGAAGATGTTACAACGACCTTTTGTGACCATGCAGGGTGTTGCTCCCGTCGGTCGGTCGGTGGAATTCTGGTCGTCGATAAATATACCCTGAACTCTAGTCAGAGACAGGGTTCTCTGGAACTATTGAAAAACAAAAATAATACTCGCCATGAAACTTAAACACACTCTATTAATTTAACTATATATAAAAAATTCAAATAAAAGCAGAACGAATGTACAATAAAAAGTTATTTACAAATTTAATAAAAATAATGACAACCAGCGGTGTCTGGCGGTCAAAGTCGGTATCACTGTATACACGAAGCGTGCGACGGATAGATAACTTATTTCGCTCTTGGCGATGTAGGTTACCGATCGGGCACCCGCATTGGGAAAATCACAAACCAAAATCAACGAAGGTATGTAAATCGTACTACCTTGCGGTTATTCACGGAGAGTAAATGTTGTTTCAGTGTGATGTAACGGATAGAGACTATCGCAGCCTTTCGATGCAAGCTGTCCCGATTGGAACTATTCCCTTCAGTGGAAATGATGGCTGTATTGCGTTATGTAATAGCAAGGTATATACTGTGTCAAAGAACTCTGCACTGTATTGACCCCCTAAGAGCGGCTGGTATTTCACTTAGGTCTGTAATAAATTAGGCGAGCCTTTCGACTAGCTCTAATCGATTACCTGCGTTTACGGATTATTGGAAAATGTGCCTTCACGTATGTTCGGGCCCTCCTCCAAATTAGTAATCGGGTTTGTAAGACTCTAGGTATTACGACGACACACTATCGACGGTTTCGTTTAGCAACTATCAAGTATTTAACAGTTTTATCGGCTAATAAGAATTTCTATTACAAAAGTAGACACAAGTATTACCTCCGATGGCGTGCAAATTCCAAAAATGGATAATTTATTATTTTCGAATTTGGCATGGGCATTTATCATTTATCACATATTAAAAATATCGATAGTCTCGAAAACATCGATATTATCGAAATACTGAAATTACCTATACTTATCGACTTTTCAAAATATCGCTTATCTATGTATACAAAGACATGATTTATCATTTTTACTATACAATTAGGCTATAAAATATGAACTGCTTCATGAAACACGTGAGAAAATGAAATGGAAATGTATGAACAATCGATTATGAAAACATAATAGGGGCTACAATAAATTATCGAAGTGAGCAACTTGTAGACGAATACATGATAAATCATGTCTTTGTATACATTTTTTTTCTCAGAAACAGACAGTTTTAACGGTTTCAAATAAGAGTACCTTTTTGAGAAAATTGTTTAGGGAATTTAAAAATGTCATTGTAAATTCGCTAAAAGTATTACCGTTGAAGTTAAAGGGTGAAAAGCATTAAGGGTGTTCCACCCCTGGCTTCCTAGACAAGATACGGAAGATGTTACAACGACCTTTTGTGACCATGCAGGGTGTTGCTCCCGTCGGTCGGTCGGTGGAATTCTGGTCGTCGATAAATATACCCTGAACTCTAGTCAGAGACAGGGTTCTCTGGAACTATTGAAAAACAAAAATAATACTCGCCATGAAACTTAAACACACTCTATTAATTTAACTATATATAAAAAATTCAAATAAAAGCAGAACGAATGTACAATAAAAAGTTATTTACAAATTTAATAAAAATAATGACAACCAGCGGTGTCTGGCGGTCAAAGTCGGTATCACTGTATACACGAAGCGTGCGACGGATAGATAACTTATTTCGCTCTTGGCGATGTAGGTTACCGATCGGGCACCCACATTGGGAAAATCACAAACCAAAATCAACGAAGGTATGTAAATCGTACTACCTTGCGGTTATTCACGAAGAGTAAATGTTGTTTCAGTGTGATGTAACGGATAGAGACTATCGCAGCCTTTCGATGCAAGCTTTCCCGATTGGAACTATTCCCTTCAGTGGAAATGATGGCTGTATTGCGTTATGTAATAGCAAGGTATATACTGTGTCAAAGAACTCTGCACTGTATTGACCCCCTAAGAGCGGCTGGTATTTCACTTAGGTCTGTAATAAATTAGGCGAGCCTTTCGACTAGCTCTAATCGATTACCTGCGTTTACGGATTATTGGAAAATGTGCCTTCACGTATGTTCGGGCCCTCCTCCAAATTAGTAATCGGGTTTGTAAGACTCTAGGTATTACGACGACACACTATCGACGGTTTCGTTTAGCAACTATCAAGTATTTAACAGTTCTATCGGCTAATAAGAATTTCTATTACAAAAGTAGACACAAGTATTACCTCCGATGGCGTGCAAATTCCAAAAATGGATAATTTATTATTTTCGAATTTGGCATGGGCATTTATCATTTATCACATATTAAAAATATCGATAGTCTCGAAAACATCGATATTATCGAAATACTGAAATTACCTATACTTATCGACTTTTCAAAATATCGCTTATCTATGTATACAAAGACATGATTTATCATTTTTACTATACAATTAGGCTATAAAATATGAACTGCTTCATGAAACACGTGAGAAAATGAAATGGAAATGTATGAACAATCGATTATGAAAACATAATAGGGGCTACAATAAATTATCGAAGTGAGCAACTTGTAGACGAATACATGATAAATCATGTCTTTGTATACATTTTTTTTCTCAGAAACAGACAGTTTTAACGGTTTCAAATAAGAGTACCTTTTTGAGAAAATTGTTTAGGGAATTTAAAAATGTCATTGTAAATTCGCTAAAAGTATTACCGTTGAAGTTAAAGGGTGAAAAGCATTAAGGGTGTTCCACCCCTGGCTTCCTAGACAAGATACGGAAGATGTTACAACGACCTTTTGTGACCATGCAGGGTGTTGCTCCCGTCGGTCGGTCGGTGGAATTCTGGTCGTCGATAAATATACCCTGAACTCTAGTCAGAGACAGGGTTCTCTGGAACTATTGAAAAACAAAAATAATACTCGCCATGAAACTTAAACACACTCTATTAATTTAACTATATATAAAAAATTCAAATAAAAGCAGAACGAATGTACAATAAAAAGTTATTTACAAATTTAATAAAAATAATGACAACCAGCGGTGTCTGGCGGTCAAAGTCGGTATCACTGTATACACGAAGCGTGCGACGGATAGATAACTTATTTCGCTCTTGGCGATGTAGGTTACCGATCGGGCACCCACATTGGGAAAATCACAAACCAAAATCAACGAAGGTATGTAAATCGTACTACCTTGCGGTTATTCACGAAGAGTAAATGTTGTTTCAGTGTGATGTAACGGATAGAGACTATCGCAGCCTTTCGATGCAAGCTTTCCCGATTGGAACTATTCCCTTCAGTGGAAATGATGGCTGCGTTGCGTTATGTAATAGCAAGGTATATACTGTGCCAAAGAACTCTGCACTGTATTTACCCCCTAAGAGCGACTGGTATTTCACCGCCTGCAACTTAGGTCTGTAATAAATTAGGCAAGCCTTTCGACTAGCTCTAATCGATTACCTGCGTTTACGGATTATTGGAAAATGTGCCTTCACGTATGTTCGGGCCCTCCTCCAAATTAGTAATCTGGTTTGTAAGACTCTAGGTATTACGACGACACACTATCGACGGTTTCGGTTAGCAACTATCAAGTATTTAACAGTTCTATCGGCGGTACGACAATAAACATTTAATCTCATAAACGTTTACGTCCTCGGAGTGTACCTTGAACAATTTCTACTACGTGCCAACACTCGTAGAGAAGTGCTCTCGATGTCCCGGCGCGGTCGGACTATATCGAAAGGCCAGCGGCCGGAGATTTTGGAAGGAGGCTTCGGCGCGCGGCGCGACCATATTTTCCAAAAATCTAGAAGGGGGCATCCTCGCTTCAAACGACCGGAAAAAATGATTATTCATTTGTTTGAATAATTGCTTCATTTTATTTTGCATCGTTACAATGTCATGTCACTAAATCACACTTACTATGTCTATAGTCCAAATTTTATAACATTCGATACAGTAGTTTGAAAGTTACCAGCAAAAAACCTTCTTCAGACCTTGACCCTAAAAACGGTCACTGAATAAGATATAGCCAACTTACCTTTTTAGCGAGTAAATTCATAATGTTTTCTAATATTCTTAAATAAAACTTGGGTACAAGAACAGATTTTAAGAAGTTTCAAATATTTTTCAGTGTCCCATATTATTTGCGGCATGATCTCTGTGAATCGTGTATATGATTAAGAATTATTGTAATTTAAAAAGCAGTATTTAATATATTTTTGTATCATACGAAGAATTTAATTTTAAGCCTATTCGTCAGGGTTAACACGTTACGCATTATATTTTTTTTTGTAAATATTTATACATATGCATTTATTTTTATAAGATAGATTAATTAATATATTTAACAAGCCTTCCAAAGATTGAAATAAACGCCCAATATGTATATTTTATGTAAGTAATAAATTAATGTAATAAAATAATATATGTAAAAAAAATATTGTTGAAAGCTTACAAATAAAGATATTTATTTGACGTGTTGAAGTTTTCTTGAACAACCAAAAACAACGTACAAATAACAATACTTTATTCATAAATAAAAATTACAAATTCATAAATAGCAAATTTTACATTACACATCGTATATTCAACTACCGAAAAATGCCTTATTATGAAAAATCATTACAAATGTTTCATTTTATTGTCACCTCAATTTGATAAATAAACACGTTTCGAGAAATGAGAAGATGTAATGGTGGAAGAATTCAACGAGTGCCTAGTTATTATATTGTCATACAGGTACGTACAAAACAAAACTAGTTGGCAAATTTTTGATGCATTTTGGAATATTAAGTACACTAGGAAATTAAAGATGATTTTCATTTATTAACAAGTACTTATAATGCGCCTATTCTAATACTTACTTTGCTAAACATCTGCCTCACTTGCAACAACTGTATTGGTACGAATAAAGTCCTATATTAAAGATAGTCTGCAGTACCCGCGAACGTGACGTAACTTAACGTAAAATAACGTAACTTAACGTAAAGTAACGTAAACATAAAGGTCAAAGTAATATCAAAATCTTCATATTTAATTCAAGATCTGAATTCTCACTGATACCGGTTGCACAAAATTCACAAATTAATTATTAAATAGTAAATATGTCAACCTGAAAACAGGGTCTAAGAATGAAGCATTCTTTGTGGCTGAATGACATTCTCGTTAGACTGTTAATGACTGTTGACGGAAACATTGACGCAATCCTAGACGAATTTTCTCTATTTATCACTTCCTCAGTCGACAAGCAAGCTCTGACAATGACATATAAATAAAATAAATCATTTTGACATTTAGCCCATATGACGTCATGCGCAGAACCAGGCGAAAATTATACGTGATGTAAACAATGACATATGCGATGGCGGTGACGTTTACGTCTGCGTTAATTGTACGGCAGTTTTAAGCGGCAAATGTCAACTAATATTGGTATTAGGACATGACCCGTATATACAGGATGATTTTTTTTGACCGTCTATTAGAAGTATCTGGAGAACTAAAAGAGATATTGATTTGAAATTTTGGCTGTGGCCGAAATCGGGTCGGATCTATTTAATGAAAATGGTGTCATTTCCGGAAATACCGGAAGTTGACACCAACTTTGTTATCTTAAATGTAATGCTACCATTTTCTATTTTTTTTTTAGATTCCACGGAAAATTTTAATGTCAATTCAATAAAGGTTCGCTATGTCTAAAATTAATATTTTCGGAGACATAAATTTTTTTCTCAATATTTCGATAGTTTGGTAGATTATGTAAAAATTAATATCTCGATAACGTCTAGCAGTAAGATGTTCGATTTTCTATAGTGACAAGACGAGGTATTGGAATTACTAATCAGGCGAACAAATTTTCAAAATCTATTACATAAAATTTTCTAATCAACGACATATGTTGATCGCACAAAAGTAGCAAAAAGTCATTTTTCTTAAATAGAATGATACCAGTTTCAGTTGTTTTTTAGATTCCACGGAAAATTTTAATGTTAATTCTATAAAGGTTCGCTATGTCTAAAATTAATATTTTCGGAGATATGAATTTTGACAGTTGTGGTAGATTATGTAAAAATTAATATCTCGATAACATCTAGCAGTAAGATCTTCGATTTTCTATGGTGGCAAGACGAGGTGTTCGAATTACTAATCAGGCAAACAAATTTTCAAAATCTATTACATAAAATTTTATAATCAACGACATATGTTGATCAGACATAAGTAGCAGAGTCATTTTTCTTAAATTGAATGTTAATGATACCTATTTAAAGAAACCAATTAAAAAAAGTGAAAAAATGCGCATTTAACAATGTATGATGTTTCTCTACCCAAAATGAATAGTATTTTAGATACCTACTAGTTGGAGCGCCAGGTCATTGTTCTGCAGCAGTTACTAACGAATTGTACCAGATGTTTGAAGATAGATGGATACGGCGTTTGGGTCTATGGAGTTGGCCTGCCAGCAGGGCCGTTCTTATGGGCGCCACACACGTAACTGCATACTTGACAAGTATACTTGCGCTTGAGGCTTGTGCATGCAAACTTGACAGTCTGTATGACGATATTGCGCAAGTATTTTGACTTGCACAAGTGACTTGACGACGTTTGAATTTTCAATCTGCATACTCGCTCAAATGCTGTTTGCACATGTATATATGAGCGTGCGTGAGGTTATTGCACAAGTTACATGCGCGGTCAGTCGCGAGCCCATTGTTGTGCACGTCACATATTCTTTGTTCTCTGGCGCACGTGTGGTGATTTTTCGCACCAATATGTCCAGCGATATTCGAAGAGGGTTTCGCGAAAGTTTTGAAGAATTTATAAACATCTACAGAAGTGAACCTTGCTTATGGCACCTTTACACTCTTTACACCATTCCTTACGCTTTACTCTACGTGTTTGAGAACTTTACTATGTTTCTTTGCAGGTACCCAGTACGCCAGGTAGTTTGCATATTTAGGGGTACATGAACACTAGTTTATGGTAGGGACTAGTTTTTAAGGTATAAATAAATGTACAGTTGTTAGTTTTTGTTAGTATGTTAGTAACCAGTAAACAGTTTGGTATCGAATATCGAGTTGTCATTGTGACGCTGCTGTGTGCACTGTATTTTCTATTTCTGAGCTTTCAACGTAATATTAATAAAACGTAATAAGTTATTTTGCGTTTTTACTCATCTTCTCGTAACATTTTTGGTCCTTCGAGAATTTAATCATCGTTTCGTAACACTACGTTTCTGAACTTTTTTAGTAGCTACTAACAATCCAACTATTGCCAAAGCGTCGTCTAAGGACGCCATGGTCAGACGATAGAACACAGAACTGTGAAACACTACAACCTTCGTCCGTCGATTTTTAGAGAATGACAGCGCTCAAGTATACTTGAGCTGTGTGGGGCCGATATGGGCCGTCAAGTTTGCATGCACAAGCCTCAAGCGCAAGTATACTTGTCAAGTATGCAGTTGCGTGTGTGGCGCCCATTAGGCACGTGCGAAGCGTGCACTTGCACAGGGCGGCCAAGTTAGAGGGCGGCCGGTCGACGAAAAAGTATACATAGTTAAGAATTAAGAACAAAAATTTTAAAAACTAATATTTTTAAGAATGTTCGAGAACAATTTCATGAACATCCATTTCGCCAGTACCACCTAGGTTAACATTGAGATTTAAAACATAGGGAACCTTCTTGTTTAGAATAGTCGAGGGTACACCAGGTCAAGTTAAAAGATCGGAATTTTTTTAGGTTTCGTATCATTAAAAGTTTTTACCCGTGCAGGAATGATGAACGTTATATTGGACGCGTTTAGACTTAAATTTACGAAACACAAGTGGTCAAGCATACGTTAATGCGCGGAAAAAATATTCTTCAAAGACAATAACACAAATTTTATTACATATTAATCCAAGAGCGACGTTTATACCATGTGCTGCTCACACGTTAAATTTGGTTGTAAATACAAGAATAACAGGTGAAATTGTGACTTGATACAAGAAATTTATATATTTTTAAGCGCTTCATTTCGATGGGAAAAATTAACATATCGTAAAATTTTTAATAGCTACTCCCAAATGAAAGTGGGATTAAAGACGTCGCACCATTTTAAGGTTAGAATACGGTAAATTTTGCAACGCATTAATCAAATTATTAGAAATTTATTCCCAAGAACCAAAATGACAAAAAATATGGCGCTATCTTTGTCGAAGAAAATCAAGACCTTTAAGTTGGCACACCCCGTTTTGTCATAAGGTATCGTATGACTTGGTAACAAAAGTTAATGTTGTCAAAATTTTGCAATACCCTACAACTTGATTAGCTACCTATCTGAGAAGAAGTGATGAAGCATTTGCAGATTACATAACAAAGTCAAATACGTTGGCAAAAATCGCAAATTGTTGCAGAGTTTAGTTCTAGTTTGAGGAAAACTACAGCTCATTTTCACTTTAAATAATGTGAAGATGATCCTATTTTAGATACAAGAAATGAGTTTAAAATAAAATTTTATTTCACCCTTCATCATATTCTAACATCGTTGAATGAAATATTGAATTATTGAGAGGTTTTAATAATTTGTATTATTTTTTTACTAATTTATAATTTCAATTACTTATCAAATGAAAATAAAGTAAAAGATAATCGTTATGGTCTCATTGATAGTATATAAAACGTTGTAGGATACTTTATATTAGGGTACTTGTATTGTAAATAAGTAGTAAATGGTCGTTATATTTTAAATAAATATCATCATCATAAAGTTTTCAGTCCGAAGACTGGTTGGACCCGTACCTCCATCCTTTCCTATACCGAGCTAACCTACGCTTTTCCCTAAAAGTAGAACATCCTACACCCTCAACTATTTGAGAGCAGTAGTCTAATCTGGGCCTACCCCTACCTACCTCTTTTTATTTCTATCTCTGACTATAATAAAAAGAATTAAAGCGTTATAGTATGGCGCTTTATTTTGTTCATAATATAGGATATCTAAAATACTATTCATTTTAGGTAGAGAAACACCATACATTGTTAAATGCGCATTTTTTCACTTTTTTTAATTGGTTTCTTTAAATAGGTATCATTATCATTCAATTTAAGAAAAATGACTTTTTGCTACTTTTGTGTGATCAACATAAATATGTCGTTGATTAGAAAATTTTATGTAGTACATTTTGAAAATTTGTAATTAGTAAATTAGTAATTCCAACACCTCGTCTTGCCACCATAAAAAATCGAACATCTTACTGCTAGACGTTATCAAGATATTAATTTTTACATAATCTACCACAACTGACAAAATAGGTATGTATTGAAAAAAAAATTATATCTCCGAAAATATTGATTTTGGACATAGCGAACCTTTACTGAATTAACATTAAAACTTTCCGTGGAATCTAAAAAAAATTGAAAATGGTATCATTCTATTTAAGAAAAATGACTTTTTTCTACTTATGTGTGATCAACATATGTCGTTGATTAGAAAATTTTATGTAATAGATTTTGAAAATTTGTTTGCCTGATTAGTAATTCCAACACCTCGTCTTGCCACCATAGAAAATCGAACATCTTACTGCTAGACGTTATCGAGATATTAATTCTTACAAAATCTACCACAACTGTCAAAATAGGTATTGAAAAAAAATTCATATCTCCGAAAATATTAATTTTAGACATAGTTAACCTTTATAGAATTAACATTAAAATTTTCCGTGGAATCTAAAAAAAATTGAAAATGGTATCATTCTATTTAAGAAAAATGACTTTTTTTCTACTTATGTGTGATCAACATATGTCGTTGATTAGAAAATTTTATATAATAGATTTTGAAAATTTGTTCGCCTGATTAGTAATTCCAATACCTCGTCTTGCCACCATAAAAAATCGAAAATCTTACTGCTAGACGTTATCGAGATATTAATTTTTACATAATCTACCACAACCGTCAAAATATTGAGAAAAAAATTATATCTCCGAAAATATTAATTTTAGACATAGCGAACCTTTATTGAATTGACAATAAAATTTTCCGTGGAATCTAAAAAAAAATAGAAAATGGTAGCATTCCATTTAAGATAACAAAGTTGGTGTCAACTTCCGGTATTTCCGGAAATGCCACCATTTTGAAAATATTTTCATTAAATAGATCCGACCCGATTTCGGCCACAGCCAAAATTTCAAATCACTATCTTTTTTAGTTCTCCAGATACTTCTAATAGACGGTCAAAAAAAATCACCCTGTATACATCTTTATTTTAAACAATCAGCTTAGGTGGGTTAGAGCATTAAGAAGCAACATCATAAGTCAAGTTCAAAATGTGTGGTGGGGGTAGACTAGACCGGCCAGTCAAATCTACTAAATTACAAAAACGCGTAATGATTATTTATGCTTATTAACAGAGACAGAAAATTATTGTATCAGTCAGTTTTAATAAAACTATATACTACAGTGTAAATAAAGCTTTTGGCTCGCAATCTGAGTCGTTAGATGCCTCGTGAACATTCTAAAACGACTGTAGATCTGCGGGTTCAATTATAGGTGTTCTCGTCGTCGAACACTGCAAGCTGACTACTGCTGGATCCGCCGCAATCGACATTTGTTCCAAATCCCCCTACACATCGCACAAAATACAAAGCGTAATTTTCATCAACCAATACTAAACGCTAGACTTACCGAAAACAAATATCCAATGATGAGATCCGAATCCTCCGGAATTTCCAGGGTGTTTTTCTTCAGGATATCCTTCCCGGACCACTCGCAATCCACAAAGTATTCTACGACGGTGTCATCCCTTAAGCTGATACATAAAACAAGGGGAAGTTTTATGAATCTGTTTTTACCGAGGTGTTTTCGCCGAGGAGTTTTTAAGTGGGTCAAACTTGGAAGAAACTTTTAAATGCCGTCTCTTTGCTTTATGAATTTGAGGAAAAAGATTCCCTTTTGATTACTTCGGGCGTGTTTAAAAGAAAATCCGTTAGTTTCGACAGAAGTTTAAACGAATAAGAGCACCGAAGTTGTAATTGCTTTTCGAGTGAAAGAAAAGAAAGGTAGTTCTGTTTGTGCAGTAATTTGAATAACAAATTGGATTCTGGAAGTGTCTAATAAAACACTCGAATTTAAAAATACCTTATAGCGACTTGGTGCCATTGTCTGTCGTCCAGTGAAGCGGGTATTCTGACAACGTCTGTACCGTTGGACGCAGCGTGTATTAGTTTCAAATCACTACCCGCTAACTCTAAAGACAAATATGTGTCTTGTCTTCTTCTTGACCTCAAGCTAAATATAGTGCCCATGGTATTCTGCAAGAAAGTACTTTAAACATAGATTGAATACATGATGCAGAAAAACTTCAGAAAGTTGAAACGGAAATTATTTTAACCTCATCAACTACGAATTTACGGTTATTTACTGGACTTCCAGGCGAAGATCGCGTTGTAAATTGGCTGAATGTCGACATTCCATGAAATTCCAAGAAATAATCTTAACAGGTGTCCGATAGAAATAGCTGCGGATGTTCGGCAGCAAATGGGTCATGGGGCGTGAGACTGCGTTCCCGGTAGTGGCCATTATTCAGTTGTATACCTATACGGTATAAATAAAGGTGTTCAGTCACCTATGATAGTGGACGAAACGTTGACATCCAACCAATCTACGATGCAGTCTTCGCCCGGAAGCCACGGAAGCTTACAGTATCCTTTACGAAAGATATGTCGATTGGAAGCGTCATTTAAATGATAAGAAATTAATGTGCCACAATTTTAAAAACTAGTTTCTCCAAATATCAGGAATATTCGATTCGACGGTTCCATCAAAATTCAATCACATTTTTCATTATTCAAGCCTCTGAATTGAAATGAGATATTGATTTGTAATCGAATTCCACAAGAAAATATGTATTGTCTGTTAATTTTAAACGGCATAGTTATCTGAAAAAAATAATTAGTACAGGGTGGCTTTGAATTTCTTTTATACTGTCTGCAGTTTAAGAGATATAAAAAATCCCGCCCTTTAGAAATAATAATTGAACATACATGTAACAGAATTAAACCTAATAACATTTCGTGACTGTAACAGAAAGTGGCAGCTCACATTTTGGATTCGTATCGTGATGAATAGGGCGAATTCCCTGGGGAACGGTCTGCTCTTTGCGTCGGGAAATAGCTGGGATGATGGCACCCATATATAAGAGTTCGGTCGAAGCCGGAAGGCCGTTGGTCTGTCAGGAGCAACTTGCCATTTGTCTTTTGAAGGGTGGAAGTATTTCTGTTCTTCCATCGCGAGCGGATTCACGCTGATTTCACATCTGATGTGGGTCACAGAAAAATAACAAAGTTAGTGCACAATTTTTGACGACATTTCATGGCTCACTAGGTGCATCATCAGAACGATTGAAATGTACAAGTTTTCCAACAAACAGAAATGTTTATTTAGGGCGGTTAATCGGGGTAATTGTGACTATAATACAAACGCTGCATATGTCCAGCTTTTAATATAAAATACAAAAGAAACGATCGAGTGATGGCGAGCGGTGGGGATGAGCACTAGACGTAGTTTTCAGTTGGGCGCTCCTGATACGCCAACAGGAGCTACGTAAATTCAAAAACAAAGACAAACTCTCCGAGAGAATTAGATTTATAGCGTGTGTATAGGATATTCAATTTCCATTAAATTTCCCTAAGCTGATTAACTTGCACTGTAACAACAAGCCGACTTGTGTTCTGCTCCTTAAACCTATACTTTGTATTATTGGCAGCGTTTCAGGAAATGTACGTCTGCTCCATAGAGGGCGTATTGTATCCAGTAATCTCGTCAATAAGGGCATCTCAGTTCACTAAACACAACTTCTAGAATGTAAAATAATAATATACTGGGTAGCTAGTTAGGGAAACGTAAATGTTTGCGAAGTACAATCCATTCGCCCAATTTAGACCGAAAAGTTGTAAATCCTTTCGTTCGACCAATAAGAGGACGGTATTTAGTACTTGGTCTTTCTATTTTAAGCCAGACAATTTTCCCATCGTTAACTAGACATGCGAGGTTTAACCGTCAAAATTTCTCTTCCCCAAATGATGAAGGTTTCGCTGTTAAGGTATAATCTAAAAACGGTTTTTTTCCAGAGACAAATGGCGCCAAATTTCAATTTTTCAAAAGTTTTTTAACAAAGGACATGGAAAGAGTTGCCATGTTTTTATTTGGCGTGCTTTCTTTGGTTGGCCATAAATATCATTTAGTGGTACATTTGTCATAGGACAATAGGCAGGTTCGGTAATTTTCAAATTTCGTTAAAATTGATGGAGTGTATTATACTGAAGGCAGTTATGTTGTTAATTTTTGTTAAAAAAAATTCCTTCGCCTGTGAAGCCGTTGCACAGTTTTCCGTCGGTGCGAGGCTAGAAATCGTACCTTGCAGCGAGAGTAGGCCGCGTGACGTCAGAACTTAGTATAACGTACAAGTCCCAGCTTCAGCGCGCAGCAGTCCCATAAGTATTATGCATATGCATGTGTAGTTAAATTGTTAAATATTATTAACTGGTTCTAACTGGTGTTTTCTGTTTTGTACTCAGACTAATACATCGTACAGCACACCAATATAATAATGTAATGTAATGTAACATAATGTAATTTATCGACAGTTTTCTGGGACCCCTTGGTACTTGGTAACGTGTTACGGTTAGCATAATTTGAAACAGGATGCTAGGAGCATGACGGAGCCAAATACTGAATCGTCGTAGCGTTCCCTCCCTGAACTAAGAAAGGAAATTTTATTAACTATTTTACAATAATAATTAAATAGTACGTCATCATAAAGTTCTCTTTTGAAGACTGGTAGGACGCGTACCTCCATCCTTTTCCTGAGCTAGCCTACGCATTTCCGTAAAAGTAGAACATTCTACATCCCCAACTATTTGAGAGCAGTAGTCTAATCTGCTCCAACCTCTTTATTCCTATCTCTGACTCTAGTATGTCGCGAACTATTCCTTTGTGTCTCAGAAGGTGTCCTATCATCCTACGATCCTATCCCCTATTCTTTATTGTCATCCATACTTTTCTCTTTTCCCCAACTCTTTCTAATTCCTCCTTATTGCTAACTTGTCTATCCACGGTATCTTCAACACCCGTCTGTAGCATCACATTTCAAACGCTTCTACTCTTTTTCAATCCGCTTCTCCCATTGTCCAAGTTTCGCACCCATAGGTATACAGTGTTGCCAGATGTACGATAAATATCGTATTTGTACGATTAATTTTCGGTGGGTACGATGTACGATATCACATTTACGATTAGACCTAATTATACGATAATTTGAGAAAATTTGAATCACTCGGTTCGTCATGCGTCAAAAAAGCATTAATTAATACGAATTCCATAGATTGCAATTTCTATTCTGACAGCAAACTGAGCTAACTTCTTGGAAGTGAGCGAAATCGGTTCCGGGAATTCCCCGAATCTGCATCTGCGCTGTTCTATTACACTTGTTCTTATTTTCAGTCAGCGTGCATAATTCGCGATTGTTAATATTGTTTTGTTACGTTATGCGAATTGTGGTATAGAGAATATTATAGACTCTACAAATGAAGCTAAATTTAGTCAGTACGAAAGCATGTACTATAAACGCCAAAATTGCTGTTCCACTTTACGGTTCAATTCCGCTTAAAACGCCATAACCAATTACATTCTGAGGTAAAAAAAAAACCTTAGTAATGTCCGCCAATTATAGTTTTGAAGGCGGATCTAACCGATTTTATTTGAATGACAACAAACGTGTTAGCCTTGCACTAGTAAACAAAGGGCAGCAAAAAAATAGATAAATAATCATGTTCTTTTAACGAAAAATCACATCGCTATGGGGAGGCGGGGCTGACGAAAACATAGCAACGTCCGGCATAAACGATTCGCATCGCAAACTGGAACACACTTTTGGAGTTTATAGTACCTTAGGAGCAGGTATTATGCAGTATATAAATCCCATAACAGATACAGTGAGTGAGGAAGGAAGGAAAGTTGCAATCTTTTGAAAATCTGCTAGAAAAGTAATGAGGTTGACAAGCATATTGAATGGAATTTTGCTGTCGTCAGAGCGTATTAATTTGAAGAATTGTTGCGTGAGCTTTAATCCTTCTAAGGAAATGGTGCAAGCAATGACGTCATCAAATCTTTACTCTAAAAACAACGAATTGGCGGTTTCTGGAGGACGAGGAGAGAAAGAAATTTTATTTGAAGAAAGAGAAGCAGAGTTATTGTAGCACTCTTTATCATGTCCCTTGCTTTGATTTTTGTGTTTTACTTTATTTAATGCAATAAATGTACGTACGGTGCAAAATTTTAAGGAACGATAATTCGGGACATACATAAGTGCTTCCGTCATACGTCAGATTTTCATTCCAAACAAAACAAAAGCACGTGCCATTTGACGTTTATCGATATTATTTACAACGTCTTAAACTAGTTTTTGCAATATAATTCTCGACGTTTTGCAGTGAAAACAGTTTATTTTCAATTTGTGTGTTGGGCTTACGTGGAAAAACTTGAAAACGACTATAATTATATTTCGGAGGTTAGGTTAAAACTTCAGAAAGTACGTGGCTTTGTTTTGTTTGGAATGAAAATCTGACGTTTGTGACGCGCCACTTAGGTCCCTAATTGTGTACGATTGAATACGATAATTTGTGGACGTTGGTGCGATAATACGCCGCTTTCAGTCTGGCAACACTGTAGGTATAATTTCGTACTCCATACATGCGTCTTTAAGAGTCTCTTCCGAGTTTCTACATTAACCGTTCCAGAATATAGCAGTTGTTTCTTTTTGTTAAACAAGTACCTAGTACCTACGTAGCGTAGTTTTTTGATTCGCGTGAGTTGTATTTGTTTTAGTTTTTTTTTTATTTCCAATCCGTTATAAAACTGTTAACTTGATAACTTGTCAATCACTTGGGTATACATACCTACATAAATGAGTAGGTATGTATTGTATTGTATTAGAGAATATAGGTAGGTACCTATTATACAAACAGAAGTAAGCAGGTATCTACAATCTACATACCTACTTATACCGAATTATAAAAGGCATGTACAGTTAATAAATTGTTGACTTTGTTTTACTTATACCGGTCTGCCTTTACACTACTGTTTTGAGGTTGAATGAAATTGGGATTAGATGCAAGAATCACACACCATTTCTACATTTACCGGGACGTTTACCTACCTACTACATAAATATGGCAAATTATGTGAATCGGACTTTTGATACCCTTGTTGCATCATTATATCGATTATGTTGTCTTTGTTTTATGTTTCCTTGACACCTTACTTTAAAAATTCACGCTCGAAATGGTCCCAATAAGTATGTTACGAGATAGGTACCTACCGCTTCGCGGGCATTCAAGAGAAGTGGGAGGAGCGCCTTACGAATCTCTGACGTCAAACCAATAACAAAGCGAACTAGCATGTGGGCGTGATAAGCTAATTTCTTTCGCTTATTACGCCGCAAAAAATTTTTTTGGAAAAAAACATTCGCCGTGAATCAATTACAATAACAATTTTCTGTCATTTTCATGCCAAAAATAGATATCTTATTTTTCTCCGAACCTCCCTATTGAGGTCTTAATTGAGCGAATGGACTGTAGAAATTCTTCTCTGACGCATTCTGTCTGTAGAAGACTTTAACATTTCGTTACGTTAAATGTCAACATCAACAATTCTCTTTATAAAATTGTACATATACTTAGGTAGTAAGCCTCATTACTTTTGCGACAGAAAAGTTTCTTGCTTCACAAATCAAGCATGATACAAATTTATTCTCATTTTCTTCTCAGAAAATAAAGTAGCCCCAAATACCTACCTACAGTCAGATTATTAAAATTCCCTTATAGCAATAGAAATTCATTCAATCAATACCGTCTATTGGGTACATGGAAAACGTTTTTATTTTATATCAAAATGCTTTGCGACCCTGTGCGGTTGAATAACTCCATGAGTTGAACTTGGCCTTTTTAAATAACTAGGAAAAACAAACAGAACCGTTGAAAATATTCAGGCCATTTTAGCCATACGTATTTCTATTTATTTGCACGTATACGTATTCATAATTTTAGCGCAATTGGTAATTCGTTGATAGAAATAAAATACGGAGAATACTGTGCAGCGGATCGTGCCTCGAAGAGAACATGGTATGTTTCTCTATTCTGAGGAGGGTGATGCGGACTACGACAAGCAACACAAATTTAATCAAACACCCGAAACGATAACAACACACGTCCATACAAATCACCCCTCATCGTTTTAATACCAGTGCCTATCTCAACAATTCATCACGTGATTATCGACCTGACATAAACATCCGAAAGCTGGCGGACTTATTATCATGGAACGTCGAGAGGAGCGATTGGATGGCGATGATACTCTAGCAATTAATTGATACCTGCACAATGTATTAAGCGTGTACGTGTACCTACCCGAATAGATTACAGTGACGCTGTTCGACATTATATCCGGGACAGCTGGCCAGCATGCAGCGGCGGGTGCGCTGCTGGATCCCCGCCGAACAGGACACACTGCACGCGCTCCAGTCGCTCCACTTGCCCCAACCTGGAATCCAAAGACACTTTTACATAATGGACTACCGAATCTATTACCCGAATGAAAATACTATTCCGCACTCTTTCAATTTTCTTTAAATACAAAGAAAATTACATGTTGCAGTTTTGGTGGAGGTGCCGGAAAATCGAAGATTGAAAAGTGAAGCGCAGACTATTATAATTACTAATATTGCTGTTGATGTGCTAAAGACAATACTTAAATAAGCAAAACTGAGCTGAATACAGTCCAAAATAGAAACTACTGAAACGTGTACGCTTCAGCCAATAAAGTTTGTAGTGTCAGGGTGTATCTCTCTAACTTGGGAACTCATCAGTTGTAATTCAATTACTGTTTACATGAAAGCAAAGATACAGGGGTAAAGTTGCAGTCAGGGACACACACATTTTCAATTATGCAGGGTAGGAGGGCATCGGGAACTCTGGGAATATCAATTTCAATGTCTAGAGGTAAAATAGACCACTAGTTCAATGCAAGTTCTCATCGAGGACTTAAGCTGACATTGCTTTTTTTTTCTCCCCTTAGGGCCTGCCTGCCCGAAGGCTCAGATGCACTGCAGCCACAAAATGGGCTTATTTATTGTGCTCACCCTAAATTCTAAGTCACATCCATTCTATGATCTTGGTGCCTTGGACCAAACGGTACAAGTCAAACATTGAATGCGTGGAAAATTCTTCCGGTTCCATCAGACATCGCCCGAAAATTCGCTGCCTCTTCTGGTCTAGAGCTTCACATCTGCACAGGATGTGCATAGCTGTCTCCCGTTCCTTATTACACAAGCGGCAGTTAAGGTCTCCGTAATATTTGCCAATCTTCCACAGGTGTTCTTAAACGGTCGTGTGTCCCGTTAGGAAGCCTGTTACGATTCTAATTTGCATCCTACTAAGGCAAAGTAGTTCTGAGCATCTTTTCCTGCAGCCCACAGTGACCTCTAATCCAAAGCAGTCTCACTGCGTTCCGCATGGCTAGGATATTAAGTTGCTCGAAGCATTCCCACAACAGTCTGGAAGACATCTTTGGGCCCATAAGAGCCTTCAAAGCTGCCTGGCTGTCTGATAAGATAAATCATCATCATAAGGTTCTCAGTCCGAAGACTGGTTGGACGCGTACCTCCATTCTTTTCTATCCTGAGCTAACCTACGCATTTCCCTAAAAGTAGAACATCCTACATCCCTAACTATTTGAGAGCAGTAGTCTAATCTAGGCCTACCCCTACCTCTTTTTATTCCTAGCTCTGACTCTAGTATGTCGCGAACTATTCCTTCGTGTCTTAGAAGGTGTCCTACCATCCTATCTCTCCTACTCTTTATTGTTTTCCATACCTTTCGCCTTTCCCCAACTCTTTCTAATACTTCCCTATTGCTAACCTTATCTATCCACGGTATCTTCATCATGCGTCTGTAACACCACAGTTCAAACGCTTCTACTCTTTTTCTATCCGCTTCTCCTATTGTCCAAGTTTCGCACCCGTATAATGCCGTACTCCATACATACGACTTTAAGAGTCTCTTCCTAGTCTCTATATTAACCGTTCTCGAACATAACAGTTGTTTATTTTTGTTAAACGCAACTCGTCCCTGCGCCATTCTTTGTTTTATATCTTTAGTGCTCCTACCGTCTTGGGTTATTTTACTTCCTAAGTAGCAGAAATCCGCGACCTCCTCTATCTTCTCATTTCCTATTCGTATTTCAATTTTAGTTCTATTTTCACTCCATCTACATACCAAAATTTTAGTTTTCTTTTTATTGATTTTCATGCCGTAGCCCTGTGTCAAAACTGCTTCCATTTCATTCAAAGCCGCTCCTAATTCTTCTTTGCTAGATGCTAACACTGCTATATCATCCGCAAATCTGAGCATGTTAATAGTTTGGCCCTGTACATTGATCCCTGAGGCTGTTCTTTCCTTAACAATATTAATCGCATCTTCGATATATAAGTTGAAAACTAGAGGTGACAATGCACATCCCTGTCTCACTCCCTTCCGGATATCTACTTCCCTTCGTTCCTGCTCACATTCTATAACTGCCTTTTGCTCTTTGTAGAGATTATGTATTATTCTTCTGTCCCTGTATTTCATCCCTACCTTTCTCAGCACTTCGAACATCTTCCCCCATTTTACGTTGTCGAAGGCTTTTTCTAAATCTACAAATCCTATATATACGCTCTTTCTCTTTTCTATCGTTTTTTCTATAATTACTCGTAAAGCTAGAATGGCCTCGCGCGTTCCTCTATTTCGTCTAAATCCGAACTGATCTTCTCCTAATATTTCTTCCGCCTTTTTCTCCATCCTTCTTTGCACAATTCTAGTTAAAATTTTTGACGCATGGGAAGTTAAACTGATAGTTCTAAAATTTTCGCATCTATCCGCGCCTTTCCTTTTTGGCAAAGCTACCATGATGTTCAGTTTGTAATCCTCTGGAATCTCGCCTGTCAGGTATAGGATAAAGATCCGCTGATTTTTGTAGTCCCTCTTAATGTTTTCCCGCGCACATTGTAGTATCGCGTAGACCTCTGCTTGAAAGACAGAGGCATATTTGCCCAGAGAGGAGCTGAGTTTCACTCTTGGTTTATCTCCAAACAGTCCTGACCCAGCACCTGTGTCGGTCTTAGAACCGTCGGTGTACCAGATCAGACTGCCGGAAGGTATGCTGTTCAGAGTTTGGTTCTCCACTCTAGGGTCATCGATTGTGACCTGAAAGAGTGGTTGTGCGGTGGTCTTGGGGACCATGTAATCCGTCCTCATGTCAAGCATGGGATCCTTTATGTCCTCAATAATGCTAGTATGCTCTGTACCCAGACGGACACGGTAAAAAGAGTTTTGCAGTCTGTATAGTGCCAGTCTCGCCTCCCCCTGTATCACGAAGTGGAGAGGGGGAAGGTCCAGAAGAGTCTCTATGGCTGCAGTTGGCGAAGTCCGCATCGCCCCTGTTATTCCTAGGCAGGCAAGCCTCTGAATTTTGCTTAGCCTTAGTCTAGTAGTTACCTATTTGACTTTGGGCCACCATGCCAAAGCTGCATACATTATTCCTGGTCTGACCACTCTGGTGTACAGCCAGTGCACCATTCCTGGCCTTAGACCCAATTTTTTGTTATATGTTCGTCTAACTACTGCAAGAGTAGTTTCCGACTTTCTAACTATTCTATCGATTTGTTGGTTCCAGGTAAGTGTTGAGTCCAGTATAACCCCCAGATATTTGACCTCCCTTGACAATGAAATCTTTCTACCACGGAGATATAGAGGTCCAAGAGCCTCTATGTTTCTCTTTCGCGTAAATGGAACTATTGTTGTTTTTTCTGGACTAATGGTCAAGCCTTCCTTTTCAGTCCAAGCTGCTACAATACTCAGGGCCATTTGCATACGTTCCCTAATCGTACTGCTAAATCTTCTCTCGACTGTGATGACTAAATCATCTGCATATCCTAGGGGAGAATATCCTTCATCGCTGAGTTTCCTAAGCAGTCCGTCCATAACTAGGTTCCACACAACAGGAGATAGAAATCCACCCTGCGGACAACCACCTACCACCCTGACTGCCAAGGTCTCATCAAGCAGTGTAGTAAACACCACTCTATCCCTCAGCATGCAGTCTATCCACCTGCAGCACAAAGCCTCTAGTCCTGTTTGGCCTACGACTTTGGAGGTACTATTGAATGATGTATTATCGAACGCTCCTTCTATGACATTGCCTTGGTTCTAATAAATCATATTCTTGCAAAGAACAGGTATTAATATTTATGTTAATATTCTTTTTGAAAATAAAAAAATTCTGGATGAACACAGCTTGAAAGCATCGCTGGGACATCACGCGTTAATGGCGCACTCGATGAGCTCCCATTCTAGTATTGTGCGATATTTTGAAAAGGAATTCATTTCATTAGATATCAATTTACTACATTTTATCTTAATATTAAACAGAAAGAGAATATACATTCTTCCGCTAGTAACTTCCAGTGACAGTGGGTAACACGGTTTTAATTCAGTTTAAATATTCATTAATCCCTCAGATTGGGGAAAGGCAGAGATGGTGTGAAATCCGCACCACTTCGGTATACAGAACCAACCACTTTGACAAATACATCCAAAAGTTTCCTCGTTCTGAATGCTCCGAAATAATCTGGATTAAGTCTAAATCTCCGACAATTTCTTCTATGTCAATACCGGGCGAATTAAATTCTGTTTACCCATAGAATTGATTTGGGGGAAATAATATTTTTGTGCGTCGCTGGAGAATTAGACACTTGAACTGGGAAACTCGGGAACTACAACTTTAATTGCTGTTAGTGCAGAAATTATTGTCAAGAGAAATTGCAAACATCACAGTAAGTTGTATGCTTTTTGCAGTCTTTCTTTATTTCTCGTGAACTAACATACCGCCCACTCCATTTTTAGTGACAATTACATAAAATCAAGAGTATCTTACTAAAGCAATCATAATCAGGTCCTCTAGCAACTGAGAACCTTAATTAACAACTTAATTACAGCAGACAACTCACCTAAGGAAGACCAGACCCTCTGGTCCGTGTTTTCATCCCACTTGGCTATGGAAAGCGCTCGCAGATCTCCGTTATCTACATTGCAGAACACTATGTATTCTCTTGGTGTGCCTTCGCTGGCGATGCACTCCGTGGAAGGTATTGTCTCCAAGCTCACATTGATACGTCTGTAAAGATGAGACAATGAAGAGACAATGAAGAGACTCGGCGGCATCGGAGAGAATATTAGAGCTTGGTTATTATGTTTCGCGCAGACTGAATTGAATTAGGTCGGTGAAGAGTGACGTTGTAGCAGTGCTTTATTATATTTAATAAACAAATAATCTAATTATATTTCTATGACCCCCTAGATCTCGGGACCTAAATCCTTTCGATTATAGAATATTATCGGAAGGTAGATTTTTTCAAAGCACAAATAAGGCCGTGTAAAGAAAATAAATTATAGGACAGTAACGAGATAAATTCGTTGTGGTTATTGTAGAACACAACAGAGAAAGGGTGCTTCATTAAATCAAGTCTCCGCGCGCGTTTTTCTCCTTTGTGCTCCACTACACACACTACCAAAAAGGAAACCCATTTATAACAGAAAAGAAACTGAGCGGGCAATCTGGTAAAACGATACATCTATTTCATTTAGGCAGCGAAAGGAATGTATATACACCAACTTGTTAAAGGATTCTTTTCTCCTAGTCTGGATAAAAAGGATCACATAAATTCGCCATAAGAAACTTGAACAAGGAAAGGGTACCTGCTATCAGAGTTTCAGGACTTTGTGTTTGACGTCAGCCCTTGATTTTTTAAACGCATTGTGAACTAGGGATGGCCGATAACGAAATGTATCCATATACTCATTTTGTGAGCCCCATGTCTACATTTTTTTTTATATCAAAACAGTAGATACAATAACTTAGCGAATAAAAGTTATCATAACATATTACGATTCCCTGCATACGTAGAACCAATAAATGTTGTGTCTCAAGGAAATAAGTGTGGCGTAAAGAAAGCTCATATTTTTTTCTAACCATCAGAAACGCGAACAGAGAATGATGAATATCGATAGGGTCTCCATTGACGCCTGACACGTCAATAGCAGGACATCTTGTATGTATACAGAGTATTAATATACTTTGGCGACTAGCAAATCTCGAACATTAGGTCAACAAACTTCCTCAAACATTTCGGTCTACGCTCAAAAGCAAATTTCCCAGAACTCGAACGCTCTGACAATGCAAATAACAAATTTATATAAATAAAGAAGAATTCAAACAGCGTTTGCAAGAGATAAGAATTTGCGCCCGAGTTAATGAAGTCAAAGAAATTAACCCCGCGGAATCTCATTTAAACGCATTTACCCTGAAAACCCTTTTCGTCATCGATCGGGGCGAAAATTCCAACGCGTTCCTCCGAAACGTAGCAGTTCCATGCTCCGTATATACAGTTATTTATTCGAGGGCTTCATTACAACATTAATTAAGGGATACACATGTAGTTCAGGGTAGGGGTGAAATTTCCATTCTGTGCGAGTTGCGATAAGATTACCTTCGGAGTTATGGAATTGCAGATTCTGTTACACACCCTCCTGTGTATTACCCTAGATAAACAGGGGTTATGCCTTTTTCTGGGTTAATTCTTTCTCGGAAATGATTAACCCTTAATTACATTAGAATTGATGGTATTAACCGCTAATTGTGAGAAATTAACAAGATGAACAGAGATACTCGAAAAGTAACATATTTTTTTGTAAATCAGATGAACTGATCTGTTCCTAAAGCGCTCGGACCTGTTTGAAGAGACCGACCGAAGAGACCGATAGAAGAGGAAACGAACTGTTGAACGAGACCGCAAGTAAAATTAGTTTTACGTCACTTATGGGAGTTTCAATGTTAATCGTGGTCCCGCACCCGCATAGTTTATCTACTGATAAAAATTATTAGGTTTAAAAAGAACAAACAAGTCATTTCACTTAATAGCCCCTGGCATTTTCCTTTTATTGAGCATTCTGGATGTCTATATGTATACGGATTAATGGAAAAAGCGAACAAAATAAATCGACCGACACATGCATATGACTATGCGACTCTCTCATGAAAACTTATTTCTTTCCGATAATAACTCAATCGGCTGCTCCGTAGAAGCGGTTCGAATAAATTCAATAGCGACTTCCCTCAGAAAAAGAAGTGATACAGGTTTACACCCGCGTTTTATAAAATTTATAGAGAGAGAACCAGCCCCTTCTCGCATACATCATCCATAATAGGCTGAAATTCGCCTCTTGGAGCCCTTGTGCCAGGTGTACATTACTGCTTTGGAATGACCTACCCGTGAAGTGTACCGGTCTGCACAGGTACCACATTAAATACGGTATATCAAACGAAATTTATATATTCAAATTGCAGAAATAAATCACAACTCTCTTTTGCATTACTCGTTTCATATAGATTCGGAAAATTGTGTTTCCTTTGTCTTCTGGGAACTTTCAAGTTTCCATTAGAACGCGGGATAAAATCCTACGCGACAAAGGACGAGACTTTATTCGCAAAAAGTTGTTGAACATATTCTCGGCGGTACCAAATGCGGTGAATATAAAATATAAATAAATGTTTAAAAAAACGTGTGAGAAAATTTAAATTAACAGTCGACTGACTGCACTGTAACAAAACAGACCTGGCGAGGCTCAAATCCGGAATAATCGTTTTTTTGCTGTCCTTCGCTGAAAATTGACATTGTGCCGCTTGTGGGACACATCCCCGATTTTGCTCGAAAAAGCTACGTCATTTCTTCCTGTAAACAAGTTGCTAATTATAAATTATTGAAGAAGCTGGCATAAAATGTGTCTTGTGAGAATATGTCTCGTGTTGCAGAACGTAACTGTGAGGACTTTGTCTGGCAGCTTCAAAGTTGGCAATAATTGAGCTAGTGTTTTCAAGAATCTACCGGGTTTTAACCTGATAATTTAAGGAAAACAAATTTACAAAAAGAGAACAATTTAAAGGAAATTAAACAAGGAACGTCTACGAAAATTCTTAAATTAGTAGGGAATGATTTTGAAACACACACAGGGGTTGAAATTTCATCGATTCTCGAAAAGCTCATAGAATTATATGTATAATAAATAAACAATGTTTGGAGTCATCTCAAAAAGTTTTCAGTCCGAAGACTGGTTGGACGCGTACCTCCATCTTTTCTTATCTTGAGCTAATCTACGCATTTCCCCAAAAGTAGAACATCCTACATCCAAAACTATTTGAATGCAGTAGTCTAATCTGGGCCTACCCCTACCTCTTTTTATTTCTATCTCTGACTCTAGTATGTCGCGAACTAAGCTTTCGTGCTTCTCCTATTCCTTGCTGTCTTCCATAAATTCCGCTTTTCTCCAACTCTTTCTAATACCTCTCTCATACCAGCAATCTTTCGATTGCTCTAGCGTTTAAGGTTTGCCCAACAAGAACCTAGACCGCTTCACCGCAAAGATTTGTAAGAATTAGATTTATTATTCTACTACCTACACCAACTTTTAGACAATTCGTTACTGAAAATTTGCATACAACATCAAAATACACCAAAATAAGTTACAGTAAGAGATGAGGGTTGCCATAGTTTAAGAATTCCAGAATCTTCAAAATATGATAATCCGTGTGCGTTGCAAAATGACCTCAAAGCCTGTTTATGTTTTTGTAAATAACAAGGTTAAAAAATTAAAAGCAGGAAATCCAATTTTTGTGCATAACTCGAGAAGGTACTCAAATAGAAAATTATCGCCTGACCAATTAAAAAACAATTATATTATAATAATGGGATCCCATCAGGTATCTTGGAGAAAGTCTGTTGTCTAGCTCAGGCTAAAAAATGAAACGAATTTTATCGATTTATTGTTTACTATTAATTATTATAATACTTTTTAGTTTATTTCTTTTATTTTATTAATATTTTATCCGAATTGTTTTTTAACTCGAGTATTCTCTTCTGTTATATAATAAAATTCTAGTTACACTCTTATATGAAAGTGTATGTGAATTAGAACCAAAATATTACAAACCTAATTAAAAACCAGTTATGATGCTCTCATCTCTAGCCATTTAAAAAACATTAATTTTAGGAATCCAGCTATATAAATTAAACGATTACGTAAACACTGACATAAACCCGGAAAATTTGCAGCATTAAGCACATTAAATGTGCAAAAAAGTGTAATTTCGCGCAAATTGTAATTATAAATAAATGAGCAGACAGTCGTTGCATCGCCATTATTTACTACTTAGCGTAAACTACGGCCGGTTAAATTGGTTAACGTTTGACAATTTACTCTTTAAAATACGAGGAAGTACTGATATCTAGTTAGCCTAGAGAATTTTTCATGCATAGAAGATAATTTCGTTACCATGGCAACCCTAAACAACTTATGTTGGTTTCGTCCTTCTGGGACTCTTCAGTACGGTGCTTTCCCCAACACACTCAAAACGTTTAAACAAAGACCTGCTAATAAGCAAGTACGTACATAGAGACACATTATGATTGCTTCAAAGCCACCATAGGTGGGGCAGCATTCTTTGATGTCTCGTACTACAAAAATCTGGATTTAGTTCTATAGTTCAATGCCTGGAGGAGACTTGCCCGAGGAGTAGTTGTTTGAATGGTCCAAGTACCACTAAATGTTCTTCCTCTGTCTATACTTATTCCTTGTTCGCAACATGATGTTGCTTACTTGGATGAAACTTGGGGAATCATAAATCGACGGAAAGCATTATGGTTCTTCAAGGCTTAAAAAGTTTGAAGTCCAAGAATCTCTGGAACTGTTCTTGCCTCAATTTCTCGGGGTGGCTGGAGATGAATCATAATTGACTATCCAGACAAGGATGTAACAGAAACTGGACAATATTCCACATTATTAGCAATTCTGCGAGAAAAGTTGTGGAAAGAGAAACGGAAAATAAGATTTGTGATTTATTGGCTTTTACTGCACGTCATTATCGATTCTTCGAACGTCTTTAATCCCTAAAATGCATTTGAGGCTCGAAGACATCGCCAAAGCAGTGGCTCTTGTTGATGATGGCAGAACCGGCATACGACTGCAGTGAATGCCCGAAATCGTTTGGAACAAGCGAGACAATGAAAAAACTGTGAAGACAGCTTCGGGAAGTAGAATCGGATGCTCGAAGATCATCTGCTGGTCCAGAGTTCCTCGGACACTATCGGGTATCGAGACTGCAATTTGTACGCACACATCTGATGGACACCTGGACAGTGAAGAAAGGTACTTCCCTCGGACGAGTCAAGGTTTGGTTTAAGCTCATCAGATGCAAGACAATCTAGAGAAAGCGAGAATAGCGCTATGCTCAGTATGATATTGCGCAGGTAGCAGCTTTGCAAGAGGATCTGGTGTGATGGACTTGGAATTGTTATCAATAACTATACCTCGTACCTACACCTCGTAACCCACCATAAATTTTCTGTATAAAAATACACGAATAAGAATGTTTTTAGAAGACCCAAAAATCGAACAGACGCGAATTCTCCGGAATCCGGGGGTCGCATTAAAGCGGGATCGTTTCCCGTTGCTCTCGTAAATCGCAATTAAACTGGGGAATTTAATTTATTTCCAACATACCTGTAATTATTAGCACTCCAGACTTCCAGAGCTTCGGCGCCTTTGTACGTGTTTATTAACTCGAAGTAGGCCATGTAGACGCCTCGTACATCATTGGGCGAAGCTGGCGTCGCGACGGCAGTAAACCCTCGGAACACGATCGCGGACGCCGAGGTACTCTCCTCCACACTAACTTGTTTACCGCTATGGGAAAATAATTCTCCGTGTTTCTAACTTCTTCGAATGTGTTTTTCAAAGTATTTGGAAGATTCTGTATCCTTAAGGTATCTCGTGAAAAATAAAACAAAAAGGGAAAATAAGCTTGCACAAACAAAAATCTGTGGCTCCAGGGGATGCCCAGTAAGAGCACGTGTCACTTATAAAAGCTTAGAATTGAATGCAGTGATGGTGCAAAAACCAATTGTTATTGGATTCCAAAAATAAACTGTTTAGTCAAAAATGTTTTTAGCCAATTCTCCTTGTTGGATGATGAAACATTTTTTAGGTAAATCGGTAAATCGATTAACAATTATTATTATTATTATTATTAACAATTATTGATTGTCTGTGAAATTTAGTTGTCAAGAGAACGTACTTGCTAGTTATCGAAAGCTCTATTATCACTTTTATTCGTTGTTAAACAAAGAGTTTGTAGTGTACCTACCTAAATATTCAAACGCTTTCGAAAAGACGCCCTCCTACTGAATATTAGAAATGACTTACAATTATTTTTTTTAAAGTTCCTGCAAATTTTGAGTAAATTATGACAAAAAAATTTTCTCGCACTTGTTCAATTGTTGATTGTGAAATGAACTTTTAATATACAGGGTGAGTAAAAATTAACGCATACACGGAAAAAAATCTTATTGTTGGGTTAACATTTTCTGAATTGTTGAATTATTGTTGACTTCGCAATCATAATAATGATTCCTGTATACATGGCCTATCTATAAGAGCAAACATGCTCTATATGTATATTAAGAATAAATTTGTGTATAGCTTCAAATGTTTTAGCAAATAGAGAGAATAGTTAATACACTTACAAAAAATGTCATTTTTACTGCACCACTCGTATTTGCGGAAACACTACAAACGTTTACAATTTTATAGTTAGAATAGCAAAATAACTTTTTGATACAGCGTTCCACAAAATAGTAGCTTCGTACAGTGTACTTTTTAAATATCAAATTTAATAATATTAAAACTCCAAGAGCGAATATGTAATAGAAACAACGTACGATGTTTATTCATACAACAATTTTTTGTTAGGATACATAACATACCATTGATGATCCAACAACTTTACACGAAATCTTAACACAATAGAAGTTGGCCGTAAATTCGCCATGGTAACGTCAACCACAATTTGTGAAGAATTTTCTAACGTAGATAACAGTGTAAAGCACCGGTTAGTTGCTGCTGGTGGTGGTTTGTGTGAACATGTTCGGCTTTAAACTATTACTGTGGCTCAATTCTATTTTGCATAAAAGTTAATGCTAGTTACTAAATCTAAGTTAAACATATTAGGCAAAGTTGTTAACTAGAGTGTCGGTAGCATTATCATCATAATACGCAAGAGCAACTACACTAATTTTTGAAGATACCAAAAAAACTATAGGAAACGTTGCGCGTATTTGTAATATCGATCTGATAAAATTTTTGAATTAACACATGAATGAGTTTGCAACAAACCAATACGTAAATTAACTTTCAAAACTGAAAAAGCTTAAACATGTCACTTACTAACAACTCTTCCTAATTTCTGACATAAGTCATTTTACGTTTAGCAGATACTAAGCATCAACTTTTATGGAGAATAAAGTTTTCTGAGAAATGAATAATAAAAGTTTTCTTTATTTTGCACACTTTTTGGACATCTGTATATATTTTAAACACATTTTTTGTTATTTCAGATTTATAAATGATTTGCAGTAGAAACAATTAATAAGGGTGAGTTTTTTTCATTATAACAACAGGTATCTTGGAAATTGGCAGAGATAGAATGTAGGTTAAATGGGGAAAGAAGTGCAGTTTTTTAAGCCTAATGAACAGACTTCAAATCTTTGAAATTTTTTCTGAGCTACTAGATACTAGATATAATTTAAAAAAATAAGATTTTAGGAAATTTTAGAAATAAATAAGTGCATTATTTCCCAATCATGACTGGTACAATGTGGCGTTTGCTCATTCGAACAACTTTCGTCATAACTTTCTTTGACAATTTTTTTCTATTTTGCATTTCAAGCTCGTAAAATTCGATAATTGACTATTATTTGTTCAGCTTAAAAAACTGCAGTTTGCAGCTTAGTGCCTATCTCTGCCAATTTCTAAGCTCCCTGTAGTTATAACGAATAAAATAAAATACCTATAATCTACCAATAATTTGTGGTTCAGGGTACTGTACCGAACAGCATCCCTAACCACAATTTTTGGCTATCTCACTTTTATTAAAAGGGTGCAGCAACTTATGGTTGCCTCCAGTATATAAACTGCAATAGCTGTTCCAATTGCTGAATGCTTAAGCATCAGACATTTTTTGCGTTAAAACCGCCACTTTTATTGATGGTATAATAGTTGTTTATTGGTAGCACAATACATTTTATGCGAAATTTATCTACTACTCATAGATGCGGTAACAAAATTTAATTGTGGTACACCCACAACAAACGGACGACAAAGCACCACCGAACAGTTGAAAACAGCTAAAGTTATTCAAAAACTATTGAAGTAGCAATATTATTGTGTTTTTGAAGCAACAAATTTATGCAACCACAATTTTAAAGCTGGAGTGGCAATACATTGTTGGTGTCCCCTATTTACCCACAATTTGTGAATGTGCGTACTCCAATTGTGGTTGTGTCAACCACTTATTTTTTTCCGTGTAATTTCGATAAAAAATCAGCGTACATTTCCGGAAAAATGCCGGGGCACGTCGATTTTTGATTTTTAATGCGCTGTTTTCAGCATAAATTGCTATTTGCTTCCAACATATTACATATTTGACGAAGTTATGACGTCACTTTTAAAATTTTAAAATAAGTGGTGGCCCGAAATTAGCGTGCAATATTTTACCAGTGTGTTCTGTGGTCAAAATTAAGACAAGAAATTCCTATAAGCGTATACCGAAATATGCTTCCCAAGGGAGCTATAGCTTCCTAAAAGAGAAGGCCTGAAGACGTTTTCTAAGTATCTTCGAAACAACTAACTTTTTTCAGAGCATGTCGTTTTCAATTTTTCCATAAAATATGCAACTTCAGAGTTTCTTGCAAAAAAAAAATGTGCTTCTGTTTCGTTTTGATAGGAGGCACCGTTATTGAGTACAATCGATTCAAAAGTTTCGCTGCATGCCCAAAAAATTCCTACAAGTAGAGAACTTAAACGAGGCAGGAGCATATTTTTTTGCAAAAAAACCCCGAAGTTGCAAATTTTTACGGAAAAATTGAAAACGACATGATCTAAAAAAAGCTGGGGTAAATCTTACCTCCGCCACCCCCAGCTTTGAGACGCCCCTGTTAAATTTTAAAAAGTATATTTACAGCAAAAGATTCAGCATTTGGTACTTACACGTTCCATTAAATTTCATGATTTTAACTGGACTTGTTTCGTAGATATTTAGAAGAAAACGTCCTCAGGTTTTCTCTTTTAGAAAGCTAATAACTCCCTTGCGAAGCATATTTCGGTATACCCTTATAGGATCATTTTGTCTTATTTTTGACCACAGAACACGCTGGTAAAATATTGCACGCTAATTTCGAGCCACCCTGTATATCCTAGTCTTTAAACCCTAAACAGCAGACCCTACCGATGCGACATTATTCATGGACTGTTCGTGGGTACTAGGTGCTCGTTTTACAAAGATTACATAAACAACATCCGGAGTTTCTACCTGAAATTTCGTACACTTACACATATTGTTTTGGAAATATGCGCTACGGTCTCAGTTTTGTAATTTCAGAAATAAATACCTTTTCTAATTTAAAATAGGAAAGTAAAATTTTAAATAAGCAAAACGTGCCTTTTTTCTTAAATTACAAAAAGTGAGATCATAGTGCATATCAACACAAAAAGAAGTTTAATTTTATTTTACACCCTTTCTAAAATAAAATAAAACTACATGGGTGCATAAATCTTATTACCCAAGACATTCTATGTTAATAGACACCAAGACGTCATCTCTTATTGGGCACAACATATTTTTTTCATTTTATTTCATTTTTCAAACGTTGACGACTCAGAAACTTGTGAAACCTAGGTTACCCAGTAACTGTTAGATTTGACTTTTGCATGCTATTAATTAGAACTCGGTGATTTGGTATCTACAGAAATACAACGTTTTTTCTCATTACATACTTTGTTTTTGAATCTGTCATAAAACGACTGTTTTAGAATTTCGTAAAGAATTTTTCCAAAAATTGTTCCTGAATGTACTGATTCATTTAAAAAACACACTTTCATAAATAATGCAATACATAACAAATTTGGTGTCAAAGATATTTTCAATAAATCACTTTTCCGGTTATAATCTTTGATATAAATTTAAAAATTTTCATTATTCACTTTATAGTAATCAAATCGCTTATATAATATGAAAGATTATGAAAACAGTCTTCATTACGTCCATCAAATACAGGGATTCGATTTAAGAAAAATTAGTTAAGTAAGTATTTGAAATTTTATAAAACTTGAAACGTCCTGTATAATAATGAATGAATATCCGGGGTTCTATCGTATGGCCTACAATTCGCCAATTATCAAGAAGTGGCGGGGGTAAACCCCGGCCTTTAAGCTATCGTCGGCCACGAATAAACTTACATCATTTCACATCAATATATTATGTCACAATATTCAGGATTTTCCATTTAGAAAAGGCATGTTTGGTGCAACACTCAGTATAAAACAAAATAATTTTAGGACTCTCAGCCTCTTCCACTAAGGCTAACGACAATATTAACTAAATTAATTAAGAATAAATGCCATCAAGACAAAATATTCAATTTAACTTTTCAATTTCTAAAATTCGTAGGATGAAAATTGATTTATTTCCGACAAAATCACCACTTTTACTTAATGCTCAGGTACTTTACAAATTATAAGACAAGCTTTTCATAAAGTTTCCCCCTATTGTTCACGAGATACTTAAGGAAATAATCCTTTTTAATGTAAACTTACCTGAAGAATCCTTCCAAGTCACAACAGAACGCTGACCACGAGGACAAAATTAAACATAATCCTACCGGCACTAGCGTATACATTTCTCTGCCCTTTTATTCGATGGAATCATTAATTTGCATAACAATTAACTTGTTTTTTATGCACATGGTGTCGCATATTACACTCTAAGTTACAGTAGATGAGCACAGAGTACCTGTCTAATGAATGAGATAGTGTTCGACTTGATTTATTTTTTGTACGACGGTCGGTGAAGTCAAGGTAAACACCTGTTCAAATATAGACCTTACTACAACAAATTTGTTTACAGTGCCTTGTTTAAAACTATACAATAATTTAAATACCAAGAAAGAGAATGAATAGCGTATACCTTTACTTATGTTAAAAGATTCATTTCTTCTGAGTGGTCTGAAGGTAAAAAAGTGGACAAGTTGAATCCAGAAATTACTCTACTTACATGGAATTGCTTTACATGAAACAACAAATTAAGTGACTAATTTTGTTTTCCTTATAGACACTATTATCCTAAAATTACCGAGAGGGATACAAAAAGAATCCAAATCACAAAAGCCTAATCAGTTAAATCTCAGCAATCCGCGTAAGTGGCTGAAGGATTGTTCGCGGCAGACTCGTTGACGTCCGCTCAGAATTACGTCAAATAACGAGCCTGCTGTGATGAAATCTGATCACGAACTGGAGCCTGGAGGCGCCCGCCGTGACGCCTTTTAAAAGGACATGCGCCGTTTGATGTGTTGACAATATCAGATATTATGTTCTAGTTCTACATTATGTATATTGCAGACGCGTGAGATCTCATGGTTTTTCCACCAATTTTCGATAATTGCCTGCTCACGATAAATGATTAACGTTTCTTCGGATTGGAGACATCGCGAACACTCGAAGATAAATTTAAGTTAAATGATTATACACTGAGAATCAGAAAATTCAAAATAAAAAGATTCAGAAAAGGTATCGACAAGGAATAGAAGACGGGAAAATTGGAAGCGAGGGGTTTCAAGATAATTATGAGGGCCATGGAGAAAATAATCCCTTTAAAATTAAACAGAAAAAGATAGAATCTAAAAGAGAAGTAAGAAGAAGAAATATGCTGAGGCAGAAGGTTTTGCCAACACAAAACGAAGATATCAAAATAGCATAGAAGGAACAAAGGAGACAACTCAACACGCTATGCAGGTTCAGAAAAAATAATGAACAAGAGACTCGGGAAATGGAAAACTACTACAAAAGCAAGGAAATTCGAAATTTTTATAGAGGGCAAAAGCAGACGATTTATATTAAGAATAGAGATGGTAAACTCACAGAGGGGGGATGTAAGAATTGGAGAAAGATGGAAACAGTATTTTAAAGAAATTCTAAATGGAGAGGATGAATTCTAGGATCAAGCAGCAGACGAAGAGCACAAACAGGATAAAAGCTTAGAATGCAGTATGCAGGAAATAATCTGCTACAAAGACAATTTCAAAAAATTGAGATGTTACTATTTGCAACAATTATTACAAGAGGGTCATCCTTACTAAAAGTAACATATGAAATAAAAGCGAGAGTTTTGAAAGAAAGTAATTTTCTAATTTAGTGAATTTCTGGTATATATAAAATATAATAAAAACTTAATAATTCGACGTTTCGTCCCCGTTCGGGACCTTCGTTAAGATCTATTCAAAAATGAAAAAATTATAAAAATTACAAATTATTTTTAAACAACACGAATTATTTATAACGTAACTATATACCCTGTATATAGGAAATGACAAGAGATACCAACCATCATCAACTTAATTTTTTTAAATATTGCCCTGATTTTCAGATGTCAAATTTTAGAAGCCCGTCATATCCTGAATTCAGCAATGTACTACCACACGTTGTGGTTTAATTATGTTTCGAGCCTTCTTTGAGTATCATCAAGAATTTTTTAGGACACGGACCTGTATTTCTCATATTTGTATAAAAATAGGTTCATACAGTAAATCGGTCTTTTTTAAATGCCATTAAAGAAATACGTATGAGAAATGCAGGTCCGTATCTTAAAAATTTCTTGATGCTGGTCAGAGAAGGCCCGAAATGTAATTAAGCCATAATGTGTGGTACGTTGTTAAATTCAGAATAAATTAATAGGGCTTCTAAAATCACGACCGTATTCAAAAAAATGAAGTTGCTGATGGCGTTGCTCGAAGACGAAACGCCGAATAAAACATTTTGTACTGTAATCATTAAGATCATTAAAAGTCGCTATAATGAAGTTTTGTCAGTTTCGCTCTATCTTTAATATTAACGTCAGAAAAAATAAAATGAAAAATCGGAAAATTTCGAAAACGAAAAATCATATCAAGGATTCCTTAATAGTAATTTTGTTAGTCCTTTAAATACACAACTTTTTTTCTCATTTAACCAAATCCGCATCTCTTGCAATTTCCTATATCCCCATAATGGCCCTCCTTATCTTGGACAGGGTGTATAGATTAAAAAAATAAGTACCTACCTTATAATATAACACATTGGTTTTTGATAACATTTCGTTTTTTTGTTTGAAATAGGAATAAATGTACATTAATTTTAAAAATAATAATAATAGGTAAGTAGCAGAAGGCAGGATTTAAGTTATTAGTAAGTTACTATAAATTTGACTTAAAATATCTGTTCCATTAGCTTTGATCACTCATGAACTATAAAAAATAATCTTGCAGTTGAACATTTAATTTCGAATAAGGCTCTCTAATTCCTGATGCATGAATTTTGCTCTATACTGAACAAACATGATTCTTTCGTATAAATTCATTATTCACAAAACTATCTCCCGCCGCCCGGGGTTGGTTTTCAGCAGGAATCTCATACGAACCGCAGTGTTTCACATCTAGCAGCAGAGGCTATATTTTATTTACACACAAAAAGCATTTAGCAAGCAGCTTTTTATGTGAATTAAACAGAACTATCCCTTCAATCCTGAAACCGCTGAAAGCATTTTACAACAGAAACTTCAGCGGGATTGGTAGTTATACCGTTTTTATGTGCGATAATGCGGAAGAACCCCGGTTTGAAGGAAACGTCCTGTTTTATTCTGTTTTCCTGCGGTTACTCTGCTATAAACTTTAATGCCTTTAGGTCCTTTGTGTGCCGCCGTAAAAAAACACATACTAACTGGCTTAAACGGAAGTCCGTTAAGTTATTTTGTCCAGATTAATCTTGCCCAGTTTAATAAGGTCCAGTGAGCTTCTTTTATGTACACTATGTCTTCCAAAAGACCCAAGAACAGTGGCAGCGCATATTGTTAAGTCAAATTAATGTATTCATAGTAGATAAATAATCATAGTCATTAACACAAGGTTAAATAATTCTAAATCAGCATCTACTCAAGCGAAATTTTATAAGAAACCCTCTAAGAAAAGAATACTTGGAATGGATACACAGAAGGGTATTTAAGGAACAAATTTAGGATTCAAAGGGGGGACAAAAGGCGAGAAAAGCTAAAATAAAAGGAGCTCCATAAGCATCGGGGATAGAATGGAAAGCACATCCGGAAATTGAAGTCTGATTTCACGGCGGGCGCCTTTCCTCCAAGACCTCAGAATATATATGAGAAATCACAGTTCCCGCACTCTAAAAGAGGAGTGCAAGAAAACCGGCGCCTCTTTAAAAGGAGGGTATTACAAAGGAATGACGGACACCAACAGTTTAGATGCCTATTGAGAGGATATAGACGCAGGACGTATCTCTCAACTAATCGATTTCATTTTTGTTATCAGCGGGTATGTCAGTTTTGACGAATATCGACATGGCGCAGTCTATTCCTCGCGGGATGCAATTCTCGCTTTTACATTTTCGTTCACTTCACATTCCAAATCAGGGAAGCTCTCGGCCATTACTCATTTCACGGAACAATGTACGGGTTTCTTTTTAGCGATTCGTGGTGAATATAAACAAATACATACATAATTTAACGTATATAGGTTCTAACAGTAGGGAAAAGATACTAAACGAAATGATATGTTCCACTCAGTCAGTTCCAAGCAAGTTTCCGAACTTAACTTCCAACAAATGCACGTACTAAATAAGTCAAGTATTTAACTCCAAAACGTGGAATGATGTAAGAAGAACAGTCACAAAAATTGATATTAAATATATTGGAATTGTCAAACAGGAAAGGTTTTAAATGACTGGGTGCAGGAACATCTTTTTTATCTTTAGTTCTGCACAATGCAAAATTGTTTAAAGGACCCTCCCTTCTGTTATATGCAGGATATCCCATTTCTTCTAAACATTAGTTACCTGTGTTTTTTAATGGAACAGTCTGTATATGAGCGCATTTTTGAATTCCTTAATTAAATTAATTATGAAGTTGTAAAATTTGTTTTTTGTATAAAATGCATACCTACGTATTTATGATGTTGCATGAGATATTTTTAAGGATTTTGACGACTGCACAAGAATTTTGAAAAATAAAAAATCTGATCACCTTGTATAGTAATTGAGTTACCCACCTTCCCTTGAACATCCAAGCAACCTTCTAAACGAATTATTAAAGCTCTCAGAACTAAATGCAATTATCAATTTGCATTTTAGCAGGGACAATAATTCAATAACAGAATGCGAATAATTAATTATAAAATCCATAATAATGAAATACATGAACGCTAGATAAATTAACGTCCTCGACATTTCAAGCAGCCGCGTCGGGCTGGTGGACTATACACAGTACTTTTACAAAGTTAAAAGCCAAAGTCACTCATTCGTCTTATTTAAAACTTTCGCCGAATTCGAAATTTGTTAGCAAGAACTTCGTTGTACCGTCCTTAGCATTTTCACGGCGACTCCTCTGGGTAATAAATTGTGATTTAGTAACTTTTAAAATGTGCTTCTCATCCCCTTCGCTTGAAAAATACCGCCCAAGGCAGCATTATGTAATGCTGTGCAATAAAATGCGAAGAAAAAATGGTCGGATTAAAATTCAAGACTTGAATGTTTTTCAGTCAGCTGGCAAAAGCATAACTTTGTCCTTTTGATGTGAAACAAGGGGAACGGTGGAGAAATAGTCTTAAATTTACAGTTTGCTTAGTTCTTGAATGCTCATATCACTTCTGACTAAAAGCTGTTCTTCAGTTTCGTTTATTTCTCAACTGCTGCGAAACGTAGACCTCCCTCAATTGCTTCTAAGATACGCTATTCTGAACAATGCCATCTGGTATCAGTGGATCCGTCCCCAAGTCATACGTTAGTCCTAGCCAAATCCTTCAGGAGTCAAAAACTGTTCTCCTCAAGCATAAGCATGAGCATGAAGAGTGAACGAAAACATGGATCTCTAAGCGAAGAAGCAAGCCAGTGTTTCTCTAATATGGCCGAAAACCATGGACTGTTTGAAGTATCAGACAATCAGAGGATAATAAAGTGAGGTTTGATGGGGGCTTTTGGACTGAGGCATACAAGGACGTTCAATGGTTGAGAATTTAGCAAGAGATACGAAGAATTTATAGGATTTTGTAACAGTAAAGCATAATCATGATTGCAGGATATGTAGAGAAGAGAAAGAACCATAAATTTTTAGTATGCATCAAGCATAAATCATTTTCATAAAAAGTGCGTTTTTTGTTTTTTGGGGTACTAGGGGAACCCTCTAGGATAAGTAATTTTATTCTGGCTCCCTTCCAATGACAAGACAAACATCGAAACATCATGTATAGTGAAAACTTGAAAATTGTTGAATAAAACTGTGTGAGCGACAGGAGAAAATTCGCGTACTGCGAGAACTTGAAGAGGCATTGTTATTTTTTGGGGTGCGACCTTCTTTCATAGAAAATAACAATTAAAAATTGCACAACACCGAATGGCTCTTTTGGAGTGATTAATATTGCAGTTGATATATATTTTGCGAATAGGTTAGGGCCTTAAAGCTGAAACTGAAAACCATTAATCAAAAGCACATCTGTTCAGTGCCTGGTAATGGATCGTTTCATCACTTTCTATTAACCCCACACCATGCATATATTTTCCACGTAATACCAAGAGTGTTTGTATAAAACAATTCCAGCTTTAGTCGCACATCCTAGCAAAAGCGCAAAAGGTACTAGATAGTGTTAATTCCTCGATTTGATGGTTGCTTTTCTGCTCTGCTGCTCTGCACACGGAAATAGTTAAGCCATTAGCAATTAGGTAATGGAAAGCTCTCAGTGTATTTAAAATTAATTAGTTTTTGGTTTGACAAGTGAAACATCAAAATTACAACCCACGAAAAATGTATAATGGAAGACAAAACATCTTCGAACCGAATAAAATACATTTTCGTTGAAAAATATGAAAATATGACTGGAAGTCGAACCTAGGTCTCCCAACTTTCCGGTCGGATGCTCTTCTAAGCAACTGAGCTATTGCACGACAAATTTACTGCTGATGCTTATATCTGACTGCTATATAATAAACAACATTTTACCTACAGGAAAAACCTGCTTCACCATCCAGTTGAACCAAACCCGCAAACATTCGTGTTACATACATTAAAGGACAACAAGGCGAAGTCGAGAATTATAAATCAGATATAGCTGGGCGAAAAATCCTATCCGCCGAGAGTCATCCTTTGTAAATTACCGGATTTATTTTGAAACTCGCTCCACAATTTGTTCAAGTTTGCTGACTGGAAAGCTCGTGAGCGCAATATAAATGCTTTAATGTTTCCAAAAGCTGTTCGAGATTACCTCTACGCCGATGTCGACTTTGCAAACATTTCAGATGGCTACGACCAACCGAAATGCTATTTGCCGAGTTAACTTCGGTTTTCGCGATAATTACTGCGCGATTACATTATAAAGGCTTGTATTTATTGTAACGTACGTATGTGCGTGTTTGTTCAAAATTGGTTAGAATTAAATTGAGGTTCTACGAGAAAGAATGGAATGTAATTACGGAATTTTCGGGGAAAGTAATGCTGCTCTAACGAACGTGCTTTCTGTTCCAATTTTCTATTAGTCCCATGGGATCCGACATTGGGCAGTAGAGGTTATGTTCAGTGAACTCACAGGCTTTTATCGGGGGCTTGCACTCTACACTTCTGGTGTAAATGGTACAATATGGGCAACCATATGCTATAATAATTATAGTATATGGTTGCCCATATTGTACCATTTTTCGCAAAAATTGCTGCAACTTACGGAGCAGGTAAAAACTGCGTAATGTGCTGTGGCCAAAATATGTACTGCACATTTAGAAACCCAGGAACCAACTGCTCGGGGCGTTGAAAGTTTTTAAACTTTAGAGTTTAGATGGTAATTAGTACAATCACTGTAGACGAATTTGAGCCAGAACACCGCGAAAATTGCAAACAAGCTGATATTTTTATATTCCGGTAATGAATTAATCTTGGAATAGAATAAAAAAGGTTTGCAGGGGTACCCCTGATGCAACTTCTAAAAAATTGGTGGTATTTGACACAAAAAAAATTGTGCACTCCGTAAATAAGCAAAATACCACAAGATAATTGAAGTATGTAACTTGCAGAGCGTGAAATTCTACGGAAAAAATGCCTTAGTACTTTAATAATAATAATAATAATAATGCGGTTTATTGCTAACTTCTTAAAAATAAAAAAAAACAGCACAAATTACTACCGAAATCCAAAAATTAACCTTTTTTGCAATTTCTGTTGGGTAGAAACCTAGAAATTTGTAACAAAATCTAAATTAATCCGACTTTTCCAAATAAATATTGTCATTCCCGAGTTACGTTCGGTTATGCTGTTAGTTCATCAATTTTATTTTCTTAAATGTAATGATATATGTAAGTATACTTCTCATCCAATTTTTGGACACCTACATTTTAAAGCAATTTCTTCAATACATACAGGGTGAGTTAGTCATCATGAGATTCAAAACGTGAGTGAACGAATGAATAGGGGTGGCAAAAAGGTAATTTTAAAAATAGTTTTTTTTATACAGAGTGATTCACAGAAATGCAGCAAGATAAAGTTTAATTTTTGGGGCAACTCGATAAAAATCGAGGAGAGTTAGATCAGGCGATCTAGCTGGCCGCTTTATTGATCTACCAATCGGTATGCTTGAACGATATCTTTCCTTACAGATGGATTAGTAGAAGGGGAATACTTATTTTTGAAATAAATAGAGGAAAAATAATTCTTGACAGTACAGATACTGGTAGCCTTGTACCTTCATTCTTCTTCTTTTTTATCCCAAATAAATCACCATCTTAAGTATTCGCGAATCGCATTTATTTATACACTCCTAGGCTCCATGCCAATTACAATAACTAGCAGTTGCGTTCCCGCAGAAGGCAAAAAAACAAACGACCGCACGAGCCTAACCCTTATAACGCCATTTTGTCATCATCTTTAGCATTATCGCACTCATCCATCAAATATAATCCCACTTCCGAGAGTTGAAGCGTGCCTTGTTCAACACATCCTCTTGCCCTTGGTGATGCGAACGAACTTGAATAGATAGCAACCCATTATTAATAAAAAAGAGAGAAAAAAAATGTACAGAACTTCCCATGCTAAAAATAGTCGCGTGAACTAACGTTTAAAAATATCACGGGGGCTGCGGAATGGGCTATAGTCTCCTGTTTGCACTCCCGACTTCAATGAGGACGGTACCTCCCGCGAACAGTGCGCGTATGCGTGTACGGGGTAGCGTGAATATGTTCCTGACGGACGGTGGGAAACCTTAGGTTAGTGCTTTAGTGATTATTGGCTGGAAGACTGGAATTTAATGGTAAGTTTCTGTTTTATTGCATATATGAGCCATATTGACACAATTTTTTAAATTCACAATGATTTAACCTGAGGGTAATGGAATCAAGCATATGTGCCTTTGTTCCGAAAATGGATCGTATCTTGAAATTTCCGGCACAACATTTTGCTTTTGTTCGCAGGCTTCCAAAATTTGTTTAAATAGAATTTATGTACATGGAAATGGGTTACGTTTCTTAAGGTTTTTTGGTGAATTCCTATATCTAAAAATGTTGACTTTTTGTCTAATGGTCTAATGATTATGGTAAACTTCTATGCATTGAAGAATAGATGCCCTCTTCTCAATTCTATTGGACTAATTTTTCGTCAAATCTTGCACTGAACTGAAGTCATATTGCGCAATAGATAGACCAGAATTTCACAAGTTGAGCAACATATTTCAAACTTTTGAACGCCTGTGTTAAAAATCCCTATTTAAGAAACTTTAAATCTATAAAAAACATGATCATGAAAGTTATGCATTAGTAATGTGGCCACACCGACGTTTAAAAGGCATTTAGCAGTTCATGATGGAATTTGTGATTTATATTTACCCAGTTGCTACGTATTTATGTTCAAGACTTCAAAATGGATTCGTCTGGAATACGATAAGTGCCGTAAATAAATTTCTACATCTGAAGCAGTGTCCAATTTAGCTATAAGGGCCATAAAAATACAAGGGAAGCTCGTGCGCCCCTTGCGCATAGATAGAAACCCTCACAATTTTTCTTCCTCCACTGAAACAGCCCATTCTCTGCTTTCTCTTTATCATTCCGAAAATCGGATGGATTCGGTGACCAGTAACGAGTCTCTGAGAGTAAGTGAGTGTTTTTGCTCTCCAATTTCTGCTTTTCAACTTTGGGGGTGTTTTTAATACCGGTCAAACGGAAGGGCGCAGGGTAATTTTGATATCCGAAGATCATCGCCCGTGGACCAGAGTTGCCAAACAAAGAAATTTGTCTCCTCAAAAAGATGAACTCCAAACACGAAATTTGCAGAGGGGGCAGACGGTAACACATAAGACGAGGTACATTTCGAAAGTGGAAGGTTATGATCATCGCCTAAAGCAGCTTCGAGTATGTAGATGGTTGTAAGTAAAAATAAAATGAAAATGAAGTATAACTGCAGATGCGACGAAATTAATATGTACCAACTATAAGAAAATCCTGTTCTACGGCGATTTTTCTTATTAATAAAATAAATTACCTCGTTTTTCATCCCACATCTAGCGCAAGCAGCGATAAGAGGTGCATGAACTTTACCGATCTAAGATGTCCCGAGTTACAAGACCCAGCAGCTGTTTGGCACGCTTATGCTTCATACGAGAGGAAGTGTAAGCACACGTTTGTGTTTTAACCGCCTCCGACACCGTCTTTTTCTTCTGGCATTTTTAATCACCCCTGTCTGTGTAGTTCCGATTCTCATTATCTCACTCCCCAAACCCACCGAGATCATTACTAAAACAGTGGTGATGGATTCCGAGATCATAAAGTCGCTGGCACGTGCATTCTTGTTACTTTGTCAAATGCACGCGTCTTGGGGAACGTCTTGGATGATTTATACGCTTAAGTTTCTGCGGAAAAATTCATACGTCGTCAGGGCTTCGAAAGTCTCGTTCGACATGCGAAATTGATTACATCTTTGGGTGGGTATAAATAATCGTTTCATAGGAATGATGCGTCACACACAAATGCATTTTGGTAGTGGAGATTTTATTGCGTTTTAAATCGACGATTATAAATTTGATTTGTGAAATTTCCGCTAGGCACTGTCTGTTCTCTTGGGATAAGAAGAGCAATAAGTATACACGGAAAGCAATTTTAATGATAGACCGATGTGTTTGAATATCGTTCGTACATCGTCAATGATGTGGGCCTCGATGCGTTCAGCCTGTTTGATTCTGTCAGCGTCAGCTGTGTTTATTTGCACATGTTACGTTTACCGAAGTATGATTTGGTAAAAAGCAGCTTTTTGCAATTAAAACAACTTAAAATAGAAACGAAAAAAACCTTATTGCAATATAATGTTGAAAATGCTGTTCTCGCAATTCGCTCATCTTCTAGATCTAGACCCTTTCTCACTGTGTACCAGATGTGTGATTGTGGCAACAATAATTTGCCAACCTGATGTCATATATGCCTGGAATTTTGGTTGGGTTGAAGTCGTATTATCAATATCAATATTAAAAATTTGTTAATCAGACGATTGCTAACAAATAGCAATAGTTAAAAATAGCAATAAACTAAATTAATTTACCCAAGAAAAACAATATAAAGAAGCTAATCTGAAGTCAGTACCCGATACTAACGTTCAGTCAAAACAAGTGGATGACGCGACAAATCCGCTACACGGTTGGAGCTCCACACGCGCAGGCGCACTGACGAGTCTATCGCACGCACAAGAAATGACCTGGCGCAACGCTGGACTAATAACAAAAATAAATAAATGCTCAAAGATAAAGACTGAATGACAAAAAATAAACAAAGCAAGTAAATATATAGATAGGATTAAACTAAATCTAAATTTTATAAAACAACGCGTGAAAATTCGAGCCACTAGTTTATTAAATATAAAAACTAGGAGCATAAGTACTGTTAAAAATAAAAACTTTTTCATGGATAGTCCTCTCTTAACCCACTGACCCTTTGAGAAATGCACGTCTTAACTTTTGATTTGTGGTTCATCTAACCGTTTGCCTTATATCTACAGTCCTTTTCAATGGTGCGCCAAATTACATTTATTGATTTATTTGTTCTATTTGAAAGAAGAAACTCTTTTCCTTGCACGGTGGAATCTGTCAACGCAACAATTTCATATAAGTACATTCCATTATTTTTACTTCATGTAAGTCGCAGACCAGAATAATAATCTCTCTGAAAATTAGCAAAATTCAAAAATAATTCCCCTCTGAATATAAAGCAACATGTAAAGTGCATTTTATGACATCCTTTTTACTTATTCCCCAAGAGCGACTCCGTGTTACTCCGAGCTAGAGTTCACAAGATCTTATTCGCCACAGAAACGCAATTATCGCTCGTACACATCCTCTTTAAAGGGAGAGAAATTAAGCATCCTCCAGCAGTTGCACGAGGCAGACTTTAAAGGAAAGCGGCGACAGTGGAAATGCAGTGGGAACAGCCAAAGCCACCGCCGAACCGCGATGCTTTCTATCTACAGGAAATTCTGTTCCCGACTTTCCTCTGACGTCATATCCCGTGTTGAATTGTGCTTTTTCACTTAGCTGTCGCACTAAAACACGCTGCATTAATTTAACAACGGACACGAGTCTTTGTGTTTACGGATCTTTTGTTGGAATTACACGGAATCGCATTGTGTGAAGGGTTTAGATATGTAAGGTACACTTAGGCTGAGATACGCTAGACGGATAAAACACAGTGGCAAAATTGCATTTTATTTTTAACTCTGAATAATTAAGCCTTTTTCACTGGGCATCCAAGCAAACAAGTAAACGCGTGGTCTATAAAGGTTCGTTCACACTGAAAAAAATAATAAGAGGGTGGCACTTTTCTTATCAAAACTGTATAGTGATCTATGATCTCAACAGCTTTTATTCTTTTAGTAGCAGTGTTATTAATCCTCTGGGATGGTCGAAAGACAGGATTGCGAAGATGAACCACGCTTGAAATTAGAATGCCAGAAGAACATTCTAATAACTTTCTGGATAATATACTGCAGAATTAAAATGGTAGGGCATTATCATCAAATTTTCAATTCGAAAACTGGGTAGATGCCCACCTTCATCATTTCCTATTTTGAACAAACCTACGAATTTCCTCAAAAGCAGAACATCTTGCATCCCCATCAATTTGCGAATAGTATTCTAGATCTAGGTATATACCCGTTTGTAATATGCCTCGAGCTAGTTCTGTCTCAAAAACCCAAATCCCCTATTCTTTACTGAAAGTGTATTATAAATACTTGGTTCGTTTGGGATTAGGAGTATTTGGTAATTTCTAAAAGCAAATTTTATTTGATACCTAATCCCTTTTCTAAATAGACTGCTCGAAAATAGGTTAAAACGTACCAAAAAGGCCACACTAACGTTTGAGAATATTCAAATGGTTGGCGCCTCCCTGTCACTATTAATTACATCAACATTTATCAACATTTCAGTAGTTATAGAATCAAAACTACGTACATCAGAGCTTATTTACTGAAATGTCTTCAACGTTTCTCTGACAAATCGAAACATTCGAGCGTTCACCTACCGACTTTGTGTTTTAAAACCGAAGCCGATCGCCTTATTTCATACATCTGTTACTGTATTTTGACGTAATCTAATCTCCTCCATTAGATCAGTGTCTCGGATAGCACTCGGTGCAAGTAAATCAAAGCGACCGTACTGCACGTTTCTAACTGGTAGAGTGTTATATATTACGGCGTCCTTTTCACTTGCTGCTAATGCATTTCTCCCGTTCACAATACTGACTCGTGTAAGGAACAAACTAGGATTTAATGGATTTCTCCTTAATGCTTAAAATGGGGGCCGCTGATATGAGGTATCATTTAAGAAAGCTCCCTTTCTAAGATGCAGCAATTACCTGTACGACACCAGATTGCTTCCCGTATATCCCATTGTTTCCAAAAGTTCTAAAGTTTCAAATTCTCCACTCCTATGGGATATTGGTATGATGATAATAATGATACTAATAATAATAATAACATTAATAACTTATAACAATAACGTAGTTCTGTCTTCGTTGATACAACGTGCACAACAAAACGAGTGATCTGCAATAAATAGATAGTAGATATTATAATAATAAACAACTGAAATAAAAGCAACAAAAACAGAAAAAAACAGCAAAACAAACAACAAAATTATAGGAACTGTTCAAATTGATTGCCATATTTTTCAACACATAATCTACATCTTTTAATTAATAGATTGATGGTATTATAATTAAAAAATAGGATGGGCTTGCAAATATCGGAAAGCACTTCCCGTCATTTGACGGGAAGTGCATTCGCATTTTATTACTATACTAATCAAAATGTATACGCCAGCTGTCCTGGTGTACCCTTATGATTTTTGAATAACCTTGATCACTACTTGCTTATTGTTTTGACAACTGATTCCGAAATTAAATTAGACACTGACAAATATGAAAATGACATCAAACTCTTTGATCATGCTTATCGGAGAGTCAATCTTCACACACAAACTTACAGAAACTACACTTTAAAGTTGCAGGATTCAATAAACTTGAATAGGTACATGATTTGCAGTTTGACGCAGTTCGTACTATAAAGCCGTGGATCAAGGCATAAAGTGAAATAAATCCCAATTCTCGAACAATTTTCCAATCTGCAGCATATCGAACTGAATATTTCAAAAGGATGATATTCGCTTTCGGCACCGAGCCATAATTTAAGTAATGACTCGGCCGAGATCCTCCTCTGTAACAATTTGTCTTTTCCACGCGGACCATTTACTCCCGGGGACACACATACGTACGTATATAAATTCGGCGCCACATTTGGTGTGCTGACAGCACGCGGGTGCATACTTGAAATATTAGAGGGAGAAAAGATAAATTTTTCCGATGAATTCTGGTAGTCAGCGGTTTATACAGATAGTAGGTGAATTGGAACTTTTATGCAGTAATGCATTTTAGGAGTTTCATTTTTTGGAACCGTTCTATTTAATGTAAATATGGACTCACAGATGCAGTATGAAGCTGGTTAAGTTTGATTACAGTTCGTCTAATTTCAAAGCACTTTGAGCTTTTTGCGTGATATATTAGACAAACGTCTGCTCTCAAACACCCAACAAATAAAAGTCACTCTTATTTTATGACGGTGACATCTCCGAGGTGGTAACTGATATATTTTATTGCGCCTAAAAAGAACGTTTCTAGAATTTCATTTCCTCTTCTTGTCAATAAATAGAAGCAAATAAGTTAGAAGCTCCAGATGTCAATGTTAATTAAAGAAATATGGATAATTGGCTCATACCTACACCAAATCATTTGACCAATATAATAGAAACAAAGAATAGAAACAAAGAAGTTATATTTCTATAGATACCAAGTTGCGCTTTAATAATACTGAAAATATGCGTGCGACATGAAAATATTCTCCGAACTAGTTTGGAGCACGCAAAAATGGATTTTGCATCTTTTTTAACACGAAAGGTTAAATCTGACATTAACTGGGTAACCTTGATTTCACAAGTTTCCGAGCGGTCTGTGCTAATTGTCAAATTCAATACCAGAAAATTAAATTTTCATGTAGTTTCTTTAGTCACAAAAATTTTTCATTCGATTCTTTTCCCATTGTTTTTGAAATCGATTCATTCTTGATTTTTCCTTTCGATTTTTGCATGCGATTCTTTTACATTCGGATTCTAGATTTTTTCATTTGGTTTTTTTTTCGATTATTTTTGTAATCGATTTTTTCGTTAATTTTTGCATTCGATTATTCATTCAATTTTCTTTCGATTATTTAAGCATTCGATTCTTTTTCGATTTTTTCATTCGGGTATTTTCGATTAATTTTGCATTCGATTTTTTTCCCGATTACTGTTGTATTGAAACAGATGCAGACGCTGCATACATCTGCAACACGGTTAACTATACATGGTGATTCTTTTAAGGCGGCCATTAGAAAATTTCTTATTTGCAAATAAGATAGAAACTTGAAACCTGGGTTCCTGTCATAATCGATCATGGCGAATCCAAAAATACAATTTTCAAAATGGCGGCACTTTCGGAAATACCGGAAGTTGACGCCATCTTTGTTATTTTAAATGGATACCCCCCATTTTTATTTTATTTTTGAATTCGGCATTAAATTCTGCGTATAATGTACCCAGGCTGTCAGCACTTATCTGTCATAGTTTTTGACATATGCCACTTTTTGTTTTAAATTTAGCATTTGCAGGGGTTCATTTAAAAATTCATATCTCTTAAACCATTTAAAGTGGGTAAATGAGCTTTTTTAGGTTGATTCCCTAAAGTTCAAGGAATCATTTCCCTGTAGGGTTAATGTTCAACGACGTTTCCAATGGTTGCTGCGATTTTTTGAAGATGACAATCAAAAAATGCCAAAAAGTCATTTTTTTAAATGGCAATGGGCAAATTTTATTATGGCAACCGACGTAGGATTAAATTTGAAAGGGACTTATATCAAGGTTTCCTATACCTATCTCAAATAGTTTTTTAATTATTCGTAGTTTTTTGTAAAAAAATATAATTTATTGAGATTAACTTGTTACCGAGCTTGTTACCAAGCAACAAACATAGTAACAGTGTCAAAAAATATTAATTTAAATTGCATAAATCAATACAAAAATTAATGAGCTAGGTCGGTATTACAAAATATGCTCGATATGTGCACCGTTTTGATTCAAACACTCAATAATCCGACGTTGGACGGCTCTGGTAGCGGTTCTGATTTCATTCCCATCAATGCCATTCATGGCTTGGGTTATTTTTAGTAATAAGTCTTCCCCCGACGTGGGTGCAGTTTCATAAACGATATCTTTAATCCGCCCCCATAAATAAAAATCTAATGGTGTCAGATCCGGGGATCTTGGGGGCCACAACCATGGACCTCTATTTCCCCACCATCTGTCTTGAAACAATTGTCTTAGTCTTAAATCTACGGCATTTGTTGAATGCGCTGGTGCCCCATCCATTTGATACCATAAGTTGACGGCATGCTGCAATGGTAGATTATCGACAAAATCTTGGACTACATTGTTAAGAATGTCTAAATATCTGTCTCCATTCAAATTTTCATCATACATGTACCAATGAAACCGATTATCCATTAATAAACAGAAAACGTTTACGGAAAATTGAATTTGATTTTCAACTTCATAGATCAGGTGTGGATTTTCTGCGGCCCAAAAATGTCGATTTCTCCTATTAAATACTCCAGCCTGTGCAAATTTTGATTCATCAGTCCAAATAATCCGACTCAAAAAATTTGGGTCTTCCTGTTTTTTTATCAAAAGCTCTTCACAAAAAGTTATTCGTCTTGGAAAATCGGTTGGACGAAGTTTTTGTATTCGTATAAAAGAATAGGGATGTCGTTTGTGGTCATGTAAAATTCTTTGTATCGATGAGAACGTCAATCCCAAATCAAATTTTGCTGCTCTTATCGATGATCGTGGAAATGCGCCAAAATACCCCAGAACATTTATTTGATTATCTTCAGATTCCCTAACAAATTTAGTCCTTCTTCTTGCAGGATGAATATTTCCTCCCTGAAGAAACTTGTTTTTAAGTCTAGAAAACTTCTGTTTATTCATCGGCGGCAAATTTTGATATTTTGCATTAAACTCGCGACATGTTCTTGCAACGATTTTTTGGCAGTTGCCATGTATGAGAAATAAATCAAAAACAACTTCATTCGAATAAAAAGCCATTTATGCTTACAAAACAAAATCAAGAACGTGCTTAACTTAACTTAACTTTTAATTAATGGAGAACTAAAAGATGACAGTTCTAAAACTAATTTTTTTCTTTCAAGTTTCTATCTTATTTGCAAATAAGAAATTTTCTAATGGCCGCCTTAAAAGAATCACCATGTATAAACGCTAGAACAATAATTTTAAGAAAAATAAAGTTTTTTAGCCTTACTAAAGTGTGACCTGACGCCAAACCGCTATGCTTAATCATGAGACTCCAGAGCAAATAAAATTAAAGCTCCTTTCTGAGAGAACAGAACGGTATTAAAGCAGCATCTATGAATAATTCAAGTGTATGCCTCGTGTTACGAGCCTTCTCGCTTCTAGAATCTTTTAATAAGTTTTCTATTGTTAACTTTCACACTCTTTTCTCAATAAGGGTTTCCATCAAAGGGCACTAGAACATCTCTACACTGATCAATGTACTCGCGACTTTCCAAGTGATTTCTATAACATGGCACAGGTGCCGACGCTCTTATCGTAATTTTCTTTAGATCCCGATGTTTGCTTTAAATATTTCTCGTTAAGGTTTCTATTAATATTTTCCTCCAACCACAATGCTCAATTCTTCGAAACGTCTTCTTTCCAGCAACAAATTTGGGCTAAGAAAAGTAATCAAGTAAAGCCAAGTCGGGAGAACAGAATAGAACATTTTATTAGACAGAAATCCTATGGCCCTTGCCTTCGAGTCGTACAGCGCAGGTTCGATTTCCTGCCGGAGCCGCGAGATATAATTTTTATTTTTTATACTGGGGGAAGAATCAGTTAAAAACATTGTCTAACACAGCTAAATTTTAAAATTAATTTTGTTAATAAGTTTCATATTGCACGAATTTTAGTTCGAATTACCAAACTTTTAAACTGAGGTTATTTCAGCCACCGCCTACAATCTTTGCACGGCTCAAATTGTGCGTCTTATTTAAAACGAGTTCACCAAAAGGATACACACACATAAATGTACCAACACACACGCATTTTCTGCATAATAAAATGTTCGCAGGGGGTGGTGCGCTAAACTTAGCTCACGGAATTCCCGTGGCTATTTATAACCAGTCTAGGCGCGTCGCGACGATGCTTGAACCCACGCAGGCGGACCTATTGGGGTTATCATTCATCTTTATAAAAATATCAGATACCCATTAATATTTCGTACTCTAGCTATTTATCAAAACTCTTCCAGAACTCTTTACGCCGCGTATATTAATGCCACTTATGAGTTCATTACTTTACAGCAGTTTGCTCTGAGTTATATGCTGATACACCTGAAACTGAAAAGAGCAAAATGAGAGAACTCTGGCTCAGAGACCAATTTAATAAATTGTTTGTGCATGATTCAGCACCTAACCAGTAAAATGTTAATTTTCAAGCAAATTGTTTATGTTTATTCACATTCTAGAGCATGTATTGACCAATTAAGCTGCGTTTCCACTGAAGTAACACAACGGTGACATAGATGACGTCAGTAGCTGAAAGTTGCTTGTATATTCAAAGTCTCATGTCATAAATGACTTTTCTTAAAACTATTTATTACACCAAAGTCTTCGTATATCAACTATTAAATACCCTCGTAATTTTTGAAATATGAAACGTATTAGAAATTCTATTTTAGAAAAAAAAAACATTTGTACACTTTAAACTTTTTTTAATCTTATTTATTCCCTACATCAATTTTATCGATGGACATGGGAAACAATCGATTTCTTCCACCACTTAGCTCATCCGACATTCCTGTAAACAGGATGCGAACTATTTTCGGGAATCTAGTACGCGCGTATTTATTTTTTTATGTGCGTAGACCCTTTGATGTCAACGCCTCCTCTTGTTTATCACATGTTGATGTGATTATTTAAATTGCCCTCGTACGTAAAATACATTTACCACACAATAGCTTTAAGTATTTTTGTCAAACCGATTAATTAAATACTAATTAAAATGTGATGAGTCGAGTATTTTTGAAGTTGTTGCAGTGAAGAATTGGTACACGATTATTTCATTTGGGGAAACACAAATAGTTACCCTAGCCTACAGCAAATAATTAATCTTGTCGGCGAAATTGGGCTCTTACATCTGGAGTGTGTTACTTCTTCATTGTAGTATTTGTTTAAGGCTGTCGGAACGCCGACGAACAGTTACTGCGGGGGGTATTAAAAGGGACGTAACATTCCAAAAGTACAAAGTAGGCGGACACTGAATGCAAAAATTGCTGGGCGCGCTAGATTAGGGGGAGCATTTCGCAGCGTACAGGGTAGGACTCGGAGCTTTCCATTCATTTGAGCTAGAACAAACGGTTCACAACACAGATGAAACGCGGGATTTATTGAATATCAGTATAGTATTTATATTCCGACGAGTACCTGATAGAAAACAAGGAACGTTGAACCAAATTATAGGCGGGGAAACAAAACTCGTCTCGGGATGCTGGTTTCCCCAAGAAATCGCAGTGGGTTACTTTAAGTAAAAAAGAAAAACTAGGTAAGCATGTTTTGCGATTGACCGAAAAGTTCGTCGTGTTTTCCAGAAAATTTTTATAACATAAAATAAAGTTTTATGAGATTATTACTGAAAATGGATGTTTAGCGGACTGTACCTAAGAAAAAAGTGGGAAATAATCAAAAAATGTCCTAGAAGTTACCTACTCCACAGTAAAATGACACTTTTCGGGCCCAAACTCAGACAAATCTAAATTGTTTGTTGTGTGCACATATTTAGGGCGGTTTTCATACATCGAAACATCGAAAAGGGGTCAAAAGATATTTTTTGTTTGCAACACTAGAGCATGTGAAACATTTTTTTTGTTTTTATCTTTTTACAGTTCCAGTACGGCCACATGCGGGGAGTGTCAATTGTGCCCCCCTGTCGCAATTGGGAACTATTTAAAGTAGAATCGTGAAACTTGGTACTTTCGTAGTCTTCACGATTGCAACTAATTATGCAATAAATAAATTTCATCAAAATCGGTTCAGTATGCGGTATCTGATATAAGAATCGCTTTTTCTGATAAATGGAATGCCTGTACACTTGCATATTCAACTCATATGTGTAACAATAATAAATTTTAGGAAGAATCGGAAATTACTTTGGAAGTTCGTCGATACGAAAAATAGGCCCCAAGAATAATGCCTGAATACATACAAAAACTAGCCACGCCTGTTTCTTGAATCTGGGAAGTTTAAACATATCGCCGCTAGACACCGCCACCTCTAGGCCCTTGAAAAGGCGATTGCAGAGGTGCTGGAGCCAATTGATTACTTCATTATTATCAAAAATTTATTACATTTTTTTTGATACCGTCAAAATGAAAAGTCCAATCTATGACTCTACGATTATATCTGAAAAAAACGAAAAATGTGATAAATATTCTAGCTACAATATGTCCGATTTTCATAGATTGTGAAGTAGATTTTAAAGTTGAATTTCTGGTTTTTAATGAAAATTATTAGCGAACAGTCCTAGATCTATGTTTAATTGAAACAAGAAAAATATAATCACGCGAATATCTTAAACCATGTTGGAATAATCCATTGGCAGCGGGAACGTTACATCCCTCAAATAGTCCAATCAAGCGTTCCGACAGCGTTAAGTCCAGGAATACAGCAACGAATAGACGCTCGACTAACGGTGACACTGACAAAAACAATCGACATGCACACTAATATAACAACCTACTCTCCGAAGAAATGCTAAACTTAATGTATTTTATTCTTAGCATAGGTACTTGCAGTTTTCATATGACACACGTTCTTGAATTTGCAGTCAGCACAAATGAAAATTTTCAAGACAAATGCTCACCCTGAGATTTTCCTTTCTTCGTTATTAAGTTATTATTCTATAAAATGTCATTTATTCAATAAAGATAAATTCGATATCATTTTGGTATAACTGACGCCACAAATATAACAATAGACCCTCGTATGATTAATTAACCTATAGAAACCTGGATACTATTTAGAGTGCTGACTGTAAACTAAAAAAATCTAAACAAAGAACCTATGTCGGTAATACACCTATCAAACATTCCCCTATACAAACAGAACGATTCTAAGCCGTAGGGGGTCTTCTATGATGTTTAAAAATGAAACCAAATAAACTGAAGACCCCAACTACTAGAAGGCGCGTAAATATATCCAGCATCCTAAAAGCGAGTTAAAAAACTTATTCACCAGAAGAACATAACCTAACGATTTTTTAATGGCCCACACAAGTTAAAACAAACACAGAAATAAACTGCTAGGTACAGTACAAAGTGTTTGAAAATAAACAATTAGAATTTGTCGCCAAAGAAGAATAATAAAAACCTGCGTTATCGACTTTTAGGACCGCCATCTTCTGTAAGAAGCTAGAAACGCTTTCGTGCAATTTGTACATCGTAGTTGAAGAACAGGCACTCTTGGATATTTTAACGTTCGTTCTTTATTCGTTTGCAGATGGCGCATTAACAACAAAAATATGTTATTTAAACACTGAATTATTTATGTTGTACCAAGTACATACATTAATTTGGTGGAAAATAGAAAAGTAGTAAAAATGTCTTCGTTCTTTGCAGATTATGGATTTGTCAGCTAGAATGTCAATGTGCGACAGCATGGATTTTGATTGTTATGTAGATTGTGATAACATAGCGGCATCTACTGAAGAGATTTTGTGGTCTGATGATGAAACAATAGTTCCAGATCAAGAAATCTTGTGGCAATCAGGTAAGACCATATTTTACCGAATGTTGAAGAGCGAGAGGGTTTCTTTTGAAATGGTTTCGCACTTCGTTTTGTATTACGTTTCTTATTTTCCGAGGCAGCTTTCATTATAGTCGCACTCCAGTAAGATAATGAAATCTGAACTAAAGAAATTTGTCATAGGTTCCCAAAAACGGCTCATAGAGTAGTAGGGAACTACAATATTATACATATTACAATAATTGTTATTCATTATCCTCTCCAAGTTCGCAACCTACCTACTTGTATACTGGTAAACACACAATCCTGCTCGAAATGTAAACCACAACCTTATGAATAATGCATATTCCGAAATACATTCCAGTTTTGCGGTATCGTTTTAGGCGCATGAAGAAATTGTTTTGCGAGATATTTCATCTTCCACAATATTTACATGGAATTCATGTACAATACAGACCAACGGTTTCATAAGTTACAGGAATTCAGATCTGGAATTCCTCCGCTGCCAAAAATTTATATACCGTGTGACAAACTTCCATGTGTACATGGGGAAATAACATGGGCAATTACATTTTTGGGGATTCCTGCTCCCCATGTGTAGTTACAGTGGTGGTAAAGGTAGCAATCGAAAGACTATTTTTTTCTGCGTATGATGATATCAAAAACTCTACAACTTTCCAATTTATTAAAGCATTAAAAGCAAAAATTACACTAATAATTTTCAAATTAAAACACCGATATTCATCAGATTACCTATGACAATTTAATTTATTCTAATCAAAGACTCCCTTGATTCTAATTTGTAATTCGTCTGAACTGTCAACATTATTTATCGACAATTTAAAATGTGGGTTTCAAAATGAACAAAAATATTTATTCAGTTGAAGAAAAGGTTTTCATAGTGAAAACATTTTACGGCGGCAATAGTCTGCGGGTAGTAGTATGTGACTTATTTTCTGTAAAATTCAATAACAGTCCAATTCCTTCGGTAACAACAATAAAAAATTTAGTTAAGAAATTTGAAGATACTGGGAATCTTTCATTGAAAAAAGGTAATTTTACTAATAAATTTACTTGGTTTTTATTTAGATAATTCTGATTCGCTTATTATTATTACCTAGTTGCTAATTCCTTATTGTTCGCTAACTTAAATTTTACTGGGATTATGAGAAATTTAACAAGTGATAACGTGGAGTGAAACAAAACTAAAATTAATCTTATCATTTATTTTTTTATTCGTTCCAAGAAATCTAAATGTTGAGGTAGAGGAAATGGTAATAGGCCTGATAACTGCTAGTCCAACATCTAGTTTAAGGGCTATTGCCCTAGAATGTAATGTTTCAAGATAAACTGTACGTAACATATTAAAAAAACAAATATCATCCCTTTAAATTCCAATGTCACCAAGAGTTACTTCCTTTTGACGAAGAATCAAGGCAAACTTTCTGTGAAGAAATGCAAGAACGGGCTAATCGGGATCGCAGCTTCCTCTCATCAATTTGTTTTACCGATGACTGTACCTTCACTTTAAATCAAGAGCCAAATTCACAAAACGTTAGGCATTGGGCCCAGGAAAATCCCAGAATAAATCTAGCCACTACAACGCAATACCCTCAAAAAATCAATATTTGGGCAGGCATTTTTAATAATCGCATTATAGGACATTTGAAATAGAGGGAAATTTAAATTTAGAAGCTTATTTAGATCTTTTAATTAACCATATTGGCCCTGCATTAGAAGAAGTTGCACATGCGAATCGGGACGTCTCGTTTCAGCATGACGGATGCCCAGCACATTTTGGAGCACAAGTGAGGGAATTATTAAATGAAATATTTCCAGAGAGCTGGATTGGTCGAGGTGGTGCTATAAACTGGCCAGCTAGATCTCCCGATTTGGCACCGTGTGATTTTTTCTTGTGGGGTCATTTAAAAAGTAAGATTTATAAAAGTCGTCACCCAAATATTGATTCTTTAAGGAATGCTATTTTTGCGGAATGCAACTTAATAAACGATCGGTAACTTGCGAATGTGAGAAATTCTTTCTATAATAGGCTGGGATACTGTCTGATACAGAATGGGGGTTTATTTGAATATTTGTTTTAGTTATTTTTCTTTTTTTATGTTACTTTAATTTCATTGTATATTACTAAGTTTTTGTCCTTACCTAGATATGAAATAAATAAGTATTAAATTGCCAGATTACAAAATTCATTAGAGCAAAATAAATAAATTTGCCGCTTGTTAAATTTTTCATAATTGCAGTAAAATTAAAGTATGTAATTTAATTTTTATTATTTCATTTTACTGCTTTAACATTTTCCCAAAAACTTTTTAATAGGTTAGACGACACCTACAATTTACCATAAACTATGGACCAGCATTCACCAACCAAACATCCACACCAGTAATCAATTAATTGTCAACTATAGGTAATGACAATAATAATGTGAATGAGAATTATCTAAATAAAAAAACAAGTTTATGTATTAGTAAAAATTAACTTCTTTCGATGAAGGATTCCCAGCCTTCAAATTTCTTACTAAATTATTTGTTGTTATACCGAATGAATAGGACCGTTATTGAATTTTACAGAAAATAAGGCACGGACTACGCGCAAACTATTGCCGCCGTAAAATATTTTCCCAATGAAAACCTTTTCTTCAACTGAATAAATATTTTTGTTCATTTTTAAATGTTGACAGTTCAGAAAATCCATAAAAATCAAAGACGTTCGTGATTAAAATAAATTAAGTTGTCATGGATAATCTGATAAATTTCTGTGTTTTAGTTAGAAAATTATTAATGTAATTTTTGCTTTTAATGCTTTAATAAATTGGAAAGTTGTAGAGTTTTTGATATCCTCATACGCAGAAAAAAATAATCTTTCGATTGCTACTTTTACCACCACTGTAACTACACATGGGGAGCAGGAATCCCCAAAAATGTAATTGCCCATGTACACATGGAAGTTTGTCACACGGTATACATAATGTACATGAGCATCATAAACTATTTGTAAGACACTCGACAATTCCAGTATAAAAACCCTGTATACCCCCTCATCAAGGAGCAAAGCTGGAGGTTTCGAGGGCAATTAGTCCTTTTTTCGGAAGCCCGATATTTAATTTCCTGTCTACAATTACGCTCGTAACAGTTAGTCAATTTTCTTTTTTTCTGTACCAGTCTTGATCCGATGTAATAATTGAACCACAATTTCGATGGCCTTTTTGTTACCAATAAAATGTACTGGCGCGCTTTCTCCGAAACCGCAACACACGTGTGTAATATTTTACACAAGAAACGTAATTACCAGAGTAACCCGTTCTGTCATGAACATCCACTCTGGGCGCTACCCATTTCCCCTTAAAATTGTTATTAAGCTATAGCGAAGGTAATGGGGAAAGATCGCGAAATTTTTACTTGTACTGTATTAACAAACTAGAGCAGTAAACGAAGGTGTTTATTCGTTCACTAGTGAGTCGCAGCGTCGACTCTTTTGATTTGACTGAATCGACTCTTTTAGATGACGTACGGGAATCGGCTCAGTGACTCGAATCAAATAGTACTGCTGACGCGTGCCGCGTGCGGGAGTCGAGAGATATCCGCCGGTTTGAGCCCGTATCCGAAACGTTCGGTGACCCAATCCGGGCCTGGAAGAATGGAAAGATGGGATTGGGCAGAAAGCGGGTATTTGCTTATTAATAACTCTCGATGCATCCTGCGAGTCCTATTACTGCTTTTTAATGAACCAAGTGTATCAAAAGTGGATGCACAGCGTGTGGCTAATGAGAGATACATTTTTGAATTATTGGCTCGCGCAATGATGCAACTGCGTGTTTACTTATAACTGTATTTACTTAATTTTATTTTTGACAAGGGAAATCATTTATTTATTTAAATTCGAACGGTCCGTAATTTATTGTTTTATGCAAGTAGCCTAAATTAAAAGTCGTAACTCTAAAACGGCAAAGTTACGAGCACTGTTTAATTAGCATAGACATGACAGAAACACGGCGAGGAGAATTATGGGAGTATTATTATTGCAGTGACCGAAACTTCGGTGGATGGAGATGAGACCGCAGTTCAAGAAGTATTACACATGCTACATAAAATCGAAGATTTGCAGTGAACGTAAAATTCATAAAAATTTATAATCCTACATAAAGTAAAAGATTTTGAGTGGCACTGGATCGCCCGAACAACTACTCCACCCAGTCTAAGTTTTCTTGAAACGAAATTTTCATCGATTTGCTACAAGAAAAAAGAGGATAAAATATTTTAGAAACAAGCAAAATAAAAACAAATAATAAAAAACTAATACGTTTAATACAAAATAATGATTATTGACTAAAATGGTTTTAGAGACTAGGTATCCATCAAAATAATTTATATTGAGTCAGTTCAGCTTGATTGGATGACGTTTGATATAGGCTTTTGTTACATCTCCTGTGGTGTAAGAACTCTTTGTTTTTTTTCAATTTCTAACTCAGAACTTCCATTTAATTCTAAAGTTGTTCTAATGGCCACAAATTTTCATACCTCTGAAACGCTAGGCAAAAGTTAAATATTTTGTCTGCTGAAACAATATTTTCCGTTCTGTAAATGTATAAACCACTGCTGCAGCAAAGATTACAGCCTCAAAAAACTTTACATTGTTTTTGCAACAGAAACGTGACATTCCCATAATAAATCACAATTTGCCTCGTCGCGCATGAGGTGGTTAAAAATCAGTAGATCTCCAAAAATCTCGAATTGATTTACACAACGCGCACTTTCGCATAAAAACTGTTATTATCGGCGCAAAAACCGTACAATAACCACGCTAAAATGTATTATTACTACCAATCAATATGAAAATACAAGAAGAAAAAAATATTGGTGGGTACGTACGGTGAGATGCAGTTGCTTCACACGCCGAACGTGTTTATAAACCAGATAGAATTATTAAGTTTCTTCGCAATACGTTCTGCGTTTATCTGAAAGCGCAAATCTCCTAGGAACGTACCAGGAATGGTGAATATACAAGCGCATTCGCAGCAAATTATTTTAGAGATCTTAAATTGCATAGGCACATGTAATTTTGCTAAATAACACGGTAGAGTGCGTTGAAAAACCAATAGATATGCATTTCTCGCTAGTAGATTGCGAGTGTCTGATATGCGATTTTGGGAATAAATTGAAGAACTTTATTTACGTCCATTAGCAAGAATTTTACGATAAACGAATAGCATAGAGATCTGCTCATGTACCAAAATAAAAACAGTCGGATATCTAGGTAGTAACTAGTGAATAAATAATCTATATACTCTGGCTACATCAAACATTCTTTCGCAGAGGGGAAGGGAGCTCTGATTTAGCCTTACGCCACTAGAGGCTAGGCTTGTGACCCTCCTCTTCCCATCCATCCATTTTTAGAGAAATTGAGCAGGTGCTGAAGCTTCTTCGAAGAAATATGAACCAATGGTACTTTCCTAAACAATTCCTTTTAAAGATGTTCAGTGTCTACCTGTTCCAATGTTTTGGAAAGTGTATGTTTTGGAAAGTGTGTCCGTCAGTAAACATGACAAAGATGAAGGTCCTGTAGTTCATGATTTTTCTTAGTGCTCAGTTACAAAAAGTTATTCTGTGTTGGAAATCTCTTTCCTACGATTCGCGATGAACTGTGAGGTACGGAAGGAACTTGTTCTTTATAAACAGTCTCTTATCAACAATCTTATAATCTCAATAATCTTTCTAAACTTCCTGGTACATACTTCAAAATTGAGAAATAGTTCTAATTTTGATAAATAATAAAAAACCCAAAAGCCTCAAAATTTAGGTATGCAAAACTTTAAAGTTTCTGAAAAAATATTATTCCTTCAATTAGGTAACTCGATTTTCATCAAACTTGATATTCCCTTGAAAGTGTTGTTTTCTGATGTGCAAAGTGCATTTACAGGAGATAAGAAATGTGTTGAAAGGATCAATCTTTTCTACAAAAAGAAATGAAGGCGATCATGCAACTCTTAAAATAATTACGAGAAATTTTGAATAGGGTTAGGGGTAGTTTTCACCCTTCTCGAATCTTAGTGAATTTGCATATCAAAAAATAGTACTTCCAAGGAAATATTTATCTACCAAATTGTATTAAAATCGAACTAAACATCTTCTTCTTCTTCTTCTTCTTCTTCTGAAATCCTTATACCCATAGGGTGTCGGATTATTGTGCATTAACCCAATTTCTCCATCCCTTCCGGTCCATCGCCAATAGTTTCATATCCCCCTTCGTCTTCCCTCTCTGTCTGCCCAATTCCTCTATTATATGTAACCAGCTTTTTCTGGGTCTTCCACTTGTTCTCTTTCCTATTCTGCCCATCTCCATTATCTTCCTCACCAATCTCCCCCGATCCATTCGCATTATGTGGCCATACCAGTTCAATTGCTTCCTCTCAATCTTTTCCGTAATTGACTCTTGTTGGACTATTTGCCTTATCAGTTCATTCCTTTCTCTATCCATCTTTGTCTTCCCAGTGATTTTTCTAAAGTACCTCATTTCTGCCGCTATGATTCTTCCTTCGTGCTTATCTTGTATTGCCCATGACTCACTTGCATATGTCAGTGTTGGGACCACTATTGCATTATATACCCTTAATTTCGTTTTCATATCTATCTCTCTCTTTCCAAATACTGTCTTATTCAGTGCGTAATATAACTTTACACTCTTATTAATTCTATTAGCTATATCTATATCTATTTTCCCATCTTCAGATACTACACTCCCAAGGTATTCATATGCTGTTACTTTTTCCAAGTTATTTCCTTCAATGTCAATTTCTCTTGCTTCCTCTTTCGCTTTGTTATTAATTATCATAGCCTTGCATTTGCTGTGGTTTACCTCCATTTCAAATTTTCCAATTTCTTCCATCCATAATCTCATTAGTTGTTTCATTTTTCTGTGGGTGTCAACGACCAGGACTATATCATCAGCGTACATGAGGCAATCCATTTTTATTGGTATCAGTCTATTGGAATCTATTATTGTTTGGTATTGTCCCGTATTCAGTCTAGTATTTTTTAATAGTCTGTCCATCACAACTATGAATAGCAGAGGGCTCAGACTATCTCCCTGTTTTATTCCTAGGTCCATACTAAATTCTCTTGATGCTTTTCCACATATCTTGACCATTCCCTTAACTTTATCATAAATACTTTTTATGACTCTTATGTTTCTTTGGCACCCCAAGTTGTTTCAGACATTCCCATATTACTGTTCTCCGAATTGAGTCGAAGGCAGTTCGTATGTCTATGAAGGTTAGGAATAGTTCTTCTCCCTTTTCTTCTTTCTTTTCAATTAGGTTTCTTAATATGTGTATATTGTCATTTGGTTGTCTACCTCTCCTATATGCTGCTTGTTCCTCTTCCAAATTATTATCAATGATTGTTCTTAGTCTCTTTTCTATTATTTTCGTGTACAATTTGGAGCTGGTAGATGAGAGGCATATTGCCCTATAGTTTTCGCAGCTTGCAGTTTCTCTTTTCTTGTGTATCGGGACTATTATGTTTTCCTGCCAATCTTCTGGAATTTTCTCTGTCCGCCATGCATCTCTGTATATGTTTAGGAGCTATTCTTTTCCTTTCTCCCCTAAATACTTTATCATCTCTGGTTCGATCTTATCTTGTCCACTTGCTTTTCCCAGTTTAATGCCTTGTATTGCTTCATCCACTTCTTCTTTGTTTATCTCTTCAAGTGTCTCATCTCTTCCTGTCGTTTCTCTACCTTCCTCGCTGTCGGTTACACTTCGGCTCTCGTATTCCCTTTCCTTCTTTTCGAACTTCTTTGAATAGTACTCTGCCCAAACCTCCAGTATGTCTTGTAATTCTGATTTAAATTCATTCTTTGTGTTCCTTATTCCTCTTTAACGTTTTTTCTTGCTCTCTTTCAGTTTTCTTATGGTATTCCAGAATTTTCTGTTATTTATTTCGTATGTTTGATCGAGCTCCTTTCCAAACTCCTCCCAACTTTTCCTTTTAGCTTCTCTTACTATTTCCTTAACCTCATTCCTCTTTTTCCTATACCCCATCTCTGTCCTGTTCGTCCTTTGTTTCCTGGTACTTCCTCCATGCTTTTTTCTTGCTTTTAACTACCTCTCGTACATCCTCACTCCACCATGCCGTTCTTTTTCTCTGGTTTCTGTTGTATTTTCTGGTTTTACATGTGTCTCTTGCTGTTGTGTAAGTTATTTCTCTGAATGTCTGCCATCTTTCTTCAACTGTCCAGTTTCTATTGAGTTGTTCATGAGCACTCAGTTTGCTATCCACCTCTTCCTGATATTTCATTCTCACTTCCTCATTTTTTAATCTATCATATCAGCGTTAATTGAAGAAAAATTTTTTTTTTCAAAAACAACTTTGAAGTTCCCTCGCGCACTTTGACATATAATTAACCTGTGGTAGCTCTAGGTCCGAGGAATTTTGGGACAGAAATTGTCCAAAAACAAAACAAAAAAAACAAAATCAAAAGTTCAGGGCCGAGTAATTGCGATATTACACCCTTAATGAAGGAAATAAAAACAAGAAATAGTCCTTGGCACACCAAATCTGAATGTGATAGACATTTGCAGATGGACTATTTGGTGTTTTCAGTAGGTGCTATTTTAAAGGAGAGGAGACATATTGCCGGTGGTCCATTTCGTCGGTGAGATTTTGTGGGTGTACCCTACAAAACCTACCTAGTTACTGTATGTATACTGCAGATAGTCATAACTGCAAAACAAAGAGTTGTACACTGTGCACAAACCTAATTGGAATTTGAAATTTTTCGCTTTAAGAGACTAATCTTGAAAACAATAGATTGTATACCGCATTGTACAGAGAACAGTTCAATTTACAGTGTTAATGGCCGTCTGAATAGGCACTAAGAAGGTCATCAACGATCTTATTAATAAAATCGTCGCGATTAAAAAACGCGATTGTTCTTCTGGTAAAGCGCAAACATAAAAATTTTATTGTACCTGCCTACCGAGCACAAAACCATCTTAAAGTTCTGCACGATGTATGATGTAATTAACAGCGAAGAGAAATCACGTACCACTTATGACGGCCTAGGCAGGGCGGGAGAAGAATTAGCAGTCCCAGTAATGCTATTTTTACATTAATAACATAATAACGGCAAGATGAAATTAAAATAACCGCTCATTATAAACTGTAATTGCGCCATGGATACAAAGTCGGAGACTAGTCCGAGAGAGCTTTCGCATTCCTAAAGAAGTCCAGGTAATGCCAAGGTTTCATTAAAGTGCTGGATTTATTTACAGAAAATAAGTGCATGACGGAATGCACCTAAAAACTGTCGTAGTGAAGGGGCATTGATAACATTGGCGAGTAAAGGGGTTTTGAACATTTTAAAAAGAAACCAATAAACGTGCTATGTCATAAGCAAACCGATAATTACATCATCATCATAAGGTTCTCAGTCCGAAGACTGGTTGGACGCGTACCTCCATTCTTTTCTATCCTGAGCTAACCTACGCATTTCCCTAAAAGTAGAACATCCTACATCCCTAACTATTTGAGAGCAGTAGTCTAATCTAGGCCTACCCCTACCTCTTTCTATTCCTATTTCTGACTCTAGTATGTCACGAACTATTCCTTCGTGTCTTAGAAGGTGTCCTACCATCCTATCTCTCCTACTCTTTATTGTTTTCCATATCTTTCGCTTTTCCCCAACTCTTTCTAATACTTCCCTATTGCTAACCTTATCTATCCACGGTATCTTCATCATGCGTATGTAGCACCACATTTCAAACGCTTCTACTCTTTTTCTATCCGCTTCTCCTATTGTCCAAGTTTCGCACCCGTATAATGCCGTACTCCATACATACGACGTTAAGAGTCTCTTCCTAGTCTCTATATTAACCGTTCTCGAGCATAACAGTTGTTTCTTTTTGTTAAACGCAACTCGGCCCTGCGCCATTCTTTATTTTATATCTTTAGTGCTCCTACCGTCTTGAGTTATTTTACTTCCTAAGTAGCAGAAATCCGCGACCTCCTCTATCTTCTCATTTCCAATTTGTGTTTCCATTTTAGTTCTATTTTCACATCCCCTACATACCAAAATTTTAGTTTTCTTTTTATTGATTTTCATGCCGAAGCCCTGTGTCAAAACTGCTTCCATTTCATTCAAAGCCGCTCCTAATTCTTCTTTGCTAGATGCTAACACTGCTATATCATCCGCAAATCTGAGCATGTTAATAGTTTGGCCCTGTACATTGATCCCTGAGACTGTTCTTTCCTTAACAATATTAATCGCATCTTCGATATATAAGTTGAAAACTAGAGGTGACAATGCACATCCCTGTCTCACTCCCTTCCGGATATCTACTTCCCTTTGTTCCTGCTCACATTCTATAACTGCCTTTTGCAATTTGTAGAGATTATGTATTATTCTTCTGTCCCTGTATTTCATCCCTACCTTTCTCAGCACTTCGAACATCTTCCCCCATTTTACGTTGTCGAAGGCTTTTTCTAAATCTACAAATCCTATATAGACGCTCTTTCTCTTTTCTATCGTTTTTTCTATAATTACTCGTAAAGCTAGAATGGCCTCGCGCGTTCCTCTATTTCGTCTAAATCCGAACTGATCTTCTCCTAATATTTCTTCCGCCTTTTTCTCCATCCTTCTTTGCACAATTCTAGTTAAAATTTTTGACGCATGGGAAGTTAAACTGATAGTTCTAAAATTTTCGCATCTATCCGCGCCTTTTCTTTTTGGCAAAGCTACTATGATGTTCCGTTTGTAATCTTCTGGAATCTCGCCTGTCAGGTATATGCGACTAACTAGTTTAAATAAACGATCTATTACCTCTTGACCTGCGCACTTTAAGATTTCTGCCTGCAAGCCATCTATACCTGGTGCTTTATTATTCCTTAAACTTTTTAGTGCTATCTCAAACTCTTCTCTCATTATAGGACTCCCTAGGTTATCCCCCTCTACACTGCTTTCGCTTTCTAATATATCTTGCACTTCCTGTCCCGCATATAAGTTTCCTAAATATTCTTTCCACCTATCTGCCTTCTCCCCACTTCCGATTAGGATATCTCCTGCCTCATTTCTAATGTTTTTGGTACTAGATCCAATTTCTCTAAAATTTCTCCTAATTATTTTATATGCTTCATCAGTCTTTCCTACTTCGAATTTATCTTCCACTTCTTTGCATTTATTATCGATCCATTGCTCTTTCGCTTTCCTACATTCCCGAATAATTTCCCACTTGATCGCCTTATATTTTTGTTTCCCTGTTTCATCTAACCTATTTTTATATTTTCGCCTTTCCTCTATTAGACTCACAATATGTTTTGTTATCCAGGGTTTCCTACTTTCATTCTGTTTATGACCCAAAATATCCCTAGCTGAGGAAACTAAACTATTTTTAATGCAATTCCATTCTGCCTCTATGTCCCTAACAATATTTCCACCCGTGCCCTTTAGTGCTTCGTTTGTCTTTTTCTCGAACTTATTGCGCATATCATCATCTTTTAGTTTCTCTGGGTCAAGATACCTTCTTATGCTTCTTTTTTTCAAAATCTTAAATTTAAGATTGACTTTCATAACGACTATGTTGTGATCACTATCTATATCTGCTCCTGGATAACTTCTACAATCCCTAACTTGATTTCTAAATCTTTGCCTAACGAGAATGTAATCTATTTGATATCTCCCTAAGTCTCCTGGCATCTTCCACGTATAGCATCTCCTAACATGATGGTGAAATAGAGTGTTCGCGACCGTTAAGTTATGTTTATCGCAGAACTCTATCAGTCTAACTCCCCTATCGTTCCTATTGCCTAATCCAAAGGGGCCAACTATTCCGCCCTCTCGCCCTGTGCCTACGACTGCATTGAAATCTCCTGTAATTATTAAATTTTCGTGCCCTCTCACAAAATCTAGCACATATTCAATATCACTATAAACTGCCTCTACGGCCTCATCACTGTAGTTAGAAGTGGGCATATATACCTGCATTATTACTGTTTTTACAGGTTTCGAATCTAACCTAACCATAACTACCCTGTCACTTTGCTGTAAGAAATTTTCTACACTCTGTCCTACTTTTTTCCGCATAACAATTCCTACTCCCGAATTTCCTCCTACAGATCCTGTGTGTATTACTCTAAAATCTCCGCTCCAGAAGTCTCCAGCTTCTGGCCATCGCACTTCACTGATACCTACTACGTCTAATGCTAACCTATCCATCTCAATTTTCAAATTCTCTAACTTCCCTACTTGTTTCATGCTTCTAACATTCCACGCTCCGACTCGTGAGATGTTACACTTATCATTTCTGATGACTCCCCCCGAAGCAGTTCCCGCCCGGAGATCCGAATGTGGGACTATTTTACCTCCGGAATATTTTACTCCAGAAGGTGCCATCATCATAAATTAAAGTACGCTGTACTAGGGATAAAATAATGTGGTGGTTTCCCGTTGCCTTCCACATCGCAGTAGTGTGTATCACAGTGCCATACCGACCCTCACGATCTCTGCCACTATGATTACTGAAAGAGCTGCTGCCCCCTTCCAGGGACTTGATTTAGTCTGGCTTCTCAAATAAAAACCCCTCCAATATGGTTAAACCTATGGTTCGGCTCTTTATATCATTGAAGCGCGCAAGCCATCCCACCCGTCCCAGTATTACTAGAACTGCGTCAAGGTACAAGTCCTTTGGGATAATTACAGCAGACATTAAAAGCTCCTGGTGTAAAAAATGATCAACGCGAAGGTTAAAGGTAATGAAATATTGGTTCAAGGTGGTTGTGAATATTTTCACGTTGGCATCAGCAGATAATAAATGTTAACCATGCTCCTATTCTTCTTTCTATTGTTCTTTACCAGTTGTTGAGTAAGCAGGTATATATACAACTCGATTCACTCATAAAAACAAGTAGGTATCCTTAATAAATGAATCTCTATCGGAAAACGTGAATTTGTATCGATAAATTTAATACAATAATCATTATCACAAAACGCTGTTATTAAGAAAGATTAACGATTTTCTGGTTTTTACGTTGACCTAATTTTCAATTACAGATGCAAATTATTCTGGTCTTACATGTGGCTTACCATAATTATAATTATTTTTATTTTTCATACATTTGTATACGTTCATGTGTATATCTTACATAACTCGCTTTTTATACAAGTCCAACCATAGTAATTTCAGAAACCCTAATAATCAGACACTTAATTTTATCAAATTTACACAAGGATATGAAAACCTCTGTCGTAAATCTCCTTTTCTTGTACAAATTCTTGGCGCTTTCGTAGCAAAAAGTTTAACGAGATGTGGATATAAGCAGTGAAATATAGCTCTGAGGAATGTCAAAGCTCATTTTATTGGCAATTCAGCTGATAATAAATATTTCAGGAAGCGTTTTTCCAGTTTTTGTCGTGAGTCGTTATTATTAATCCCAGGGTACAATACTTTGAATAATATGTATTTTAATCTTGAATAAGTGCTTGCTATTCCATTTCCTTTATATCACTGGGGACTTGCAAAACATTAACTAAAGATACCTTAAAGGCACTATTTATAACCCAGTCATGTCTACACAGATTTTGGTAAATATTTGAAAAATTGGTAATAAGTAACAAAGAATAAGAAATAGACCAGGAGCCCATAGACCAAAAATTGTGCATAATAGGTTTACTCCAAAAATGCCTGAGATGTTATGATTTTTGGGTCGTGGAGCACAGAAATGCCCATGCCAGTTTTTGTTTTTGGTACAGTGATGTGTGGCAGACCAGTAAATGTGTAAAAAAATTGCTTAAAAAAGTATTATAGGTTTAGGACTGAGGTTTGCGGGAAGCGCTAAATAATAAAAAGTAATCCAGGGGACGCGGTTCGCTTGTTGTGAATTCTGGGACACTGACCCGCTGCAGGGGTCAAACTGTGTAAATAAATCACCCCAAAAAAATCGTAGGTTTACGTATGGGGATTGGAGGGACCTCCTAATTTACCCCCAAACATCATGAATCTCAACTCCCATTCATTTTGGTTGGTACAAAGAGGCGCTACTCTCGCGACATTTTCAGATTTCAGTCCGAAGATTGGTTGGACACGTACCTCCATCTTTCCTATCCTGAGCTAACCTACGCTTTTCCATAAAAGTTGAACATCCTATATCCCTAACTACTTGAGAGCAGTAGTCCAATCTCGGCCTACCCTTACCACTTTTTATTCCTATCTCTGACTCTAATATGTTGCGAACTAAGCCTTCGTGCCTCAGAAGTTGTCCTACTATCCTATCTCTCATATTCCTTACTGTCTTCCATAAATTTCGCTTTTCTCCAACTTTTTCTAATACCTCTCTGTTGCTAACCTTATCTACCCACGGTATCTTCGTCATGCGTCTATAGTGCCACATTCCAAATGCTTCTAATTTTTTCCTATCCGCCAAGTTTCGCACCCGGACACTGCTGTACTCCATACATACGTTTTTAAGAGCCTCTTCCGAGTTTCTACATTTATCATTTCCGAGCATAATAGTTGTTTCTTTTTTTTTTAAATGCAACTCGCCCCTACGCTATTCTTTGTCTTAAATCTAGAGTTATTTGACTTCCTAAATAGCAGAAATCTGAGACTTCCTCTATCTTCTCGTTTCCTATTTGCATTTTAGTTTTAGCCCTATTTTCACGCCCCCTACACAACAAAATTTCGGTTTTCTTTTTATTGATCTTCATACCATAGCCCTCCGTCAAAATCGCTTCCATTTCGTTCAGAGTCCTTCCTAATTCTTCTTTGCTGGATCGCTGGATGCTAATACTGCTATATCATTCGCAAATCTGAGCATATTAATAGTTTGACCCTGTATATTAATTCCAGGAGCTATTCTGATGTCTTTAACAATATTCATCGCATCTTCGATATATAAATTGACAACTAGAGGCGATAACGCACGTCCCTGCTTCACTCCCTTTCGGATATTTACTTCTCTATGTTCCTGCTCAAATTCTGTAACTGCCGTTTGCTCTTTGTGTAGATTATGAATAAATTATTCTTCTATCCCTATACTTAATCCCTACCGTTTTGAGCACTTCGAACATCTTCCTTCATTTCTCATTGTCGAAGGCTTTTTCCAAATCTGCAAATCCTTTATAGGGTCTCTTTCCCTTTTCTATTGCTTTTTCTATCAGTAGTCGTAAAGCTAGAATTGTCTCGTGCGTTCCCCTATTTCTTCTAAATCCGAACTGATCTTCTCCTAATATTTCTTCCGCCCTTTTCTCCATCCTTCTTTGCACAATTCTAGTTGAAATTTTTGACACGTGGGAAGTCAAACTGATCGTTCTAAAATTTCCACACGTATCCGCGCCTTTCCTTTTTGGCAAAGCTACTATGATGTTCCGTTTGTATTCTTCTGGAATATCGCCTGTCTGGTATGTGCAGCTAAACGTTTCATAGAACCATTTTAATTTTTTTTTTAATTTCTTGCATTTCCTATTTACTGCAGTAATCTACACGCAGTAGGAACGAAGCTTCAGTGCACAATCAATTATCGTGAATGGCAAGACTTTTGTACCACTTTTCAACGATGGCGAATGTATTTTCGCACTCAGTATGTTTATATTAAACAAGTTACTGAACGCCATTCATAAACTTATGAATTTACAAAATGTCGCGAGAGTGGCGCCTCTTTGTACCAACCAAAATGAATGGGAGTCGACATTCATGATACTTTTTTAAGCAATTTTTTTACACATTTACGGGTCTGCCACACATCACTGTACCAAAAACAAAAACTGGCATGGGCATTTCTGTGCTCCACGACCCAAAAATCACAACATCTCAGGCATTTTTGGAGTAAACCTATTATGCACAATTTTTGGTCTATGGGCTCTTCGTCTAAAACAACACTGTTTTTAGGGCACAATTAGCAAAAAACAAGAAGAAAGCAAAGAGAAAAACAAAAATAAGATGCTAATAATAACTGTGGAGTTATTTTAGACCCTGCACGTACTGATTTTTAATTTCTGAACGTGTAATATTATGCACACACTGTATACTTAATGCATATTGTAGTAAATATGATAGCACATTAGCTGCTCTGAGAACCAGTGTGCTGGCTAGAATGCAGACTGCAAATATAATTAACTAAGATTATTTCTCGTTATCTAAGACCGCTGAACAAATTGCCCACATCCCAACGACGCAACGGCTGCTATAATCTAGCTCCAAATGCCACAGAAGTACGTTTTTTCCACTAAGTACGTTTAATTACTATAATCACAGAAGTATGGGACTGGTAAAAGCAGTACTAGAACGAATAAAAATCACATAAATGGAAAAGACAACGAATATAAACGGACGAATGACAGAAGAATGCTAGCAAGTAATTATTTTCAAAAATTCTGGAAGATTTATCGAGGATTTTCTTTCAAAAAGCATTGCATTGAAATCATGTTCCAAAAACCAGATTCCCCAAGTTGAGGAGGAGCGCGCTGAATAAACGAAGTGATCAAGCTAAATAGAGAATTGAAGACAGTCATGTACATTTCGATGAAGCAGAACTGGAACCATAAAACGAAGACCTAACCTGCCCAAACTAGGTGTATGATAAGATCTAAAACATCTAAATCATCCAAAGCAAACGTCTGGCAGATAAGCTAAATAAAAGTGCTTCACAGAATTTCTAGAAAATACTATTGGTTAGAGAAAATAGTGGGGACTATTCGACAAGTCGCCATCAGGGCATAGGGGCATCATACCTCGGACCAAAATGAAGTGGCAACCTTCACATCGGTTGCTGCGAGAAAAATGGAAACTAGATAGAAGAAAAGAGTGCATGTTCCTTCGGATTTCAAAAATTTGCTTCTACGAATTTTATGGAAGTAGTAATTCTGTCTTCTGCAGGAAGACCCTCCCTCGATCTGACTTCTCCGCTGTACTCATGGCCATGGAGAAAATGTCGAGGGCAACTGCGCTATCTCCTTTCCTTTTCACTACATTATTCTTCATTTCAGGTGGTGTGATGCTGACAAAGAATAGATCTTCTACTCGATTAGGGCTACATTAACCGAAGACACTTTACCAAGAAGTTTATCCATACGATCAGTTATCTTGCGAGTTTAGAGGAAGACTATATGGGGTTGGTGGTGTCCGCCAGACTTTGATATGGGGAAGGGGGGGCAGGTTTATGAAGTACATTTCATGTCACAGTGGTTGAAGTACTGTACTTGGTTCAAGTCTTTGGGATATGTTGAAGTTCAGTGATAAAAAGACTCTTAACTTAAGAGTTGTTTGATAATCACAATGAAGTTCGAAGTAGCAATATTGGTAGGGTTTCGGTACAGAATATCTTCGGGCTTGATTTAACCTTTCGCACTTTCAATCGGGGCAAGACTAACTTTATAGATCGAGATGAGACCATAGAGACCGAGTGGTATAGTTGGTCGATGAATAAGTCCAAGATGTTTGGATCTGAAGATGTTAGACTATGGAAGCTTCCAATTTGATACCGAGAAGATAATATTGGAAAGAGATTGTACTGAAAAGCATTTTGGAGAGATGGAGTATTGCTTCATGATCTATATTTGGGCATTTACCCCCAAAATTTTCTGTTTAAATTTTTGAACTTCAAGTATAATATCACACATTTCTTACAAATATGAATAGTCCTATTAGAGCGTGCTCGCGTGATATTGTAACGACACCTGATCATGCATGGAAGAGGAAGGGTAGCTCTGAATTTCCTGCAGTGACGAACGATTGAGTTTTTCTGAAAACCCGGCAAAAACCGTTGCCCACTGCCCGTGATATAATTTCCTCCTCTACCTGGTTCACCTACGTTTCGTACCTCGCCCAAGCATTAAATGCACTTAGTAGCGAACCGTGTCGACAGAAACACGCCGCAGTAAAGTGGCACAAAAGCTCCGGGTACCGACGCGAGTTATAATTATTATTGTCGCAGTGTCACTAACCTGGCCGTCGTCTCCGTAGAGAGAAAACGGCTGGGAGACGTAATTTGCGACACAAGTATCATTCAACGGCGTGTGATGTACGCGACGCCGGCAAAAAATTAATTGCCGCAGTTAAAACTAGTGAATTATGCGTGGCTGAGTGTAGATTTGTATGGGGACTTGATTGTCGCGCGACTTTTGTGAAAAGCTCCTGATGGATTTTATTCAGTTAAGCTTTTATGAATAAGCGCTTTAGTAAGTAACAAGGTGATTAGAAGTATTCTAAGGAGTCGTTACTGGGCAAATGATCGGCGCGTGTAAATTGCGCAAAACGCTATTTAACTGCCTAAGCAAATTTTCAACTCTAGAGCTAAAGTCCTAAAGCTTTTTCCCTTTTTCACTTTTTTCGTATAAGGCTTACACCCTTGTCAATTAGAAGAAGTTTCTCGTTTTTACCTAAAAAAGCTTTCGTTTTAAATCACATTGAAAAAAAATTGTATGTTTTTAATATCGGATCACCAAATTACGACTGTTTTTCTGCAACTATAAAAATGTCAAGATTTTCTTTCATTTACCATTTAGAGTTTTAGAGTCATATTTTCTTTACCAAGTGATGGGTAGCCTACAATTTCGAAAATAAGAATGTTAAAATCAATTCCCGTAAAATATAATTTTAATAATTTGAAATACCACTTACTACGAAGGCGTAGAAGAGCCAAGAATAAAATTGTACGTTTGCATCTCAGAATCCCGACTTGTGTGTTAGAAATTCGACTTATATGCCAGACTTCTGACTTAGTATAGCAAAATTTTAATTTTTATCTCAGAATTCTGATTTATATTTCGGAATTCTGACTTGATATCTCAGAATTCCGATTTTTATCTCAGAATTTTAACTTATATTTCGTAATTCTGACTTGTATGTCAAAATTCTGACTTATGTCAGAATTCCGACTTGGTATCTCTGAATTCCGATTCTTTTCTCAGAATTCTGACTTATATTTCGGAATTCTGACTTTTATCTCAGAATTCTGACTTGTACGTCAAAATTCTGACTTATATGTCCGAATTCTGACTTGGTATCTCAGAAGCCCGATTTTTTGGCTTTATTGGAGCATTGAAAATCCGAGATACAAGTTCGAATTCTGAAATTGAAGTCAGAATTTTATCATACAAGTCAGAATTCTGACACAAAAATCGGAATTCTGTGGTACCAAGTCAGAATTCTAAGGTACATGTCAGAATTCTGGCAAGAAAGCTGGAATACTGAGCTATAATCGTAATTCTGAGATTATAAGTCAGAATTTTGAGATACAAATCAGGATTCTGACACACAAGCCAGAATTCTGAGATGAAAGTAAGAACACCGAAATACAAACTCAGAATTCTGATATACAAAATAACATTTTATTCTTGGCCTTTCTACACCTTCGTAACTTACACTTACTATCTATCTTGTTCTAAAACAGTTTGGCATTTCTTATAGATACTGAATTATAGAAAACTAAATAATATATATATATCTGTATTAAATCTCAAACTAAATGGGTTAAAAGATTATGTCACTGTAATAGAAAAAGTGAAAAATTGAATATTTATTTTTTTTGTATTTTGTTGCAAAATATTTTTGTCGTCTTTTAACGTATTTTTTAAAAACTTGTTTAAAAACTGGATTCTTATTCAGAACACGAAAATTACATTTACATTTACAAAAAATCCAACCGGTTTAGATACGGCGATCTTGGTGGCCACGCGATATGTCCTCCACGACCGATCCACTGGTTAAGGAACTATATATCTAAGCAATTTACACGTGCCCTGAAAGCCTACTTGTCACACACATTTAATAACTCGTTTTCGTGACTAAGGCTTTTCAATAAAATTACAGGAACGTTAATGCCCATACAGCGACAAATTAATTCTTCGTATGTACACCAGCAAAGAGTCCAAAAAAACGCGAACGTTAAAAACAAAACAAAAGCCGTGTGGTATCTACTAAGCTCCACGAAGATAATGTCCGCTAGACTCATTATAAACTTCGAAACTAAAATGTAATCAGGTTCTGAAAAAAGTGGTCGGTGTGTAATAAAAGACGGAGGACTTTAATTGTGAAGATGCCTTCGGGAAACGAGTCGCCTCTTCACCCCCCAGAGGATTCTCTAGACAAGCTAGCTTCAGGTGAGTCGGATGTAGGTGGTAGCAGAAATATGCCCGATGAGATTCTCACCATTAGCAACCTATAAGGCATTCTTTTAAAACAAAAAAGGTCGAATAAAGAACTCGAGGCATTGCATACAATGCGTCCAAAATTAAACGTTCGTCATTGCTTACTTCGTTATTATTGAATCTACTAGGTCTGTTAAATAGGCAAAAAGAATTTAAATGAAACGACCTGTATATTTTTGCAGATGTATAAAAACTCCTTGGACCTAAGATGTACCGTTTGGTCATAATTTGACTTTTGACATTTTTCGAGAAATTTAAAGTTTGTAGAGCTTTAAAAACTTAATGATATTTCGGAAACTAAATTAGATAAAAAGTTGCGGTTTTGACTGTTGTGTTAAGCACAAAAGAAGGTAACTGGCTATATTGCAAACTTTAATTTAGATAATTGGGAAAGTTCATGATGTGGACCATTAAATTTGAGATTTTTCAAACATCAATATTTTGCACTTTTCTAAATGGAACGGTATATTAATTTTTACACTATCAGACGCAGATTTTCATCGTCTTCCAATTTTATTCAAACTATTTTGGTCTGTCTCCGCTAGTTTTTAGAATATTTCGGATTTTCTGATTTTTTGAATGTGTTTTCACATTTTCTTTCTAACAAATATTTCTAGCAAATATGCAGCTTACAAAATAGATTAACTTTTGTACTTAGCAGTTTTTTCGTATTTATAACGGTAGTGTAGTTAAGTATAGAGGAAATACGCTAGCGTGGGACATCCTGTATATTGGAAAATGTTGATGCATTAATTTGATGTAATACGATAAATTGGACACCATCTCTGACGGATTACCCCAGTCCAAATATAAATTCAGGCGGATTTGGTTCATATCCCCACCTGAAAAGATTATCTAATGGTAACGATGGTAATTTTCTGAAGAAAAAGAGATACCTTCACCAATCTTATTATTACAGTAAGGTAAATGTACCAGTGCCCGTCATTGTCCCAGTGATCGACATAAAATCACTTTGGCAACATAAATTAAGACTTTATAGGACCATACAAATTAGATCTCAATGTTTTAAGCTTCTAGAGCCATCTCGTATCAGCTTTGTAAAGTTACGTTACTGTTTTGTCAATTTATTTGTCAGTAAAAAATTTTGAAAATTTTCATTTTTTGCAACTGCGTGCTAGTGCATATTAAAACGATTAGTTCCGTTAAGGAAGTGACTCCCACTTCTAAACTGAAAAAACCGGTCTAGTTCAACTCGAACCACATCAAGTAAGTTTTTCTTAATATATAAACTACATTTTTTATGAAAATACAAGAATTCGTACGCTAAAACTAAATTAATTTAAATTTTTTACTGTGACGATTACTGGTACTCAGATTTTTGGCTATTTCCCAATCATCGTCATGTGTGCCGAACACTGGAACCATGATGACTAAAAACAAAACTGCAATTTCTAATTTATTATAACGCTTACATCAAATTAAATTTGTTGGCGATATTCCTGTGAACCAAACAAATATACGTACCAGTAGTCGTCATATAAATATAGTTTAAACGAATTAGAGTTATTAGAGTTTAGGCCGAACACTGGAACATTGAACTGACGAACACTGGGTTTTTCATTTTTAGAGAATATAGCCCGTTTAAATTATAGTCAAGATGACATGGAAAGTGCTTTAAATGGATCGACCATTTATTCTGCCGCAAAAAATTTTAAAGTTCCTCGAAGCACCTTAAGGCGAAAGGAAAAACTCCTATTTTTAGGAAAATGGGCCCTCCGTCTGTTCTTTCCGACGAAGAGGAGTTAGCCCTAGTAAACTGGATTTTTCATTCGGCTCAAAAAGGATTTCCTGTGGGAAAGGAACAATTATTAAATAGCGTGCAGATGTTGATTAAAGAGTTGAGAAAACCAAATTGTCCTTTTACTAACGATCCACCAGGAAGACACTGGTACGAAGCATTTCTTCGTGGGCATCCAGAAGTTGCAAGAAGAGTTGCCCAAAATTTTACAAACACGAGGGCAATAGTTACAGAAGATAAAATTAGAGGGTGGTTTATGGAGATACAACAGCACTTTGAGAAATATGATCTCTTAGAAGCAATTTCAGATAGCGAACGAATTTTTAATTGTGATGAAACTGCATTTTTTTCAGTCCAAGTAACAATAAAGTTCTAGTGAAAAGGGGGCAAAAGATCATTCATACAATTTATAAATTCGGATGAAAAAGAATGTATAACCACTCTAATTATGGGTAATGCTGCAGGAAAAGTAGCACCTCCCACGATTGTGGTTAACTTAAAGAGAGTGCCCAAAAATTTAGCAACTTCCATTCCATCCAGCTTGGCAATAGGAAAATCGGTCAACGGGTGGATGACTGGTCAGACTTTTTTTGAATACATATGCAATGTATTTTACCCATGGCTCGTAGAAAATAATATATATTTTCTGATCATTCTCTACCTTGACGGACACGAATCACATTTGACCTTGCCTCTCAGTGAATTTTGCAAATCGAAACAAATTGAACTGAAAGCGTTGTATCCTAATGCCACACACATACTTCAACCAATGCATGTTTCTGTGTTCCATCCCTTGAAATTAGCCTGGAAAAAGGCAGTATATGATTGGAGAATTGAAAATGCTGGTATTCGCCTTCGTCGCGACAATTTTGGAATCTTACTGAATACCGTCCTCCAAAAGACAATTAAACCTCAGCTCCTGATAAATGGATTTAGAACTTGCGGTTTATTTCCTCTAAACCCAAATGCTGTAAAGTACTTCAGGATAAAAAGTCAAATTGATAATAATATTGATGCCATTAATAATGAAGATAATGAAAATGAAGTGAAAACTCACTTCAAATATTTTGAAAGTTTAATTTCAAATAAAAAATTGGAATTATTTAGAAAATCTGGAGAAGAATGGACTGGTCCCATACAAGACGCCGAACTCTTCTATATATGGAAAAAATTCAGTCAGAAAATCAGATCAGCCATTTCAGAAGGCAATAAAAAGACCATTTCTTCTGAAATTGGAATAGGTAGATATCTACCTACTCTTAGTAAAAAAGTATTATCTCGTATTTGTTACTCTAGATGATTCAAATGTTAATATTGAAGAGCAGAATTTGGACTGGAACCGCGACCTAAACGTTGAAGAGCAGAATTTTCTTATTAACAACGACATTACAAACTTTGAAGAGCAGAATTTAGAGTTTAACTTCGACCTAGACGGAAACAATGAAGAACAAAATACCAATATTGGAGAAGAGTTGTTTGAAAATCGAAGAGTAATTGTTTATGAGGTTGACGAAGGTGGAACTCTTACTGAAATTGGTGGAAGAGTCCATACTGAAACACGGAGTGACAAAACTCCCTCGCCTTGCCTCATTAATAACAAGAGCCTAGAAGTAAAAAAAGCTAAACTTAGTGACGAAACCACTGATGAAATACAGAACGAGACAAGTTCTACACATTCTCTCATTAATAGCATAATTCAACAAGCGGAAAAAAATCCTTCACCCTCAAACATCAGAGCAAGCGAAAAAATTCCACCATTACCTTCCACGAGTAAGATTCCTGAGGGCATACCCTCGCCTTTCAAAAGAGTTCTTTTTTGGCCAAATTCGCCAAAAAGTAATAAAAAAGAAAAGCAACTGAGAAGGTTCCTTCAGTTGCCACTTCAAATGAATGGCAACAATATTATAAAAATAAGGAAGAGAAAAAATTGAAGAAAATCGAAGATACAGAAAATCGGAAAAAGCAAAGAGAAATAAAGAAGACGAATAAGGAATCTAATAAAAGAGGTATCAGACAAGTTGAAGCGTTGCTTGAAAATGTTTCAGAAAGTTGGTTTTGTTTCATTTGCGAGACTAGTAGCCAAGAAGACATGATAAAATGTATGAAGTGTTCTAAATGGGTACACGAGAATTGTGCGGGAGTTTCGAAAAAAGTAAAAAAATATGTTTGTTTTATATGTATTGAATAAGTAAAGATTAATTATTTATTTATGAGGTTGGATGATTTGCTAAGGCCTTTAGGACAATTTTTGTCAACGATACAGGCATGTATTAGAATGGTATAATAAATGCTTTTAGCTTATGACGAACTCTGGAACTGCCGCATGACGAATACTGGTGCATAATCATTCTTGGTATGACGGAGACTGGTGCACATGACACTTTATTAAATAAAATAAAATTTAATATATATCTACAAATGTAAAGTTACAAACCAATGCAATTTTATTACTTAACTCATTCATCTAAAAATTGGTTTCAGAGGTCAGTGTTTTAAGATGATAGTTGAAAAAATATTACACTTGAAATTTGTGACTTACTCTTAACCTGACGAATACTGGTACATTTACCTTAGCGGTCCAAAGAGAAACAAAGAATATATTCAAATTTTCTTGTATCTTTCTGTGACGCACCTTTTTCTCTCGCCGCACTTTGTCAACCATTCACTGTCAAACAACTTACACGTCTTCATTGAAAAACATAGGTGGTATTGGCCACACCGAAAGGAAGCAATTCCGAAATTCTCGGTATATACCTGTTCAGTAAGACCGACAGGACAACCTGACCCATATCGAATTTCTACAGTCTGGGCTCTCGGGATCTCGGGTTAGTCACGTGTCGGCTACTCAGAGGCATTCTGCAGCGAATACCCAGAATTCTTATTCGAAAGCATTCTGTCTGACAATTCCTCTCCGATCAGTGCAAGGCCAAATTTAAATACAAACGAACTTTCGAGATAAAAATTACTCGGTTACCCACATCGTAAATCTCCTAGCGAAACAGAAATCAGTTGATGCATTTTACATGTTCTGTAAATAACTTGCATTCGTCGGCTTGCGTTCCGCAATGTTCTCGTTCAGTTCACTGATTGTAGGAGCTATAAATTATATTCGGACAGCACACGCTGGAAATGGGTGAAGGCTAATACCGAGAAGTTGCTGGAGCCGCACGAGTGTTCCGGAGACATAACAATAATATAGAATATTTGAGATATGTTAAGTTTGAATGGTGTTACGCAGATCAGTCTTGGTTGAACAAAAGCCGGGAATAAACGGGTTTCTTGGGTGATATAATCTTTTATTTCCACTACCCCTTTCATTTGTCAGAAGTGGGATACTTTAGGGGTGCGCGAGGGTGTAACAGTGAATTTCCAGTGTATTCCGTATCTGTCTAGGTAACGGTACAATAAGATTTATCATGGCTCATATCTCCGCGAACCTTCAACTTGCGAGAGACCTCAGAGAACCAACTCCAAGCAGCCGCGGCACTGTCTTCGAGTTACCAGAAAGTGGCACAGCTGCCTCTTCCGGATTTCGTTCCCTGACGCCACCGCTCACTCTTCAGCAGCAATTGGACGTTATAAACAAACAGATAAGTGATTTAAAATCACAGGTAGGTGCTGAACAAATTTCTTTTTCGTGGGAAAACATACCTGCGTTTGATCCCAGTTGTGCTAAACTTTCGATCAACAAATGGATACGCCTAGTGGACGAAAAGGCATATTTTTCCCGGTGGGATGATGTATCAACGTTTCAATTTGTAATAAACAATTTACAGGGACGTGCTAGGGAGTGGTATTTAAGTGGCCATAATAACTATAAGAATTGGAACGCACTCAAAATCGCGCTGCGGAATACATTCGACATAGATAGTGCGAAAACAGGGATTTTATTTAAAGACGCCGCCGTTTACTCGTCAAATTCCCAATTCAATTTTGTTGCGTATTATCATAAGAAACTTGAAAAATTGCAAAAATTAAATTGGAATATTCCGATAGCGGATCAAATCAACATCGTTATTCACGGAATTGAAAACAGAGATGTTCGACAACTAGCCCTGTCCCACAATTTCACTTGCTTAGAAGACTTATTGACGTACTTGCGTGGCTGCGATCAAAATCAATCTGACTATAATTCTGTACCTTCTTCGACGCTACAAAATGTCATCCGCTGTTATTTATGTAATCAGTCAGGACACAAAAGTCACTCATGCTCGCAAAACAAATCCGTCCCAAAGCCATATATATTAAATCGACCAATTACTTGTACATATTGTAGAAAAATCGGACATTACGAAAAAGATTGCCGAAAGAAAGTGCACACTAAACAATCAAAACAGAATGTTTGTGTTATATACAATCATTCATCAAAATTGTATTTTAAGCCAGTTTTGATCAATTCGCGATCGATTGCCGGAATGATAGATACCGGTAGTGTTTGTACCCTCATGAAAATGTCCGTTGCTCAACGAATTCAGTTACCACAAGATAAAATATCTTCTCGCTTTGTAAAATCCTTTTCCGGAGAAGTTTATGAAATAAACTTCGCTACAAACTGCATGCTATCAATTGATTCCGTACAAGCATCGGTAGAGGTTTTGCTAGTGCCTGATTCCATGTGCCCTGCGGATGTACTGATTGGCAACGACTTTCTGGCACAACCGCATATCATTTTTATTAAAAACGGGCATGATTTGAAATTTTTCAGTTCCGACCCTGTCAATATGGTTTCTTCATCCTCTATGTCCAAGCTTTCAAAGCGTCAGCTAATAACTGAAGATATGCTTCATTGTGGTACTAACAAAGACGATTTGGTAAATATTTTCAATCAACACCGTGACTGTATAGCTCTTAACTTAGCGGAAATGGGGAAAACAAACTGTGTAAAAATGACAATTCAATTAACAAGTTCCAATCCTGTGGTTTACAACCCATACCGATTATCATCCTCTCAACGTGCCAAATTACAAGGAATCCTAAAAGAACTCCTATCAAATAATATAATCAGAGAATCAACTAGTAGCTATGCTAGTCCGGTGATTTTGATTCCGAAACCTAATGGCGAATTCCGCTTATGTGTCGACTATCGCAAATTAAATAGCGTAACCGTTAAAGAAAAGTATCCCATGCCGCTCATAGACGACCAGATCGACAAACTGGCCACTTTTCGTTACTTTACGACGTTAGATTTATATTCTGGTTATTACCAGGTGCAAATGGGAGAGGATTCTGTAGGAAAGACCGCATTTATCACTCCGGATGGAAAGTTTGAATTCCTACGAATGAGTTTTGGCTTGTGCAACGCGCCGTTTGTTTTCCAGCGCATGATGAACAAAATTATAAGTGAGCTTGACAAGGACACCGCTATTACATATTTGGATGATATACTAATTCCAGCAACATCCGTGCAGGAAAACTTGCACAAACTGGAAAAAGTATTAGCGGTACTTCGCAAATATAATCTAACCCTACAAATTAGTAAATGTAAATTTCTTTTCAACGAAATTAAATACTTAGGACGGGTAATTTGTGCAGGAAATGTATACCCTGATCCACAAAAGGTTCAAGCAATTTTTGCCCTAAAAGAGCCATCGAACAAAAAAGAATTGCGCCAATTTTTGGGCCTGTCTGGATATTTTCGTAAATTCATTAAAAATTATGCATTCGTGGCTCAGCCTTTGACATGTTTATTAAGAAAGAACATTTTGTGGCATTGGGGTAAGCTACAGTCTGACGCTTGGATCTTCCTCAAGACGGCGTTAAGCGAGCAGCCCGTTCTAAAAATATTTAATCCAACCCTGCCCATATCTTTGCACTGCGACGCCAGCTGTAAAGGCGTCGCTGGTATCTTAATGCAAAAACATAATACTTCTTGGCATCCGGTGGCATATTATAGTAAACAGTGCACCTATGAACAAACAAAATATCATTCATATGAATTAGAGACAATGGCGATTGTTTTTTCTCTTCGATATTTTCGTGTTTATTTATTAGATGCACAGTTTGTTGTATACACTGATTGCGCCGCCATACGCACTACGTCCTTGAAAAAGGATTTGATACCACGAATTGCACGCTGGTGGCTCGAGATTCAAGAGTTCACTTTTGACATTGAATATCGGCCCGGTGTGAAAATGACTCACGCTGATTGCCTCAGTCGTGACCCAATACCGTCCACGGAAATCATAAATTCTGTAATTAATATCACAGAGTCCGAATGGGTTGCAGCTGTCCAAACACAAGACGACAGTATTCAAGATATTCGTATGATACTGCAGTCAAACAGAACCTTTCAGAATAAAAACTATTTTCTTAATTTTAAAGTACAACGTGGTATTGTTTACCGTATTGTTAATGATGAATTACGATGGGTTGTTCCAAAGCCTTGCCGTTGGCAGGTCTGCAGGCTAACTCATGACGATGCAGGACATTTAGGCTATGAGAAAACACTTGAACGTATTCGCCGTAATTATTGGTTTAAAGGCATGGCCAAGTTTGTAAAGAAATATGTCGCCGCTTGTTTAAACTGCATGTACATGAAATCAGTTGCCGGCGCAAAACCAGGATTGTTGCATTCTATTCCGAAGGGTAATACCCCGTTTTCCACAATTCACCTGGATCACCTTGGCCCGTTCGTAAAATCCAAGAAAAATAACGCTTATTTGTTAGTGATTGTAGATGGATTTACAAAGTTTTCATTTTTAGAACCAGTTGCAAGTACTAAAGTCAAATATGTCACAAAAACTTTAGAAGCTTTTATGTTCCTCTTTGGTTGCCCCGACCGTGTCATTACCGACCGGGGATCTTGTTTTACTTCGAAAAGTATGTCCGATTTTTGTACAAAATTTAACATTCAGCATGTAAAGACGGCGGTTGCTACGCCTCGAGCCAACGGACAATGCGAACGATACAATCGCACGATTCTGGATTCCTTGCGTTGTGTAAGTATTAACGATAAAAGTGAAAACACCTGGGACTTACATATTAAGTCTGTACAATTTAACTTAAACTCCACCGTCAACAAAACTACGGGACAAACTCCGTACATGCTTTTATTTGGCCAAAATCCCAAACCGATCGCCGACGCCTTCATTCTTAAGGAAATTCAGCAACACGTACTTACTACTGACCTAACTACTTTACGAAATCAGGTGTCGACCAAAATTTCTGAACAACAATTAAAACAGAAACAAACTTTTGATGCCAAACGCAAAATTGCTCCGCACTATCTGCTCAACGATCTTGTTCTGGTACGTACCCATTCCACCGCCACCGGTACTAGTCAAAAACTGCTACCTAAATTTCGAGGACCTTTTAAAGTAGTCAAAATTTTACCCAACGACCGTTATGTGGTTCAGGATCTCCGCAGTGGCTCGGGACGTAGAGGTACTACTGTTGTCGCTGTAGATGATATGAAATCTTGGATCATTTTAGGCGATCCTTCGCTGTAGGCGTTTAATCATGTTCTTCATACCTACTTTATCTTTTTGCTTTATTGTTTTTTTTCTATAATCTTTTATGTTATTGTATCTTGTTGTTTTACTGTAAGAGTATTCTGTAGTTTACGTATATATTTATGTTTTTGGCCATTTTGGTAACAATGGCTTAGCCTCACTTTCTTGTGTTCCTCTGAGACTTATTATATGTTTCTCTCCGAGATTAAGTTGTCTTATTTTATGCTCACCGTCACCGTATAGTTTTGCTATCGCTGCACCGAACCGAAAAGTAATACCATGCTAGACAATGCAACTCCGCAATAATTGCAACAGCCGAGTCTGCTCACCGATTTGCAGAATACTGAGTACCTAGGTATGGGAAAGCATAACACCGAATGTTGATTACCTCTTCGCTGTTTCTTCGATCACCGCGCTATTTCTACTGTCCCTAATTACTCCGAATACTTCCTGATCACCGATACGCATGTTTCTGCTCCGATCATTGATCATCGTTATTACATTTTGCTACTGTATGCCTCTCCGCTTCTCCGTTTTGTTTGCCGAGGTTCATATGAGCAGGTTCCCATTACTATGATTTCCGTTATTACCACGCGCCCTCACTTTTCTCCGCATTTACTTTCTTTGTCTACGACGCCGACTAGCCTCCGAAAAACTTGTTGCCATCTGACACACCGACTGTACTCCGAAACACTTATCGTTCTGGGCATGGTTTCTTGCGTACCTCGTTACCTGAGCTCCGATCATGTTCTCCGTTCACTTGGATTGCTAATATCCATGCTCATCTGGCGCTCTATTTCTACTGTTCTTCGTTGGGCGACGTTCTGTGGAACAACTTTGCTCTCCGCTCGCTTCGCTCATTTATGACACTGCCTCTTGGACCTCTAGCCTGGGTTTCGGTGGGTTTCCACCTTCCGTGTTTGCCTTCGCTCGAGGACGAGCGTTGGTCAGGATGGACGAGTTGTAGGAGCTATAAATTATATTCGGACAGCACACGCTGGAAATGGGTGAAGGCTAATACCGAGAAGTTGCTGGAGCCGCACGAGTGTTCCGGAGACATAACAATAATATAGAATATTTGAGATATGTTAAGTTTGAATGGTGTTACGCAGATCAGTCTTGGTTGAACAAAAGCCGGGAATAAACGGGTTTCTTGGGTGATATAATCTTTTATTTCCACTACCCCTTTCATGATGAAATTTAATAATAATTTCTTACCAACTAGCAGAAAAATGCAGGATTTAGATTTTAAACGCTTTTTCAACTGACCTTCTTGCAGTGGTCGACCCGTATCCATTCTTTTTCGAAAAATTTTGCCGTAAATGATGATCATAAACAAGCTCTAGATGGAGTACAAAATTATGCTCAGTCATAATATTTACGCTTCAAATAAGGCACACTCGTAAACAATTTTCATGGCAGCCTTGAAGGAACTGTAACAAAAACTAGAAGTCGTATACAACACCTATAACGTAATTTTTACAGAATTCCCGGTGACTATTTCTTTTTAATTTGTAAATTTATATTCTAGCCACTGCATTAATAATATTATCAATAAAATAAAAATGAACAGATAATACATTATTCTTATTTATGACGCTGTATAAATGTAGTGTGTAACTGAACACGTAAAAATAATTATATCTACAAAAAGTTTAAGCAGAGGCACAGGAGCATTGAACGTAGGTATTTTATCTTGCATTTTCTGGGAAGCAGATTAGGCTGGGAATGTTCGAAAATAGATTACTCTTAATTAAGGGACGAGAATAGAATTGCCTAATCGCGAAACTATGCCGATTTAAAACAATAGCGTGTTATCTTAAACAAATAATATTGTTAGGTGCCAAGGTACTTCTCTTGACATTCCTGATCGCAATTATGCTATTCGTCATTCCAGTGTACGCAACTTAATCTTTATAACAGACAGAAATCTGAAAATCTTTATTCTAATTCTGAACGTATGTACAATATTTACAACTGTATTCTGAAGATTAAGACTTGAATATAGTGGCCAAATACAGGCTCAATTACCACTACCGGGTATGCAGTCTCACATAACGTTCTCTGAAGAAAAATACTTGGAAATGTGAGCAACGCTGTACGAGCGCCTGGAATTCGATACCCACGGCGAAGGTCAGACGTTTCTGCGTTTATGATCCGAATTTAGAGTGTTTATTGTATACTGATGCGTGCCGTATAGGAATAGCAGGAGTCCTTGTTCAGGTAAATATGGATAAAACAGAACAACCAGTGGCCTATTTCAGCAAACAAACAACGTCTGCCGAGCAATTGTATCATTCATTCGAATTAGAAATGTTGGCAATTGTAGAGTCCGTTAAACGTTTTCGTCACTATTTGGCTGGGAAGAAATTTACAATAATCACTGATTGCGCAGCGGTAGCCCATACCTTTAAGAAAAAGGAGTTAAACGCTCGAGTGGGACGTTGGGTGTTACAATTAAGTGAACATAATTATGACATCAAACATAGATCTAATGCACAAATGCGTCATGTCGATTCTTTGAGCCGTAATCCTATAGGTGCAACAAAGGAAGTAAATACTATTACGATTACTGAAGGAGACTGGCTGTTGGCAGCACAACAACACGATAAAAAAAATTCAAAATATACGGAAAATTTTGTTGTCAGGTGAAAGTTATAAACATAAAGACTTCTTTAACGATTATTCCTTGCAAGGAGGAAAAGTGTACAAGAATACGACCAGGGGAATGCGATGGTTGGTACCTAATTTGGCTCGTTTCCAAATTTTGCGGTTATGCCATGATGACATCGGCCACTTTGCTTTTGATAAAACTTACGAGTTAGTAGCGTCCAAATATTGGTTCGCGCATATGCGCCGCTTTATAAAGAAATATATTAAGAATTGCTTACATTGTTTATATTATAAATCTGTGTCTGGAAGGAAACCCGGATTTTTAAATCCAATTCCGAAAATTGGGCGACCCTTCCACACAATTCATATCGATCATCTTGGTCCTTTTATTAAAACCGAAAACGGCAACACACAATTATTTACGGTCATTGATGCTTTCACTAAATTTATCTTACTTTTCCCTGTTAAAAATACCAGATCGAGATTTGCAATTAAGGCTCTACAGAATCTTATCAAAACTTTTGGAGTTCCTCGTCGCATAATAAGCGATCGCGGAACAGCATTTAAATCGAAATCTTTTGAGAAATTTTGTACTGAGATTGGAACGCGACACTATTTCAATGCAGTTGCACTTCCACGTGGTAATGGACAAAATGAACGATACAATCGGACATTGCTTGACTCTTTATCGACGATGGGAGCCGACCTAGAAGATGACCGGTGGGATGAAAATGTTACAAATATTCAGTTAGGATTAAATGGTACCATAAATAAAACTATTGGTATATCACCAAGTGAAGCGTTGATGGGTTACCGTGTAGTCCCGAATGCAGCCATGGAAACTGATGATGATCGAGACCTAGACCTTACGGAAATTCGGAAGCAAATTCGGCAAAATACAGAAAGGCACCAAATTCAACAAAAGAAAAATTTTGACGCGAAACGGTGTCCTGCACCCGAATATATTGCTGGGGACTTGGTACTAATAAAGATTACCTCTTTGCCGAGCACTGGTAGTAGTAAGAAGTTGTTACCGAGGTGGCGTGGTCCTTTTCGGGTAACTAAGGTCCTAGGGAATGATCGTTATGAAATACGAGACATTCCTGGAATGGAGAGATCCCAAATTTCATACGAAGGGGTGGCAGGTGCTGAGAATATGAAAAAATGGATTAATTTTGCTGTAGATTAAATTAGTTTTCCAATAATAGTACGTAAGTACACTAGATGGAATGGGATTTCGCCAATGCACGAATCTCGAACAAGGTACTACTTACAGATTTCTACTGTGCTAGTATTGTGGGGATTATGGGCGAATAAAGATTCGCATTCTTATCTTTCTGACTGGCACAGGCGTGGGTCTGGTGGGAGATCGTGGCATTGTGTTTGGGTCCCTTGTTCCTGAGTAGATTGAAAGATGATTGAATGAGGAGTGACAACAATGAGATGGTCGTTGTGTTGGCATGCGCCACATATGATAGGGGACGCCTTGTTATGTGTGGTGTATTCCTGCTCAACGTATGAACGTGTCGACATAATCCTACATAAAATGTATAATTACATGTTCTGTAAATTCGCAGGTTTCACAAACCACAACCGTAATGTCGTCGTGGGGACACGACGTATGTCAGGATGGCCGAATGTGAGCAACGCTGTACGAGCGCCTGGAATTCGATACCCACGGCGAAGGTCAGACGTTTCTGCGTTTATGCGAATTATTGTTTATGTTTATGGCACGTTCGGCGGAATCATCGGGGTCCAGTGGGTGAATTGGAAAACATTCTTTAGACTACTGTCGTATAATCACGTTGTATTCAGTATCATATTAATATATACCCTGTTTTAAGTTTAAAGTATTTTTCATTGACTTTCTTTATATTTTTCCCTACAGAAACAGCGGTTTTAGTCGAATGGCTGAATTGTTACGGCCATTAATCAGCACGTTCGTAGTTATCGTTCAATCGCTCACTGCAGTAGCTGAATGGAGACGTGCGAACTTTCACTGTTGCAAAAAGAGGATATTTGCTGCACACTGTCTTTCACCCTCGAAGAAAAATTTATAAATAATAAATAGAAACACTGTCTTTGTTTTTATAGAGCCCTGACATTGCGGACAACCTTTTAAAAATGTACTTGCAGTTTTCATATCCGCAAACTAACATCTGTTGATAACTCGAGGCTAAGGCCTACGCTCTGTTGGCATTCAATCTCGTTGCAATTTGTTTTCTGATAGATATTCATTAGGGCGTGCGTGAACCAATCAAATCCCCATCGCATAATTTCAATACTGTGTCATTGAGAATTTTTCGTATCTCTCTGCTGAACCGCAGAAAATAATCAGTGGTAAAGCCATTTGGCTAACAGCAGTCGTAAATCTTGAACAGCCCTGTTGGCAATTAAAAGTTTATTTCACGGAAAATATGAGAATTGTTCTTTTACGATATGTAATTGAATTGTGTGTACGGTAAATTCTATTTGCAGTTCGAGTACGCGTAGGTAGGTTACGTTCTTATGAATGAAAGAGGTCAGGCTGACAAGTTTAGCTAGCTAAATCAATAGTTATTCTCATAATTGCCTATTACAAGTGTTTGAAGAAAGTCCAAAAATGGAAAAAGTTTTGTATGCTTTGTCTCGGTTGACATACTATACCATCATTTACAGGGTGTATTTACAGAATTTGAGTGAAAAGAAAACGAATAAATACCACATAGACAACATTTTATTATTTAACTTTAACAACTTTCCACTGGAATTTTAAATGAGAAAAAACACTCAATTTTGAGAAGAGTCACATTGAGGGACCAATGAACCTGCCGATTAAATCACTCGCTTAAGACGAGAAACAGTGGGAGAAATAAGAGGATGCCTATGTCCAGGGTGGAAAGAAAAGGCTGCAGAATTAAATCCAACCTTAGCAATAATTAAAGAATAGACTTGTGGTTTATAAATAACAATAATTAACATATTATTCAGCACATTACGTTCTGGCAACAACAAATACTTTTAATAATTAAAATCGAGGCAACCTTAAACGTAAAGAAAAATGAAAGTGCGTACGATCAGTTGATAGCACCAGCTCATTAGGTGGTCTTTAATTTATTAAAAGGCATGATATGTGTAACACAGATTGATATATAAACATGACCCTGGCATGGATAATAGATGTAATTAATGTTACGTCGTATGTTTGGTTTATTTAACGTTCATTGTTATTCAGCTGCAAATTACCTATACATCAAAATTGGCTGTGAATTCTTGATCCCACAAGCCAAAACAGTGACACTGTTCTTATTTTTATAGATTATTTTACTTGCCAAGAAGTTTATGTCTAATTTGTTATTGGCCGACTAGAAATTTCAAATTACATATTAACATTAATTTTTTTCCGTATCCAACGAGTACCAGGCCACATCTGTAATGACCCTTGTGCTCCTTAAAACAAGTTAAAATAAATCGAGTTGATATTCTGATTTTCTAAATTGTGTCTAATTTTCCGAAATACGGATTTATACCTCCGGTTATCTGCGGAACCGATATGGTATTTTTGTAAATTAAGGATTTAGTTCCCAATAGCATTTTAAATTTCCTCTTCGCTTGGCACTACTTTTCTATTTTAATTTCTAAATCCTTTCATTCTGTTCCTCAATGGTGTCCTTTGTTCAAGTTTCGAATTTCTCTCTGTGTCTCCTCCATTTTACCTTGTTGTTTTATAATTCTATTGCTTTCTCTTCTTTCTCCATTGTATTTTACTTTGTCTTCTTGTTCTTTAGTACTTCTACCTATTGGGTGCAGGACCTGAGAGACGGTAATGTGCACGTCAACATGGGGTTGGCACAGGCAAAGACAACGTCTAGTTTACAACTGTGTTTTTATTATTATTGCTGCAAAGGTTATTTGTACAAGATGCGTGACCTAATAGTCGGGAATCTGACTCTCCAAAAGACGCTTCTAAAATGGTGAACCGTCAACTCAAAGATACAGTTTTAAAAAAATAAGGGCAACATGGGAAATCGTTATGCGCATTCGTGTCTAGAAGGGCGCAAAAGTCCGGGGTTGCAAACAGCCAAAAAAAAATATTTTGTAATTTTTTTTGCGAATTCAAAAGTGTTTAATTTTTTTTTGAATCGTATTTGCGAGCGTAATATTTGACGTACAGTAATAATTTTTGCATAAATAGAAAGCTTATTCTCTGCACTTTCCTCTGGTACCAAGCCCGTTTTTATATTATTGTTAATAAAACCTATACAAATTGTTTAATTAGAGAATGTACAAAAAGTGCATTGCAAACTTCAGCATCGAGGGAATTTCCTAACTATTATAGTCAGCTGCATACATGTATCGTATCGAATGTTCCGAAAAGAATGTGGAAAATTTTGGTGAAACAATCATTTCAATAACGTTTTTGTAGCAAAAGTTATAAATATTTATTTACAGCGTACCGCTGCCCGCTGTCGCCGGGCAAACCCCGACGCAGTTCAGTTCCTGTCCCCATCATGCCTCGCATAGTGCTCACGTCCGTCTCTTGTTAATCTGTGCGTTATCGCGTAAGTCTGTCTCTTTCTCACTAGCAGAATGTGTGACAATTTGTTTAAGAAACACATTTTCGTCTTCGGTCAGCCTAAATACTTTAATTGTAACGTATAAAATAACCTACATATATTACACGTATCATGATGAATTCAAATCAAAGAGTTGTGGATCCGTAGATTTGATCTGTCAATACTCTATACCAATTCATGTTGTTATTAGAGAACTATCGCAAAATACTGGTTTACTATTGACTGTATATGTTTTAAGTGGATGCGACACAGTAAGCTTCATTTTCAAGAAAATTGAAAATTTAAATAAACTGAGGGCTCACTTGTTTCACAATTATTGCAAATCCGACATTCGAAATTTACTGCCAACAGAAGATGCCTTTCATCAACATGTATTAAGAGCCGGCGCTTACCAGTTTATTCTCGAGTTTATTTGGAAAAATTCAACAACTTTTAATCCTGTTATCCGTAACCCCGAAAACTTCGGATGGATTTTCAAAGATAACATATACCTGCATAGGTACCAAAGTTAATAACAATAAGTATTAGGCCGCAAATAGAAACAAATGACAATGTATTCTTCAAATGTAAAGGTAGGTAATTGTTCAAGAAATTGTAATTGTAGCAGATATAAATTGCATAATCGGTTGTTATTGTGAAGGAATGTGTGATTAGTACTCCGGATAGTGACAATTTTTATAACTGATTTCAGCGCCCTTCGTATTCATATAAAATTGTAAATTGTCTGTTGGAAATCAGGAATATCCATGTGCGAGCCCCCATCGTGGGACATATTACAAATGGCAGGTCTTCAAAAATGAAAAAGAAAAAAATTAACCTAAATCTTTTCAGTGCCCCTGTCATTTGATTACATCAATTTATTAATTAAATCATGAACAAGAAAATATCTAAGGCAGAGATCCTGTACAGTTTCAGATCAGAGGCAGACGTTTTAAATATGATTAGAAAAGTAGCTCTACTTAGTCATTTCATCTCGTTTGAATCTAAGTAGGCCTATTTTCCAAACACTTTCAAAACCTCTGCCTCTGCTCAGGGACTGCTCAGAACCTCTACCTCGGATATTTTGTCGTTTTCTATGATTTAATTAATAAGTTGAATCATAAGGCAGAGGCGTTGAAAAGATTTAGGTTAACTTATTCTTTCTTTTAAATTTTTGAAGACATGCCAATTGTAAAATATCCGACGCGGGGTGGGCACAGAGGTCGCAATTTTCCTGTTTGCCATCACACAAACTACCAAATTTACAACCTCTTCCACACGCTAAAATCATTTTAAAATTGATGTCGCCATCCGTCGTACTAGATCGGTGATAATATGTAAATGTTGTTCCAAATTTATATTTTAGTTACCTATGTAAAAAGTTGCAGTTTATGTTTATTAATAATAATACGTGTAATAATATGTAGGTTATTTTATACGTTACAATTAAAGTATTTAGGCTGACCGAAGACGAAAATTTATTTCTTGTCACACATTCTGCTAGTGAGAAAGAGACAGACTTACGCGATAACGCACAGATTAACAAGAGACGGACGTGAGCACTATGCGAGGCATGATAGGGACAGGAACTGAACTGCGTCGGGGTTTGCCCGGCGACAGCGGGCAGCGGTACGCTGTAAATAAATATTTATAACTTTTACTACAAAATCGTTATTGAAATGATTGTTTCACCAAAATTTTCCACATTCTTTTCGGAACATTCGATACGATACATGTATGCAGCTGACTATAATAGTTAGGAAATTCCCTCGATGCTGAAGTTTGCAATGCACTTTTTGTACATTCTCTAATTGATCGATTTTCGACCTTCAGATTCCGTACTATAATCAACCGTAACGGGTCAGTTTACTATGCAAAAGTGCATCATAAAATATGCTGAGAGACATAAAGTAATGAACGTGGAATGCACACTCAGAACTGCAATGTAATCATCAATCTGGGTTTCGATTTGTTCATCACAGGAAAAGGTAGGTCATCTTGATATACAGGCTGACCACCATATACCCTTTTTGAGTTTCAACGCTGCCGCCTAATCTGGGAAGTGTCAAACTTGAGAATGAAATTGTGGATACTGCAGTCGCAGTTCCATAACTTATTCAGATTGTTCTAGTTTCTATAGCAAAATGAACTTTACGTCTACGCATATTCTCACTCTTTAAAAACACACATGTATTGCTTATTTCAAAGATAAAATCCGCCGTCCACTTTCCTCTGTTAATTTTTAGTTTATCTCTCCTGACGCATTAACTGACACGAACTCGTATCAAGATCGAAATATTTTTATTTTCTGTCATATTTAACACGTTCCCGGTGATTTCTTTTATGTATAACTTAAGCGGCACAAGCATACGAACAGGTTGTAGAACACATATCTAGTTCTCTCGGATGTATAACGGAAAACAAACGAATGGAAAATAAACTAGTCTCTTATTATTTTTTTGGCTGCCTTTTATAGAGTTTATCGCAAAGGTGGCACTGTTTATTGGTAGCTGTCAGTTTTGATTATGCATGTGGTCAATCACATTTGCCACGGTGGGTTACATTGGCCAATATGATTGCTGAAAACCTACAATAATTTCTCTTGAACATCTATCGCAGTCACCAAAAGTCAGGGACATAGAAAGCTTTGTTTGCCGGATTTTGGCCAAACCGTTTTTTAATTCCATTCGCATTTGCGAAGAGGAATTTTATCTCGTATAAAATTAGCATGACTTGTAAGTTGTTTCTGTACGACATGAAAAATGGCCGTTGTTAAACAACCCAAACGAGGTCATAATCAAAACCGGCCCACCATCACTTTTAACTTTTAAGAGATTTGTTCTGTACAGCAAGTACACAAATAATACTTCCCTTAAAGAAAAAGAGTGTCATGACAATTTTTCGATAACACTGTAGATACCACATTCACCTGATACGCTATCCCCGTTTGTAAAATATAATATGGTACTCCATTATTGTGTTGGAAGGGGTGGAGTTGCGACGGGTTGCCGAATGCCACAGCCTGCATCTAACTCAGCGCAACAGTGGCGTGGACTTTTTTACCCTTGGTAATAAATATTCAATAACAAATATTCAGTAAATAATATTCAACGTGGTATTAAAAAAAATATTAATTATTATTATTATAAATATTTATTTCATATATGTACCTAATTGGAATGTAATAAATTTATTAATATTGGAAAAATATTTTGTGGCAATATTTAACACAATAATTCAGTCCACGTAGTACCAAAGACTCCCTTTAAATACTTTATTTCTGCGAATAATATCAATATCCATAATAGGGAGGTTCGGAGAAAAATAAGATATCTATGTTTGGCATGAAAATGAAAGAAAATTGTGATTGTAATTGATTAAAAATTTTTTGCGGCGTAATAAGCGAAAGAAATTAGCTTATCACGCCCACATGCTAGTTCGCTTTGTTATTGGTTTGACGTCAGAGATTCGTAAGGCGCTCCTCCCACTTCTCTTGAAGTGCCCGTGAAGCGGTACCTATCTCATAACATACTTATTGGGACTATTTCGAGCGTGAATTTTTAAAGTAAGGTGTCAAGGAAACGTAAAACAAAGACAACATAATCGATATAATGATACAACAAGGGTATCAAAAGTCCGATTCACATAATTTGCCATATTTATGTAGTAGGTAAATGTCCCGGTAAATGTGGAAATGGTGTGTGATTCTTGCATCTAACCCCAATTTCATTCAACCTCAAAACAGTAGTGTAAAGGCAGACCGGTATAAGTAAAACAAAGTCAACAATTTATTAAAATTTCCTTTTTTAGGTCAGGGAGGGAACGCTACGGCGATTCAGTATTTGGCTCCGTCATGCTCCTAGCATCCTGTTTCAAATTATGCTAACCGTAACACGTTACCAGGTACCAAGGGGTCCCAGAAAACTGTCGATAAATTACATTATGTTCGATTTTATTTAGAGTGGCTGCAATGGGGCAGCCGATAATTTTATAAACTTTTGCAATGATAAACTAACTCGCGAAAATATCGATAATGCTGACCGATTTTCCTTCTGGCTCCAACGAACCACTTTTTCCGTTTTATTGGTGTGCTGTACGATGTATTAGTCTGGGTACAAAATAGAAAACACCAGTTAGAACCAGTTAATAATATTTAACAATTTAACTACACATGCATATGCATAATACTTATGGGACTGCTGCGCGCTGAAGCTGGGACTTGTATGTTATACTAAGTTCTGACGTCACGCGGCCTACTCTCGCTGCAAGGTACGATTTCTAGCCTCGCACCGACGGAAAACTTTGCAACGGCTTCACAGGCGAAAGAATGTTTTTTTAAACAAAAATTAACAACATAACTGCCTTCAGTATAATAAACTCTATTGATTTTAATGAAATTTGAAAATTACCGAACCTGCCTATTGCTCAACACAAACGAAATTGCCCCCTTAGACCAAAATGTGGTGAACGTTAAATAAATGGACTTTTTATAGCAATCGGGCACCTGTTCAATAAAATGCACACAGTACAAGAGAGAGAACTGCATCGATGCAATTTATGTTACGCGTTTTTATTACTTGAAACTCGATATTTATGAAACTCGAGGTTATTTATTTCCCCTGCAAAAAATGTCAACGGGTAACCGCGATGTATAAAATTGTTCCGTAAGTTCACGTCTGAAATTAAGTTATTTTAAAGCGTTTTTCGGTGCGAGAATTTCGCGATTTTAATGGGAATTTTTGCAGAGATTCTTCGACTGTTCTGGGGAGCGTTTCGCACAAGTTCATTGTCCCAATAGCAACTGCGTTAAAATTTTAATGGTGATGCGATAATATGAGTAATTTCTTCTGGTGTCTCTCTTTACGTTCTGTCTCATCTCGAAAGATTTATACACGCCTGGATAACTACCTATACTTAATAACCAAAAGTACAATGATTGTGAGGTAAATGTAAAGTTCTATAGAATATTTGTTTAGTGTTGAAGCCGTTCTAAAAAAGCGTAATTGAAATTAGCAAATTGTTAGTTTGCTAATAGCTTTTCTAGATTAACAATATACAATACAATATACAGTGCGAATTAAGAGTCTCCTGTCCCCTCATCAGTTTCCTGAACTATTGAATCCATCGCCATTTTGAATTTATGGAATCAGGTAGATGATATCGAAGGCTTTTAATCGTATTTTATTTTTTAATTTGAGTCAATTTTTCTTACCTGTAAAAAATTTCTGCACACTGCTTTTTAGTGACGCCTCTGATTATTTCACAATCAACAGTCACTCATGGGCGTAGGCGTATTTTATTACAGCCATGAATCACCATCGTCAGTACAGGTGCATGTTTCTACAAGAATTTTATGAATAAAAATCTCTCGAATTAATTATTGAAATATACCGTAACGCTATTGGTAACACAAATCAAAAGTGTGTAGGTTTAATGACACTGGCATAAAGAATCTAATTCACTTTGATTATGTAGAAATGTGGGAATCGAGAAAAATGTAAATGAATATTATATGTATTTACGCAGGTTCGTGTGCTGATCGAACGTTGGAGTCTCCCGCAGTAACTGGAGTATTTTACACGTCGAGTAAATCCAGGCCGCTAACTCGCTTATTTCTCAAAAAAGATTTTTTTAACGTAGAACCAAATAAAATCTATATGGTTGTGTTCCTTGTATTATTTTCCATATGAATCTTTGGTTTACGACATTTCCGGCCTGTGCAGAACTTTTTTATTTTCGAAAAATGTAAAATTTTGCATATGTATGAAACAGTTGGTTTTAAAACACAGCACGTCATATCTCAGTAAATATTTGAGATATCGACGTGAATTTTTTTTTTAATTAAAGTAGAAACATGAACGCCTCAAACAGTACTAAAATATTTTAAAATATCACAATATTTTTTGCGGAAAATAATTAGAAACTTCATTTTACTTCGCTTGTGCATTATAAATTTCGACATGCGACAAATTTTTTTATTTTTGAAAATTTGTCTGTATATGCTGCGAAAGAAATGAAGAGAAAGGTTGTAGAAAGTTTTTGGAGAAAGAATTATTGACCTATGAGTCATAGTTTTGAAGTTATGATTTTTTTGTCAGACGCGGCCTAATGAGCGTCAGGGTAACGCGTAGCGGACCCCTAGTCGGCTATGGATAAGGACGCATAAATGAGTTAAAACATGAAAAGAACTTAGTTTATTTTTATTCCTATTTTATACAATCAATATTGTGAGTCAGATTCAGCATCTGATTCTTCCTCTTCTAATTTTACTGCAGTATTAACACAATTCTTACACTTCCAGTCTATAGAATATTTTAAACCTTCTTTTGCACAATTACATCTATTACTATTACAGTTTTTATCTGAACACAAAAGTGATAAAGGATATCTCACAGATGAAGGGTATGGGGTCGTGATTACTAAATAAGGGTTCCCAGTTGTCTTTCTGGAATGTCCATCCGTATTTTTCTGGGCTTTCGAAGTCGATGTTGTTAATGTGACTAGAATACTATGTTTTTAATTGGTACATACATCTAAATTGGGAAAAAATCAAATGCGATTATATGTATAACAAGATACGAATTCGAATACAAACCCTTGCAAATGCAATTTAAAAGCATGGTCTGTAGGCGGGATTTCAGACTCTGGCCTATTCGTGTTTTTGGCCAAAAGAATCTTAATTCATTTAATGTTCTGACGTCTTTTTGTTTATTTTTGTATAAATTAATATAAAATTTACGCAACTGCAATCATATGTGCGTTCAAATGGCAGATTTAGTAAGTGCATCATATCCTTAAGGTTGTCGGCGTTTTTAAGTAATACATCAAGAGCGGATTTCTTCCCAATTTTGTAAAACGCACTGGTAGTATCACACCCAGTGAGACAGTGTTTTCCAATAAACATTGCGATACAGTTTTGTCAATTTTGTTTATAATCTTGTACCATTATAGGTAATACGTGTGTTTTTGGTATTGCCTAACTGCATAATAAGCAAAATAAGCACGTCCATATCTACAGATTTCAACAAAATATTTTTACTGAAGGTGCATTCTTACAATGCATATAAAATTATACATACCATTACATTCCCTTTTTAGCAATCAGGACGAGGCAGACAGGCGCATAATTTTACATGCATTGTACGAATGTACCTAGATTAAAAATATTTTGATCAAATCTGTAGATACGAACGTGCTTATTTTGTTCATACACTACTGTAGTAAGGTACCTGAATTATATATATTGTAATCTCTTTATGCAGTTAGGCCAAGGGCGTAGCCAGAGTTTTGAGTAGGGGGGGGGGCAAAGTAACTTGCAAGCAATCCATTCTTAATAAAAACGATTTTTTTGGTTTATTTTTTAAATTTTTATAGGGGATTTGCTCTGGCCAGGGGGGGGCACGTGCCCCCCCTGCCCTCCCCTGGCTACGCCCTTGAGTTAGGCCATACCAAAAACACACGTATTATAATGGTAAAATATATTATAAAAAAATTGGCAAAACTGTATCGCAATGTTTATTTGGTAATACACTGTCTCACTGGGTGTGATACTACCAGTGCGTTTACAAAATTGGGAAGAAAACCGCTCTTGATGTATTATTTAAAAACGCCGACAACCTGAAGAATATGATGGACTTGCCAAATCTGCCATTTGAACGCGCATATGAGATTGCAGTTGCATATGTTTTATATTTACACAAAAATAAACAAAAAGACGTGAGAACATTAAATGAATTAGGACTTTTTTTGGCTAAAACACGAATCGGCCTGCGTCTGAAATCCAGACTACAGACGATGATTTTAAATTGCATTTGCAAAGGTTTGTATTCGAATTCATATCTTGTTATACATTTAACCGCATTTGATTTTTTCCCAGTTTAGATGCATGTACCAATTAAAAACATGGTATTCTAGTCACATTAACAACATTAACTTCGTAAGCCTAGAAGAATACGGCTGGACATTTCAGAAAGACCACTGGAAACCCTTATTTAGTAACCAGGACCTCATACCTCCATCTGTGAGACAACCTTTATCACTTTTGTGTTTAGATAAAAACTGTAATATGTAGTAATAGATGTAATAGTGCTGTACGTCAGATCCGGATCGTTTTCAAATCCGGATTAGATCCGGATCTGATCCGGATTTATCAGGCAGCGAAATCCGTATCCGGATCGATCCGGATTTAGGTAAGTGATATCTGGATCTCGGATCCGTATCTTGGAGCCGGATCTCGGATCCGGATTTTGGAGCCGAATCTCGGATCCGGATCTTGGAGCCGGATCTCGGATTTGGGATCCTTTTCGCTGGGCTGGTGCTGTTATTTCGATGAGTTCCAGCGGGTAGCGTCGGCATTAGAAGCTGCATCAAAGAACAAAGGAAAGCCGACTTTTTGGTCGGTGACTGTATCAGTTTTGTGGCTGCTTTTTCTATCAATCACATAAATAATATCGGTGATTTTTTTTATTGTTGTTTGGCAAATGTTTTGGGAGTTATTTATGAAATAATAACGTCGCATTTTGTATCAAAATGTAAAAAAAATGCTTCATTGCAATATGTACTAACATGAGACACCCTGGTTCCATTTAAAAAATTATTATTCCCAAACTTTCGAAATTTTAAATTTTAAATGATTTAAATTTAAATGATTTGAATCCCAAATTGACGTTTTTTGTTCAATCATTGCTATCTAGATACAAAATCTAATTTTCAGTTAAAAATTTTTTGTCTAAAGCACACCAAATTTCAAATGAATAGGTACAAAAATGATATAGGGGTGAGGCTGATTTCTTGGTCACCCGGCATATTGATCGTGTGTAGGCCTCTTTAATATATTTAAAGGTGCATATATATTTGACAATATTAGGATATAAGGGCATATTTGTTTTTATAATGAAATTAAATTTTTTGCTGCAAATTTTATCTCTCTATTACACCTATTTCCCAATGCACTTTCTATTTTTTTCATTTTTATTAAGTAATAACTATACTACACGGATTCAAGATCCGGATCCAAGATCCTAATCCCGAGATCCGATATCCGGATCTTATAATAAAATCCGGATCCGGATATATCCGGATTCGGGTTTTTTCTAAACGGATCCGGATCCGTCAAAATTTATGGATCCGTACAGCACTGAGATGTAACTGTGCAAAAGAAGGTTTAAAATATTCTATAGACTGGAAGTGCAAGAATTCTGTTAATACTGCAGTAAAATTAGAAGAGGAACAATCAGATGCTGAATCTGACGCTCAATATTGATTGTATAAAATAGGAATAAAAATAAACTAAGTTCTTTTCATGTTTTAACTCATTTATGCGTCGTTATCAGTAGCCGACTATGGGTCCGCTACGCGTTCGCGGTACCCTGATAGTGCATTGCCACGACCCGTCCGCTCATTAGGCCGCGTCTGACAAAAAAATCATAACTTCAAAACTATGAGTCACAGGTCAATAATTCTTTCTCCAAAAACTTTCTACAACCTTTCTCTTCATTTCATTCGCAGCATATACAGACAAATTTTCAAAAATAAAAAAGTTTGTCGCATGTCGAAATTTATAATGCACAAGCGAAGTAAGATGAAGTTTCTAATTATTTTCCGCAAAAAATATTGTGATATTTCAAAATATTTTAGTACTGTTTGAGGCGTTCATGTTTCTACTTCAATTTAAAAAAAAATTCACGTCGATATCTCAAATATTTACTGAGATATGGCGTGTTGTGTTTTAAAAACCAACTGTTTCATACATATGCAAAATTTTACATTTTTCGAAAATAAAAAAGTTCTGCACAGACCAGAAATGTCGTAAACCAAAGATTCATATGGAAAATAATACAAGGAACACAACCATATAGATTTTACTTGGTTCTACGCCAAAAAAAAATTTCGTCACAACTGAAGGTTGATTTTACTCGACTAGTTAGATCTAGTAGTCTATTTATTTCGAATGATTTTCATGAAGTTATACACATTTTCTTCGAATATTACTTGGATTTAGAGCCCCTAAGTCAATTATTATTCATATTTCATCGCTAGCTTTGTTATTCTGCATACAAAGGCGAAAACAAAAAAAAACTTTACAGAGTTAAAAATAACCTCAGGATTTTGGTCGTACGCGTATAAGCCGTTTCATAGTATACTTACTTGTCCAGCATCGTGCCCTTATACGGCAGAAACTAGTACTTGTCGAACCCGCCAGAGGCAGTGCGAAGACCCAGACTCCAAGACTGGCGCTTCGAGTGCTGACTCATACCGCTTGGAGAGGTCAAGAATAGGTAGGATATCATTGACTTTCATGCGCCAATTTTGGAACACGACAACGAAAACAATAATTGCTGTCGCATTTTGCTTATAAGTCGCTCTCTTAGAGGAATACCACGCGGATACGTGACGTAATCTTGAGCGAGTAAAAAGGAATTGTTGCAAATTAATTTCCAAGATACGCACGATCGGTAGAAGAAAAATTATGCGAAGCGTTCCAGGTCTAACCATAACTCACGAGCATACAAATTATTGTTATTACTGGTATTATAATCGTTTATGTGTACCCATGGACTACGGAAATTGAAGCCTGAAGTTATAGATTATTATACAAGAGAAATTACAAACGATGGTTGTGTTTGATCATGTTAATGGATTATCATGGAACATGGATCAATCACTTTTTATCGACTGCCTTGGATATTTTCTCACAAACAACTATTAAAACGAAAGATTTCCATTCCCAACAACTATGAGTCATATTTTGTATTTCTGAATATTTCGTAAAATTTTTGAGGTATTGAGGATTGAGTTTATAGGGCATCGGAAAAAGGAACAACCCCAGTTAAACTAATCGTTCGAAAATAAAAGTAGGTAATCCTTCGTTTACTAGAGTTGGGATGTTCAGTTACCATAATGAGCACAATTCTTTTAAATCGTCCTTACAGAGTACTTACTTTCTTCCTAATGAATACGTCATTCAAATTATCTGAAGCTTTTGTATAATGACTTTCGCTCAAAACAAGCTCGTCACAAAACAACCAAGTGGCCATTTTCGTAAAGTCTGATTTAAATATTTGAGCCGTAGCTGGGTCTGAAGGTAGCCCGTTTTGTAAACAAAATTTATGGCCCCAAAAACCAGTGTATTCACTTGTCCCTGCATTCAAACGATGTTTACAACGATGCGTCCACGAGATAAGGTCCCCACAGAATCTACAATTTGTTCCCACACAAGAAATTTAGACTCCACTAAAACCGTATTATTTTATCGTGGACAAACTTTACAGTTTTTAGCGATAAACGTTGTCGGGGTTTATTGTTCATTTAGCGCATCAAAACACCTGCGTTTATAGCTGAAAAAAAAACAGAAGTTGTCGGAGACAGATGGCATAGTCAAACAAAAACAAGTTCCTATAATTAACATTATTTTATAACTTTCCTTTACGCCACCAGTTTTAGCCGCGGATAATTGAAAATTACCAATCACATTTTTAAGAAAAATCAATAGCTGATGTCTGTATTTCCGTCGCTTCTAACTGCTATTTCTTGATTAATTTATTTATAATTATACAATACCAATGTACCTGATTGGTTTTGGTTCTGATGAGACAATTAACCTAGAATGTTGAAGACTTTAGAAAATAATTATTCATGAACAAATAAGCAAAAAATATTACAGGCGTAGAACTAAGAACTTGAAGAGTTCAATGTTCATCCCGCCAAGAAATAATTAACACTGTGTTAACAGGGTACAGGCTGTCCTATTTGCGTTGTGATTTGGGGATTTCTCATAAGCACCAGAGATAGAGCCTCGGGGTTCTCGCGAACCTGAGCTACTTTTTTGAGTATAATAGAAAGCTGAAACCATAATTTTCATATCGTTTTTAGTTTTCGAGAAAAAAATAATGTTGATTTTTATCGATTTTCAAAAATCATTTTCCGGGTAGATGGTTGGGTACAAATGGACCTATATTGTGGCCTGCAAGATCACCGGATCTGAGTATATTACACTTTTTTGTTTGGGCATTTTTAAAAGAAAAAATATACATACGAAGATACAACAATCAAGCCGAGCTAGCAGAGGCAACACATAGCTTTCCGATATTTGCAAGCCTATCCTATTTTTTTTATTAATGCCATCAATCTATTAACTAAAAGATGTAGATTATGTGTTGAAAAACATGGCAATCAATTTGAGAAGTTCCTATAATTTTGTTGTTTGTTGTTTGATGTTTTTCTTGTTTTTGTTTGTTTTGCTGTTTTTTCCTGTTTGTTTTGCTTTCATTTCAGTTGTTATTAAAAGTTCATCATAAGGTTCTCAGTCCGAAGACTGGTTGGACGCGTACCTCCACTCTTTTCTATCCTGAGCTAACCTACGCATTTCCCTAAAAGTAGAACATCCTACATCCCTAACTATTTGAGAGCAGTAGTCTAATCTAGGCCTACCCCTACCTCTTTTTATTCCTATCTCTGACTCTACTATGTCGCGAACTATTCCTTCGTGTCTTAGAAGGTGTCCTACCATCCTATCTCTCCTACTCTTTATTGTTTTCCATACCTTTCGCCTTTCCCCAACTCTTTCTAATACTTCCCTATTGCTAACCTTATCTATCCACGGTATCTTCATCATGCGTCTGTAACACCACAGTTCAAACGCTTCTACTCTTTTTCTATCCGCTTCTCCTATTGTCCAAGTTTCGCACCCGTATAATGCCGTACTCCATACATACGACTTTAAGAGTCTCTTCCTAGTCTCTATATTAACCGTTCTCGAACATAACAGTTGTTTCTTTTTGTTAAACGCAACTCGTCCCTGCGCCATTCTTTGTTTTATATCTTTAGTGCTCCTACCGTCTTGGGTTATTTTACTTCCTAAGTAGCAGAAATCCGCGACCTCCTCTATCTTCTCATTTCCTATTTGTATTTCAATTTTAGTTCTATTTTCACTCCATCTACATACCAAAATTTTAGTTTTCTTTTTATTGATTTTCATGCCGTAGCCCTGTGTCAAAACTGCTTCAATTTCATTCAAAGCCGCTCCTAATTCTTCTTTGCTAGATGCTAACACTGCTATATCATCCGCAAATCTGAGCATGTTAATAGTTTGGCCCTGTACATTGATCCCTGAGGCTGTTCTTTCCTTAACAATATTAATCGCATCTTCGATATATAAGTTGAAAACTAGAGGTGACAATGCACATCCCTGTCTCACTCCCTTCCGGATATCTACTTCCCTTCGTTCCTGCTCACATTCTATAACTGCCTTTTGCTCTTTGTAGAGATTATGTATTATTCTTCTGTCCCTGTATTTCATCCCTACCTTTCTCAGCACTTCGAACATCTTCCCCCATTTTACGTTGTCGAAGGCTTTTTCTAAATCTACAAATCCTATATATATACGCTCTTTCTCTTTTCTATCGGTTTTTCTATAATTACTCGTAAAGCTAGAATGGCCTCGCGCGTTCCTCTATTTCGTCTAAATCCGAACTGATCTTCTCCTAATATTTCTTCCGCCTTTTTCTCCATCCTTCTTTGCACAATTCTAGTTAAAATTTTTGACGCATGGGAAGTTAAACTGATAGTTCTGAAATTGTTGCACCTATCCGCGCCTTTCCTTTTTGGCAAAGCTACCATGATGTTCCGTTTGTAATCCTCTGGAATCTCGCCTGTCAGGTATATGCGACTAACTAATTTAAATAAACGATCTATTACCTCTTGACCTGCGCACTTTAAGATTTCTGCCTGCAAGCCATCTATACCTGGCGCTTTATTATTCCTTAAACTTTTTAGTGCTAGCTCAAACTCTTCTCTCATTATAGGATTCCCTAGGTTATCCCCCTCTACACTGCTTTCGCTTTCTAATATATCTTGCACTTCCTGTCCCGCATATAAGTTTCCTAAATATTCTTTCCACCTATCTGCCTTCTCCCCACTTCCGATTAGGATATCTCCTGCCTCATTTCTAATGTTTTTGGTACTAGATCCAATTTCTCTAAAATTTCTCCTAATTATTTTATATGCTTCATCAGTCTTTCCTACTTCGAATTTATCTTCCACTTCTTTGCATTTATTATCGATCCATTGCTCTTTCGCTTTCCTACATTCCCGAATAATTTCCCACTTGATCGCCTTATATCTTTGTTTCCCTGTTTCATCTAACCTATTTTTATATTTTCGCCTTTCCTCTATTAGACTCACAATATGTTTTGTTATCCAGGGTTTCCTACTTTCATTCTGTTTATGACCCAAAATATCCCTAGCTGAGGAAACTAAACTATGTCCCTAACAATATTTTCGCCCGCGCCCTTTAGTACTTCGTTTGTCTTTTTCTCGAACTTATCGCGCGTATCATCATCTTTTAGTTTCTCTGGGTCAAGATACCTTCTTCCGCTTCGTTTTTTCAAAATCTTAAATTTAAGATTGGCCTTCATAACGACTATATTGTGATCACTATCTATATCTGCTCCTGGATAACTTCTACAATCCCTAACTTGATTTCTAAATCTTTGCCTAACAAGAATGTAATCTATTTGATATCTCCCTAGGTCTCCTGGCATCTTCCACGTGTAGCGTCTCCTAACATGATGGTGAAATAGAGTGTTCGCGACCGTTAAGTTATGTTTATCGCAGAACTCTATCAGTCTCACTCCCCTATCGTTCCTATTGCCTAATCCAAAGGGACCAACTATTCCGCCCTCTCGCCCTGTGCCTACGACTGCATTGAAATCTCCTATAATTATTAAATTCTCGTGTCCTCTCACAAAATCTAGCACATGTTCAATATCACTATAAACTGCCTCTACGACCTCATCACTGTAGTTAGAAGTGGGCATATATACCTGTATTATTACTGTTTTTACAGGTTTCGAATTTAACCTAACCATAACTACCCTGTCACTTTGCTGCAGATCCTGTGTGTATTACTCTAAAATCTCCGCTCCAGAAGTCTCCGGCTTCTGGCCATCGCACTTCACTAATACCTACTACGTCTAATGCTAACCTATCCATCTCAATTTTCAAATTCTCTAACTTTCCTACTTGTTTCATGCTTCTAACATTCCACGCTCCGACTCGTGAGATGTTACACTTATCATTTCTGATGACTCCCCCCGAAGCAGTCCCCGCCCGGAGATCCGAATGTGGGACTATTTTACCTCCGGAATATTTTACTCCAGAAGGTGCCATCATCATAAATTCGAAGTACGCTGTACCAGGGATATAATAATGTGGTGGTTTCCCGTTGCCTTCCACATCGCAGTAGTGTGTATCACAGTGCCATACCGACCCTCACGATCTCTGCCACTATGATTACTGAAAGAGCTGCTGCCCCCTTTCATACTGGACATACTGAACGTAAAGCTGGAGAAAATGGTTATAAGAGGAGTACCTTCTTCCAAACGTGTTACATTCTTGTGGATTCAAATAGATGGTTGAATACCTTAGCAGAAAGATAGCTGGGTTTTAAAGACAGAGAATTGCACCTAAAACAGATTCATGCTGATTTCCAACAATTTCCTCACTAAACAGGACAACATGCATTCATTTTATCACATTTTTTTCTAAATGTTCTTGAAGACATTACGTCATTTTTGAACTATCTGCACGCGACCGGCCACAGTTACAGTTATTTTAAAATGTCATATGGGAGCAACTAGAAAATAAATAGCGCAAATAAATTTGCTCTTGAAGTTGTCAGACCGGACGCGGATGATACATTCGAGCCGTAGATGGCATATGGTGAACTCCAGTTCTGTTTTCGCGCAAAAACACAACTAGTCCAAGCTACATCATGTGTTTCACTTTTTTTGACCCCTCCGGCAGACATTATTAAGTAAATATTTGGAGATCTTAAAAGTTTTTTCGAATCGAGTCCGCGTGGGACAAGCGTCACGACAACAATTATGATTTGCACAGTCCAGGAATTAATTAATGAGATTACAAAACAGTCGATCAAAGCTGTTTGCCTACAAATGTAACCGCTAAAATTCCGGTCACCCGCGATGCATCTGTTATTTGTTATGGCATCATAATTGTCACGGCTCCGGAGTTACGTCACGAAAATTCAATTAATATGTAGTAAAAACGCAATGCATGAACATATCGTACATTTGCTGTACCGTTTGTCAAATATGTACACCAAAAAAGCAAGCGAAGAGTTCTTTAGACGTAGTTTAGCAATGGGGTATCCTATTGCAATCAAAAGCTAGGCATTCCAAGTAAGTTGATGTTAATATCTCGATGTCTACGAACTGGTGAGTAGACAATTTAATTGAAAACACGGGAACCCCAGTCTATCTGAACAACAAGGAAGTACATGAGGTGGAAAGAATTCCGAATGAATGTACAATATTTACAACTTAAAACTGAATTATGACCACTACCAGGCACGCAGTTTCACGTCCTGTAATCTGAAGATTAAAAGACTTGGATATAATGGCCAAATTCAGACTCCATTACCACTACCGGGTATGCAGTCTCACATTCCGTTCTCTGAAGAAAAGCCTTGAAAATAGTGGTATGAGTCGAATGACTGAATTGTTACGGCAGCTTCACTTCTTTTATATTAAATCAATCAATCGCTCCAAATCAGGGTGGATGGATAGCTGGGCGGTATATCCATTATTTTTGTGCTACTATTTTTGGAAGCATATTGCAGCAATCCGACAATCCTCGCCTGTGTTACAGCCAGTGGCGGTTTCTCCTTAAGGTCAATTGGTCAATGACCCTCCTAAAATATTCTAACCAAAACCATAATTTTAATAAAAATATTTTTTGTCTAACAGTCTCAAATTTAAAATCTTCAGCGGTCTGCATTCGCAGCAATACTAGAAATAGCCAAGCGTCAAGCCGCGCTGCGCGCTCGCTAGCAAGCCGGGACATTATTCAAATTGACCCTGCACAGCTCTTATGGCTTATGGAGAAATGCATGTAAAGAAGAACAGTGACAGCAGATGGCGAATTCTTGAGTGGAAGTGAGAGTCACCTTTTACTCCTATATCTTCAACGTGGTCAATGTCCCGATTACAACTGCGCAGAATCGAGTTTAGTTCTACAGTATTCAGTTATATTTTCTCTGGACTTTGGATCTCAGTTCTTCTTAGATAGCAGGCGGGAAACCTTTTTTTATTGTTGCGGATGTGAACTGTGATCGTTGTGAAGTTCTGATCGTTGAGAAATTTTGTGTGTTTAGCAAAACAAGATGAGTGTTGTTGAGGATATATTTGCCTTAAAGTCAGCTGGAACATTAAATTATGAACGCCGGCTTGAAAAGAGGGAAAGTGGACGGCCGAAACCAAAACTGAATTTGAAGCAGACAACAAAGGATAAAGGTAAAAATGTCCAAAGATATTTTAAAGAATCGATGTACAATTTGTGCGACTGGATTTGTGGATGCAGTGTTAAAAATGCGTTCTTTTGCTATCCGTGCTTATTATTTTCAAATGATGCTATATGGGCTAAAAATGGAGTAACCGATATTAAACATTTAAAAGACAAAATTAAAAAGCATGCTTCTTCTGCTTCTCATATAAATTGTTCAATGAGTTACGCCAGTTTAGGACGTGTAGACATAAGACAGCAACTTGATAGTGCGTATCGCAAATCAGTGCACGACTTTAATGAATCGGTTTCTAAAAATAGGTATATTTTAAACAAAATAATTGATTGTGTAAAATTTTGTAGAGTCTTTGAAATTGCATTGCGCGGTCATGACGAAAGTGACATGTCCAATAATCCTGGGATTTTTCGTGGCCTTATAGATTTTGTCTCTGAACTAGACTTAATATTTAAAGAGCACCTTGAAAAAAATACAGTATTCAAAGGAATATCAAAAACAATTCAAAACGAAATTTTAGATTCAATGTTGGCCGTTGTACACACACATATAATAAAGGAAATTGACCAGACAAATTTTGTGGCAATTCAAGTTGATGAGAGCACAGATAGCTCCAATAAAACGCAAATGATTTTTATCTTTCGATATGTATTAGATGGTATTGTGCATGAAAGATTTTGGAAATTTGTCAACCCTCCAGGTACCACAGCACAACATTTATCCGATGCAATAATGGAAGAACTCCAATTATTAAAAATTAATGAAGCACCCCATAAATTGATTGCTCAAAGTTACGATGGTGCATCAGTCATGAGCGGTAAGCTGGGAGGAGTACAAACAAAAATTAAAGAAATGTACCCAAATGCACACTTCATTCATTGTTATGACCATCAACTTAATCTTATCCTCCAAAAAGCGGCGAGTCAACACAAACCGATAAAAATATTTTTTGCAAATTTACATGCATTTTCGTCTTTTTTCGGACGATCCCCAAAACGTACGGCGGTATTGGATAGGGTGGTTAAGGTGAGATTACCTAAAGCTGCACCCACTCGATGGGCTTTCAATACAAAGCGTGTTGAAACTGTACACACTTATAAAGATGATTTAATATGTTGTTTGGAGCAAATCATTGATGAGGAGGAAGACAGAAATAATATAAATCAAGCAACTGGTTTAAAAAGGCATTTGGAAGATGAACTTTTTTTATTTTGGTTAAATTTTTTTCATAAAATAATGCCTCATGTAGACATATTGTTCAAACAATTACAAATGCGAGATATTGATGTTATATCAGTCAAAAACTACATAATGTCTTTCAACAGCAATATCCAAAAAGTGAGAAGTGCTATTTTAGAATCGGAAGAACCAAGCACATCATCAGCGAAAAGAAGAAAAGTTAATGCAGGGGATCCTAAACGACTAACTGCACTTGAAATTTGCGACATTATTATGTCTGAAATTCATCATAGATTTGGATTCAATGATCATCTCATGATTTCACAGTTATTTCAGACGGAGAAATTTGAAGCATACACTACCAATTTTCCCCAAAATATTTTAAATATGGTGAAGGCTAATTATGCTACAATAGATATTTCCAAACTAAAATCAGAACTTGAAGTAATATATTGTCGTGAGGATTTTCGTAACAGTGCCGGTGCAGTCGCCATTCTTCAACTTTTTATTAACATGAATTTGTCCGAAACATTTTCTGAAGCAGTGAACTTGTTAAATATCTCGTGTACACTACCAATGACAACCGTGGAAAGTGAGAGATGTTTTTCAACTTTGAAACGGATAAAAACATTTTTACGCAATACAATGGGACAGTCTAGACTTAGTGCCTTGTCTATGTTGAGCATCGAGAAAACGCTTATCAAGAGCATTCCAAACTTCAACGAGAAAGTCATAGACCATTTTGCGGAACAGAAGGAGAGGAGAATTGACTTGAAATATAAGCACGTTTAAGGTATGTTTTATTTTAACAATATGTCCCCTTATATTTTTGAAGATTTGGACATACAACGTGTCCTATAAAGTTCTCTACATATGGGAAACTTTTTTATTATCCGTTTGTGAAAAAATAATATTCTTCATAAAAAGCTCTGAATTGCTCAAAAATCAAAATGCACTCGCAACATTCCAAAAATATCGGATAATATACAAGGGAGATAAAAAAATAATAATTTGACTGAAGAGTAAAGTACCCTTATTTTTGAAAATAATGAAAAATGTTATTCGGGACAGTTATTCAGTATAAAAAGTTATGGACTATTATGAAATAACAGCCACCTATGATCAAATTTATGTTTCGTGAATTTAAAGCAAGAACAGCAATTTGCATTGAGAGAAAAGGTGGATATTTTGAGGCAATAGTTTAGGAAGTGTTCTAATTTAAATTTAAGTTAATTTAAAATAATTTTAGTTCTTTATTAGATATTAACACGTTTGCAATTTAGAAAAATAAATTTGATCATAGGTGGCTGTTATTTCATAATAGTCCATAACTTTTTATACTGAATAACTTTCCCGAATAACATTTTTCATTATTTTCAAAAATAAGGGTACTTTACTCTTTAGTCAAATTATTATTTTTTGATCTCTCCTGTATATTATCCGATATTTTTGGAATGTTGCGAGTGCATTTTAATAAACGGATAATAAAAAAAATTCCCATATGTAGAGAACTTTATAGGACACGTTGTATATATATATATTTTTAGTATTAATTATAAGTTCCAAAACCAAAATGACCCCCCTGGTTATTAACCCACGAGCCGCCACTGGTTACAGCCAACCGGTAATTATAGGAATAACTCCCTTTAAATCAAAACGTGAAATCTCAAACCAATCTCAAAACCACGTTACGAAATGAAGTTCAGAGTTCACATTTCACATTTCACAATACCAACAGGACGTGTACCATAAAATTTTCTGAAAAACAAAACCAAAACAAAAAACAAGAATCTCCGTAACGGACTCCCACTTTTCATTAACCTTTGGCCCGGTATTATCACCTATAGGTTGTAACGTGCGCCTGGGCCGGCCCATTTTATGCACCGTAAAAAATGAACGATGCTCTTCTCTTTGTTGGAGACGAAAGGTAAGAAAGTGATGGCATTAACAATTGGAATTGGTTTAGCGTCGGTATGCAGAGGTGTCCAGACAGACCGACTGAATGCTTTATAGATTCGTAACGCCCATTGCAGCATCGCAGTCACGTTTCAATTCTCCCGGAAAGGTTTCAGGCGTTGGGTGATTTGTTTATCGACGAAGGAAATCAGAATGATGATGTTCGTCGCTCAATTATTATAGTGCGAGGCTCTCACTCCGAGAATTGTAGGGAAGAAAGGAATTATCTACACCTTCGGTACGAAACAGACAGGTTTTGCTGGTTTCTCCGATTTATAGAAATTGTATTTGGAAATCATATTTTTGCAAAGATTTCCGTAAAATATTTACAGAAAACTACAGACCGCTGGTTTCGTCCTTGTGGGACTCATCAGTGCAGTGCTTTCTACATGCATTTTATACGCAACTGACTTACTTACATACTGATCTGCAGATATTATTATCATTAATTGTTTGGACGAATTGAGTAGTACTGGATCGCTTGAACAACTACTCCTCGAACAAATACCCCGCCAGGCATTAAATTATAGAACAAATACAGATTTTTTATACTACGACAATTAGACATCATCAATAACCCCGCTGAAAGAGTAGGACATTTCGAGAACCTAACTTAAAATTCTAAAAAATATGAACAAGAACTGAATAGCCACGTATAGACAGTTTAAGAAGATATAGTAAAAATTCGATTTAATTTGAAAATTCCCATGGTCTTCTTTCTGAGACTTAAACTACTTATTCTAAATGTAGTCGTAAATACATTGCAAATCGGACAAGAAAATCTAAACTAGAATATGTCTCTCTGCTATTTTCAGGTAAGCACGCATTACAAACAATAATTCTACACGAGTATACGAGACAGGAAAATGAAATTGCGAAGTTTATTGGTAAGTTTCCTGCATGCGAGCCATTAACATTTTTACAGACACATGCACATATTTAAATATGCATAATCGATGTTTGTTCCCGTGTGCAACACGCCATATTAATTTTTATAACATAACATTAATATTCAAATAAGGATATTGCTCAAACTTAATATAAAGTGAGTTTATTTTAAAATGCCCACACTTCATATTCGCTGCACTTTGCATGTTAATGAATACGCAATTCTGAAAACATGCAATCCTGTTTGTTTAGTAAATCCGTGCTATCGAGCAAAAAAGTTTACTGATTCAAAAAAACGGAAAAAATAAATATTGACAAGCTTATCGAAGATGCAACCAGGATTATTATACTTAAGTCCTTAGTAAGAAATGCACTTCCAGTAACTTTTTCAGTACTTCCCGATAAGTCTTAGGACTGAAATTTTCAAGGAGCACGTTTAACTTCATCATCATCTCCCATTCTTTATTATCTTCCATACCTTTCGCTTTTGGATTTTCCTCGTCTCTTTCTATTACCTCTCGTTCTATTGCTAACCTAATTTATCCATTTATCTTCATCATCATGAGTCTGTGGCACTAGTAACAATAGGCAGGTTCGGTAATTTTCAAATTTCATTAAAATTGATAGAGTTTATTATACTGAAGGCAGTTATGTTGTTAATTTTTGTTAAAAAAAATTCCTTCGCCTGTGAAGCCGTTGCAAAGTTTTCCGTCGGTGCGAGGCTAGAAATCGTACCTTGCAGCGAGAGTAGGCCGCGTGACGTCAGAACTTAGTATAACGTACAAGTCCCAGCTTCAGCGCGCAGCAGTCTCATAAGTATTATGCATATGCATGTGTAGTTAAATTGTTAAATATTATTAACTGGTTCTAACTGGTGTTTTCTGTTTTGTACCCAGACTAATACATCGTACAGCACACCAATAAAACGGAAAAAGTGGTTCGTTGGAGCCAGAATGAAAATCGGTCAGCATTATCGATATTTTCGTGAGTTAGTTTATCATTGCAAAAGTTTATAAAATTATCGGCTGCCCCATTGCAGCCACTCTAAATAAAATCGAACATAATGTAATTTATCGACAGTTTTCTGGGACCCCTTGGTACTTGGTAACGTGTTACGGTTAGCATAATTTGAAACAGGATGCTAGGAGCATGACGGAGCCAAATACTGAATCGCCGTAGCGTTCCCTCCCTGAACTAAAACAGGAAATTTTATTAACTATTTTACAATAATAATTAAATAGTACGTCATCATAAAGTTCTCTTTTGAAGACTGGTAGGACGCGTCCCTCCATCCTTTCCGTAAAAGTAGAACATTCTACATCCCCAAATAATCTGCTCCAACCTCTACCTCTTTATTCCTATCTCTGACTCTAGTATGTCGCGAACTATTCCTTTGTGTCTCAGAAGGTGTCCTACCATCCTACCATCCTACGATCCTATCCCCTATTCTTTATTGTCTTCCATACTTTTCTCTTTTCCCCAACTCTTTCTAATTCCTCCTTATTGCTAACTTGTCTATCCACGGTATCTTAGACACCCGTCTGTAGCATCACATTTCAAACGCTTCTACTCTTTTTTAATCCGCTTCGCCCATTGTCCAAGTTTCGCACCCATAGGTATAATTTCGTACTCCATACATGCGTCTGTAAGAGTCTCTTCCGTGTTTCTACATTAACCGTTCCAGAATATAGCAGTTGTTTCTTTTTGTTAAACAAGTACCTAGTATCTACGTAGCGTATAGTTTTTTTATTCGCGTGAGTTGTATTTGTTTCCGTTTTTTTAAAAAAAATCCAATCCGTTATAAAACTGTTAATTTGATAACTTGTCAATCACTTAGGTATACATACCTACATAAATGAGTAGGTATGTATTGTATTGTATTAGAGAATATAGGTAGGTACCTATTTTACAAACAGAAGTAAGCAGGTATCTACAATCTACATACCTACTTATACTGAATTATAAAAGTCATGTACAGTTAATAAATTGTTGACTTTGTTTTACTTATACCGGTCTGCCTTTACACTACTGTTTTGAGGTTGAATGAAATTGGGGTTAGATGCAAGAATCACACACCATTTCCACATTTACCGGGACATTTACCTACTACATAAATATGGCAAATTATGTGAATCGGACTTTTGATACCCTTGTTGCATCATTATATCGATTATGTTGTCTTTGTTTTATGTTTCCTTGACACCTTACTTTAAAAATTCACGCTCGAAATAGTCCCAATAAGTATGTTACGAGATAGGTACCGCTTCACGGGCACTTCAAGAGAAGTGGGAGGAGCGCCTTACGAATCTCTGACGTCAAACCAATAACAAAGCGAACTAGCATGTGGGCGTGATCAGCTAATTTCTTTCGCTTATTACGCCGAAAAAAAATTTTTTAGAAAAAAAATTTCGCCGTAAATCAATTACAATAACAATTTTCTGTCATTTTCATGCCAAAAATAGATATCTTATTTTTCTCCGAACCTCCCAATTGTATCGAGATCCTAAACGGGCAAGGATTATTCCTATTTGCTCTAGTGTCTTCAATTTCTCAGATGATTGCCTAGATCGACAACAAGTGATACTTATCAGCACTTATGTATCTCGAGGAGAAATTTGCACACAATAAATACCGAGGTGCGAAACTGTACGACAGTTCGACCTAAATGGCAAGCACTGTGTTTGCTTAGCAAACATGTTCATTGATAGCGCCCATTAAGATGTTTATCAGCCGTTGCATCTAATAAATCTCCCATAAATTTCTATAATGAATTAGTTTTCTATTATAATGCTAGTTTTTATGAGTTTCTTTTGACAATAATCTTGTAGGCATAGGCATATAAGTCTGTTTTAATTTGTTAAAAGACAATTTTTCAACGAACCTGTCGTCTATTATCTGCCTCCAGGACGTCAAGAATTATGCTATCTTCGCGGGGAATTTCTCTCTGTGGGATGTACACCTTGCAGAATGAGCCACTAAAAATTAGAATAACGTTACATTATTGCTATTATTAGACTGCTGCGGAGGTGGATTACTTATGATTATGGTTTTTCTTATTAAGCCACACGCAGTTCATCCGACGTCCTTTTAATAAAACGCAGTAAAATTATGATTTTTTAAAGTTTAGTGAAAAATTTGCATGTTTTGTGAGACATAATGGTGCCATTCCATATATTTAGAAAAGTTTTATTTTATGTAACAAAAAATATTGACCGGAGGAGAGAAATACTATGAACAAGTTTACATGACAAATATACTGCCATCGCCGATTCAAATCTGAACCATTTTCCTGAACACGCCATGGATCAAGTTAAGGTGGTGTGGGGTTGGAAACTGAAGAGGGTGATTATCCTCTTCTCCCACTTCTAGGTCTTTTGGTCTTTCCTTGTATTACAAGCCTCAGCAACGAATATTTCTCGTTCCTCATGACATGACCTAGATATCCATAATTTCTTCTTCAGTTTAATATAAAAGCCAGCAAGCTGCCGTAACAATTCATTCATTCGACTCCAACCACTATTTCCAAGTCTTTTTCTTCAGTGAACGGAATGTGAGACTGCGTTCCGGTAGTGGTAATTGAGTCAAAATTTGGCCACTATATCCAAGTCTTAATCTTCAGAGTACAGGACGTGAGACTGCGTGCCTGGTAGTGGTCATAATTCAGTTTTTAAGTTGCACATACGTTCAGAATTAGAATAAAGTTTAAGTTTTCCGATTTGTAATAAAAGTGTGTTATCAAGAATAAAGTTTAAGTTGCATTTACAAGTTCAACCCAACCAACACTAATTACTGATTTGTCAACTTCCCTTGCTTCAATTACATATACCAACATCATATTTGATGGCTGGGTCATGGTTACCCGCATGGTACATAGCATGGTTAAACACTTTTCTGATCCAGGGCATCGTACGTCGTACGACTTTACTTACATCACAGTTTATGCACTCTCTGTGAAATTTCGTTACACCAGTAATAATCTTGACTTTGTGAACCAAAAGAACAGATCAAAATAATTTTTTTTTCGGTGCTAGCCAACGGGTATTTTAAAATTTTAATTGATTAATCAATATCTATGGTACCTATTGACTGCTGGAATTATTACGTTCACAGGACACCACACTTATTAGGAACGTTTGAGCTACTTGATTAATTTTCTCCGGCTTGTTGCGAAATAATTAACATTTCAATTAATTTTAACACAAATATTTCGCGTCCGCCGTAAAAATTTTATAATTAATCAAAATCAAACAAAATTGCATTAGTAAAGCAACCTTAACACAAATTAATTTTCAGTCGAGAGTGTAGGTAATTATATGGCATACAGTGTGTCTCTTAAAGTACAGAATTATTTTTTCGGGGCATCCTTAGGAATAAATTTGCTGGCTGCAATATTTTCTTTAAATTGTCAACATTGCTCGTAGACTGTAGGGAGCTGACATTTTTCTTAGCTCACGCACTGCATCTGGTGTTTTTATCAACTATAGCTTTTCATTGGCATGAGGCATGTCACGTAAACGAGCTAGTCTGAACGTCAGAATTTCTAAAACAAAATAGGTTCGATGAGAGACAAAATTATAGATACGTCACTGCATTGATAATAGATGCGCACTAATGGATAGCATTTTACAAGTCGTAAAAAATCAATTAAACAAAAAGCCCCGGGTTTAGCAATAAAACGTCTAATTTTCATGAAAATCTCATTTACGATACGAATTTATCAGTAATAAGATACAGATGCTTTTAAAAAATGAAATTTTTAGCGCAGCTTGTGAGGTCCTTTTTCCATATTTTTTCGCTATTTTAAATATAAAGTCGCCTAGTGCATTATCGTAAAAAAAGAAATAAAAATCCTCCTCAGTAAATCACACCCTACAAAGGTTGATCTTTAAAAAACGCGTGGAATGCTTTGTTAAATTTGCAATTCTACAGAATATGAAATGATGTTATATTTCTTCTGCCTACAGCATACTGGAAATGATGTGGGTACACTCTATGAATGACTAATTCAAAGCAAACGGATCAATTAAAACGACTTACTATAAATAGTGGGTTGACCATTGAATTGTATGCACCACACTCTAAAAGGACACGAGAATAAGGAGTTAATCATCTGGAAGTGAACAGTACCACTCTGACATAACGGTCGAAATTATAATTACCATTTTCAATGTAAGACGTCATGCAGACCTGCATCATATAAGGATAATTTGATAAGCATATACCGTGTGGGGAAATAACATGGGCAATTACATTTTTGGGGATTCCTGCTCCCCATGTGTAGTTACAGTGGTGGTAAAGGTAGCAATCGAAAGACTATTTTTTTCTGCGTATGAGGATATCAAAAACTCTGCAATTTTCCATTTTATTAAATGATTAAAAGCAAAAATTACGCTAATAATTTTCAAATTAAAACACGGATATTCATCAGATTACCTATGGCAATTTAATTTATTCTAATCAAAGACTCCCTTGATTCTAATTTCTAATTCGTCTGAACTGTCAACATTATTTATCGACAATTTAAAATTTGGATTTCAAAATGAACAAAAATATTTATTCAGTTGAAGAAAAGGTTTTCATTGTGAAAACATTTTACGGCGGCAATAGTCTGCGGGTAGTCCGTGACTTGTTTTTTGTAAAATTCAATAACAGTCCTATTCCTTCGGTAACAACAATAAAAAATTTAGTTAAGAAATTTGAAGATACTGGGAATCTTTCGTTGAAAGAAGGTAATTTTTACTTGGTTTTTATTTAGATAATTCTGATTCGCTTATTATTATTACCTAGTTGCTAATTCCTTATTGTTCGCTCTTCAATTTTACTGGGATTATGAGAAATTTAACAAGTGATAACGTGGAGTGAAACAAAACTAAAATTATTCTTATCATTTATTTTTTTAGCCGTTCCAAGAAATCTAAATGTTGAGGTAGAGGAAATGGTAATAGGCCTGATAACTGCTAGTCCAACATCTAGTTTAAGGTCTATGCCCTAGAATGTAATGTTTCAAGAGAAACTGTCCGTAACATATTAAAAAAAAACAAATATCATCCCTTTAAATTCCAATGTCACCAAGAGTTACTTCCTTTTGACGAAGAATCAAGGCAAACTTTCTGTGAAGAAATGCAAGAACGGGCTAATCGGGATCGCAGCTTCCTCTCATCAATTTGTTTTACCCATGAGTGTCCCTTCACTTTAAATCAAGAGCCAAATTCACAAAACGTTAGGCATTGGGCCCAGGAAAATCCCAGAATAAATCTAGCCACTACAAAGCAATACCCTCAAAAAATCAATATTTGGGCAGGCATTTTTAATAATCGCATTATAGGACCATTTGAAATACAGGGAAATTTAAATTCAGAAGCTTATTTAGATCTTTTAATTAACCATAATTGGCCCTGCATTAGAAGAAGTTGCACATGCGAATCGGGAGGTTTGGTTTCAGCATGACGGATGCCCAGCACATTCTGGAGCACAAGTGAGGGAATTATTAAATGAAATATTTCCAGAGAGCTGGATTGGTCGATGTGGTGCTATAAACTGGCCAACTAGATCTCCCGATTTGGCACCGTGTGCCTTTTTCTTGTGGGGTCATTTAAAAAATAAGATTTATAAAACTCGTCACCCAAATATTGATTGTTTAAGAAATGCTATTTTTGCGGAATGCAAACTTAATAAACGATCGGCAACTTGCGAATGTGAGAAATTCTTTCTATAATAGGCTGGGATACTGTCTGATACAGAATGGGGGTTTATTTTAATATTTGTTATAGTTCTTTTTCTTTTTTTGTTACTTTAATTTCATTGTATATTAGTAAGTTTTTGTCCTTACCTAGATATGAAATAAATAAGTATTAAATTGCCAGATTACAAAATTCATTAGAGCAAAATAAACAAATGTTGCCGCTTGTTAAATTTTTCATAATTGCAGTAAAATTAAAGTAATTTAATTTTTATTATTTCATTTTACTGCTTTAACATTTTCCCAAAAACTTTTTAATAGGTTAGACGACACCTACAATTTACCCTAAACTATGGACCAGCATTCACCAACGAATCATCCACACCAGTAATCAATTAATTGTCAACTATAGGTAATAACAATAATAATGTGAATGAGAATTATCTAAATAAAAAAACAAGTTTATGTATTAGTAAAAATTAACTTCTTTTGATGAAAGATTCCCAGCCTTCAAATTTCTTACTAAATTATTTGTTGTTATACCGAAGGAATAGGACCGTCATTGAATTTTACAGAAAATAAGGCACGGACTACGCGCAACCTATTGCAGCCGTAAAATATTTTCACAATGAAAACCTTTTCTTGAACTGAATAAATATTTTTGTTCCTTTTTAAATGTTGACAGTTCAGAAAATCCATAAAAATCAAAGACGTCCGTGATTAGAATAAATTGTCATGGATAATCTGATAAATTTCTGTGTTTTAGTTAGAAAATTATTAATGTAATTTTTGCTTTTAATGCTTTAATAAATTGGAAAGTTGTAGAGTTTTTGATATCCTCATACGCAGAAAAAAATAATCTTTCGATTGCTATCTTTACCACCACTGTAACTACACATGGGGAGCAGGAATCCCCAAAAATGTAATTGCCCATGTTATTTCCCCATGTACACATGGAAGTTTGTCACACGGTATAACGAAAACGAAAATGCCTAACTTTGGGGGAGACGTGGATAAATCGTGGATAAATCGTACCGTAATAGAATATTATTTTTTGGTGGAAAAAGCCAGACAAAAATGAAACTAGACGAATATTTTGAGCAGTCTGTTGACAGCAGGATTAAAGCAGCAACACGTGAACATTTGTCGAGAGTGTTTGGCCCATTTCGAACAGAATCCTAAGAATTTGTGACTTTCGACCAAACGTAGATTCACCACTACGCACCGGAGATCAAGAATATGTCAAAATAGGGGACCAAGCGAGGTGAACCAGGTCCCAAGGCGACTCCCGCGGCCGGTACAGTCAGAAAAGAACCATTAATGGTGAATACTAGACTGACTTCTTTTAGCGGTTCGACATGGAATTGCAAAATAATGAAGATGATCGTTCTCTTCCACCACAACATGGGACCACTGCGCACTCGCACGACCAAGTGTGACGTGGACAAAGCAAAAGCCTGCGTGCCTTGTAGGGCCACATTGACTTCAAGGAAAATTCTTTGGCGCTTCGGAAACAATGGACCAAGAAGAGATCTCCATGTTTTTTAATGAATCCCTTTCTTCACTTTTAATACAATATTCTAGCTCGCACGGATCAACTAAGGAGCAGGTGAAAAAAGGCTAGAAGCCACGGAAATGAATTTCTTAAGGAGCAGGCGGTCAGCCAGAATTCCTAGGTTGGAAAGGATCCCAAATGACCAAGTTAGGAGAGTAATGAGGGTGGAAAACAGGATCGGTGTGGTGGAGGATTTTGAGCAACAATTGAAGCGATAAAGAGGGCGAAGACGAAGAACAAGATGAATTTGGCACGCAGCAATAGAGGAAGCTACAAAAAGATAGGGGAGGATAGAGACATAAAATCAGGACAACGGAATGACCGACAATGATGGAATTAAATTGGGATATAAGAAAAAGATTTGTTCTGGCAGCAACCTTTATCAGATCGAAGTCACAAGTGGAAGTGAACGAATAAGATTTTGGTAATTGATGGACATGGTTAACAAAGCTGTAGGCTAAAGACAAATTCGTGAATACGGCACCAGTAATTCTGCATTTTTCATGTCCATTTTCAGGGCCAATCTTCAATCTTCAGGGTCTCCACCTTAAAGCCAAGATAGCCATTCTTAACTGTGGCTAGTTGATTTAAGACTTATAAAGAATGATCTTACCGACGTTTTACTCTACAACAAGTACTTATTAAGACAAGAATCATAAGTTGGAAGGTGTGATCGTATTTCCGGATGCAGATCCGCAGAAAATTATTCGCTTCACCTTTGGAGCATTTTGAGTGAAAGTGAACGTTCCAGAAGTGTCACAGTATCAAGTTACGATCGTAGATTACGCATTTAAAAAACGCAGTAGGTCGCATACGATTCGTGTGCCCACTCTTCGGCAATAGGATTATTTAACGCCCAATGTTGTTATGTGTGTGTGTTTCATTCACAAATGGGGAACGTAGGTGTAGGAACGGGTTCTCGCATGCAAATAAATGCGAAAGGGAAGTCATCTGCCCACGGATATTATATGCATTCAAGAAAGCTAGCGCTCGCCGTATTATTTATGCAAGTTTGCCGTTCATTAAAAAATTTTTTTTATTCGCAAAAATTTTTCATTGCGAAATTTGCGAAATTTTCTTCGGAATATTGCAATTAAAACATCTGTGGGATGCATAGACGCAACTTTCATTATCTTAATGCGTGTAATCATTAAGTTACGCCATAGGTCACTCGATAGACGATGGATTTTTTGATTGTCCGGTACCACCGGTATCACAGCTTACTTTCCTTAAAATCTGGAACGATCCTTAAGATGTATTGCTTCATGCAGCAAGTTTATTGCGGTTTTAAGAGATGGGGGGGGGCAAAACCTGGTACCTTAAAGAGCAAGACGCCAACTATTATTTGGAAGGGTTACAGAGGAGACATGCCAGGCATAGATATCAAAACCCACTCGTATACCGACGATTAAAATAATAGAATAAACCGCCATTAGAAGTGACACTATCTGTCTGCCCATTCTTGTTCTCCGGCGCTACAAAACAACTTTTCAATTTGTTTTATTTTAAATATAGAGCGTGACTGTGTACAACACCCCAAAGCCGGCAGACACAAACAGGCTTTCGTTCGGGTCTGTGCCCACATAGAACAGGTAGACTAAAAACCTTTTTCCGATTTGCTTCTGCCGGCTTTATAAATTCCGAAAGGTAGACTCGAATCTAAAAGGCAATTATGAAGATACGTAAATATTTAGTGGTCCACATAGTTTTATTTAGATGCTGCAGTCGCCGGGATTCGTTTGCAGTTTTATGTGGGGTGCCTCGGGCGTGTTTGGGTTAATTTATACATGTGTCCTATTGTGGGTATGTGTTAATTTTATTGTGTATAAGTTCCATAGAGCTACTAATTTTTTTGTTGTCCTCGGCTCATTCTTCTAGTCGTTTTATGTGCTTCAACATCTGGTTGGATGCAGGCTAAGAATATATATCTGAAATGGCATTTACCACAATTATTCTCTATAGATACATGGTCGCCATTTTATGCGTTTCGATGAGGAGTTGCAGACCAATATACTTAAAAAAGAAAAACCAAATTTTTGGCTCTGTAAATTAAATTAAAACTCCCAAAATAGCACCTGTAGGGGATATACTCAATGCCTCACCATAAACCCTCTAAGCCCCAGCAACCCCAGTTTTAAAATTTCGAATAGGAAGGTACCCTGTGCAATGGTTATGTTTCAAAACATTTCCCATGCTGAATTTGTCAAACAGCTCCATTAGATTTTTACTTGTAGGTTGTAGGGTTATCTGAAAAGTAGGGTTTACGTGAATGCGTTTACATAGTAGGTACGTTTTTTTGAATAAGTCAGGGTGCAAGTCCAGAGCGGGATAGTCTTGTGTTGTGTACCTATGGCTCTTTTAATACCGTTTAATACCGTAAGTCTAGACGTGTGATTTGTACGCAGATACAAATCTCAAAAATTAGTTTAACATGGATGTCACTGATTCCGAACATCGATGAAGTTATGCGCCTATATGATCAACCTAATATCTCACTGATAATAAGGGCACAGCGAATCCGATGGCTTGGACACCTGGAAAGACTTGAAGAGGGCAGAATTTCAAAGAGTATGATGAGAGGAGAGATGGTAGGCACAAGGAGAGTGGGCCGTCCCAGAAAAAAGTGGGCAGAAGCTGTGACGGAGGATCTGAGAGAACGAAATGTGACGGAATGGCGTGCTAAAGCGATGGACAGAAAGCGATGGAAGGAGATCGTTAAGCTATGGGCCTGAATGGCCTGTGAACGCTTTTTTTATATATAAATTAAATTAAAACTCCCAAAATAGCACTTGTAGGGGATATACTCAATGCCTCACCATAAACCCTCTAAGCTCCAGCAACCCCAGTTTTAAAATTTCGAATAGGAAGGTACCCTGTGCAATGGTTATGTTTCAAAACATTTCCCATGCTGAATTTGTCAAACAGCTCCATTAGATTTTTACTTGTAGGTTGTAGGGTTATCTGAAAAGTAGGGTTTACGTGAATGCGTTTACATAGTAGGTACGTTTTTTTGAATAAGTCAGGGTGCAAGTCCAGAGCGGGATAGTCTTGTGTTGTGTACCTATGGCTCTTTTAATACCGTTTAATACCGTAAGTCTAGACGTGTGATTTGTACGCAGATACAAATCTCAAAAATTAGTTTAACATGGATGTCACTGATTCCGAACATCGAACCACAGAATACTGCCACTCGCCTGGAAAACCCATTTCATAATCACGATTCATTGTTACAATTATGACATTAATGTGTCAAAAATAATCGCTCCAAGTCACTTTTAGCGATAGATTTCAATTCTTAGATAAGATAGGACACAATCTTAACCCGATATCCCAGTCTATCTGTACTCGACAACAGTCGAAATCACCAAAGCGTAGCACACAGCTTCTAGGCTGGCGTGCAGTGTGTTGAATATCGCGATTATCCGTCAGGCCAGACCAGAAAACGGTCAACTCAGTGCTCATTCAGAGCCTGCTTGGTGTAGTCGCGCCGCTCTCCTACGCAGAGAACGCTCCAGCATAAAAAAACGTGGGAACAACCGCGCTGTTACACACCGAATTAAATCGGCACCATCTGCGCCCATCTTAACTATCTTGTTTTTTTTCCCGAAGTGTTCAGTTTATGTGTTATGTGGCGAATTTGCGTGAAATGACAAGTTGCGGTGGAGCGTCTAACAAGTGTCGAGGCACTTGCTAAGTGCAGTTCAGTGCCCCGCAAATTGCAATGAAACCTTAGCTTGGTACCCACCATGACGAGTCAAGTGCATAAAAGTAGACCTGGAAGTGGGCTCAGTCACAGCGTGCTAGGTGAGTTTCTCAGTATTTTGAATGACCGCCGTAATGGTTTTACAACTGTGGCAAATTCTATGGTTTCAAAAATTAACAGACGCATTAGGACCTTCGGCACCGAAAGTTGGAGTTTCCTGAATCCTGAACCCTTGATATCCAAATCAAACTTTATGGTTATGGACGAATTACATAATATTGTATTGTAATCAATAAAATGTACCTATGTAAAACCTATGAAGACATGAAGATTAGAAGAACTCGAGGAAGAACTGGTGTTAAGGCATTGCAATTTGAATATCAAACTAATATCAAAAATACTCGAGTTCAAAGATCTCCTGTTAGCAGGATCATTTGGGCATGCCCTAAACTCCTTACAAGATGGGTACACAAACATCTAGGGCTGTTAAACGCCAAGGTGGGCATGAACCTTTTGAGCACTTCTTGCGAATTTTTACACCCAAATTATTAATCTTCTTGACTTCCTCGAAACACTTTGCAACACAACTTAAAATTAATTTAAGTACCATCGCTAAAAACAGCTCCTGATTTCAAGGAAACATTGCCACTACAGCAACGAAAACTGATGCTAATTTGCAGAGTATGTTCCTGGAATGATAGTAAATATTTGACTTTAATAATAAATAATTTAAATTGCCCCTTTTATACTAAGGTAAAGACAAACGCTAAGTGAGAATGGAACCTAGTAACAAACGTCTGAGTGTCAGTATATAAATAGAAGACACTACAGCATGGCGTAATTCCAAGAAGGAAATAGTGTACCAAGTAAATTATCCACTTGTGCTTGGACGCCCGAATTAGCACCATTATACTATTTTAAATTTAACTTAACTAGACATTTAAACTATAAGTACAGTTTTTGAATATTAAATGTTCTTAACAATTGCCCACTAATTTTCGATGACATATTGTGGTGCTTATGACCTTGTAGATTAAACCAATCTAGTCCTTTTAGTAGTGAATAATTACAGTATGTATTTGTTAAGTACGTACTATGACACATCGCGTCACCCGGTCAGGGTTAAGCAAAGTTTGTTTAACAAAAAGAGAAAAAAAAAATGCAGGAAGTTTTAAATTACGTCGCATGTGGCTCGATATTCCCAGAGTCAGTGCAGTAAATTTAAACGCTGAAATTTCATTGCCACCGAATTTGCCACCAAATCTATGCAAAAAGGGGTCTATGCCCAAATATTTGAAAAAGTTAGAGCTTTGAGTTCTGATCGTTCCAATATTTAGATCTTCATCATAATCTTCTTCAACGACCAGATATTCAGTTCTTGAAATATTTTTGGTGAAGTTCCATTCGTCATTTAATTTTAATATCCTTTCAAGCAAGGATATCCTCGAATATCCTTAGATATCCTCGCAGATAGATATCCCCGGATATCCCCAGGTATACTCAGTTATTCCCGAGGGGTAAACCGCGGTTTAAAATCTGAACACCTGATTTCCCTTTTTTGATGATTTCCTCTGATTTCCCCAGATTTCCCCTGATTTCCACTTGATGCACTCTGATTTCCTCTTTATTTCTTCTTATTTCCTTTGATTTCCCATTTAGCAAACTGAGCCAAGAAATTTTCCAGCAGATTTTTATATTTCAAACATTCTTATACCAAGGCGCATTGGATATCTGCAAAATGCCCTCAGATTTCCCCGGATATCCTCAAGATATCCTTAGATTTCCTTGGATATCCTGAGATACCCTCGGTTTTCCTCTTTTGTAACCAAGTCTCTCCAAATCATACGTCTCTGTTTCGATGAACTTAGGCTGCCTACAACTAGCTGTTAATAAAATACATTCCCAATTGTCATTTATTTATCTTCGATTCTTTAAAATTAGTCTGTTGGATGCTCGGCCTCCTATAATGACCACGAGAGGGTCACATTGAGTGAGCTCACGGCTCCAACTTATAGTTCCACGAATTCCCTTGGACCGAACAATAAAAACAATGAGATGAACATTTGGGTTCATCTTGGACTTGCAATCATCAAATTCTTATCAAAAGAAAGCCAGATAGGCTTGTACCAAACATTATACATACCCACTCTTCTTGCTCGTTGGAGTTCGTTTTCTAATAAAAATAGCTCGAACACCTTTTGCCGCTCAAACTTTATAAAATTCCCGACAGCGCAGCCATTATCCAAAGTTCAAGCCAGGCATTTTGTCAATCATTGTCAGCTTTAATTTACCGTTGTTACCGCGAACCGAAGCCGATAATTTCCCATAGATTAAATCTATCAGTTCATAGAATCAGTCTGCACGCGAGAGCGCACATTTTTTCAAACCAAACAATGAAACTTGCCTTTTGCTTTTACCACTGACTGCATTCAGGCATCAGTTAGCACACATGACAGTGTTACTCATGTCGTATAAATAAAATTCCATGATCGGACTTATCACTTGGAGAGATGCTCAACCACCGTGTCAAAATAGACCTTGTGGCAAAACGTGAACATATGGCGGCTAATTAGTACCGGCTTATTAACCGAAAATGATACCAAAGCCTCAGTTTTGACAAGTGGCGGTCCAGAGGATTTTTGCTTCATCGAATCTAAATTGGATCCAGTGGGTATCACGTTTCTGGCTAAACATAACCTACTTTGTTTTGTATACAAACTGATACGCGTATTTAATTTAGAGAACTAAGCCTCTTATCTTCTAAAGAATTTAGTATATGTATGCAAAAATAACTTGACTTAAAGCATGCAGTTTGGGTGGCCTTAATTGTAAATTATTGTAAATAGTTAAATTTTAGATTAATTGGAGTAACAAAGTTCTCACCGGAAGAGAGACTTCGAACACGCTTGTTTACAATTTTCCCTTCAAGTTTTCAACTTATAATAGATGTTGGAATGTCATCGCACTTATCTAACATGGTTCTCAAAGTCGAATCACTCCTTGAGGTTTTCCCAATACCAAAATTCTTCGCCTTCACGCTCGAAATAGTCCCAATAAGTATGTTATGAGATAGGTACCGCTTCACGGGCACTTCAAGAGAAGTGGGAGGAGCGCCTTACGAATCTCTGACGTCAAACCAATAACAAAGCTAACTAGCATGTGGGCGTGATAAGCTAATTTCTTTCGCTTATTACGCCGCAAAAAAATTTTTTTACAAAAAAAATTTCGCCGTAAATCAATTACAATAACAATTTTCTGTCATTTTCATGCCAAAAATAGATATCTTATTTTTCTCCGAACCTCCCTATTATTGACATCCCAATAGTTCACAACAAATTTTGCACGCCCGTATAGGGTTTATACCCGGGTTTATATCTTTTGCAAATCTTGCCTTATTGTAGTCAATTTTGTTGCTGCTGTTAAAGATTGTAGTCAAACTGCAAATAATTCGTCGACGATTGAGTATAAAGTATGAAAGCTGGACCATCACAAAATAATATGAAGAGTGATTTTGACACCTCGGAAGAAAAACTTCTGAGCATTCGGAATAATAATTAGAAGAGAGATTTAAATTTGAAGAGGTACTAAATCGAAAAGGATTTAGCTGTGCGCTTTGGGCTGCTGGTACACATGAAGGGAAATGAGTTCAGCCAGCGATAGTAGAAAGGGTTTATCATAGGACACTTCCAAATTAAGTGTTCAATACAGAGAAGACCTATTCCGAGACCTATCTCTTATCCGATCTCATCTGACTCGACCACATAAAAAATGACTCTGGATTACGGATGTATTTTGATTAGACCACGTCAACTTTAAATGCCCCAAAAAATTGCTGAGTTTAATACGAGGACTTTGCATGAGTGTGAGCGAGATACAAGAGTATTACAACACCGTACTGTTATTAAAAATAGTACTCGATAATCGTTACTAGCATGTACTTAACTATTATCAAATTCTCGGTACCGTCTTTATTACGGTTTCTACTACAAGCACGTCTCCTATGTGCATTTTTAAACGTGGCGTTATCGCAACAATAAATTCATACAGAATTAGTTCTAGTATATCAAAGTTTATCCTACTTCCGAATTGAATATTAAAATCGAATTCAGATAACCTCTAATACTGCAATAGATAAACAAGTCTATACAAATAATACGAAAACAGACAAACACAGTCGCCTCAGATATCCACAGAGGATTGTGTAAATCGGAAAGTATTTTCATCCGCCGTCGCCAGGAATCTTTCCAGTTGCGTCACAAAATAATTGGCGCTTAATAAGGTTTCGATTGAAAAATGACAAACTGATTTATAACGGCTCCGAAGGAGTAACTCCGAGCGTTATCATCGACAAACACAAATCCATCACCGATTTCATTTGCAAATGGTGACATCAGAGGGTGCAACATCTCATTCAAATACCTTTCACCATTCACGTTAGCTGTGTGGGATGAGCCCAAGAATTGCCGCCCCAAACTGTTATAGAACCACCACCGAAAGCTTGATGGTAAGTGACATGGTTGGCATTATAGCATTCGCCTCTACTTCTCCATACTCTTAATATCCCATCTCCGCTATGGAGACGAACTGTAGATTCGTCAGAAAAAAAGAAAACAGCGAGCCCAGTCTTTAACATCCCAATTCTGGTATTGGTGCGCCCGCTCTAGCCTTCTTCTTTTATGAGGACATTTTTTGGAAGATCTTTGCTTCGTGGAGTCTTCTTCTTGGTGTTCAGTAAATAATTCCGAAGCACTCTGGTTCGACTCTGGCAGTGGAAAACCTACGCCTAGGCCACCGAATCATCAAAAAACGATCCTATCTGATGACCATTGTGCAGTGATGCCGTCTTCCTCCATGCCCATATCGGACAGAACCAGTATCATCAAAACTCTTCTGATTACATTGAGGCTGACATTGAAGCGTGCAGCAACATTTCTTAATTCACCCATCATAATCATTCCCATTGCTTGGTTTATCCCTTCAACGTTTGAACGACTAACACCAATGTTAAAACGGGAAGAAATCCTTACTTGAAAGGAAGACCAAAACTTACTAGAGAATATTACTCGTGACTACCCCAGTGTAAATCCTATATGATCACGAAAAACTATTAACACGAAAACCAAAGACTATAGCAGTGAGACTACCAATCATGATGTGCACCAGACATGGAGGGGAGCCCCTCAAGTGGGACAGTTAAGTGTAGTGAGTTGCCCCTCGTCCATCGCAAAAAGAAAGCTATTAAAGATATTTAAATAAGCGAACATATTCATGCAAACTGGACATACTAAGAGGTATTTAAACGGCTGCTTTATTATTCGAGCGTAAAACCATTACCTGTAATTACCGAAGATTTTTGTCGTTCGAGTCAGACGCGGAAGTGACAACCTTCTTTCTACTTTCAGCTCAGATCCAGTTCACTGCACCTTTAATTTTCCAACGTGCATTACCGACTCAAGTTCTGCATCCTAATGCAATATTACCTGCTATGCAGCAGCTGATGTTCGAGCAGAACATTTTTCGTCATTTAGCTCTGCCTACGCGCTGTCTTGACTGTAATTCATTCGACGACGTCCATTCATGAACAAACAGGACTGGACCCCGAACACGAACCGGCTTTATAGTCTTTCTAAGTTCTGTAATAAGCTTGTTTGTAACGCAATTTATAGTTACTGGAACACATGTTTAAATGTACAGTCGAGATATTTCTTCTTCATTATCTTATTGATGCTGCATTAGTTGCACTGGTCTTCCACGGAGTAGCCATTAAAATGTTCAACTGCCGTACCTTTTAAGAGATTTTTGTGATAAAAAATTATTAGATTTAAAAAGAGACGCGACAGGGGTGGTTAGTAGGGGTGCTTTGTACGGGTGGATCTTAGTATAATTCTCGAGTTTGACTATCAGCGTAATAAAAATGATTAACATTGATCGTGTAACATTAGTCAATTCTTGTAAATTCATGAAAAGTTTATATTTTTCGACCTTGTACCTATGGCTTGTATCATAATTACACGCAATAACGACAAAACGTCAGGTTAATTTAATTTGGATTTGTAGGTTAAGCCTATTGATATTTGAAATGATCAGGATTACACTCCCGAAAAGAAGTACCTACGTATATCACCGTAAAAACATAAAATAATGAGCGCTCAAAAACAATTATTTAATTTGTGTTCACGGCGACACCAAAGAAATAGTTAAGTACGCTTTAAAAAGCTGTAAATTTTCACTGAAACCTTGACTAAACGCACGTAGGTAGACCAATGCAAGCCAAACAACAGTTGAAAAAAAAACACGTAATGTAAATAATCTAAATAAAGCAAAAATTCAAAAATAAGAAAAACGAAGGATTTAGGATGTAATCTAAAACTGGTAAGACCAGAAGATTCTAATAGCCTTATCCGAACGTAGGCAGTAATTAATGACGCTTCTCTTCCTTTCTCGAAACAATTAATTGATGGTACTTCTGCTACCGGTACTGAATCTCTTTAAGATACTACAACCGTTCATCGAGTATAAATCGTGTCTTTCAGTAATCAGTTTAAAAGGACTGTCACCAAAACATAGTTTTAATTAATGAAGAGTTCGTCTCAGATAACCTTAATTTTTTGAGGCTAGACAACTATTTCGAAAAATCACAAACCAAAATCAACAAAGGCATGTACATCGTACTACCTTGTGGTTATTCGCGGGGAGTAAATGTTGTTTTAGTGTGATGTAACGGATAGGGTCTCTCGCAGCCTTTCGACGCAAGCTTTCCCTAATGAGTGAGCGGAGAAGGGAATTATTCTTTCGATTGTCACAATTCCCTTCAGTGTAAATGATGGCTGTGTTGCGTTATGTAATAGCAAGGTATATACTGTGCTAAAGAACTCTGCACTGTATTGACCCCCTAAGAGCGGCTGGTATTTCACTTAGGTCTGTAATAAATTAGGCGAGCCTTTCGACTAGCTCTAATCGATTACCGGTGTTTACGGATTATTGGAAAATGTGCCTTCACGTATGTTCGGGCCCACCTCCAAATTAGTAATCGGGTTTGTAAAATTAAGTATTACGACGACACACTGTCGACGGTTTCGGTTAGCAACTATCAAGTATTTAACAGTTCTATCGGCGGTACGACAATAAACATTTAATCTCATAAATGTTTACGTCTTCGGAGTGTACCTTGAACAATTTCTACTGCGTGTCAACACTCGCAGAGAAGTGCTTTCGAGGCCTCAGCGCGTTCGATCTATATTCAACTTTTGGAAGGAGAATTGCCGCGTGCGACGCGAACAGATTTTCCCCATCTTGCAGCGGCATCTCGCTTTGTACGAACGGAGAAAATTATTATTCATTTGTTTGAATAATTGTTGCATTTTCTTTTGCATCGTTACAATGTATAGTTCTACAGTAACTGCCACTTCAATTTAAGAACATTAGAACCACGAAAGTGTTGTTCGCCCTTTTAACTTTTAGGGCGTGGACATGTAGATTTTGTTAAGGCCAGTTTTATGAAGCAGGTTCCTATATGTAGTAATAATAGGTACGCGCTTAGTCAAAGTAAGCGTAAAACACTGGTTTTTCTTAATTATTATTATTATTACGCTTCTGCCTACAACGGTTAGTACTTAATAGTTAATTATGAAGGCGATCAGGATACGGGATGCATAAAATAAAGTACCTAGGTAATTACATTTTACTACTCAGGTGTTACAATATTATTTATTTCCTGGTTTCTAACGGAATTTTCTAGTTCCTCGACAATTATAAGAATTGACCAAAATAATACATGAATCAGAAAATTTACAGCCTTTGCAAAGATGCAACCGGAGGAGACATTGAAAATGACGAAGCAGACTGTAACCCTTGTGCGTTTGGGATATTTCCGCATGCGCGATAGCGTGTTAAATAATGTTTCATAAAACACCAGCGCCGATGTATAACTGCGTTCTTTTTGTGGCATTCTCTCACATTTGAAGCTTTTTCAGACTGCACAGATTAGAATCTGAGCGGTAAAAATACCAATAGGTATCAATATCGCACAGTAATGTAGAACATCGTAGGTTTTTAAGGTACCTTGTAGATATACTAGTTATGTTACTCTTCATCAATGGACAGTATGGGTTATGTAAGGCAATGTGAAAAAAAAAACTATAAACTCTTCTTGATCTGAAGACTATAAAATTTTTGAAAAAAATAAGCAAGTTGGAAGGCGCTGGTGGACTGAAGTTGGGACTCCATACTGCATACTTCATTACATGTGGACTAGATACTCTGCACTTAGAATTCATTTCCCCCATATTTTGAAATTACAGAATCTTCCCCACAACAGGTGGCCGGTTATAAATTTCTTTCGTGTAGCGTGTCCAATAATTTCCCAGTAAATCAATAGATTTAATTGCCTGTAATAATTGTCGTTTGGTCTTCTGTAGGCCTGTTACGCAAGATGAAGCAACACGGTAGTTGTATGGTAGATTTTTCATATTCGAGATAGAGTAGGAATTCAACAAATCCCAGTTACATCGAAATTTATAACTTTGATACGGTTGAGTAGTTAGAGTGTTGTTGTACACCGTCATGGTCTGATGCCGATCGTAGCTTTAATAATATCTGGTCCACAGAGTAGGTATAATAAATTGTTATCTTTGTATTAAGGCGCCGAGCCACCGATACTCAAAAAAATCTTCAATGGCTGCCATAAAATTCCGGCTGGACATGATTAATTTTAGGTGTAGGTACACTTAAAGCACGTACATTGTTTTATTACCAACTAAAACTGTTTGTTTTTGTTGATGAGTTTTGCTGGTGAACAAAAGTGTCTAACTACCGATAGTAGAAGAGTAGACAATTTCATTTTCGTCAGTTGTCTAGCAAGGGGAAAATGATTGGTGTAGATCAGTATTGACTCTTCAATTTATTATTGGAAGATTTCCCTCAGAAGTTTTGCTCTAGGAAGCCACCGAATTCAACTCTGCGTTATTATGAAAGTTGCAAAATTTACAGCTCTTACGGTATAATACTATTGAGCACAAACCTATTCAATGATAACACCATTCAGTCAGAGAAACTACAAATTTGGTAAGCCCATTAAACCAGCCATAAATCGAAACATTCAGATGTAATGTCAATAAGGAAGATAGGTACGCAGAAACGCGTGGGACTTTTGCGTATACATCACACAAAAAAATCACTTCAATAAACAATCGAGTTTGGTTCAGCTAATACTCAAAAAGCATGAAAGGCTTTGTCTTTAAACACTTCACGTGACGAAACGCGGATTTATTTTGATGGCCAATTTGCATTCATCAGTATGTACGACATTCACGACCAGTAGTCGCTTTTAATGAGCCAATAGTCAACTCTTACCTTTACGGCTGGCAGGTGTGGACGTGGGCTGCTGCTGTGGGTTGTGTGTGGGTAGCTTCGCTACATAGGTGTGCTCCTAACCTCACAAGGTCATAGGCCTCGTACAACCCTTGCGGATTTCGATTCACCAGACACAAAACAATCAAAAGTTTCAACTCAATCCTGCTCGTATTTTCGAAGATTGAAGCTACACTACTTGAAGTTGATGAGATGGAAGCAGTTGAGTAATCGAAATGCAATAGCATACTCGTTGCTACACGTAATATCCCTTCAACGATCTTTTCATGCAGTGTTCTCCAGAAACATCAAATTACTCCAGCGCCAAACTACTTAATAAAATTATTTTGGTCCTTCGGCAATGCTCTGCGGAACTCCCTGCTAATATTAGCGTTTACGGTAATAGGGAGGTTCGGAGAAAAATAAGATATCTATTTTTGGCATGAAAATGACAGAAAATTGTTATTGTAATTGATTTACGGCGAATTTTTTTTTCTACAAAATTTTTTGCGGCGTAATAAGCGAAAGCAATTAGCTTATCACGCCCACATGCTAGTTCGCTTTGTTATTGGTTTGACGTCAGAGATTCGTAAGGCGCTCCTCCCACTTCTCTTGAAGTGCCCGTGAAGCGGTACCTATCTCGTAACATACTTATTGGGACTATTTCGAGCGTGAATTTTTAAAGTAAGGTGTCAAGGAAACATAAAACAAAGACAACATAGTCGATATAATGATGCAACAAGAGTATCAAAAGTCCGATTCACATAATTTGCCATATTTATGTAGTAGGTAAATGTCCCGGTAAATGTGGAAATGGTGTGTGATTCTTGCATCTAACCCCAATTTCATTCAACCTCAAAACAGTAGTGTAAAGGCAGACCGGTATAAGTAAAACAAAGTCAACAATTTATTAACTGTACATGCCTTTTATAATTCAGTATAAGTAGGTATGTAGATTGTAGATACCTGCTTACTTCTGTTTGTAAAATAGGTACCTACCTATATTCCCTAATACAATACAATACATACCTACTCATTTATGTAGGTATGCATACCTAAGTGATTGACAAGTTATCAAGTTAACAGTTTTATAACGGATTGGAAATGTTTTAAAAAAACGGAAAACAAATACAACTCACGCGAATCAAAAAACTACGCTACGTAGGTACTAGGTACTTGTTTAAAAAAAAGAAACAACTGCTATATTCTGGAACGGTTAATGTAGAAACTCTGAAGAGACTCTTAGAGACGCATGTATGGAGTACGAAATTATACCTATGGGTGCGAAACTTGGACACTGGTAGAAGCGGATCGAAAAAGAGTAGAAGCGTTTGAAATGTGATGCTACAGACGGGTGTTGAAGATACCGTGGATAGACAAGTTAGCAATGAGGAGGAATTAGAAAGAGTTGGGGAAAAGAGAAAAGTATGGAAGACAATAAAGAATAGGGGATAGGATCGTAGGATAGTAGGACACCTTCTGAGACACAAAGGAATAGTTCGCGACATACTAGAGTCAGAGATAGGAATAAAGAGGTAGATGTTGGAGCAGATTAGACTACTGCTCTCAAATAGTTGGGGATGTAGAATGTTCTACTTTTACGGAAATGCGTAGGCTAGCTCAGGGAAAGGATGTAGGTACGCGTCCTATCAGTCTTCAAAAGAGAACTTTATGATGACGTACTATTTAATTATTATTGTAAAATAGTTAATAAAATTTCCTTTTTTAGCTCAGGGAGGGAACGCTACGGCGATTTAGTATTTGGCTCCGTCATGCTCCTAGCATCCTGTTTCAAATTATGCTAACCGTAACACGTTACCAAGTACCAAGGGATCGCAGAAAACTGTCGATAAATTACATTATGTTCGATTTTATTTAGAGTGGCTGCAATGGGGCAGCCGATAATTTTATAAACTTTTGCAATGATAAACTAACTCGCGAAAATATCGGTAATGCTGACCGATTTTCCTTCTGGCTCCAACGAACCACTTTTTCCGTTTTATTGGTGTGCTGTACGATGTATTAGTCTGGGTACAAAACAGAAAACACCAGTTAGAACCAGTTAATAATATTTAACAATTTAACTACACATGCATATATGCATAATACTTATGGGACTGCTGCGCGCTGAAGCTGGGACTTGTATGTTATACTAAGTTCTGACGTCACGCGGCCTACTCTCGCTGCAAGGTACGATTTCTAGCCTCGCACCGACGGAAAACTTTGCAACGGCTTCACAGGCGAAGGAATTTTTTTTTAACAAAAATTAACAACATAACTGCCTTCGGTATAATAATAATAATATAATAATAATAATAAATATTTTTACTAGCACATGTGATTTATTCCATTTAACATATCGTCACACATGCAGGAATTATTCAAATTAACTTTATCTTGGCGATACCAAACGGGACATGTAAATTTACACAGCGTATTCCTTTTTAGTCTTTACTCATGTTTGTGGTGATTTTATTAGAATTTAATTCATAAATTCGTGTATAAATTCTGAATCAACAAAGGAAAAAGAAAACGGTAATCGCCATAAATTTGATATAGGTGAGGAAAGGCAAATATGATTCGGTGAATTTGTCTCTCAACTTGTTAGCACCTGCAGACGGTATAAAATATTGCGGTACCAACTGTTCGCTGACCCATTTTTATAAATAAGTGGCCACAAGAGGCAAGTTGTTATTCTTCTTTTTTTACCCATTTTCTGTAATTCCTCTTGTGATTTGATTTTCCTCTAATACGCCTCCCTCTTCATTCTTAGATACTTTATTTTCTCTGAGTTCTTTCGATAAATTTGAGTGTCCATTGTTTTGGAAATATAGTCTGGTTTTAGTACTCTAGTATTGGGGTTATTTCCAAGCTGTATAGCTCTGTACCCCTCTATAGCCACATCCAGTATTCAAAGATTTTCTAAAGTCAAAACTATCTTTGTTCCTGTAGTATCAGTTCCGATTACTTTCTAATGGAAATCTTATTGTATTTACATTGATTTGATAGAAACCGGTGACCCGTCGAACTTTAAATAGCCGACGGACTGCTGCTTCTGTAACTAAAATAATATACGTAATTTATCATTTTCAGTGTATGATAATGAATTCATTTGTTAATGTAATCTTGCAAAGTCGGGACTGTTTTGTACAATGTGGAAGCTAGTAGACGCCAGTTGACCGAGTGATTGACGTTGCTGTGATTACAAAATCCGTCATTGTAATGCGCCTTTAAAAATGGTTCATTATAAAAACTTGTAAAAAGTTGTTGTTGCGTTATTGGTCTGGTCCGTCATCTATAATATCGTTAGAAAAGGGTGTAAGAATATTATACCCAATTCGTTAATTGTGTCCGTGGTTCTTAATGTTCGTTTCTTTTCGAATCTTCCAAAGGAAATTCTAACATTTCAGAAGTGGGATAGGCAACCCGCGTGCTAGAGGAGAGCACGGCGGGTGGAGTGCACAAGGGGTGCATTGTGTGTAGCAGGTTCGTGTCGCATGCGCTGTAGCCATTGGCTGGGGTAGCCGAGCTTGTCAGGACGGGCCGAACTGTTACAATCATAAGTATATATAGACGAGTAGAAAGAGGGCGTGTAGGTCGCCGATAGCTCAGTAGGGGAGCGCGAGGGATTCGGAGCGCGGGGACCCGGGTTCAACTCCCGGTCGCATATAGATAAGTAACATACTGTATCGCCATTCGGCTGCTCGATCGGATTTCTGAATGTAGCACCCGATATCGCCATTCTCTTGGCAATCTCGAGTGTTACTTACCTACCGTCTTACCACCATTTGAATGCTAATTATTATTAAGATATAGAACGTTACAATACTTTTTAAAAGAAGCCCTTTTTATTTCGTATTTTAAAACGTTGCCAGCACTTTCTTATAATAATAGTTTTTTTGTTCATTAAAAATGTCAGTTTCACTTTTTCTTTTGGTACTCATATTCGATAACTTAGCTTATGAACTAAGTATTTCTTACTAGTCAACTAAGGAAAACGAACAGTTCCAAAATTGCAGTTTTTACGTACATTTACTTTACTAGATTTTTTGAAAATTTTGACAACTTTTACTTCTGCAGTTTATAAGCCATGCCAAAAATAGTACATTAGGTGATGAGTATTAAATGGGTATAGCAGTCTAAACCTCACAGGAGGCCCGTTTAATACTCATCACCTAATATTCATCTCTGCAGTCGTTTCAAATTTAATAAAAATAGTACATACAGGGTGATTCATAACGAGTGTAAAAAAATTCGAAAGGTGATAGAGGAAGTCAAAACAAGAAAAAATATTTCATGAACATCTGTCCTAAAATCGTTCCCAACAAAGATACAGGGTGTAGAAAATTCTCGAAAAAAATTGATTATTTTTAATATCTCCGAATCTACTGAAACTATTGAATTCATATTCATATTCATTGCTTTTATACTGCCACCAGTGGCGCCGCTATAAGCTGGAGAGCCCTATCCTTTAGCTTACACGATGTTACGCCACCGGTTTCTAAAGAAAAGATTTAAGTTTTGGATTTTGCGTTCAATTTCAAAGAAAAAAGGTATTCTTCATTTTTTCCGCACTGATAACTTCCGAGTAAAACAGCATTTTGTAAAAACGTCAAAATCTGAATTTTCGGTTAAAAAATTGTTCTGAAAAAATAAATTATTATCGGATATAAAAGTAATTTTTTATGATAGAGGTCTGCAAGCGACAAATTGCCCCTAAAACTTTAATTCAATAGCTTTCTTAGTTTCGGAAATAACAAAAATAATCAGTTTTTTTCGAGAAACTTGAACATCCCGTATTTTTGTTGGAAATAGTTTTAGGACATACGTTCATCGACTTTTTCTTATTATTCTGACCTCCTCTATCAGCCCTCCAAATCTTTTACACTTGTTATGAATCACCCTGTATAACAATTACCCTGAAAACAACGTAACATAACTTTTAATCCCTAATTTTCTTTTACGTCTGGCCATCTTTGGTTAGTCAACTACCAGGCCTAACACTTTTAAACAACTTTTTAACAGTGTTTTAAATAACATTTTATTTTTTCTATTGAAGACAGTGCCTATTCACATAATTTTGATACTGTTACTGAAAGTTAATAACTTGCTGTGATGAAATGATTTTGTTCCCAATTACATTTCGCCATTAACTCAAAGATGAGAGCCGAAGAAAAAATAATTAGTTCATTGATAGCAAACAAAACTGACATTTTAAGAGCAGTAACGAATCGACGTAGTAAAATGGTGGCAGCGCGCTCAGAAATATATCTAGAATAAAAATTGCCAGTGTGGAAATTTTTCAAAATGAAGATTTACCTAACGTCAAAGAAAAATATTACAACCAAAAGCAATAAAAGTGCAATTTTCCATTTTATTTTTTAGTTTTCCACGAAATGGTTAGTTGTTATCTCAAATAATATCTTCAGGATAAACAACTTTGACCACAACCTATTCTCTTGCTAAGATAACCGAGATCCTAAATGCTGCATGTTAGATTTCGGTAAATTGCATAACAAAGCTTGTTTTAGAAAGCATTGTTTTTGAAAAGTAAAAAAATTAGACTCAAATTGTGATAAAGTAACACGCGAGAGCGCCAAGCTAATCGTCGCTATCTGGTGTTTACGAGGGTGTTACTTATCGCGCTCCACCGTCCAATCTTCAATGTGACAATTTTCCGCGAAAACACCAGTGCAAGTGCATGCTCACGTGTTTTTTATGCTCGAGTAGAAAATTCCTCGACCAAAATGTATTCATTTATTATTTAAAAATTAATAATGATAGTGTCCGGTGAAAACCAAAGAACAAGAGAAGAGTCCGTGACCATAAAAACTTGATATTGTCCTTACACTGTAGTAGTCATTGACAAATGGTTAAATTGTAGTACCCAACTAAATATTGAGATTATGGTAATATTAAAATATTACTTTATATTCTTATATACTAATTATTGTTTGGCGTTTCTGCTCTGGTTTGCACTATTGTACAGTTTATTGAATTAAATAATTCATATACAATTTAGCATAATGACATCAAAAATTACGATTTAATAGGTAGGTATATCTATAAAATTATAAAATATTGATATGAAAAAAGGAATTAGAGTTTGACAAATTTGATTTCTAATAAGATTAGTGTCTTAAAAATAAAAGGAAGTATGAATGTGCATGATAATTGGACAATTTTATAAAGGATGTATCATGAATTTTAAAATATTAAAATTCGTTACTTAAGTTTTGTTAATGTGTAATTAATATTTTACATTTGCATTTATTTTGGGATGATGCATGCTTTCAACGTGCATCATAACATTGTAGGAGTAATGCAATGGTCAGGTAAGTGACACCCGATAGCGCACATTATGTTGGCGCTATCGTATGTTACATTCCAAAATCCGATCGAGCAGCCGAATGGCGATACTGGATGTTACTTACCTATATGCCTCCCGGTCGGCGGTGGCAAGATTTGCGCCGTCTAACACAAGTACCAAGAACTTGAAATCTAAACAGTTTTCACTCGTCTGGATGTTCATTTATTACCAAATTGTTACCAACTTTTATAACTGATATATCAACGTTGCTTAGCCATATTCTTATTTATGCAAATCGTTAAAGCATTTCTATTTTATGACCACTGCCACTGTTTCGTCGCAATTTTGCATAAATTTATGCTACGAGCTCCTGTTATAATAAATTTATACCATACCCATCGTTGTACCCTCATTCTGCTTCGAAAGTCGTATGTCATTAAAAAATACACCATTTCGCCTTTAACAAAAGCAGTTTTCATTTGAAATAATGAAATAATGTCACTGGACAGTGTCACACAAGACTCTCATAGATACAAGAAAAGGTTCTTTGTAGTGTTTACTTAGTATTATTTACAACTTTAAATTGTGGACGACCAAATTTTGTAGGTGAAAATTTCCAGCAACTTTCTTTTAGCGCAACTTTATTTCGGAATCAATCCATAAATAAAACTTTGCACGCGCGTTCCATTTTGAAATTTACACTATACGTTTATTGACATCATCGACCATTTTAACTAACAATGACTCTATAATTCGCTAAAACAACCTTCGATGTTTTTTTGCTATAGAAAAAAGAACTTCGTCTCGTCTGGCATAGAAATTTGTTTTCACATCATCTGTATGTATATTTTCAATTAAAAGACACAAAGCAAATGGCGCCCTAAAGCCACTGCCACACTTGAAATCCAGATTCTCTTGTCTGGTTTAATTCTTTATACATATTTGCACTTTCTCATTTACTTGCTTCTGGATGCGACGTATCCAAGAAAATTTATGCGAATGTACACAATATAAGATTTAAATAATAAATAACATTCGAGTTATCAATAGAACTGGTCGTGTTGCTTTCGAGAAATAAACATTCAGCAGCGCATTTACATGCTCTTTAGAGATTTATTACAAATTTTTATTTGGCATATTCATGTTGCGCTATTATGCCGCATTATTTTATATCACGACTCCGCTGTATTATGAATATTTAAACCGTCAGAATGAAGCCAGCGAAATAAAAGATGCCTGTAAATCATTTTAGCTAGCATATCATGAGGATGTCACGTTCTTCACTAAACTGCTGCAGATACTGTAGTATCTTCATGACTTAGTGTTATGGTACCTCCGAGGGTACCTTTAAATGCAATTCATTATTTATTATGGTCATTTGCAAAATACCCAAATGCGATGATGCGTTATTCTATCATTCGAATGAAAGTAGAAACGAGACTAGACAAAAAAAACCGGCCTACCCGATCGCCATTTGTAGATACATCTCCACTACTTAGAATAATACGATCTTGTTACATATTTCACTATTGGTACATTTTGTGTTCATATACAGGGTGAGTCACTAAGGCGAAATCGGCCTATAACAAGAGTACAGTTCAAAATGGGAGAAACTTTTTCAAATGAAAGTTTTTTAAAAATAAGTGCTTAATGAGATAAAAATATTTTCAAATATGGCGGACTTCCGGTTATACCGGAAATGGACACTAACTGTGTTATTTTAAATGGAACACCCTGTATTCGTTTGCATTTTTGGATTTCTCATGAAAAATAAATGTCAGTTTGTTAATCAAACATTGGGTCTCAGTCGAACCGCTATGGAGTATCTTAATTTTTTTTGAAAATTTTGACGTTTGCAGTAGTTGGCGCCATTTTGAATATCTTCGAAACGAAAGCACTTAGAGGAATGCGGTTTCGACAGTTCGTCTCTGGAAGTAACGGCCTATCACACACAAGTATAACATGGAATCATAACTTTTTAATTAAATGAAATTTATCCATGCCAATATTTACTAATTCAAACAGGAATAACTCTTTTTTTTAAATGGAATGCTACATTGATTCTCACCTCATAAGAAGCAAAATTAAATTTCCTTTCTGATGATGTATGGTTGTTGGCATCTGTCACCAGCAGTTTTTAAGAAATTTGCGTTTTTCTGGAAATTTTGAATAATATCATGTTTATGCATTAACAATGGTTGACGTTTGGTGATATTGTTTTGTTTTGTCTTACAAAATGTTCGTTCCAAATCTTCTATACTATTTCCAAAACTTCAAAGATCATTAGATAATAACAGCAACAAAAATAAATTAATGTAATTAGATTAAATGTTCGACATAACCGCCATCCTCACGATAACAAACACGCAATCGTTTCAACAAAGAATTGTTCACATTTATCAACATATCTTCATTGATACTTTGAAATGCATCGAGAACGCGTTCCATCATATTTTCTCGAGTAGTTGGAGGTTCCCTGTAAACTAACTGCTTTACGTACCCCCACAAGAAAAAGTCAAGTTTTGTTAGGTCTGGAGATCGCGCTGGCCAAGGTGTCGGACCTCCTCTTCCTATCCATGTGTTTGGAAATGCTGCAGTCAAGTGCTCCCTTACATCCCTCCCGTAATGTGCAGGCGATCCATCTTGTTGATACCACATCTGTTGTATTGCAGCAAGTGGTAAATTGTCTAACATTTCTGGCAAATCGTTTTGTAAAAATTGTAGGTAGCTATTACCGTTCAAATTTCCATGGAAAAAATGTGGTCCAATTACGAGTCGTCCAATTATGCCACCCCATACATTCAAAGACCACCTATGTTGATGATCCAATGGCCTTATCCAATGGGGATTGTCAGTACTGTAATAATGGCAGTTGTATCTTGAAACAAAACCGTTCTTATGAAACGAAGCTTCGTCCGTAAAGAGAACATGATCGAAAAAGTCATTTCGCTCCTGAAGTTTACGTAAAGCCCACTCACAAAACTGCAACCGATTGTTGAAGTCATTTTGATTTACTTCCTGAACCAACTGAACGTGGTACGGGTGAAATTTATTTTTGCGCAGTATTCGAGATACAGAAGTTTGGCTTATTTCTAACTCGCGACTAATTTCTCTGGTACTTAAATGAGGATCTCGGACAACAGTAGCAGCTACTAAAACTTGATTTTCCTCATGTGTCACTGATTTTACTACACGTTCTTTCTTCTCGTATCCCACACAACCAGTTCGTTCAAACCTCTCTCTTAATTTTGCGAATGCCGTTACATTTGGATGTATATGCTCGGGAAAACGTTACGCATACATTCTTGAGGCAAGTAACGAATTTCCTTCTGCTTCACCCAAGGAATACACCATAGCAATTAATTCTTCTTGAGTGTACATTTTCAGTTTTCTTAATTGTGATATTTATTAAAATTGAAATCAATACTCTCACTAATTGAACTCAAATTGCACTCTTACTTAACAATAATTTAATAGAAATGACATTTCGTTGGCAAAACAAAACAAAATCGCTGAACGCCAACTATTGTTAACGAAGTAACACGATATTATTTAAAATTTCCAGAAAAACCCAAATTTCTTAAAAACTGCTGGTGACAGATACCATACATACCATACATCGTCAGAAAGGAAATTTAATGTTGCGTCTTATGAGGTGAGAACCAATGTAGCATTCCATTTAAAAAAAAAGAGTTATTCCTGTTTGAATTAGTAAATATTGGCATGGATAAATATAATTTAATTAAAAAGTTATGATTCCATGTTATACTTGTGTCTAATAGGCTGTTACTTCCAGAGACGAACTGTCGAAACCGCATTCCTCTAAGTGCTCCATTTCCGGTATAACCGGAAGTCCGCCATATTTGAAAATATTTTTATCTCATTAAGCACTTATTTTTGAAAAACTTTTATTTGAAAAAGTTTCTTCCATTTTGAACTGTACTCTTGTTATCGGCCGATTTCGCCTTAATGACTCACCCTGTATATGTAAAGTAATTCTTGGAGTATCCAATCTAGCAACAATGACTGTCATACTCAGGCAAGACACTTCCTCAATTCCTAACACACTGGGATGTTGTTACTTATTAGTAAGAACAAGAGATAGCATCAAACAGGGAGCCATTTGAACAAATTTGAATGCATGTTGCATGGCTGCGTTCCTTGTTTACCCCCTGAAGTGAAAGGTTGTAAACGTTTTTTACACAATTAGTATAAAATTTCGAAATTCCTAGCGACACGCAATAAACATAAACTATAGAGGTAATTCAAAGATTAATGGAAAGGTTGGAATTTACAATTTATCAACTTGGAAATAAATTTGTAAAGGAGTTGTAAAAGTATGTAATAAACTGTTTTCTTAATTTGTTATTCTTTAATGTAATAGTGAAATAATAGTCTCATAAATAAGTTATTGTTACCAATTGCAATATGCATGAGTTAAAAAGTTATACACGGCAATCAGGCGCCGGCTTATATAATACATATACTGGGTATCTGTATCGTAAAAGACTGATAAACAATATCAACAAACATAAAACGATTCCAGGACCGAAGCTTTTCCCAGATGGAGAGATAAAAATTAGGAACCACTTCATAAAAAATTAATCATCTGTTTAGTCGTGCTTCAAGGACTTCTAATTAAAATTTTATCTTTAAGGGGATTTTCTCAGTAATCTTCCCGTTTGAAAGCATTTTCTCTGCCGCGATCATCATTCATTTCAAGAGAACGGAGCCTTTATTCCAATTATAATTATTTATTTCCTTCAGTAATGCAGTTCCTTATCGAATATGATCATAATGTGGCTAATAGACACATAGATTGTTCAATATTACAGAATTCGTCGCGGATGCGCAGAAACCAATTTTCGTCCTCACCGTTGCCGGGTAACGTCAATGGCGTTGGAATACGTTCACGCCTTCACGAAAATATCTTGACGACCTTTACTTCATCGCAGTGGGTATAAAAATTCAAAGTATTATTCAAACTACCGCTAATTTAATCGTCTTTGTGCGACCCTAACTTTGTGAACTTTGCAATAAATTTGACTTAAAAATTTAAGACGCGATTATCCACTTACTTACGGCGGTTTTGCAGCAACGGTATGCTTCATAAGTTTGCCATGATTCTGCACACCTAGTCTCATTGTTTAAGTCCGAATTCATAAATTAGTCTTATAAATGACACTCCAGACAGCTTTTAGCAAGATTATTTTCACTTAGTAAAGTTTATCGTTCGTTTTGAGCATTTCGTTTGTTGTGTACGTTGACAACAAAATTCGGCATGATAAATATGAAATAAAACCGAAAGAAAATAATCAGGATGTTCGTGAAATCGGTTTATTATATGTTTGGTTCGCGGAAAAACCATAAGTCAAAATAATTCGTTTAACCTGAAATTATACGTTTGTCATAGAACAAATGTTCCAGGGTAGGTTCCATGTAAGTATGCCTTCTATAGGAACGACGTGAAAATTTGACTGTTACCACACACGGAGAAATACGAGATAGAAAGAGTTGTACCAGATCTCGTGAAGCTATGGAAATGGGAAATCCGATGTCTACCTAAACCTAACCTGCACCCTAGAGTCCTAGACAAACACCTCAAACAGATGATTACTCTGCAACGAATGGCCAGTCAGCGTGGCGTTGTTCTACTCTATTCTTTCCTCTACCGGCTCCACTAGGAATGGACAGGTATACGAGTTCTGTAAGGTAAACCCATAATCAAACTATAAACGGCCACGGTGCTCACAGGTGACTGTGATAGACGGTATTCGCCGCGCAGTGAACGGAACGATTTAGAGGTCACGTTGCCCTCATTTGCCAGTAAATCGCCTATATTGCATTATGCTTTTCATAATTATACATCGATATATATACATTACGTGCTGCTAATATCTGACCGTGCATTCATTAGAGATCATTTATGCGCCTACAGGGTGTTTGTTGATTGTTGTCTTGTAATGCCTTTATTGCACGGCGGAGTTTTGAGATCTCCATTGAGCCTCTGAGTATAATTGCTCTCTTTTCATTGTTTTATTGAAAATTCCTCATATATTTTGGACAGTTTACTATAAGTTGCATCCTTTGTTTTCTGGGCACAATATGACGAGTACCCTGTATGAACAAAGGCACATTTTCACGTTCACTTTCAATTTCCATCTTGTATTTGAATATTTTGCCACAAGGACAGACCCCTCCAATCTACATATCGTTGCCCACTTTGATGTTTTTGCGAGACACTTATCTCTCATAATGGCAGAGTGCATTCTCAAAGGACAATGCTGTAAATTGTGCACGAGTCCAGTCTGCGAAACCAATTGCAAATGCAAATAGAAGCCATTGTAGGAATTCTCGGAAAGAAAACTATTACAGCGAGGCAGACGCGTGTTAAAATAATGGATGTAATGTATGCATTTGCATGGAGTAAATGTCATGGCGAGTGGGAGTACGCATGAGTACCCAAAGATATCATCATTAGCTGGAAAATGATAGTGACGAATAAAAGTAATAGGCGCAAAAATATAGGTACTCCAATGAGTAATAAGTTAGTAAATATTCATCAAGATACATCCCAAAAATCTAAAGATATTTTAAAATTTATTAATGTAATAATAACACTTATTCTTCTTAATCTTCAACTCCTGAAGATGCTGACGTTGTCAGCGAAACCGTGTCGAGTTTAATTAATGTGTCACTGTCTTTTGGCGTGTGGGGTTAACTTATTAAGAATTCATAGTACATTTTTATTGTGAAAACGACTTTTTATATTTTCTTTCTGTAGATAATGCCTCCTAAAAATCCAATAAACAGTTTGTTTTATATGGCCACTTTTTCTATCTGAACACAAAATTATAAATAAATTATAATGTAAAAAAATAAAGTAGAATAAAGTCCTAAAAACCAACAATTTTCAAAAAATTATAGTAATCTGGTAATTTTCTGCGGGCTAGATTAATTCTAGGTACCTAAGTGTGGTAGAGAAAAGAAGAGAAAGTATAAGGAAATGAAAATACGAAACATACAACATTACGATAAGAACATAGAACCACCAAGTCTCGAAGAAGTGAAAAGTGCTATAAAACAATTAAAGAACAATAGAAGTCCAGGAAAAGATGAGATAGAAGTAGAACTGATAAAATATGGGGGCCACGGGCTGCACAACAGAATACACAAGCTGCTCCAGGACATATGGGAAAAACAGCAAATGCCGAGGGAGTGGAGACAAGCAATAATATGCCCATTACATAAAAAGGGAAATAAACAGGAGTGTGAGAACTATAGAGGAGTAGCCCTATTAAGCAATGTATACAAAATATTTGCAAAAATATTAACACAAAGGCTGAAGGATAGTACGGGAGGGATGTTGGGGGAATACCAGGGAGGATTTAGGGAGAACAGATCTACTATAGACCAAATCTTTACATTGAGGCAGATACAGAGTGAATGTGAGGAGCAGAATGTGCAACTACACGTGGCTTTCATAGATTTCAAACAAGCCTATGATAGTGTAAACAGACGACAGTTGGATGGAGTAATGCGACAACTGGGAGTCCCTTGGAAAATAATTGCCTTGGTGAAAATGACTTTGGAGAGCACAGAATACCAAGTTCGAATAAATGGCACGATGCCAGAAGGTTTTATGGTCGGCAATGGTCTGAAGCAGGGAGACCCACTGTCGGCGGTGCTCTTTAATCTGTTACTAGAGCAAATTATTAGAAACAGCAATATAAACAGAGATGGTACAGTGCTTAAGAACTCACACCAGTGTATTGCATATGCTGATGATGTAACCTTGATAGCAAGAACAACGGAAGAATTGAAAGAGCTCGTAAGGCGGCTAGGAGAAGAAGCAAGAACTTATGGATTAAGAATAAACGAGCTAAAGACAAAGTACATGACGACAAAGAAAGCAAAAGAAGAGGAAGAACATCTGAGCGTGAAAAGTGGAAAAGATAGAAAGAGCATATTTGAAAGAGTGGAGAGTTTTAATTTTTTGGGGACAGAAATTACAAGAAACAACGACCAACTAAGGGAAATTGAAAAAAGAATATTGATAGGTAGCAGAAGTGCTGGGGCTCTGAGGACAGTGCTGAGGAACAAGAATGTGTCAAGAAAAGCGAAGATACGGATATACAAGACCATTATCAGACCGACAGTAACTTATGGAAGTGAAGCATGGGTTTTAAGAAAGGAAGACCAGCAGAAATTAGAGATCTGGGAAAGGAAAATATTAAGAACAATTTTTGGAGGGATAAAGGATGGGGATGAGTATAGGAGAGGAAACAACGCCGAGTTAAGAGAAATGTTCATGGAAGCGGACATAGTACAGTATGTGCGGGCGCAGAGAATGAGATCGAGACAGATGCTTGAGATGAAGAGAGAGACAAGAAAGAAGAGAGGAAGGCCTAAGAGAAGATGGAGAGAATGTGTGGAGGAGGATGTCAGGAGACTAGGCATTAAGGACTGGAAAAGCAAGGCACAAGACAGAGCGGAGTGGAGAAAAATAGTAGGACAAGCCATGGGCCTATAAGGCCTGAAGAGCTCATATCTATCTATCTACCTAAGTGTGGACGGACAGTAGTCCTTGAACGAACGTTACCATATAGAAAAGTAAAATAAGTACATAACAAAATTATTGAATTTTTCTAACAAGTACCTAAATAATATTGAAAAAAGTACACAAAACATACTATATACAAAAATTATCCACGCCCATTACTTTGCTAAGTAGAAGAAGGCAGAAGTTATGAGACCTCTCAATTTATTACTAAAATATTCTTTACAAATTTTTAGACTGAGAATAATTATTTAAACGTAGGCATGTCAGACACTAAACGTAAGGAAGAAATAAACGTTCATTTATCAATATTTAAGTGTAACATATTTACTTTGTAGTATTTGCGCATGTTATCAAGATCACTTTGAAGCTGTTGGTACTCATTAATATTATTTACAGCCTTAGTAACATTTGGATTACCAACATACAACCATCAGAATAAATTAAGACAACATTAATCAATACTGTTTGGAATTAATGAAAAGTAGGTATATGATGAAGTCGAAATGATGACATTTAATTTATAATTGTCAATTTTTCTAAACTGTCAAATTAAACAGTTCCAATGAAAATGCAACTTAAGCAGCTTGCAAATTGCGGCGTCCTGTATAATTACAAAAGGGTGCGACACAATGGATGGGTACGAGGGTGGGTATGTTTGAAGATTTGAAGAGACCATTCTTTTTCAAAAACTGACTACCTGAGTGTTGCACATTTTTGCTGCCATAATTCCCTATTTTAAGGTCATTTTTACCAATCCCCAAGTACATTAATTTCATAAATATAGTTTATTATAAATACTTATTAATATACGAGTATGTATGTCGGAAATACCTGATCTATACTGACTTTTCAGTTAGCTAATTCCAATTAGGCATACTGCGTTTACTCGCTTGCCCTTTTAATATATCGGCATTTACTGCATGGAATAATTACAAATAAAATAGCAATTATAGCGTATTGCATGAACTATCGGTTAACGATACATTGTCAATTCATCAAATGCAGGTTAGACTGACAAGCTGCTATTAAAATAGCCGAGACTTCAACATGAAATCCAGCAATGTTACGAATATAATTTTATGTTCGATAAATTATAGGAAATTTAGTAGCTGAGAATATGTCGGATGTTATTTTTTGCATCGTGAATCTAATTATCAGATTGATGTTATCCAGAGCAAAAATTAACGGGAAAGTTCTGATTTTATGATATGATTAAAACTGCACGTTAATCTTATCGTTCTGTAGTAACCTGCATGTTCTCTTGTTCATTTATGTGTAATGTCTAACAGCCTACAATCAGCGATACATCAAAGTGGAAGTGTGGGTATTAATAATTTTAATCAAAACTGGAGATAAGACGGATAAAACTGCGTTAAAAAGATTATTAATATTCCAGTGCTACCTATAAAATAACATAAAATTTTGACATAATCTAGTGCTGTGAAGCATTTTTTGACATAATAATAATAATAATAACCGACTTCATTAAGGACCATTGAGGACTTTATTAATGTAAGTATAAAATAGAAAAAAATGAAGTATGGTAAAAAATACGATGTTATTTCAAATAATGCAGCTTCCTTTACAGAAATATTAATGATCATCATTAGGTACCTGAAGTTCTGCGAAATAACAGAAAATTCTAAATCTATTCCACAGAGAGCAGAGAAAGCAAATAATTCAAACTAAACCACGTCTAATTATATTGACTGTGAAGTTTATGATTTATGTTTCGCGGATCATTAGTTTGCCGTACATAATATTCAATTAATTAATTCTCCTGGTTGTCATATTGCAGGTTTTCTTGCACTCCATATTTATGTTAGCATGGCAAAATGTACAGGGTGTCCTATTTTCGTTGTGATTTGGGGGTTTCTCATAGAAGCAACAGAAATAGAGTCTTGGGGTTTCAAACCGTCCGAGAAGGATGCAGCAGCTATCGCTGCGGTATTGGAAAAGAAAATGCCTGGAAGCTGGTGGACAAGGCAGACATCCAAGACATGTGCAATGGAAAGAACAGCAACAACAAAACAGCAGTGGAAAATGATCAGAAAAATTTTAACAAACTTTGTTAGGTACATGCAAAGATACCAAAAGACAAAAATCGCAGAAAGTTGAAGGTGTTGAGAGTTTCAACGTTGCCTTAAGGACTTCATAAAAACTTTCGGATTAAAATATATTTTTCCATGGCAAACGTTTTTTTGTTGCTCTAGTCATTATTTATTTGAGTAGACTTGCACCGATTTCACTTTTCAATCAGCCTAGAAGAATGCGGGTCTCATCAGCCGATAGGGGATGAGACGATTGCCTTCGTTTTATCGAGCGTAAAGAGAAAAACGTTATTATAACAACACGAAACAAAAGTAGCAAAGTTGTAGGCTGCACCCCAACAAGCCTGAAATTAATTATTGAATGTTCCATCTCGTGATGAAGCGATTCAATTATTATTGCGACTGACATTTTATTGTTCAAAAAACTGTAGCAATTTCACGTCGGAAAAAATTGTACCATTCAATTGTTTTGTTATTGCAAAAAAAATTGTTGGCGCGGTCCGAAAGTTTGAATTGTTTCTGGGCCATTCGCGCAGAGAAAGTACTAGTGTCCGATGACGCTGCAAAAATCTGTTTCATCCGCGCGAATTAATTCAAAATCGAACAATTCCCATGAAGTCTCGATTATTCTGTGTGTATAACGAACAGGTACAATGACACCTCGCCGACAAGAGCTCTCGATTTTTGCGTCTGGCAAAAAATAGGTTAGATGAAACAGGGAAACAAAGATATAAGGCGATCAAGTGGGAAATTATTCGGGAATGTAGAAAAGCGAAAGAGCAATGGATCGATAATAAATGCAAAGAAGTGGAAGATAAATTCGAAGTAGGAAAGACTGATGAAGCATATAAAATAATTAGGAGAAATTTTAGAGAAATTGGATCTAGTACCAAAAACATTAGAAATGAGGCAGGAGATATCCTAATCGGAAGTGCGGAGAAGGCAGATAGGTGGAAAGAATATTTAGGAAACTTATATGCGGGACAGGAAGTGCAAGATATATTAGAAAGCGAAAGCAGTGTAGAGGGGGATAACCTAGGGAGTCCTATAATGAGAGAAGAGTTTGAGATAGCACTAAAAAGTTTAAGGAATAATAAAGCACCAGGTATAGATGGCTTGCAGGCAGAAATCTTAAAGTGCGCCGGTCAAGAGGTAATAGATCGTTTATTTAAACTAGTTAGTCGCATATACCTGACAGGCGAGATTCCAGAAGATTACAAACGGAACATCATAGTAGCTTTGCCAAAAAGAAAAGGCGCGGATAGATGCGAAAATTTTAGAACTATCAGTTTAACTTCCCATGCATCAAAAATTTTAACTAGAATTGTGCAAAGAAGGATGGAGAAAAAGGCGGAAGAAATATTAGGAGAAGATCAGTTCGGATTTAGACGAAATAGAGGAACGCGCGAGGCCATTCTAGCTTTACGAGTAATTATAGAAAAAACGATAGAAAAGAGAAAGAGCGTCTATATAGGATTTGTAGATTTAGAAAAAGCCTTCGACAACGTAAAATGGGGGAAGATGTTCGAAGTGCTGAGAAAGGTAGGGATGAAATACAGGGACAGAAGAATAATACATAATCTCTACAAAGAGCAAAAGGCAGTTATAGAATGTGAGCAGGAACAAAGGGAAGTAGATATCCGGAAGGGAGTGAGACAGGGATGTGCATTGTCACCTCTAGTTTTCAACTTATATATCGAAGAGGCGATTAATATTGTTAAGGAAAGAACAGCCTCAGGGATCAATGTACAGGGCCAAACTATTAACATGCTCAGATTTGCGGATGATATAGCAGTGTTAGCATCTAGCAAAGAAGAATTAGGAGCGGCTTTGAATGAAATGGAAGCAGTTTTGACACAGGGCTTCGGCATGAAAATCAATAAAAAGAAAACTAAAATTTTGGTATGTAGGGGATGCGAAAATAGAACTAAAATGGAAATACAAATTGGAAATGAGAAGATAGAGGAGGTCGCGGATTTCTGCTACTTAGGAAGTAAAATAACTCAAGACGGTAGGAGCACTAAAGATATAAAACAAAGAATGGCGCAGGGCCGAGTTGCGTTTAACAAAAAGAAACAACTGTTATGCTCGAGAACGGTTAATATAGAGACTAGGAAGAGACTCTTAACGTCGTATGTATGGAGTACGGCATTATACGGGTGCGAAACTTGGACAATAGGAGAAGCGGATAGAAAAAGAGTAGAAGCGTTTGAAATGTGGTGCTACAGACGCATGATGAAGATACCGTGGATAGATAAGGTTAGCAATAGGGAAGTATTAGAAAGAGTTGGGGAAAAGCGAAAGGTATGGAAAACAATAAAGAGTAGGAGAGATAGGATGGTAGGACACCTTCTAAGACACGAAGGAATAGTTCGTGACATACTAGAGTCAGAGATAGGAATAAAAAGAGGTAGGGGTAGGCCTAGATTAGACTACTGCTCTCAAATAGTTAGGGATGTAGGATGTTCTACTTTTAGGGAAATGCGTAGGTTAGCTCAGGATAGAAAAGAATGGAGGTACGCGTCCAACCAGTCTTCGGACTGAGAACCTTATGATGATGATGAAAAAAAGCAAATAAGCGTCTAGCCTGTGCATAACAATTTTCGGTTAACATAAGGATGTTTTTATGTAATCGTGTGCAGTGGACAATACAAGTCTCCTGTGCATTACAGATTTCAATTACAAAATTTCATTTTATGCATTTTCTACGATAGAGAAATAATTAGCCATTAAATACTGGCATAAAATTATTCAGCATATCACGTACTGTATACAAAACGCCCGTTCATTCTCTGCTGCAAATAAGATTTTTTTTCTAAATCCGATCACGAAACCGTTTAACCTAAATTGTAACTTCACAATTCCTGAGAGGCATTGGTATACGCACTTGCAACTTGCATAAATTTCTTGCGGAATCGTGAGATATACACTTCATTTTAGTGTAAAATATCGCGAAATATCATTGATATATTCCTCGCCTACTATTATACACTATACAGGGTATCCCACGACGACCTTACACGATCTGTATATGGAAAAGGGGGTTTAGTAGAGTTACACAAATTTGCACAAATAGGTAATCGAGGATGCTCAATTCGACTAAAATATTTTTGACTTTCTGCGACTTCCGGTTATACCGGAAATAGACACCAACTTCCTTATCTTAAATGGAATGCCCACATTTTTATTACGGATTTAGACTTTTGGTCGAATTTTAAGGTCACCTTAGGCAACACATCATATGTGTAAAGTGCACCCTCTTCGAGATATTAGACGTTAAAAATCGTCATTTTTCAAATTTCATCAATTATAGCTTGGAAACGGTACGAGATAAAGAAAAATGACTTACATGTCCCTATCCTCGTTTTTAATTCTCTATCTATTGAGTGTGGAAAATACTGTCTCCTGATTAGTCAAAAAATGATAAAAAGTTGCCAATCGGGAAGCAGTATTTTCCAGACCCATTAGATAGAGAATTAAGAACTAGGATAGGGACATGTAAGTCATTTTTCTTTATCTCGTACCGTTTCCAAGTTATAATTGATGAAATTTGAAAAATGACGATTTTTAACGTCTAATATCTCCAAGAGGGTGCACTTTACGCATATGACGTTTTGCATAAAGTGACCTTAAAATTCGACTAAAAATCTAAATCCGTAATAAAAATGTGGGCATTCCATTTAAAATAAGGAAGTTGGTGTCTATTTCTGGTATAACCGGAAGTCGCAGAAAGTCAAAAATATTTTAGTCGAATTGAGCATCCTCGATTACCTGTTTCTGCAAATTTGTGTAATTCTACTATACAGAGATCACAACTATGGAGTTTATTTAATAGTCCGTAGGGAAACATATAAACATTCCTAAATTCCTATACCTAGTAGTATATAAATGCGCTCGTAGTGAAAACACGCTGTCGGTTCCGCTCCTGTAAAAGATTCAAAGTTCGGTGGTTTTTCCAAAAGTACTGTTGAATACGTGTGTTTCCGTGCGTTGATCTAATTACTTAGTTTGTCGAGGTGGTACCATTTTTTCAGTAACATTTTCAGAAGTTGAGTTATTTTGGATTTACATCAGAATGGTTTTCACGAATTCCCAAATTCAAGACATAAAGAGTATCATCGATGAGACTATAAAAACCTTTGTAGGAAGTAAAAACTTTTTGAATGGTATAGCGGCTGCGGTTACAAAAAATTTAGAAGGAAACCTACAAGACACGTTCTTTCAAATCAATAAAAACCTAATAACACTAGAAACGAAAACAGCTGATATTGATATTCAACAAAAGAATCTAATGAAAGAAAATTTAAATTTACGAGATGCAACAATACTCTCGCCGCAATAACTTGAGAGTGTTCGGGGTTCCACCAAATGATAACGAGCAAACTGATCAATTGGTGGCTGATTTATTTAAGTCCAAATTAAAGCTTGATTTTAAAATGGAAGTTATCGAACGAGCACATCGAGTTGGAGCACAAAGCAAGGACAATCCGAGGGCCATACTTGTTAAATTCGCAAATTACCGCGATCGTGCCAAGGTATTTCAGAATCGCAGAGAACTAAAGGGATCTCGTGTTTTTATCACTGAAGATCTAACCAAATTACGGCTCAATGGAAATTATGTAAGATTTTTCCAGTATTTAAAAGTGGTGACAAAGGGGAAATCGAAAATTATCGTCCTATAACATTGATTTCAACATTTTCCAAGGTTTTTGAGATCATTCTGCACAAAAAAATATTCGCTTTTATCAGTCCGAAAATTTCAGAGTGCCAACATGGATTTATGCCAAAAAAATCTACAGTTACCAATCTAGTTAATTTCACACAGGAAGTAATTGAATCATTTGGAGTGGGAATGCGGGTTGATACTATTTATACAGACTTCGCGAAGGCGTTCGATCGGGTGACACATGAAGGGTTATTGATGAAGCTAAAATACTTTGGATTTGATCTAGACCTATTATCATTTTTTGAATCATACTTAATTGGACGAAAGCATTTCGTAACCTACGGTAAGGAAAAGTCTCAATGTTTTAATGTCATTTCGGGAATACCGCAAGGGTCGAATCTTGGCCCGCTCCTGTTTTTAATGTTTGTCAACGACTTACCCGATGGACTTTGCAGCGCAGGTGTGAAGTGTTTGATGTTTGCCGATGACCTGAAATTGTTTAAATCTGTCGATGAATTAAATGATTGTGTGGAACTGCACCATGTTTTAAATGAATTATTCCAATGGTGTTTGAAAAACAATTTATCTCTCAATATAAAAAAATGTTCAATTTTGACATATTATGCACGTAAAACGAATCCCCTTATTTATAATTATACAATTAATTCACAATATTTAGAAAGAGGAGTGCAACAGAAGGATTTGGGCGTTATCTTTGATTCTAAGCTAGAATTTAATGTACATATAGACAATGCAGTAAAAAAAGCGTATAAAATGTATGGATTTATAGTTCGTAATTCCGGATCCTTCTGTGGTAAACCGTCGCTGGTGGCACTGTACTCTTCTTATGTATTGCCGGTGTTGGAATATGCCTCTGTTTTATGGAATCCTTTGTACAAAAAATACATTATCTTGATTGAAAGAGTACAAAATAGATTTGTTAAATTACTGCATTTTAGATTAACTGGTGTTTATCCATTGTTCGAGAGTTATGATAATTTAGCAAAACTATATGGGTTCTCCACTTTGGAAAAGAGAAGGCAGCTCTCGGACATACTATTCCTATATAAAATCTCAAATGGCTTACTGAGGGACGGGTTCTTGTTGGGCAGTCTGCCGTTCTATGTTCCCTCGACCGTGAAAACGAGATCTAAACATTATTTTTACCCCAAACAAGCTAGCTCAAATTACTTCCAGAATTCTCCACTACATAGAATGTGCTCAACCATAAACAAGATTTCTGAGCACATTGATTTGTTCTTCATGAGCATAAAAACAGTGTCACAACAGCGACTACAGCTACAATCAGCTTCTTGCGTGCCTCAGTCCGGCTAGACTTACATACTAGACTTTACCGACTCGACGGACTTTGAATTGTTACCCCTCCCCCCCGGACTAAGTGTGTAATAGTATATAAGGTCAAATTTCTTTTTTTTTTCTTTCTTTTTTCTTGTTACTCAAATGTAATGATAATTTGTGGGTGATTTAACTGAGCGTTAATGTTATTGTTGAGGTGTCTAGTGTAATTGGGCTATGCCTGTACTAGGCACAATAAACATCATTATTATTATTATTATTATTATTAGTCGGTGTGTTTTGACTCTGTTTACTACCTTCTACCATGTCTCCCCACTTATGCCCAGTAAAGTATCTAATAAGCCTACTGAGAAATATTCCCAAATGACCCTTTGGCCTGGTAATAATAATTGCAGGCAATTTCGCCCTGTGCTTATCCAGCTGTAAACTCTTTTACTGTTAATTGAATATTGTTTAACTTCATATTGCAGTCCAGTGCAGTTGCAACTGACGTGAAAGAGGTTATAGCTGTAATGAAATGTGTGCCAGACGTCAAGTGGAAGTGGGCTTGGAGTAAAGTTCATAATCATTATGAGAAGAACTAACTTGGTACTCCTAAAGTAATTATATTATCCTCTAATAATTTCAATAACCATTTAAATGTACACGTCATGCTGTGAATTTAATATTCTTCTTATTATGAGAAGATTTTCACCAAACATGCTTCATTATTTTTCATGATGGTCCCTTGCCAGCAGAGATAGTCACTTTGGTGTCCTTCGGACAAGGTTCCCCTCGTACCCAGTTTTTCGTCATCTCCTTGATCTATAATGTGTAGTAGGGAATCCATATTGCTTTGGATAACTGTCAAATGCAGCTTCAACGTCATATTGTTTTTAAATTTTACCTGGCCTCCTTTTGAATTAGTTTTTGCGTAGGTACAAAAGAGTTTGACCAAATATTGGTCAACAAAATGTTTCTGTTCTCCACAGACATTCAGACAAATATTCTTCCATAAATTTAACTATTGCTATTTTCCATATGATCTATAGGGGCTAAGTGAAAATAGTGTCTTTCCACTCACTCATTAATATCGTCTATCCATCATCTTTAGAGTCTTCCCCTTCCTCTCCGACAACTAAGGATGTTCTAAAACCATCATGGTTTATGTGGGGCTTTCAGTGCGCAGAGATAGGACAATTGGCAAGCGAACCCCAGTGGTAAGCTAGTGAAACAAATTTCTCTATATTGAGAATCGAGGAACAGTGGTATACATTAATATTTTTATGGTTTCCATTGAAACAATAAAAATAAAACAGGTGCTAAAATCAAGAAGTCGTAACGGAAGGCCCGAAAACATCAAATAATAAAACCAAGACAGGGATTTATGTTAATAAAGAAGCATTAGTACTCTACAATTACTCGCTTAATCAATTTACAGTATCGATATTCTTATAAAATACGAAAGCTTAAATTTTACGACCGTTTTTAAGAGCCTCATTAAATTTTCGTCGTTACGCATATACGCAACATATTCTGATATAAAGTATGATTTTTAATGATCAGCAGGCACCTGCAAACTCTAGTTATTTCACTCATATTTTCCGTGGTTTCACTTAGAAATCGCCATAAATATCGAGGGGGAAAAAGGTTACTGGTTCAAGGTTTTGATTAATTTTTCCCGATCGACGCGACTTTGCGATACTAAACTGCACAGCAATGCATTATTTATTGCAAAATAATTGCGGCATAATGTAGTTCGATATGCAATTCCCAATGCGGGTTCAACTTTTCCCTTTTTGTATACTTCTGTCGATTCTCTCGATCCACTGGCGCATAAAATTAAAATCAACAAGAATGACAACAAAAATTAATAGTAGAGCTTATCCAGTTACAAATTCGAATTCTAAATTATCTTTACCCGGGTACATATACCTATATGCATATACATATATCTATGCTCTATGGTAATGTAAAAGATGGGAAAAAAATAGAAAAAACATTTTTATTGAAATCGTGGTTGTAACTGAGCCTTTCTGATAATTTTTGCAACCTGAATAAGCTGATGGTCTTATTGTTTTAAAGATCAAACATATGGTGGCATGTCAGGTGTCATACTGCTAAGCTCCGTTCTCACCTGCTGCTTATAAATTTTAATTACCAATTAAGTACCAATAACATACCCATAATGTTAAAATAATATGTGTGTTTTACTATTAATAATTTGAGAGTATGTACTAGTATTTTCGCTTTCACTAAAACATCTGGAAAACAGCACACTATTTTTATAATTTGCAAAACTTAATGGTTTAGAAATAGACTTTCAGAAGGGATTTCAGATGAGCAACTCTATTCCCTGTGAAAACATTTTCCCTGCCTTCTCTTTCACATCGGAGGTCTTCCTATGTTCCTTTTACGTACCTAATCCTGTCCCTTTACTGAAGTAAGCGTTTTGACCATCTAAAACCATCCTATCGTATGATAACCCAGCCCATCTCTATTTTTGCCTACGACGTCGATAAATATGACGTGAGTGTCATGGTTTCCAATGAGTTTATTGAACATTTCCTTTTAGAATATCTTATACCGTGTGACAAACTTCCATGTGTACATGGGGAAATAACATGGGCAATTACATTTTTGGGGATTCCTGCTCCCCATGTGTAGTTACAGTGGTGGTAAAGGTAGCAATCGAAATATTATTTTTTCTGCGTATGAGGATATCAAAAACTCTACAACTTTCTAATTTATTAAAGCATTAAAAGCAAAAATTACATTAATAATTTTCTAACTAAAACACAGAAATTTATCAGATTATCCATGACGACTTAATTTATTCTAATCACGGACGTCTTTGATTTTTATGGATTTTCTGAACTGTCGTGTCGTCTAACCTATTAAAAAGTTTTTGGGAAAATGTTAAAGCAGTAAAATGAAATAATAAAAATTAAATTACTTTAATTTTAATGCAATTATGAAAAATTTAACAAGCGGCAACATTTGTTTATTTTGCTCTAATGAATTTTGTAATCTGGCAATTTAATACTTATTTATTTCATATCTAGGTAAGGACAAAAACTTATTAATATACAATGAAATTAAAGTAACATAAAAAAAGAAAAATAACTATAACAAATATTCAAATAAACCCCCGTTCTGTATCAGACAGTATCCCAGCCTATCATAGAAAGAATTTCTCACATTCGCAAGTCGCCGATCGTTTATTAAGTTGCATTCCGCAAAAATAGCATTCCTTAAAGAATCAATATTTGTGTGACAAGTTTTATAAATCTTATTTTTTAAATGACCCCACAAGAAAAAGTCACACGGTGCCAAATCGGGAGATCTAGCTGGCCAGTTTATAGCACCACCTCGACCAATCCAGCTCTCTGGAAATATTTCATTTAATAATTCCCTCACTTGTGCTCCAAAATGTGCTGGGCATCCGTCATGTTGAAACCAGACCTCCCGATTCGCATGTGCAACTTCTTCTAATGCAGGGCCAATATGGTTAATTAAAAGATCTAAATAAGCTTCTGAATTTAAATTTCCCTGTATTTCAAATGGTCCTATAATGCGATTATTAAAAATGCCTGCCCAAATATTGATTTTTTGAGGGTATTGCGTTGTAGTGGCTAGATTTATTCTGGGATTTTCCTGGGCCCAATGCCTAACGTTTTGTGAATTTGGCTCTTGATTTAAAGTGAAGGTACACTCATCGGTAAAACAAATTGATGAGAGGAAGCTGCCATCTCGATTAGCCCGTTCTTGCATTTCTTCACAGAAAGTTTGCCTTGATTCTTCGTCAAAAGGAAGTAACTCTTGGTGACATTGGAATTTATTTATTTATTTATTTATTTATTTATTTATTTATTGCCGCCGTAAAATGTTTTCACAATGAAAACCTTTTCTTCAACTGAATAAATATTTGCGTTCATTTTGAAACCCAAATTTTAAATTGTCGATAAATAATGTTGACAGTTCAGACGAATTAGAAATTAGAATCAAGGGAGTCTTTGATTAGAATAAATTAAATTGTCATAGGTAATCTGATGAATATCCGTGTTTTAATTTGAAAATTATTAGTGTAATTTTTGCTTTTAATGCTTTAATAAATTGATATCCTCATACGCTTGCTACCTTTACCACCACTGTAACTGCACATGGGGAGCAGGAATCCCCAAAAATGTAATTGCCCATGTTATTTCCCCATGTACACATGGAAGTTTGCCACACGGTATATAAAAATCAATTGCCGTGCGTTAGTCTCGCAAAAACTCGAGAATGGCTCGACCGATTTTGATCAAATTTTTTGTGTGTGTTTAAGAGGGTCCCTGGATGTCAAACTTTGTAAGTTTTAAAGTGTTTTAATTTGATATTCCTGGACCAAAGTTGAAACCTGTTAAGATTTCTTTGAAAAAGCTCGCTTGTTTTATTATCTAAAATAATATCTATGCAACTCATAAAATGCACTCGCGGTTGAGATCTCCTAGATAGCCGTATCTGGCAACTTATTCGTTAAACTAATTAAGGACGTACATATGTAAATTCCTATTTTAACTTCCAAGAGAGTGTTTTTGTCCATTCTTAAACCTGCTTGAAATTAATTAGTTTTTCTTATTATTTTAAGTGTATTTGTTTTAATTGTCAGGAAGTTGAGGTAATTGACTTGAATAAATGCAGTAGAGCAATCTAACCAATCTCAATTTGTGTTATTTGTAGTCTAGGGGATACATTTATTGAGATAAACATCTCAATGATTATTGGATAGGTAACCGCTTGTATAAATATCAACGTAGACCGCATGAATAATAATTAGCAAAATGTTAAATTGATCGAGATCTTATCCGAGACATTTTGTTTATATATTCATGAAAGGATTTAATGATACTTAGCGATGGCGAATTGTTAAGTGAATGCGTAGAACTGTCGAAGACATTTAAACGTTTTGCTCTATTAATTTGACGTAATACTATTTGCATGCACGAAATGTCACAACACTTGCACACTGCAATAATAACTCCAGCACAGGTCAAATTTATTTAAATGTACATGCTACAATGTTTAAAAAGATGCAAACATACTAACATCTGAAAGAAAATGGAGACGAAAGGGGATACTGGAGCTGATTCTCAGCATGTTAACTGAGTACGGGGCATGAGACTGCGTGCCAGGTAGCGGTCATAAGCAGCCTGTAAGGCTTAAATGACGTCACACGCGCCGCTCAACGGCATAAAAACGGCACCACCGGTTGTAGAACAGTGATCGCTTGCTTTCATACTCTGCAAAAACCACCCCAAACGACCTAACCGGGTCTTTAAATTTTAAAACAAAGTCTTACACATGAACTTCGAATTTGCAGTTGAAGAATATTGTTATAGAGCAATCATTTTGTTTGCAATATTTATAGAAAGATAATGTCAGCATATAAAAATCACAATAAATCATCTCTGTGTGAACGTAATAGGTCAAAAGACCAATCACGTCAATAAAAAAATGCATGAATCTCCATTTTCTTTCGCATATGGTCAGCTCGCAAAGAACTCGGATTTATTTCATAATTCACATTTTTATTAATTATAAAACTGGATTTTTATAGAATAGTGGGTGGCATAAACATTTTTACGATATGAATAAACCTTTTGGCGTTTCACAATGTTAACAATGGACATTCTTTTCTCTCCTACTTTTATTATTTTGGCATCAATGTAGGTTACGCCTCGTGCGATTTTTTTTTGTTTTAAAGTCGACCTCGTTTCGCCAGCAATTTTATAAATCTGCGGTTTCGGATAAAGAGGATTGAGAAATAATTTTATTGAATGACTTAAAGATTATAAGGAATTAATTTTCGTAATATCAAACATTTTTTATGATAAAAATTTTCGTATGTGTTTAGATTAGAGTAAATTACGTAATTTTAATTAAATCGGTGTACTTCGTTCATGAAATTGCTAGAATTTTTTCAAAACTCATTACATATATATATAATCAAAAGAAAACCCTTCCTACCGCTAAGGGTGTAAGAGTGTAAATAGCACAGATTTACATGTCAAATTAACAATATTATTCTAAGTAAAAATTCAAAAACAAACAAAATTCCTCGTCTAGTCTCCTTGGTGTTCGAAACGGGCCCATCGTTTTTTGTCCTGCGCCATCATTTTTGCACTATGCCAGGTGTGTCCCATTTGTTGTAAAACTTTCCCAATGTTGTTATTCCAAGTTTCCCGTGGCCTTCCTCTTGTTCTTCTCGGTCCAGTTTTTGCCTCCCATATTTCTTTCACTTGTCTATCATTGTTCATTCTCAATAGATGACCTAACCACTGTAGTTGTTTCTGTTCTACCTTCCCTGCTACTGCTTTCACTCCCAGTTCTTGCCTTATTTCATCATTTCTTATTCTATCTCTCCTAGTGACTCCCTTTACTCTCCTAAGGTACTTCATTTCGATGGCTTGTATTTTACTTTTCAATTTTCTTGACAGCACCCATGACTCGCTTCCAAATGTTAGAGTTGGCTGGTAGATCGTTTTGTAGACAGTCATCTTTGTTTTTGTTGATATTTCCATTTTGTTTATAAATTTCGTGTTCATCGAGTGGTAGAGCTTTGCTGTGTTCTATACTCTTCGATTTATTTCTAATTCGTGTCCTCCTCTCCCATCAATGATAACTCCCAAGTATTTAAATTCTTCAACTTGTTCTAGTTTCTCCATATCTATTTGGGTATTCATCTTAACGTTGTTCTTAGAAGTTACCATCACTTTTGTTTTTGCCAAATTTATTTTCATATTATATTTCTGTAGTGTTACTTTCCAAGTCTCGAGGTTTTCGGTTGCTGCGAATATTACGACATCATCCGCGAATGCGCATTCGGAAACTGTTATCCGTTTCAGGTTTTTATATCCTATGTGGAGCGTTTTCAGTTTTGGCCTACATTGTTTTATAATGTCATTCATAAGTATGACAAAGAGTAGTGGACTCAGTACGCCTCCCTGTCTTAATCCGTCTTTGGTGGTAAACTCTTCTGACTGCATATTTTTAGTTCTGACGTAATTTCTGTTATTATAGTACAGACTCTCTTCGGTTTTATCCCTCTACTTGAGAGGCTCTCCCAGATTTTCTCCCTCGGAGCGCGGTCAAAGGCCTTTTCCAAGTCGATGAATGCCATGTAAATTTCTTGGTTTTGTCTTGATGCCTTCTCTATTATTTCTTTCAGACTGAAGATGTGATCTTGAATGCTATATCCCTTTCTGAAGCCGCTTTGGGATCCTACTAGTTGCTGTTCAATTTTCTGCCTTAGTCTCTGTTCCAGAATTCGCTCGTAAACTTTGCTTCCCGCACTTAAAAGGGTTATTCCTCGGTAGTTCTGACAGTTCAATCTATCTCCTTTTTTGTATAGGGGTAATATTATACCTATTTCCCAGTCCTTAGGCACTTTCCCCTCACGCCATGCTTTTCTACAAATCTCGAGCAACAATCGCATCCCCTCGTCGCCGGCTTTCTTTATCATCTCCGGTTCAATTCCATCGTGTCCAGCAGCTTTTCCGGTTTTTAATTTCTGGACAGCATCTCGCATTTCCTCCATTGTCGGGTCATCTTCCATCTCACATCTTCCCTCTGGCAAACCGCCTATCTCCGATGTTGTGACCACTTCGCATTCCATTTTGTCAGTTGTTAGTATCATCATCATCATAAGGTTCTCAGTCCGAAGACTGGTTGGACGCGTACCTCCATTCTTTTCTATCCTGAGCTAACCTACGCATTTCCCTAAAAGTAGAACATCCTACATCTCTAACTATTTGAGAGCAGTAGTCTAATCTAGGCCTACCCCTACCTCTTTTTTTTTTTTTTTATTCCTATCTCTGACTCTAGTATGTCGCGAACTATTCCTTCGTGTCTTAGAAGGTGTCCTACCATCCTATCTCTCCTACTCTTTATTGTTTTCCATACCTTTCGCCTTTCCCCAACTCTTTCTAATACTTCCCTATTGCTAACCTTATCTATCCACGGTATCTTCATCATGCGTCTGTAACACCACAGTTCAAACGCTTCTACTCTTTTTCTATCCGCTTCTCCTATTGTCCAAGTTTCGCACCCGTATAATGCCGTACTCCATACATACGACTTTAAGAGTCTCTTCCTAGTCTCTATATTAACCGTTCTCGAACATAACAGTTGTTTCTTTTTGTTAAACGCAACTCGTCCCTGCGCCATTCTTTGTTTTATATCTTTAGTGCTCCTACCGTCTTGGGTTATTTTACTTCCTAAGTAGCAGAAATCCGCGACCTCCTCTATCTTCTCATTTCCTATTCGTATTTCAATTTTAGTTCTATTTTCACTCCATCTACATACCAAAATTTTAGTTTTCTTTTTATTGATTTTCATGCCGTAGCCCTGTGTCAAAACTGCTTCCATTTCATTCAAAGCCGCTCCTAATTCTTCTTTGCTAGATGCTAACACTGCTATATCATCCGCAAATCTGAGCATGTTAATAGTTTGGCCCTGTACATTTATCCCTGAGGCTGTTCTTTCCTTAACAATATTAATCGCATCTTCGATATATAAGTTGAAAACTAGAGGTGACAATGCACATCCCTGTCTCACTCCCTTCCGGATATCTACTTCCCTTCGTTCCTGCTCACATTCTATAACTGCCTTTTGCTCTTTGTAGAGATTATGTATTATTCTTCTGTCCCTGTATTTCATCCCTACCTTTCTCAGCACTTCGAACATCTTCCCCCATTTTACGTTGTCGAAGGCTTTTTCTAAATCTACAAATCCTATATATACGCTCTTTCTCTTTTCTATCGTTTTTTCTATAATTACTCGTAAAGCTAGAATGGCCTCGCGCGTTCCTCTATTTCGTCTAAATCCGAACTGATCTTCTCCTAATATTTCTTCCGCCTTTTTCTCCATCCTTCTTTGCACAATTCTAGTTAAAATTTTTGACGCATGGGAAGTTAAACTGATAATTCTAAAATTTTCGCATCTATCCGCGCCTTTCCTTTTTGGCAAAGCTACCATGATGTTCCGTTTGTAATCCTCTGGAATCTCGCCTGTCAGGTATATGCGACTAACCAATTTAAATAAACGATCTATTACCTCTTGACCTGCGCACTTTAAGATTTCTGCCTGCAAGCCATCTATACCTGGTGCTTTATTATTCCTTAAACTTTTTAGTGCTAGCTCAAACTCTTCTCTCATTATAGGACTCCCTAGGTTATCCCCTTCTACACTGCTTTCACTTTCTAATATATCTTGCACTTCCTGTCCCGCATATAAGTTTCCTAAATATTCTTTCCACCTATCTGCCTTCTCCCCGCTTTCGATTAGGATATCTCCTGCCTCATTCCTAATGCTTTTGGTACTAGATCCAATTTCTCTAAAATTTCTCCTAATTATTTTATATGCTTCATCAGTCTTTCCTATTTCGAACTTATTTTCCACTTCTTTGCACTTATCATCGATCCATTGCTCTTTCGGTTTCCTACATTTCCGAATAATTTCCCACTTGATCGCCTTATATCTTTGTTTCCCTATTTCATCTAACCTATTTTTATATTTGCGCCTTTCCTCTATTAGACTCACAATATGTTTTGTTATCCAGGGTTTCCTACTTTCATGCTGTTTATGACCCAAAATATCCCTAGCTGAGGAAACTAAACTATTTTTAATGCAATTCCATTCTTCCTCTATGTCCCTAACAATATTTTCGCCCGCGCCCTTTAGTACTTCGTTTGTCTTTTTCTCGAACTTATCGCGCGTATCATGATCTTTTAGTTTCTCTGGGTCAAGATACCTTCTTCCGCTTCGTTTTTTCAAAATCTTAAATTTAAGATTGGCCTTCATAACGACTATATTGTGATCACTATCTATATCTGCTCCTGGATAACTTCTACAATCCCTAACTTGATTTCTAAATCTTTGCCTAACAAGAATGTAATCTATTTGATATCTCCCTAGGTCTCCTGGCATCTTCCACGTGTAGCGTCTCCTAACATGATGGTGAAATAGAGTGTTCGCGACCGTTAAGTTATGTTTATCGCAGAACTCTATCAGTCTCACTCCCATATCGTTCCTATTGCCTAATCCAAAGGGACCATCTATTCCGCCCTCTCGCCCTGTGCCTACGACTGCATTGAAATCTCCTATAATTATTAAATTTTCGTGTCCTCTCACAAAATCTAGCACATGTTCAATATCACTATAAACTGCCTCTACGACCTCATCACTGTAGTTAGAAGTGGGCATATATACCTGTATTATTACTGTTTTTACAGGTTTCGAATCTAACCTAACCATAACTACTCTGTCACTTTGCTGTAAGAAATTTTCTACACTCTGCCCTACTTTTTTCCGCATAACAATTCCTACTCCCGAATTTCCTCCTACAGATCCTGTGTGTATTACTCTAAAATCTCCGCTCCAGAAGTCTCCGGCTTCTGGCCATCGCACTTCACTAATACCTACTACGTCTAATGGTAACCTATCCATCTCAATTTTCAAATTCTCTAACTTTCCTACTTGTTTCATGCTTCTAACATTCCACGCTCCGACTCGTGAGATGTTATTGTTTTTGATGTGGTTTAATGCAACTTTCTTTTCTGTTCTTAGGTTTTTGAGCACTCTATAAAACAATTTGTGGTTGGCTTTGCCGAAATCTTCCCACGATCTCTCTTTTGCTGCCTTTACTATGTGTTTGACTTTCATTCGGTGGTTTTTATATTCTTTATATGAATCTTCAGTCTTCTTGCTTAAGTAGTCTTTCCATTTCTTCTTCTTGATTTTTATTTCTTCGTTCCACCAGTTTGTTTGCTTTTTGGCCTTATTTATAACTGCGGTTCCACATACAATTTTGGCTGTATTAATTAGCAGGTTTTTATATCTTTGCCATGCTTCCTCTACGTTTTCCCACTCAAACTCTCTAGGAATCTTTTCTACCTCTTCTGTCATTTTTTCTCTGTACCTTTTTGCATATTCTGTGTCTGCCAGTTTATAGGTTTTGATTTTTCTGTGAATTGCTTTCTTTGGTACCATCTTTTGTTTGTTACTACTTTGTTTATTCTTATTAACAATTTTTCCGACTACTAGGTAATGGTCACTGAAAATTTCAGCCCCCCTTTTCACCCTGACATCTTTTATTACGTTTCTCTTTTCTTACTCATTACATACATACTTATATTAACTCGCAGATACCACAACAAAATTGTGCTTTGCCTATGAGACTTTCTATTTGTTTGTTTCAGGATGGATCACCTCGTTATAATTGAAGAATACAAAAGTAATTTAATGCTTTTTACCTAAAAAATTAATAGGCACAGCATGTTCTCAACGACTTTCTCCACATTTCTCTACCTTAAGGGCCATATTTCTGCTGTAAAATAAGTTAAAGTATGTTTCTACGCCATTGATTAATGTTTCCAAGATATTTTAGTCGTTCTATAGCTGATAACAAGCTATTTTAATTACATACAAGTTTATATTACTATTATTACTGGGCACGATGCGGGGGTGTACCTGGTCTGGTAGGTGGGAGCCCTGTTCGTCCTAATTTGTAATAGAAAATACAAACGCATTATTTGTTCTGTTAAAATATTAATTTGACCATTTTAGCTTTCTGCCAATAAATTTACTTAAATTACGACAAAGTGACGGAGAAAAGACGATTCTTCTGAAGCAAAATAATGACACGATAATCCTCATTTGCCAAGAACTTAAGTACTCAATAAATAACAATACCTTTTGTTTACTAGGCCCAGCTATAACAAGGCACACGCAAAGACAATGGGTGGAAACATAAAATGTATTGTTCAAAGCCCCACACTCCTGTCGTAGAGAAACATCTTTATTGCTTTTAGCCAGAAATTAGTTGTAAAAGCTGTAGTCGGTGCATGCAAATGCAAATTCAATTATTCAATTGCTTTGTAAATTTCAGATCTGGCCGCTATCAGGAGGCTACTGGATGGCGAGAGCCTTGATGGCACTTGTCCCAGCTGTGATATGCCGTTTGATAAAGGCAAAAAGAGGCGGCTCATCGATAACTGCGGCCACGAGAGATGTTATTCGTGCATGTTTGCGAACGAGGCATGCCCCCTGTGTGCCCTGTCTTCCATACAACAGAACGGTAAGGATCGTTTTATCTATAATTGTGAATGGTATTTTATGATGATAATGTTGGTGGCAGTAGTATCGAGCTGCTAAGTGCACGCTCCCCTACCAAACTCAATGTTCTTTCAACATCGGAATCGATCACTTTAAAAGAAATAGCTGCCCGGTTGTACAAAAATAAATTTACAAAAAGACTGCAGTGCAACGCTTGATGAAAGTTGCAACTAATGACATATCCCAAATCTCTGCCCGTAATAAATTTCTTGGTGATAATTTATCCCCTAAAATCAAACCTTTTTCATCCTCGTTTTATCTTTTATTTCTTACTAATGTAATGCCCCACTAAAAATTCTAGGATCTAGACGATCAAAAATGCATTCTTGCACGGCAGACGAGGCTCGAATATCCTTGGACCAAAATCACAAATAACCCGTCTGGTATTTAACCGTCTGAAATAATTTTAGATCTCTATTTCTGCAAACATTTTCTTAAAAATACCCAGCTAAAATCTTTTTACGATTACCAATTTAAATGAAAACTGAACGAAATAACAATACAAAAGTAGAACACGAAATAATTTCAGTGAAATCACTGTGGCTATCTTGTCCACTTATTAAAACATCAGATCCTAAAATGCAAGTTCACGGCTGACAATTGAAGTCACGGTTGCCTTGACTTATTCAATTAAAGAAACCAATAGTTATTCATAGGAGAAATTTCGAAATGCCAGAAGTTTCACGGGCGGCAGTTTACGGAAATCGCTCAGCTGCCAAGTCAAATTAAGCCGAGTTCACACTAAACTTTCTTGCGAGATGAAACGGGTCCGGACTAAGAAAGAAAGCAAGCTAACTCACTACCTATACAGTCATCCATTTAACTACACTCGTTACGGAATATACTATTTTACGTCATGTTCTCCGGTCATACTCGTACTGTGCAAACTTCACACTATAGTAGGCTCCCGGCTGTCACCACTCGAGCGCTGCGTTATCTCAGTATACATCATCTGACCTCGACACTTTCGTGTCGGCGGCCTTGGACGAAAATCGTGACTCCGGCCCCATATACGAACATTAACATTTCCAATGTTAAAAATTGAGATTGTGACGGGTCGCGCTAGTAGAAGCGATGTCTGTGAGCCTGTGGGTGGAGCCTTAAACGAATATTTTTCCCATTTAACATCCTTATCGTGCCAAAAGATGCTGCTCCTTAACAGAATAGTATGAGCCATCGATATAGAACGAAGATAAATGCGTTTGATTGACAGCTCCTTTGTAACAACTATTTTTATAAATAAATGGCGTCTGCCAATCCGTCCATGTTGCATTGTGAAATATAAACTGTTTGTGAAGCTCTGTCTCATTATTAATTAAGTTGGGCGGTTAAAAAACAGTATCTACAAGCCTTTTTACGATGTACGTGCTGTAGTCGTATCACAAACATAATAAGTACTATATGTACAAGTGATTTATTAAAGTCCGTTTATACTATTGGTGAAGGCAGCTGACAGATTTATTGGCAGTTTACGACTGGGGCTGCTGTATATTTTTAGATCATACTAAAACAAGAAGCTCTGTAGGATAATGTGTTTGTTCAGCAGATGTTCAAATTGATCAAAGTATTACTATTGTGACGATGAGGAAGTATGTATTCACAAATCGAATACAAAGCATATCTAATATCTCGCATCTGTCGATCTCACCAGCCACTTTATGTTCGGTGGTTTCGCGTTCTATCTTCACCACAATATCATCCTGCCACTGCCTCCTCAGCGTAAGACGAAGATCATAAGCCTGAACATCAACATCAAATCATTAATGTAGGTAAATTCGTTCAGAGCAACAGAGCAACAACAGTGATTCCCCACCATGTTGCTGCATCCTTTCCAGCAATAAACACCAGTAAGCAGTATTTTCTGGTGGTTAACTGTATTCTTCCACGACCATCCTTCCAAAGGACTTATAAGTGTGACAAAGAAAAAGTGGTGATTGGAAAATTTTTTGTTCCACACGTTTTTTGCCTGATTTCTGGAAGGCCACCAATTATGAAATAAAAACTCTACTATGTTTACTATCTACCACAAGCACATAATTGCCACTTACAAAAAGATAAGTAAAGACTATTAATTGTTGTGTAAAATAGCATAATTACAAGAAATTCGGCGCCGGAAATACATGCCTACTGACCCGTTTCAATTCATTTAAAATTCCTTATAAACAAAATAAAGATAAATTAAATTTATTGCCCAAATCAAGATAGGAAGTACACCACCACATGTTTACTTAATCCATTACAAGAATATTCGTTCTACTAAAATTTTTTGTAAGTATTTTACGATAATAATAAATGTGTTTTTCATTGCAGAAATCTCTTGCCAGGAGCGCCTCGGTTGTGCGGGCCTAAGGGGTTCAGAAATCACCCTCTACGGAGACATAACACCCCAAACTGAGAAAATTTACGACAGAATACAACCTAGAACCAAAGTAAAAACGAACGGCCACTTTACCAACTACATGAAGGTAAGTTAAAAATATGCAACACCTGGCCACAGTTTAACGCCAAATTATGCTTAATCACCTATACAGTCCAAAGAAAAGTGATTAGTATACTGTTGTAAAATGTTCTCAAAACATTCACACGCTAGTAATCTTCTCACTCTATTCTGCCCATAGAGAAATTATACGCTAATATTATTAAAATGGCAGCGAAAATCTGAATGTGGTTAGACTTTTTTAGATAAACACTTCTGTTATTCAATCTACGCTTTGGGGTATTTGCTGGATGTACCCCTCTGAGAAACTGTTCGTTTGTTCATACAATTCTTTCTGCACGTCTAACTTATGTATCGAACGTAGTGCATCAATAAAATCTCGTTTGTTAAAAAACATTTTCTATAAATACAGTTCATTCACTAGCTATATTAATAATAAAAGTAGAAAATACATTGCGATACATTGTATACCTCCTCGCCAGTCTTGTGAAATAAATTACAGTCAGCATGCTAAACAACTTCTTGCAGGAAGTTATTAGAAACTCGAGGATCTCTTTTATATCAAGATCACGAATTAATGTGAGAACTTTTCATTGCGTAAAAATAATCTGGATTTCCTTCTATTTCCATCGCAGACATTAATAAGCTGTTATTATTGTAAAAATTGCGCAAGTATGGACGCTGGGAACGCTAAGGATAATTATTTCTGTTCAGGATCAAGTTCAAGTAAATTTCCTCGATAGATTTAATTATTGTAATTCCCCCTAGTTCGCGTGGAACAATTTAAAATATTGCTACTGCCCTTTAGTTCCGTTTTTTTCAATTAATTAATTGAGCCCTCCCTGAATTCCTGGCGAATGGTCTTATACAGATGGTCTCCATTAACTGAAATAATAAATTAACTACTTCCTTTTTACTGATACAATCAAATAACGGAACGTTTCAATTTCTTACGCACCATTCAAAGCTGCAGTAATTAAATTATAATTTGATTTCACTGTAGATAGCTCCATAATAATAATAAAATTATAATAACAACGGGCTGTATTTTCATTTCGAAAACATAAATGGAAAAGTTCTAAACAAGCACGTGTTTTTCAGGCTCGCCACGATGTCTCGCCTTCCAGATGCGAGTTGGGCCATCCGGAAAAACTGCCCAAAACCCGCCCTAGCAATCCAAAAACGCGTTTGGAGCCGGACGTGATGACCCAAAGCTGCCCCACCCCGCCGCAGGCCAGGAAAAAGTTTTTCCTCAGCCCCAAAACGTTGAGAAGTCCGTTCGCGCAGAGGTCAGGAAGGCAGTCTGGGGAATCGGCGCTATCAGGTAAAATTTTTTGGGCGACATTTCGGAGTAAATCAGTGTAGATTCCCAATGGTGTCTCATGGTGTGGTATTGTAATATTCGCTATTGAAGTGCATTCGTTATTATGTTGTTCTATTTTGAGTTGAACCAAAATGCAGCTAGTAGTGTTCCACTCGCGTAGCCTTACAGTTGTTCTTCAAAACTGGGAGCACAGGCACTTCATGCAAACTTATCGATGCAAGGGCATCCTATCATCAGTTTGAAAGATAATTAATATTCGAATGTCTAGTAAGTCATAGACTAGATGCTTAATATCTAAACTGAAAAAGTAACAGTAAAAGATTTTCGTGTTTGTTAATAAAGACCTTACTTTTGCTGTATTTATTCTGCTCTTAAAGTTAAAATTACCAAGTCTACTCAATTATGGTTTAAAGTTCAAATATCGAAGGCGTTAAACGTGGGTACAAGTTTTTCTGTCTGAATCGTAGGCATTATTTGCATTAGTTCGTAGAATATTCAAGTGGGTTAGTATGGAAATGGAAATGTTACGAGGATAGATTGCAAAGTTTCCGGAATCGCCACCAGGAGGTTTTCTTTTGTTAAAGCTGCGAACTGCAATTCAAAATTCAAGAAAAACGTCCGGGAATTGTCAAGCAAAAATGTTGTTTCACCAAGACAATGCACCAGCTCATTCAAGGGCCCTCACTCAGCTAGAATTGTCAAAATTGAAGTTCGGAATCCTTCCACATCCACCTTATTCACCTGATTTGATCCCTCTCACTTCCATATTATGTTCCCGAGACTCAAAACATTCCTGTCCGTGTTAGTTGTATCAAAAAAACAATATTATGTAATAAAAACTAAAAAAGTAGTTGAACTATCACATGAAAGTGAGCTAAATAGAACAAAAGAATCTTTAAATAGCAGCATACACTACATTGCGGCCAGAAAAAATGGTCGACGTATTATAAATTATTTACACTTCCTGGTATTTTGCAGCCAGGATATTACCTGTGGTAATTCAGGTCACCGCCATTTGCCAGTTTATGTAGCAGTCTGTCGCTTTCAGCATGAAGGCAGATACTAAAGGTCTAGAAAATTCTTGCAGAACTTCTTATAAAAGAATAATTCTGTAAAATTACCACAAACATGGCTTCATTAAAAACTTAGAAGAAGCAATACATTCCAAATTTAAGCCTCTTTACTGTTTGCTTGCATACTTCATATTCATATGCATATAGATAATATACCAGCCCTATTGGTAATTAAATATAATTTCTACAGCATCTATGACTGCATCAACAACATCAACTGAAGGCAGGCATTGGCCCAGCGTTGTCTTGGGAAAAATACGTTCCTTGTGGTCAGCGGGGACTTCCAGTGAAAATGCTGGATTAAATCAACTTGTTGCAGGCAGGGGTTTTTCAAAAATATGCTGCACGTTTGATGTGTTTTACAACTCCCTACTCTTCACTTTGCATGTTTTTTGTTTGAGTATTTTATTTGTTTGGCGTTTTGGTTTGCTATGCGTTTTCTGCACAATATTTTTATTTGTACATCGATAACCTTGTTTAATAGTTATAAATTAACTGCAGTTTGCTGTTGTTAAAACACTTTAATTTGCACTTCAGCACCCGTATTTTCTTACCGTCCCTTAACTTACTACCTTAGATTTAATGCTCCCATTATTATTTTACAGATGATGAAGGGGGGACAGTCAAAACAACAACAACAAAAAAATCTTCAGACGATATGTACATGCGTCTAGGTCTTCTGCTAGGGGATGGAGCCCGTAGGTCAAGAAGAATGCCTCCGCGATCTCACGAATCTTGTTCTTCATTAGCAAGTTACGAAACCACAGCGATGATGTCCACAAATACTAGTCCTGTTTCAACCCTAACTGGGAGTTCCGAAGACCAACATAGGATCAATCCTAGTTCTGATAGCGTAGGATCCTTAATTTCCATGTCCATGTCAGGACAAAGCAACTGTAGTTCAAGTCCCGTAAGCAGGAGGCATAGTGTCACAAGTAAGTTGATGGAATTGCCAATTCAATTACAGAAAATTATAACAATTGTCTTCTAGCAACGCAGCCCGGTCAAGTGGAAGATCTCAACATGTTTCGATCAAGAAGAACGTGTATAAGAAGATCAGCGAGAACCGGAACAATCAAAGGACCTATGGACCCTAAAATACGATTTGCTCAGTACAGAACTCCGCAACTAACCCTTAAACCCTTATTCTTCGAAGTTCCTTTGCAAGAACCAGATCCTCTCTTTGTTGGAAGACACTGGTTGATAAAGGAAATAGAAACTATAGTCAGTAAGTACTTCTGCCCATTTCCCCTTTGGCCTTCCTCCAACACCGCAATATAAGTGCCTAACATTTACTTTTTCAAATGCAGATTCGTCGAGCCCTGGCGTGTTGTTGACAGGCAACCCTGGCACCGGAAAAACAGCGTTAATCCTACAAATGGTAGAATACAGCTGTTTTGGCCGCCGTAAGGAACCTAAGTTTCAACAAACTGTTCATTCACCTGATAGATCGCGTAGTCCCCAAAGCATCTACTACCAGATCGACATAGTTTCTGAAAAAATCAAACTGTTGTCTTCTAGTGTAGTTGCTTACCACTTCTGCCAAGCGGATAACAACAATACGTGTTTGGTACCCGATTTTATCCATTCGTTAGCCGCTCAGTTGTGTCAAGCACCACAGCTGGCTGCCTATAGAGAACACTTACTGAATGAACAACATCTTCAAGCTCAATTATCTTTAAAAGAATGCATAGCCAATCCTGATTTAGCGTTAAATAGGGGTATTTTGGAACCTTTGACGAATTTGAAGAGGAACGGTAGAATAGACGGTTCCAATTGTGTTATACTAGTGGATGGTTTGTGTGAAGCAGAATACCACAGACCTGATCATGGTGATACTATTACGACATTCCTGGCGAAGCACATGCCTAGTTTTCCTACGTGGTTGAAGGTTGTAGCCACCGTACGGTCGCAACTACAAGACATAACTAAACAATTGCCTTTTACAAGGATAAGCTTAGACAGTTTAAGCTCAAATGATAACTTACAAAAGGATCTAGTAGATTACGTCAACTTTCGACTACAAAACAGCCCAAGTATACAGTGTAACATTACATCATCAACTAGTGGAAAATTGGAAAGTGGGATTGTATCCCAACACAAATTTTCCCAACACTTGCTTCACTTGAGCCACGGTTCTTTTCTATTTGCAAAATTGACGTTAGATCTGCTAGAAAGAGGACATTTAGTGGCCAAATCATCAGGATATAAAGTCCTTCCTGTAACTCTGGCCCAAATATACCTACTACACTTCAACCTACGATTTCCTACAGTACGTTCCTTCGAGAAAGTAACTCACATTCTTAGTGTCTGTCTGGCAGCACTCTATCCACTTACTTTACTAGAAATCTACTACTCAGTCAATTCCTTGTTAGTCCACAAATTTATGCCTTGGGCCGAATTCCTCCAATGCTTCAAATTGCTCTCCGGTTTCTTGGTGAAACGTCTAGATAACACATACATGTTCTTCCACCCGTCCTTCAGAGAGTGGCTCATAAGAAGAGATGAAAACGAAAGCACCAAATTCCTCTGTGATTTAAGATCTGGCCACTCTGCCATCGCCTTTAGACTGTCTCGAGTGCAAGCACTACTAGACCCAGAAAAGACCTTAGAATTGGGTCACCATATACTTAAGGCTCACGTTTATAGAAATATATCATTTCCTGTTATAAGCTCAAGAGATCTACAAGCCCATTGGGTTGCAGAAAGTTCAGAAAATGTCTCAGCTGCCGTGTGCAATTTGAGGAATACGTATAGTCCAAATGTCAAAGTTTCAAGACTTCTCCTACTAGCAGGTTAGTAAGATATGCCTTTCTCGTTAAACCATCAGTATAAAAAATGATTTTATTTCCAGGTGCCTCGCCAAATTACACTACAGAGTTTTTGGGGAACGCCCCAGTCCTTTGCATGTACGCCAACGAAGGAATAGTTCCAATGGTGTCTTTACTCCTCGAATTCGGCTCCGACGTGGAATTAACAAACAGCCAAGGCTGCACAGCTTTGTCTTTAGCTTCTGCCAAAGGCCACTGTGATGTAGTTAGACAACTAATAGCAGCAGGAGCATCTCCAGGTCGTACCGACACTGCTGGATTTTGTCCATTAGTTCATGCCGCTAGGAACGGTTTTCTAAACGTTGTTGGATACTTGTTGGCTTGTGACTGGGTTATCAAGAACCCAGAAGATGATGTGGATCTGGCCGAAGCCGCACAGCAGGCTCTTGTAGCAGCAGCTGCTCAAGGTCACGTCGAAATCGTTGAATACCTCCTGGACATGGCAGAAGTAAACGCAGATACTCAAGACAGCTTAACAGGTGAAACAGCCTTAACGATAGCAGCAGCAAATGGTTGTCTATCGGTTTGTACGGCCTTGATTAGTCGAGGAGCCAGTATTTCTGTTCCAAACAGAAAAGAAGTGGCTCCGCTTCTTTTGGCAGTCAAGGAAGGTCACTGGGCAGTTGCAGAGAGGCTAATTCAAAACCACGCCGGGTTGGAACAAGCTGACAACGTCGGAAGGACAGCTCTGATGTTAGCTTCATCAGAAGGCCACGTGGGCCTTGTAGAACTGCTGCTTGATAAAGGTAAGGATTTCTTATTGACATTCTTATTGAAGTAAATATAACAATTACCTACTCTAGGAGCAGCAATTGAGAAACAAGACAAAGAAGGTCTCACTGCCCTCAGTTGGGCCTGTCTTCGCGGAAAGCTGCAAGCATCTCAAAGCCTTTTAGATCATGGAGCTAATTTTATGCATACTGACAAAACTGGACGCACCCCTTTGGATTTAGCAGCCTACCAAGGCAATCCGGTAATAGTTCAATTACTTTTGGATAGAGGCGCCATCATAGAGCATGTGGACATCAATGGAATGCGACCGTTGGATCGCGCAATAGGTTGTAGAAACATACAAGTGGTGCAGTGTTTCTTGAAGAAGGGAGCCAAGTTAGGGCCGGCCACGTGGGCCATGGCTGCAGGCAAGCCAGAAATTATGTAAGTTTTGATTGTTCATTACTTTTTGCAAATCAATAGTTTATATTGGTTGTTTTGTTTAGGCTCATACTCCTGAATAAACTTTTGGAAGACGGAAATGTCTTGTACCGCAAGAGTAGACTTAGGGAGGCCGCCCATCGTTACCAATACGCCCTAAAGAAGTTCCCTGTGGATGATCAGGGTGAACACAATACTGCCTTTCATCAGCTGAAGATGAATTTTCTGCTCAATTACTCAAGATGCAAAAGGAAGCTCAATGTAAGTTAGGGGGTTTTTCTGTCTTTGCTGGCACCAGCTCTGTCTCCAGAAATTTGGACCCATCATGAATTGCTAGGACATTTTGCTATATGATGGCATTGTAAATAGGGTGCTGGAAGTAATGGATTCAGTCTTACAAAATTAAATTTTCAAAACCCAGTTTTTTTCAAATTTTGCATTAACTGACATTATGTAGTTATGTAATCGTTACATTTGTTATACTTTTTAAGTATGAGAAGTAATAATCTGCAGTAATTACAAATTTGCTCATTGCTCATTTAAATGTATGAAGGTAAATTCCATAATTTGTTTTAAAATAAGTAGGTAGGCAAGTACCAAAATAAATTGCACTCAGAAATAACATAATTTGCGAAAAAATATCCTACCTACCTTTTTTCCGTCGTTGACTGTCTCCTTCGTCGGCAGCGAAGCGAAAAAAGAACTACATTGGATCATTCACAATTTCGCTCAAGCAAAGTTTCACAAACACAATGCAGTTTACATAGTTTATGTCCACAAATTTCAATATGCACCCGATAATTTAATGATCACAAAAATATAGGGACTATAACAAAAATGAAAAAAACCTCTTGAAACAGGAATACCCAGAATCACAAGAACTCAAGAAAGCCCGAAAGACGTCAAACTCAAATATCCAAGTAAATCGTCTGTCAAGGCAAACGCAGCCAACTTGAAAAGTTCTGTTATCATCCATGGCGCTGGAAGCACTAGACGTTTAAAAGTCTACTACTTATAGAAATTTAGCCCGAGGCTTACGACACTTCTTGTGACTCTTCAGAGAATAAACACTGCTGGATAATTATATTATTATGGATATTGGTAAAGATTTGAAAGACATCGATTTAAGTAACATTTACATTGACTTTCATCACAAATTGAATTCGAAATTTCATTGCTTGTCATACGCTTTTATACCTAATCATTTTACATTCAAAATTCAATTTGAAATTTTCCCAATTTGACCTTGAAGTGGTGCAAGCGAAAGCTCCTGCTTGAAAACGGCAAGCAAATACGCCAAATGCCAATAGGACTTTTCATTATAAAAAAATGCTGAGGCGCATGCGCGAACGCGCCATGACAATTTCGGACGAATGTCAAAGTCTTGTATCAATATCCCCTAGAGGGGTAGGCGGTATTGCTTGTTTGATAGTGTTTATTAATTCTTTGGTAAAATTTTACCGCAAAAGTGCAAAATTAGTAATATTTCGTAACTAAAACAGTATGGAGCATCCAAGCATTGTGCTTTTGGTGACTGCCAAGGTGATAGCAGTGCGGGAAGGCCAAGTTATCGGTTGGGATTACGATTTTATCCATTTCCTAAACCCTGCCTAATACTGGAAAAAATCGAAGTTAATAACTAGGTTGGTGACCATGTGAGGAAGTGAGGATTAGTTCCACCTATATAAATGATTTTACTTGGATAAAAATGTGTAAGAGGCAAGATTCGAAATGGAAAAGTTTATTGAACTTTTCCAGGTTTTATGTCATTATTTGTTAGGTCTTTAAAATAAGAATTACTTGTAGTTACATGCATACATATCAGAAAAATACTCACCTGTACCTATATTAGATCCTTTATCTCCGTTTTCTTTTAAAAAATTGATTAATTTTCAGGGCTATATTAAAAACCTACATGATTGAAGTATCTTGGTTAACATTACCGTATTTCAAGCAAGAGCCAGGAGCCATCAGGCACGCCTTCGGGATTCAGCCTCACAATTTTACGAGGCATATCACTTGGAACTAACATTTGTAATAATTTTCCGTCTTTCAAACACCCTCCTTATTTGGTATTCTACTATTTACTTACGAATATTCCACACGAAGTATATAACGCCTGACAGCTGACAGTGACACTCGTCCGAAAATCTAAGAACAGCTGATTGTCAGCACATGCGCACTAACGAACACAGAACGAAATGAAAAGGTCTATTGCCATGCGCATTTGATATTTCACGCAATGCGCACAATTCAAAAAAAAGTTTCAAAATTTTCTTGAATTCTCGGTAGTTGCTGCAAGATTTGAGTGCGTTTAAGTTTCCCTTCAATATATTCCAATTCTATAATGTTAATACAAATTATTATCTTCCAAAGAACATCCTGTCAAAAATACGAACATAACCTACAAATTTGACATAACAAACTGACAGTAAATGCTTCGTCACTTCCATCACAAATTTAAGCCGATGTGAAATTCAATGTAAATGAAGCTCTAGCGTTTGTATCGTGAAGCCAATATAGATGTAGGCGATGGGGTTGCGGGACGCATTTCTTTGTGTTTTCTTCCAACATATCGACCAGGCGAATATTCCATTTTCTCCGCTTTGCGATATTTATAGTAGTATTATTTTGTTGTCACTATTCCACAGACAAGTCGCTTAGACTGTGATTACTGTCGGCACTTCAGTTTGTTGCAAATGTAAACAGTGAATAGAGTCCCATTTTCCTATGACTTTGAGCATACTAGTGTAAAAACTCAAATGATTTGCCAAACTTATAATGTACGTCGGTCTAGCCAAATGAGATGAAATTTATGACAGATGTGGTAAGTCACAAAGACATGTAGTTTCTGGCATTTTAACCTTCATTTCATTTCGATCAGATGTTTATGTTTATGATAATTGAAAAATATGTTATATAAGTACTTTTCTGAACATCTGTTGCGCATAGAAAGTATTTAAGATACTCCTTACTAAAGATACTTTTTAGAAAAGTATTTGAGATCCAAGATACTTTCTAAAATATCTTAGATGCTTTTTTTAAGTACTTAGGTATCTTAGATAGTTTTCTGAAAATGCCAATTAAAAGTATTTAAGATAGTTTTTTATTCAAGATATGGGTAGATATTGAAAAGTAATACACTCACTACCCTGTAACTCAACTCACTCGCAAACCCACACTGCACTGGAACTGGATAGTGAATCACTAGTCTAAGTATCCATTGTTATTCATAGATGAAAGAGTATGTTAATGCTACATGGCGCCAATATTAATTTATGACGACCGAATTGGAGTGATGCGACTTCGTTGGGTCTAAAGAAAGCGCATCACTGCGGTTCGGTCGTCCTAAATTGATAGTGGTCCCGTCTAGAGCTCATGCTTGCAGGGTGATCACTCCGTCTGTTGGGCGGCCCAAGTATATGTAAGTATGCATTTGAGTATCTTGAAAATACTTCTGAGTGTTTTAGAAATACTATTTCTAAAATTATAGAAAGTAGTTAAGATTCTGACAAGTATTTGATTTGACTAAATGCAAGATTCCTAGAAGATACTTTTGACGAGAAAATATCTGTAAGTCACAAGTTTTTCTCGGAAATAATAATTATAATAATTAAAACATTCCTTATCAAAATAAGGAATGTTTTTCACATTTGAAGCCAGTTGTACCTGTTACAGTATGAGAGTCACCCCCTCCCCCCCCCCGTGCTTGTTAATTGAAGTACTATTAAGACATAAATAAAATGAAAATTTGGGGATGTGTCGGCCGGAACAGAACCCATGTCTTCTTCTTGTCCAATAGGTGCAGATAGCCTACAAACAATCCCAGAGTTTATCCTCATACTCTGAACCTGAATTGAGAAATTCCAAACTTGCTTTCTTATTACCGTACCAGAATAATTTTCTTAAATCAATGTTTATTTTCTTTCAGGAACCTGAAGAGGCAATAGATCTAGCTAACCAAGTTCTAGCAATGAAGCCGAATTCTTACGAAGCATATTACGCCAGGGCAAAAGCCAAATTGGACTTAAAACTGTACGAAAACGCTCAAGCGGACGTGAGAGAAGCAATAAAATTGGCGCCCTCACAAAATGTAGACGTAAGGAAAGTGCTGGCCTATCTCAGAGACGAGATTGCTAATAAAATGTCCTCGCCCGTATCTAAAATGATAAACAGCAGGGAGCTGGCGATATCCGTTGATGCTTTGCATGAATAGAGTTGTTTTTAACGATCTGAAATGATTATTTTCCAAACTGACGGTGGTGCCTTAGAAAGTGCATTTTTTTAGGAAGACTGATTTTTCAATGCGAAATTTTTATTTGTGAATACTTTTGTATATAATTTGAATATTAATTTATTATAAATGTTGACAGTTTCTATTCGTTTCGTCATTCCCATGGATGAAGAGTCCTACGATTGTTATTATTTTTCTTTGTTAGATTTTCTAGAGGTTAAATTTCTTTTTTCACGTTCATAGTTCTCTTTCTTTTTAATTTTGTTAAGGGTTATTTTATTCACTGGTGGTAGAGACTGCTTTAAGGTTTCGTACGAATAAGACAATACTTTATAATAGTTACACCATATACTAAGTACTATCCGCTGATTTCGATGGAGCACATAGTTCATATTAGTTTGTTGGTTGTTTTTACGAAATTTTTGATACAGAGTATTTTTAACGAACTATTTTTATAGTGCCACTCTTGCTGTTGTTCACTCTACATCTTTAATTAATAAAAACACCTCGATAAGAGAAATCCTACGCGCATAACAATCAGAGATTTTAAACACAAATAATTACTCAATATAATTAATTATTATTGGAAATGTTTACCTACCTAAACAAAGCGTGAAAAATATATTTAATTTATATAATTTTGTATTCGATACAAAGTAAAAAACGTTTGCAATGTTTTATTCTTGCCATTATATAATCGAAGAATATTTTTAATGAATGTTCAGTATTTTAAATATTATTTACTTACTGTGTATAACAAAAAACAGTGTAACTGTTTGTGTGAAAAAAAACTTATTTAAAAAATATAGGAAGCGCTCTGGTGTCACATATTATTTATTTTCATTTTCCGTTATAACGATTTTTTCCCGTTATAACGGATCTCTTTTCCCTTTATAACGGATCTCTCTTTCCGTTATAACGGATCTCGTATTTCCGATATAACGGATCTTTTTCCGTATAACGCATCTTTTCTTCCGTTATAACACTTTCCAAGAACTCTATAGTATTAAGTATTAATGGGTGTCATTATACAGAATCGGTGTGCAGTGTGGTGTTTCTCGCCAAGTGACTTACGATATAATATCGATATCCACTTATCGTCCATGTTGGTAGCGGACAGCGGTCATGACTAACAAATAAGTACCTACTATACCAACAGTTGCACTGATTTAAATGAAGACCTTAACCTAAAAATATCCGTTATAACGGAAAAGAGATTCGTTATAACGGAATAAGAGATCCGATATAACGGAAAAAGAGATCCGTTATAACGAAAAAAGAGATCCGTTATAACGGAAAATGAAAATAAATAATACGTGACACCAGAGCGCTTCCGTAAGTTTGTGAGAAACAATGTATAGCTTTAAATTTTCAATACATCAACTATTTTTAAAAGATTGTATCATCTGTAAAACTTAAAAACAAACAATAAAAGCAAGTGATTTTATAGACAGATTTCGTGTTTTCTTGTGTTTACAAGTAGGTTATAGATTTTACTCTAACCCGGCAATTTTGTTCATTTTACTAATTAGGTTTGAAAATTATTAAAACCTACCAATGTGATCAAGGGAATATTTTATAGTTATGTTCTCAGTCTTTCTACCTGTCCTAACGGCAGTCATCTCATTTTATACCGACATGATAATCTTAATATAGGTATACGACAGTAAGGCGTATGTACGTCCTCTGTGAAAATTGCTCGTTCGCTAAGCTGACAGTCGTAAATAACAAAGTTCAAGGTCACCAAGTATGTCTAAAAAACTTCAAAGACACTGCTGGTGTTGACTGTCTATTAGTAACGCTGGAGGTCTATGCTGTGGTCTCATTCTTTAACAACTTACGCCTCGTATATAACTATACACATGTATATTAAAATGGTTAGGAAACCGAACATACCCAAGCAAAGGCAATTTCGATTTCCCTCGAGCAAATCAAATTGTAAGCGGGCAACTTCCTTTTATACTTGATACAGATTTCTAACTGACATATACGAGGGTTTTCGGGTCAACTTCGTTTAAAATTTTATCCATATTGTGTATTGTGTGTAATTCCTTATCTCGTTTTCTCGACCCCTTTGAAATATTACTGTTTACGAGTTTCATTTTTTACAGGCTCAGTTATCTTATTGCAAGCCCTCGCCATAAAATTCTTTCAGTCATTCCAGGCGAATATTCACAAATACGTACGAGATTTTTTTGAAAAAAGCTAACAATGAACGCTATAACATACTTTTCAGAATTAGTTGAGAAATAACTAAAATTTCTAATACTATGACAACAAATTCGTATTCTGCACAGTTGCCATGGTTACCACGTCGTTGACTGACTGAATGTCGACTTTTCATTCACTATAACGAAAAAAATCCACAGGGCTGCTGGGCTGGTACTGAACTTATAAAACCAGGACTAGTCAGTCATTCGCGAGTGATTTGGATTAGTGATTATCGTGGTATTTGATTGTTTCTTGCAGTGGATGCTTTTTATCGATTCTTTAAGTTTTCTACCATAGAAAATGGATTTTCGATCTAGAATACTTTGGTGAAAATAAAATATGTGCTACATGCATATACTAGACACTTTTCCATCCGTGGGACTTGCACTTACAATCTGACTTATAGTATAATACATCAAAGCTTATGGAGGTGCTAGAAAGAGTGGGCAAAAAGCGAAAAGTATGGAAGATAATAAGGAATAGGAGAGAGAGAATGGTAGAACACCTTCTGAGGTACACAGGGTTAGTTCGCGAAATACTAGAGTTGGAGATTGGAATAAAAAGAGGTGGGAGTAGGCCCAGATTAGACTACTGCTCTCAAATGGTTGAGGATGTAAGATGTTCTGCTTTTAGGGAAATGCCTAGTTTAGCTCAGGATAGGAAAGGATGGAGATGCACGTTCAACCAGTCTTCGGACTGAAGACTTTGTGATGATGTAAGAAATCAGATAAATTCAGGAAGGTATACCAATCACATAGACCAAGAAGTGAAATCTTCTTACATCCACAGGATATTAGCTTTTGAAGCTTATCCTGGAAAAGAGGAAGCATGGCTAAAATTGGGGATGTAGCGTCTGCTGGTCAATTATCCAGCCAAAATCAGTTGTGTTAGGCAAATGTTGGAGACAATGCAATGGTTGAATGGTTCTGACCATAAGACATTGCTGGTTGGGGGTAGTTCATCAACTGTTGTTGATGCTGCTATCGCTACTCGTTGGGCGTTAATACAAGTGAGCGAAGCATTTTTGAGTACAACTTAATGAGTAAATCTTGCATTTCCTTGAACATTCCCTCAGAGTGCAATAGAGCTACGAGGAAGAGATGCATAACGACTAGGAATAGTGGGATATCGAAGAACGGACGGTCAACTGGAATTTCAATCATTCGAACGCCTTTGTGCATTTTATATAGTAGTTACTTTAAAACAGGGAAATGTAGCCTTTTTAACTAACTGTTTGTCATAACTTGAAAAATATATCGAGAATGGTTGGTCCACTTTTCTGTAACTGTTATGCTTACAGAGGTATCACATGCAAATAATAATTGTTTATGCATATGGGTCGTAAACAGGCTTTTACATCCTGAGGAGTGGTTGAAGCCCAAGGCGCAGCGCGCCGAGGGATAGAACACTCCGAGGTACGTAGAAGCTCTTTATGGCAGTTATACGTACAAAATTTTAACGCACGATGGAACAATTTTCATATTATAGTATTCAAAAAAATTAAAATTCTCTTATGTAGCTGCCAAATGGAAAAATTATTGTTATCAAAATTACAGTAATATGAAAACATAATAGCTTTGAAAGCAATGATGGTTCATGTAATTTTGTTCAGAAAAAATTCTTGGGATGTTTGTCTTCCGTCCTACCCACCTCCAATTTACCACAAACCCCTTTTGCGGAATGAAACTACAACCAGGCGTAATGAAATGAAAGGTTCATTATATTTTAGTAAAATTGTCAACGTAGATCTCGTTTGAGTACATTTCACGGTGGAAAATAATTTTTCGCCCTCCTCACCCCCAATTATCCGCAAACTTACTCCCGGAATGAAATTATAACCACGCGGAATGAAAATTTTAGTAAAATTATCAAGGCAATATTTCGTTTAAACATATTTCGAAAACGTACATAGTTTTTCGCCCTACTCACCCCCACGTCACCGCAAACACCTTTGCGGAATGAAAGAACAACCACGCGGAATGAAAAGAATAGTTCATTATATTTTAGTGAAATTGTGAAAGGAGTATCAAGATGGAACATAATTTTTTGCCTTGCTCACCCCCAATTGTCCGCAAACCTACTAATAATGAAATTTTCATTGCATTCCGCGTGGTTGTAGTTTCATTCCGCAAAGGGGTTTGCGGTGAATTGGGGGCGAGTAGGTCGAAAAAGTATATACTTTCTCGAAATATATTTAAAGGAGATACTCTCTTGATAACTTCACTATAATACATAGAATACAATTTTCATTCCACTCCGCGTGGTTATAATTTCATTCCGGGGGTAGGTTTGCAGGCAATTGGGGGTGAACAGGGCGAAAAATTTTAATCCACCCTGAAATATATTCATACGAGATCGTTCGTTGACAATTTTACTAAAATATTATAAACATTTCATTCCGCGTGGTTGTAGTTTCATTCCGCAGATGAGTATTTTTTTTAATTATTATCTACTAATCAAGTATCGTTTTCAGTTCTCGTTATTCCAGAAAATAAGCACCTATTCCGCGGAATTCTTTATTCCGTAGATTATTTCTTCATTCCGCGGAATTCTTTATTCAATAAATGATTTGTCCCCGTAAAGGGAGCACTTAAAAGTTGTAAAGAATCGCGACTTAATTTCTAGAACAAAGAGAACCTGAGCTCGTCAGTCCTGCAATTGGGACAGGTCAGGGTCGCTCGCGTACAACATTTTTCAGTCGCAGAAGGATGAGCATCTCCATTACTCGCGAGTCGCTGAATCGGATAAACAGAAATAAATTAGAATTACATCAAAGTGAAGAATTAAAAATTTACAGTTATGTCCCGTTCGGAGCCGCGTCTGCAACATCGTGTGTTGTACAGGACCCCGGTGTGCTCCAATAAGGAAAATAGCATTTGCGCAATATGTTCCGAAGAAAGACAGAGCAACACACCAAATGGTGGGAGTCCCGTAGTACCTGTAGAGTTCAGCGAGTTACAATTTCGCTGCATAGCAAAAGCGGAACGCCAGGTATCGCCGGCTGGTAGTACGATAAATTCGATTCCCGAGAACGCTCTCAATATTTATGTACACATTGAATGAGCCCGGTTTTTGTGTGAGCCACTTAAAACACTATCTTGAAAAGAATGTTTCCAGTTATGTCACAGTGTCACAGAGCCTCAGTGAGTTTATCAGTGTGTGAAAATGTTTAAAAAACTAAATCCCGCGAATTGCCACGGCCGAAATTAATCCATCTGACAGTGTAGGTGTAACATGTTTAAGTTCTCTTAGTGAAAATACAAGAAAGAGTACTAGGATATTATGCAAGACTTTGGTAAACTTTTAATTGCGACCTTTAAAGAAGTTTCAAGTTGAAATGGCAGATTGGTAGCCAACAATTCCCATCATGTTCAAAGAAAGGTACCTATTTGTTTTGCTTTTGTTATTGCGGAACTTTTAAGCTTAACAAATCGCCCGTTTTTCCGCCTGATTTGTACAAGTTGCGTTTTACTTTGTTTTATTTGTTTATGTGTTTATTGGACAGCGTGCTTTTTTCGCCCGTTTATTCGGTTTAATCTTTTTTTAGTTATGGTTCAGGAACTATCCATGTTGCGAAACTTGTGAAACAGAAAACGGCCTTTTGCTTAAAGATTGCGTACATGTTTATCCACTTGGCAACCTCGATTTAATAAACATGTGGCCAAAAATTTATCGCAAATACGTTTGCGGGTATGTACTTGAATTTTCCAAAAATTAGACAATTGGTTCGCCACTGAGTTTTTAAAATATTTTTTTTATTAAAGGTCTCCACTAGTAATTTCCTTTACTCAGCCACAAACGTGCGGTTTTCCTTTTCTTTGATGACTCGTTTGGTGACAATTTGTATATAATGATCTGACAGGATCTTCAAGTTTAAGCGCGGTTCATCTAAAGAACGGGGCTATTGGAAATGCAAAAGACGAAGTTTTAAAATTAATTTTAAACTGTGCCATTAGCAAGTTTTATAAAATGCGAATAAAAAAGTTTTGAAATTTCTAATCAACTTCAACCCCCTTTCACCCTCTTGCATATCATCCCCGGCATCACTCTCAGTCTTGTTTTTAATAAACAAGTTTTCTTCTACGAAAACTTTTAGCTAAATAATTTATCGGTCTTTTTAGTTCTCTATTCCCATAAAATAATAAAAAAAACTCGTATAAGTTTGATATTTTTAGCTCGTGTCTTTCCACCTTTCACACGAAAACTTGGAGTATTCAAGTTGTTTTTCTATTTTCTCTGGTGAAACTTTTAAATGCTCGCCTGAGTTTGCTCAACTTCTTCAAATCCTACTTTGTTTGTTCTCGTTTTACCTTTTTGCTGCGATTTATATGGGCATACAAATAACGTAGGTGTTACTTCTAGTTGGAGTAGCGATTTTTTTGCAAATGTAGTTATACCTACTCAACGTGAACTAAGTACCTAGTTTTATTTGTACCATTGTACATTAGCAAGAACATTTTAAAGTCAAGAAAACCGTTTATTGGCATGCGTTTATATAACATGACCTATAGGATCCCATTGTTAAATACGAGTACGCCTTTTGAGGCAAGTGCCCACATCATAGCGATTGATTTAATTCCACGATTATTTGTATTGTGTTTTGTTGCTATGGGGGGCACCGGGCGCCATAGTACCACACAATACAGGAAGTGCATTCGGTCACACAGAGCTCCCTTTCACCTACATAGTTCAGCCGCAGACTTTGTACAACAATCTGATGTGCTGAATTCAATTTTCCCCTTTGCTTTGAATAATTATTCTAGTACATGTGTTAAGTTACATTGCGATGTTTGCGGTTGATTGTAACATCATAAACAAACGTATCATGTTTCAGAAGTATCTTACGAGCAACCTACATTGAAGTTGAGTATGAAAAAACTGACATTCTTTTTGATATTGTACCTATCGCCTTCACGGTCCTTTGAACCCTTATTTCGATCTCTCAAAGGCATTTGAATATCTTTCTATATTTGCATACTTTTTTGTAGAGAAATCACGAAGGTAGAAAACTGCTTTATTTACTGTCCAAAATGGGCAAGAAATTCGAAATGCAGAGCGTATAAAAAACATTTCGTCATACTTTTAAAATAATTCAGTGAGGGCGGAATGTTCAATGACCGTGCATGAATAAAGAGTAGGCATAGATTTTGACATACTAATAACACAGAAGTTCAGAGAAAAGTAGCAGTAGAAAAGATAATTTAGTTTATGTGAAAGAACACCTGTGACAAAATAATACCTGAACTCTGAACACAAATTGAGTATCGACGAAAATAAAGGAGCAAAAATTCGCTTGTATATTTTAAAATAGATCATGTACATACAATGTTGAAGTGAACAATCATAAACAAAACAAACTAAATTCATAATACTAATAATAACGTTTCACCGATTTGTTAGTATGAGGAGCGCGTTCGAACGCTTATAACAAAAAATAAATAGATTCTTGTTGTCTTCGGAATGCCTATGAATTTGACATAATTAAAACGTCAAATGAACTCTTTCGGTTCCACCATATTTTTACCTCATTTATTGTACCAAATTACACGTCACAATGCTGACGCCCACAGAAAAAAACAATTGCGGCGCCTCTGATTCTGCACTATCAAGGTTAGTACACTAATAAACAAGGTTACTGTATTACTTTTTCTCTTCATGCATATTCGATAGAAAGTAAATAAATACGAAATATTTTAATTAAAATAATTTTTTTAATATAATGAAAGCGATAAACATTTTTTATCATATACTTAATGGGCTTTTAAAATGTGCCATAGAAAATTTAATAACTGCGTTTCCCGGCTGTCTGAATCGCGTAGACCTTTTCGAAAGAACCCGTGTGTGCAAAACGTTGATAAATGCCACTAGTTGACTTAGAATTTATTTTACACGAAAAAGCCCATTTCTCCTGTTGAAATTTATTACGATATCCGTATTATGTTCTGTGACAGTCTCCGTAAAAAATGAAATCCCAGTCAGTTCCTAAATTTATCATCTTCTTCTTTGAAAGCTTTTAGTCGGTTCTATTCCTATTTGGACCTTTTGATATTGTCACGTAAACAACCAACTCCAACTGTCGATCCTTCGTTTGACAGACAACTGAATAATTTTCACCTTTTTCAAAAAATATAGAAAGACCGCCATCTTAGGGTTTTCCCAGTTTTTTCGCCATTGCTGCGAAACCGCTTCATTTTATGTAAAAATGCATAGAACTAAATTGCAAGAGCATAAAATTTCATGCAAGACTACTGCTTTAGTTTTTCTCCATATCTTCTCATTGCCAAGAAAGAAAATTGCAATTTTCGAAAAAAATTATTATACGCGCTCAAGAAACTAATTTATTTTCTCAAATACATCCAAAGGACTTGTACCTTGACGCAGTTCTAGTAATACTAGGACGGGTGGGATGGCTTGCGCGCTTCAATGATATAAAGAGCCGAACCATAGGTTTAACCATATTGGAGGGGTTTTTATTTGAGAAGCCAGACTAAATCAAGTCCCTGGAAGGGGGCAGCAGCTCTTTCAGTAATCATAGTGGCAGAGATCGTGAGGGTCGGTATGGCACTGTGACACACACTACTGCGATGTGGAAGGCAACGGGAAACCACCACATTATTTTATCCCTAGTACAGCGTACTTCAATTTATGATGATGGCACCTTCTGGAGTAAAATATTCCGGAGGTAAAATAGTCCCACATTCGGATCTCCGGGCGGGGACTGCTTCAGGGGAAGTCATCAGAAATGATAAGTGTAACATCTCACGAGTCGGAGCGTGGAATGTTAGAAGCATGAAACAAGTAGGGAAGTTAGAGAATTTGAAAATTGAGATGGATAGGTTAGCATTAGACGTAGTAGGTATCAGTGAAGTGCGATGGCCAGAAGCTGGAGACTTCTGGAGCGGAGATTTTAGAGTAATACACACAGGATCTGTAGGAGGAAATTCGGGAGTAGGAATTGTTATGCGGAAAAAAGTAGGACAGAGTGTAGAAAATTTCTTACAGCAAAGTGACAGGGTAGTTATGGTTAGGTTAGATTCGAAACCTGTAAAAACAGTAATAATACAGGTATATATGCCCACTTCTAACTACAGTGATGAGGCCGTAGAGGCAGTTTATAGTGATATTGAATATGTGCTAGATTTTGTGAGAGGGCACGAAAATTTAATAATTATAGGAGATTTCAATGCAGTCGTAGGCACAGGGCGAGAGGGCGGAATAGTTGGCCCCTTTGGATTAGGCAATAGGAACGATAGGGGAGTTAGACTGATAGAGTTCTGCGATAAACATAACTTAACGGTCGCGAACACTCTATTTCACCATCATGTTAGGAGATGCTATACGTGGAAGATGCCAGGAGACTTAGGGAGATATCAAATAGATTACATTCTCGTTAGGCAAAGATTTAGAAATCAAGTTAGGGACTGTAGAAGTTATCCAGGAGCAGATATAGATAGTGATCACAACATAGTCGTTATGAAAGCCAATCTTAAATTTAAGATTTTGAAAAAAAGAATCGGAAGAAGGTATCTTGACCCAGAGAAACTAAAAGATGATGATATGCGCAATAAGTTCGAGAAAAAGACAAACGAAGTACTAAAGGGCGCGGGTGGAAATATTGTTAGGGACATAGAGGCAGAATGGAATTGCATTAAAAATAGTTTAGTTTCCTCAGCTAGGGATATTTTGGGTCATAAACAGAATGAAAGTAGGAAACCCTGGATAACAAAACATATTGTGAGTCTAATAGAGGAAAGGCGAAAATATAAAAATAGGTTAGATGAAATAGGGAAACAAAGATATAAGGCGATCAAGTGGGAAATTATTCGGAAATGTAGGAAAGCGAAAGAGCAATGGATCGATAATAAATGCAAAGAAGTGGAAGATAAGTTCGAAGTAGGAAAGACTGATGAAGCATTTAAATAATTAGGAGAAATTTTAGAGAAATTGGATCTAGTACCAAAAACATTAGAAATGAGGCAGGAGATATCCTAATCGGAAGCGGGGAGAAGGCAGATAGGTGGAAAGAATATTTAGGAAACTTATATGCGGGACAGGAAGTGCAAGATATATTAGAAAGCGAAAGCAGTGTAGAGGGGGATAACCTAGGGAGTCCTATAATGAGAGAAGAGTTTGAGATAGCACTAAAAAGTTTAAGGAATAATAAAGCACCAGGTATAGATGGCTTGCAGGCAGAAATCTTAAAGTGCGCAGGTCAAGAGGTAATAGATCGTTTATTTAAATTAGTTAGTCGCATATACCTGACAGGCGAGATTCCAGAAGATTACAAACGGAACATCATAGTAGCTTTGCCAAAAAGAAAAGGCGCGGATAGATGCGAAAATTTTAGAACTATCAGTTTAACTTCCCATGCGTCAAAAATTTTAACCAGAATTGTGCAGAATTGGCGGAGGAAATATTAGGAGAAGATCAATTCGGATTTAGACGAAATAGAGGAACGCGCGAGGCCATTCTAGCTTTACGAGTAATTATAGAAAAAACGATAGAAAAGAGAAAGAGCGTCTATATAGGATTTGTAGATTTAGAAAAAGCCTTCGACAACGTAAAATGGGGGAAGATGTTCGAAGTGCTGAGAAAGGTAGGGATGAAATACAGGGACAGAAGAATAATACATAATCTCTACAAAGAGCAAAAGGCAGTTATAGAATGTGAGCAGGAACGAAGGGAAGTAGATATCCGGAAGGGAGTGAGACAGGGATGTGCAGTGTCACCTCTAGTTTTCAACTTATATATCGAAGATGCGATTAATATTGTTAAGGAAAGAACAGCCTCAGGGATCAATGTACAGGGCCAAACTATTAACATGCTCAGATTTGCGGATGATATAGCAGTGTTAGCATCTAGCAAAGAAGAATTAGGAGCGGCTTTGAATGAAATGGAAGCAGTTTTGACACAGGGCTTCGGCATGAAAATCAATAAAAAGAAAACTAAAATTTTGGTATGTAGGGGATGTGAAAATAGAACTAAAATGGAAATACAAATTGGAAATGAGAAGATAGAGGAGGTCGCGGATTTCTGCTACTTAGGAAGTAAAATAACTCAAGACGGTAGGAGCACTAAAGATATAAAACAAAGAATGGCGCAGGGCCGAGTTGCGTTTAACAAAAAGAAACAACTGTTATGCTCGAGAACGGTTAATATAGAGACTAGGAAGAGACTCTTAACGTCTTATGTATGGAGTACGGCATTATACGGGTGCGAAACTTGGACAATAGGAGAAGCGGATAGAAAAAGAGTAGAAGCGTTTGAAATGTGGTGCTACAGACGCATGATGAAGATACCGTGGATAGATAAGGTTAGCAATAGGGAAGTATTAGAAAGAGTTGGGGAAAAGCGAAAGATATGGAAAACAATAAAGAGTAGGAGAGATAGGATGGTAGGACACCTTCTAAGACACGAAGGAATAGTTCGTGACATACTAGAGTCAGAGATAGGAATAAAAAGAGGTAGGGGTAGGCCTAGATTGGACTACTGCTCTCAAATAGTTAGGGATGTAGGATGTTCTACTTTTAGGGAAATGCGTAGGTTAGCTCAGGATAGAAAAGAATGGAGGTACGCGTCCAACCAGTCTTCGGACTGAGAACCTTATGATGATGAAATACATCCACGAGCATGACAAATGGTAATGATTGTGATCATCATAAAGTTCTCAGTCCGAAGTGTCGGGAACTATTCCTTCGTGTCTTAGAAGGTGTCCTACCATCCTACCTCTCCTATTCTTTATTGTCTTCTATACCTTTCGCTTTTCCGCAACTCCTGGTATATCCCTGACCTTGTCTATCCACGGTATCTTCATCATGCGTCTTGATTTTGCGTGAAGTAATCGGGGATCATTTTGCAGATGACAACCGCTGCTAATTTCTATATAGCAATTAATTATAAAATAATTTTGCACAATTAAAGGGGTAAAAAATCGCACTAATGAGAGAGCGAGCCTGTATCAGAGCCTGTATCAGAAGTCGCAAAAATTAAATTCATTAATCTCCAAACACAAAATTCTTGGCAGCATACTTTTTAAAATACACGTCACAATTTCATAATTTGAAAATGATTAATTGCAAGGTGAACAATACAACCGCCAATTAATGGTAAAAGACTAAAAATTTTATCCCTGCCAAAGAGAATGGAAGATGTAGCCCTGAGTGTATGATTGAAAGAAGTTTGGCAAAGGTACTTAGAATAAAATTTATTGAAGCAGAAGTAGGTGCATGCATGCATCGATTTTTCGTGGAGGTCATATATTTACGATTTAATTGAGAGCTGACCTGTGATCTATGAAGTCCATTAGGCCAGCGGTTGATTACTACTGCATGTTTTCAACCTTCAAACTATGCCAAACATAAGTAGTTTCAACAGTTTATTTGTAAATTAAATCCAGACGTAACCCTTAACGAAGAAACTGAAATTTTCTCCACTTGATTTGGGAGTTTTTAAATTTTTGTGCAAGCTTTTGTTTCCGAGTTGATTAAATTGTAAACATTGGAGCTTTTGAAGCGGACGGTTAGGCAAAGTTTTTATGGCGGCTAATTGTGGTATTACTCGCTAGATTAACCCACTCTGTTTTCCTTTATTAAGCGAATTTTCTCCGTATCCCCCTTTTGCCTTTTTGCTGTCAAAAGTTAAACAGACGGATTTAATTTTCAGAACGCTTTTTAATCAGTATAAATATAATTTTACCTTTTTAAATTAAATTTAGCGGTACTCTAGAATCGTTGATAAAAGGTGTGTGTGGCGAGGCGTACGGTTTACCAAGTTTACCTCGCAAAGCTATAATGGCCTTACACGTTCCTCTATACTTTATCTAAATCCGAACTGATCTCCTAATATTTCTTCCGCCCTTATCTTCATCCTTCTCTGATGCACAATTCCTCCTACAGATCCTGTGTGTATTACTCTAAAATCTCCGCTCCAAAAGTCTCCAGCTTCTGACCATCGCACCTCACTGATACCTTCCACTCCACTGATACCGGTAACTGAAAATTTTATCTGCGCCACTGGCACTGCCACCCATGGAGTTTGCTTACACTACATTCTATCAGTAAATCTGCAAGTGCCCTTTGTAATGTTCATTGTCATTCTCCAAGCAACAATAAGCCAGATAGCCATTAATTTAAAGCGGACGTGACTTACACCTGAATTGGCTGAGCACCTTTCTAACACATCTTCTCTGTCCCGACTTGATTTATTGATTTACCACCTACTGCAATTTCTTGTCGTGAGCCTAATGCCTCCTTCCCTCCTTTAGAGGTAAGGACCAGCAACTTGAATGTTTCCCACAAGCAGATAATAACATTCCAAATTGCTGCTGTAGTAAAAAATAACTATGTATGCGATCTTTCCTTTCTGTGGTTTACGCCACACGGGTTTTGTCAATTATGTCTTTAGTAGGTTAGTAATTGAATAGCAAAAAAGAGTGATCTACCAGAAAATTTAGAAGGAAAGCAATTATTTCATTCAATACTTTAATAGTCAGTTGGGCATGACTATTAATTAATGCCAGAAGAATATTTTTCCGTCTCTCCATTTATTTTCAGCTACTCTAGCGCCGAATGAAAAGCTGCTTAACCTTTTTAGTACAATTGAATTATTCGCCTTCCTTTAAATCGAGTTACTCTTTGTCTGCCCCAAGTTTTTTTTATTTAGGTAAAACGTATGACTTGCATACTAGGTCACGCTTTGCATATGCAGATTTTCTCGATCGCGCTCAGACGAGAAAATTGTTAAAACCGTTACAGATTATGAACTATTAATCTTGTAAACACACAAAAAAAAATCTTGGCATTGTTGTTTATATTTAACTGTATATCGGGTAAGTATTCCACTGGAGCAACGTTATAAACTAACAGTTTTGCATATGACGGAATAGTCTTGGTTTTTTTTCGCGATAAGTTGTAGTTATAACTGTGGTTTTTTCTCTGTGATGGTTGTCGGCTTTTATAGTCTATCGCGTGCCACTAACTGTAGATTATCGTCGTATTTATGCAGATATAAGGCAGTATTATTAAATTGCAGTGTTAGTTTAAGTTGATTTCTTGTAGCGAATTCAATACATGGTGATTTTATTTTTGAAATTCCTCGATGTTTCCATCAACGTATTGAGGCTTCGGTGTAAAGCAAATGCTGACGTATACAACCACCGATAGAATTATCTTAGTATAATAACTGTGGCGCAGTAGGGGAAGCGCTCGCCTAGTGACCGGAAGGTTTTGAGCTCAATTCTCGTGTGAGATCCACTTTTTTCGCTTTTTTGCTTTCAGGTTCCCCGTCAGGCAAGGGATCGCCATAACACCGAAGCGATCCCTCTGTTGAAGCGATCAAAGTGCCTAACGAGAAAGTTTTTGAAATTGAAATAAGCTTACATAAGGCGCATAAAACTAAAAATCCATTTAGTGGAAGTGAATGTACGTGGATTTATGTACATATATACTGAACAAAAAGAAATATGCAAAGAAGGCGTGTGTAAACAGATGTATAAGAATTTTGTCCATATAAGAAGTTATTTTACTATAGAAAGCATGTATATCTGGTTCAGCACATTTTCTCACAAAATTAATTATCAAGTAATTAAACTGTTAAAGAGTAAAAGTAAACCGGTATATAAGTACTCGCACCAAAGTGTGAACCTATAGGCAAACAAGTCGGTTAGCTCACAATGATGAGACAATGCCTAGTTTAATGTGTTTCTTATTAAAATTAAGCAGGCAACTAATTGTTCTCAGAGACATCTGTATTTCTAATGAGGTGTGCACCAGGATTTTCCGTTATGTAACGCCAGTGGCGGCGTGAGACATCGGAGAGACCTATATTTACAATGGAGTATATAAAGTAAAGAAACAAAAGTGGTCCAGATGTTCCTTCGAGTACAATAAACTGGTCGAACTTTTTCTGAGAATTTTATAATATGTTATTTATTAAAAACAAAGCAACAGCTTTGATTTTGTAATTGCAAAAATTGTAAATCCATCACGAAGAAATCGAAGTATCTTATGTATTGCTATTAAAATAGAAGAAGAAACTTGTAGACCATCATATCCTTCTAGCCCCCGAGAAATCGCACAAGACTACTTTGAAGACTTTGGAAACTTCTGGAACAATATTTAAAAACCTTACGAAAGGTCAGCAACCAATACAGATTGAAGTTCTTATTGGGTTTCAAAATGTTTTCAACAAATAAATTGCAATACGCCTGTATTTTAAATAGTCTTTCAAATTTCAGAAATAACGAACCGCTACTGCTAATTCTGGGTACCTTATGCTTCTCGCTCTTCTTTCCCATTAATTTTTATTGACTCTTTCCAAATCGTCCGATTATGGTAAAATCGTGGGCGTTTGCCCATTACGAAATAAAACACAATTCTTTACATTTAAATATCAAGGCTTTCCTCGACAATAAAACGAATGGAAAATAATCAAAATCGTGTTAAAGTGTGTAGTAACGAACTATATGAACCATAAAGTTATATAGAATTCACTTTATTCTTGTCAGAATACAATTTCCCATGTGACTCATTATTCCGAATCAAGACCATATGTGTCTTTTACGGAAGCACGCTAGGCTGATCTATGTGTTTTGTTTCCATAGCTTTTGTTCACTCGACTGTTCGACGGTAGTAAAATTCGTACGGTTCGCCCTGTATAATCAACTGCTGATTGTTATGGGAAAATACGTTTGGTATATTCAAAACGGATTTATTAATATTACGCAATTTATTGTATAAATAAATTATTGTACGTATGTCTAGTAAAATATTACTTCCGCTTGGTTTGCGGGGTTTTATACAAAGTGGAAATACTGTTTGCATAAAATAAATTGAATTATAAAATATAGAATAAACTAAATAAAGTATTTAGTTCCAATTTATTTTACTAAATACTATTTTTCAGCATAATCTCAATAATTATTAGAAGTCCGAAGCGGCTACAGCTCGATACAATAGTGCAAATAATGACATAAAAATCGAAAAAGAAAGACGAGACAAAAGAAGGGGAAAAAGGCGATTAATAGAAAAACAGTCAGGAAAAATAGTGTGAATCTATTCACTGTTGTAAGTTTCAGCAATTTAATAACTTCCAATGTGCAATGCCTTGGAGATGTCAGAAAACCTTGAAGTCCATTCCGGGTTCACCATCCATCCAGATGAAGCCTTATTCTCTTCTGAATTTCAAGAGACAGACCTTCTTACAAATCCCAAAGCTCTTTGCAGAAACATCTTACCCTTTCTTAAACAATTTCTCCAAAAATATTCAATGAAAAATATAATATAATATAAAAATATTATAGAAACAAATGTGATGTAAAGCAACATCGAGCATCGTTTGAAGTCAGCAGGATCTTACATCTTACTTTCTCACTCTGTTGATTTTATCCAAACAACCCAAGTATGCCACATGTCTTAAATAGTCTTCTAAAATACAATATTTTTTATGTCTGTTTCACAATCACCCCATTACAGCTATCCCAAACTTGTAAATAGCGGAAAATCTTGGCAGACAATAATTTTAGTAATAACTATGAAATCAAAAAGAAATAAATTTTACATCGACATAAAAAGACTCAATAATTAAATATAATGATGTTCAAGAACCTATACCTATACATGGTGATTCTTTTAAGGCGGCCATTAGAAAATTTCTTATTTGCAAATAAGATAGAAACTTGAAACCTGGGTTCCTGTCATAATCGATCATGGCGAATCCAAAAATACAATTTTCAAAATGGCGGCACTTTCGGAAATACCGGAAGTTGACGCCATCTTTGTTATTTTAAATGGATACCCCCATTTTTATTTTATTTTTGAATTCGGCATTAAATTCTGCGTATAATGCACCCAGGCTGTCAGCACTTATCTGTCATAGTTTTTGACATATGCCACTTTTTGTTTTAAATTTAGCATTTGCAGGGGTTCATTTAAAAATTCATATCTCTTAAACCATTTAAAGTGGGTAAATGAGCTTGTTTAGGTTGATTCCCTAAAGTTCAAGGAATCATTTCCCTGTAGGGTTAATGTTCAACGACGTTTCCAATGGTTGCTGCGATTTTTTGAAGATGACAATCAAAAAATGCCAAAAAGTCATTTTTTTTAAATGGCAATGGGCAAATTTTATTATGGCAACCGACGTAGGATTAAATTTGAAAGGGACTTATATCAAGGTTTCCTATACCTATCTCAAATAGTTTTTTAATTATTCGTAGTTTTTTGTAAAAGATTAAACGTTATTCCCAAAAAACATAGAAGCCTATGGAACCAAAGAAAAAAATTAGTTTTAGAACTGTCATCTTTTAGTTCTCCATTAATTAAAAGTTAAGTTAAGTTAAGCACGTTCTTGATTTTGTTTTGTAAGCATAAATGGCTTTTTATTCGAATGAAGTTGTTTTTGATTTATTTCTCATACATGGCAACTGCCAAAAAATCGTTGCAAGAACATGTCGCGAGTTTAATGCAAAATATCAAAATTTGCCGCCGATGAATAAACAGAAGTTTTCTAGACTTAAAAACAAGTTTCTTCAGGGAGGAAATATTCATCCTGCAAGAAGAAGGACTAAATTTGTTAGGGAATCTGAAGATAATCAAATAAATGTTCTGGGGTATTTTGGCGCATTTCCACGATCATCGATAAGAGCAGCAAAATTTGATTTGGGATTGACGTTCTCATCGATACAAAGAATTTTACATGACCACAAACGACATCCCTATTCTTTTATACGACTACAAAAACTTCGTTCAACCGATTTTCCAAGACGAATAACTTTTTGTGAAGAGCTTTTGATAAAAAAACAGGAAGACCCAAATTTTTTGAGTCGGATTATTTGGACTGATGAAGCAAAATTTGCACAGGCTGGAGTATTTAATAGGAGAAATCGACATTTTTGGGCCGCAGAAAATCCACACCTGATCTATGAAGTTGAAAATCAAATTCAATTTTCCGTAAACGTTTTCTGTTTATTAATGGATAATCGGTTGCATTGGTACATGTATGATGAAAATTTGAATGGAGACAGATATTTAGACATTCTTAACAATGTAGTCCAAGATTTTGTCGATAATCTACCATTGCAGCATGCCGTCAACTTATGGTATCAAATGGATGGGGCACCAGCGCATTCAACAAATGCCGTAGATTTAAGACTAAGACAATTGTTTCAAGACAGATGGTGGGGAAATAGAGGTCCATGGTTGTGGCCCCCAAGATCCCCGGATCTGACACCATTAGATTTTTATTTATGGGGGCGGATTAAAGATATCGTTTATGAAACTGCACCCACGTCGAGGGAAGACTTATTACTAAAAATAACCCAAGCCATGAATGGCATTGATGGGAATGAAATCAGAACCGCTACCAGAGCCGTCCAACGTCGGATTATTGAGTGTTTGAATCAAAACGGTGCACATATCGAGCATATTTTGTAATACCGACCTAGCTCATTAATTTTTGTATTGATTTAGGTAATTTAAATTAATATTTTTTGACACTGTTACTATGTTTGTTGCTTGGTAACAAGCTCGGTAACAAGTTAATCTTAATAAATTATATTTTTTTACAAAAAACTACGAATAATTAAAAAACTATTTGAGATAGGTATAGGAAACCTTGATATAAGTCCCTTTCAAATTTAATCCTACGTCGGTTGCCATAATAAAATTTGCCCATTGCCATTTAAAAAAAATGACTTTTTGGCATTTTTTGATTGTCATCTTCAAAAAATCGCAGCAACCATTGGAAACGTCGTTGAACATTAACCCTACAGGGAAATGATTCCTTGAACTTTAGGGAATCAACCTAAAAAAGCTCATTTACCCACTTTAAATGGTTTAAGAGATATGAATTTTTAAATGAACCCCTGCAAATGCTAAATTTAAAGGAAAAAGTGGCATATGTCAAAAACTATGACAGATAAGTGCTGACAGCCTGGGTGCATTATACGCAGAATTTAATGCCGAATTCAAAAATAAAATAAAAATGGGGGGTATCCATTTAAAATAACAAAGATGGCGTCAACTTCCGGTATTTCCGAAAGTGCCGCCATTTTGAAAATTGTATTTTTGGATTCGCCATGATCGATTATGACAGGAACCCAGGTTTCAAGTTTCTATCTTATTTGCAAATAAGAAATTTTCTAATGGCCGCCTTAAAAGAATCACCATGTATACGGTCTGTAATATTTTACAAGCAATTATATCCTTTAGCTTTTCAATAATTCATAAAAAATACCCCCGTAACTTACCAGCCGTCAGTCGATTAGAATAAACCTCTTAAATTCCGTATTCTAGTTTAACCACCGACAGGAGCGCGTAAACGTAAGCGTAAATCTTTTATGGCAATTGCAAAGAGAACTTTGTGCACATACATCCCAGGCGGTGTGCTCGACGTGTATAACAGTTTCGCCGAACAATCCCCTCAGGCTCCGTCTCTCGACCGCGTACATAAAATAAAAAAAGTTACAACCCGAATTGTTTACCATAGGGACCGACGAAAGCAAGGTCGATTTTCGGCCGTTTGTTATTTTATGATATGTCTGGAAAGTGCCGGAGTCGGAGTTAGGGGATAAAAGTGCTGAAAAGTTTTGCTTGTTTACATTTAGGGATGAAATTTTAAACTCATGGATGTTATCTTCGTCAACGTAAATAACAAAGATAATCCGTTTAGAAAGGCATCAAACCGCAGTACAATCTGTTCTTGCAGAAGAAAACATCAAATGACACTTTATTCCTACGAGGTCTGCACATTTCGGAGGAAGAAAACATCAAATGACACTTTATTCCTACGAGGTCTGCACATTTCGGAGGTCTATGGGAAGCGGCAACATGATTTATATAGAGCAGCAATAGCAAATCAGACGATATTTACGTTATTAGCACAAATCGAGGCATGCCTCAACTGACGCCCTTTAGCTCCTCTTTCCAATGATCCCCAAGATTTTATTGCCTTAACCCCGGGTCATTTCCTCATAGGAGATTCTCTTACATCTCTCCCAGAACCAGATGTAACACATTTAATCGTCTATCTCATTGGCAAAGAATTCAGCAAATGTTCCTAGTTTTTGGAAAAGGTGGTCAACTAACTACCTGTTCCAGCTTCAACAACATGAAAACAACAAACCCAAAATATCGCTAAATCTGGTCTCATGGTATCTCATGTGTTGCAACGATGCGAATGGCATCAGGAACTTCAAAGATGGCGATATCAAGACTTTGTGTCCTTCCTGTGGATGAAGTCAATGCAGGTGCAGTGAGTAGTGGGCGAAAGGTTTAGTGTTTTTATCTCTTTGCGTTGAAGAGTGTTCTTTCAAGGTGGGTGGTATGTTTAGACATTGAATTAGAGACAAAAGCCTGCCTATTCTGGAATGAACTGTCAGTCGATATCAGGTGATTACGGAGTCACATGACTTTAAGTTGAAACTGGGTTAATGGCAGAGTTTAGAAGTATGCCAAAGTTGTTGTGGTTAATTCCTGGCATGTTCCTGCTTCGAGCAACAAAAAGTAATATTTTGTTATCCTCGCATAGTTTTAATTAATGTATGTTGGAGTTTATTAAATTAGTACCGCTTCAGCTACGCATTTAGGTACTATAAATTCCAGAGTTATGAGAATAAAATGAGCAAGTCCGCCCGACACTCCGCAAAAGTAATATCCGAGATTAACCAAACAAAAATTGGAGTGTACGTTTCAGATTTTAATTAAGAAAATATTTCAATTTTCGCGACGGCTCCGCCCCATTTGTTTCTTTTTATTCCTGGTTTTAATTTCCACCAGAGCCCTGCTTAAAAGATAATTCCAACACACGGACCCCGAGCGGAGTCTCTTGAGAATAAAAGAAAACTGTTAATATTTTATTTTAAATAATTCCCTTCACTTGACCATTATTTTTTCTAATGGTTAAAATCCCCCAAATGTCATTTGCTCTAAAAATGACAGAGTATGTTTTGTTGTTCATGGCCTACTATTTTTTTATTTTCAGTAAAATCAGCTTGGCCTACAGCAGAAAAAGAAACCTAGTTTGTACGGATGGACGAAGAATTCCTTCGCATTGTGATTTCTGGTCACATATTCCTGAAGTTCCGGGTCCTTTTTCTCCCCAATTGATTGGTTGTATATTAGTCCCCGAGATACGTTTTTCCAGGTATCCGTGAAAATACAAAAGAAAAATAATGAAAGTGTATCTACGTGATCCAAGTTCTAATTTCGTTTCCTTTTGTGTCTGATGCTCGCTCTGTTGCCACTTGCCAATTTGTTCACAGTTTAGAAGATCTATTAGAAGCATACAACCAATTATATCCACATAATAGCGAATTAATTTTGACGGAAATTGCCTTATTTGCATACAGAGGGCGCTGAATATGAATGTTGTGGCTGTGAAGGTGCTCTTTGAGGTGTCGTCAGCAATATTTGCATTTCAGGGGAGGGACTTAATATAAAGTAAACTCTTCGCTTCAATAATTACTTTTAATAATTTAATTTTTATTTCGTTACTGGAGCTTGTGCTATTTAATCCTTAGAATCAGCCTGCTTCCTCTTTCGATACAAAATTCAAGATCCCTTTCAGTACACCCATCTTCGAGTTTTCTATAAAACCCACTTAAAATTCACTCAATAAAAACTTCATCTGATTAAAATCCCCGAAAATTGCACGATCTATATCAATCACGAATCTTCCATTCTATTATTTTGTGCGGTTCCTTCCATCAGTTTTCGATTAGGAATGAAACCCCAATCCCTAAGTATCCGGATTATCATGTCTATTAAGTTTAATTATTCACGTGACCCCTTTCACAGGGGATGAAATTTAAATGAAGGCGGAATTAAGGGGCACACTTACTCCGAATATTAATTTAATCCTGGAATTAAGACCTGCATTGTTCGCTAGAGGATGTCATAGTCAACAAATTATAAATTCGAATATGCTGCCGATGAAGCGGAGAAGATTCATCGTAGGTACGTAAATTATCTACTCTCTCCAGGCGTATGACGTTTCAAAAAAATGAATGAAAAATTTGCTTCTCTAACAAACTGATAGTCTGGACCTTCATATAGGGCATTCTTGAGACAAAACTTGAGTATTATTTTGCTGCATACAGTTTTATACAACTACTTTCACGCCTCAACCATTGCATGCAGTTTAAACTATTAAAACAAGAAATATGGGATTTTTTCCATAGCATGCATTTAACTGCGTGACATCCTGGTATGTCAGAAACCACTTAATCTTTCACAAACTCCTGTTGTATAATAGCAAACATTCCACCATTAATAATGGCTTGTCAACGAGCAATTGGAACGCATTTTGCGAACATGATAGTCGAATTAACTGCTGCATGGTTTATCTATCTGAGCACGGAAAAATCTGACAGTAAAAAGCCTTATGTGGGTCAGTAACGCAACTTAGAGAGCCGCGTATCTCAAATTTTGATATATTATAACGTCCATAACGTGATGCTTTGTATTTCGATATTTCACCTCCAGACTAATTTTCGTTGATCCTTTTGCGAGAATTAACACATCAAAATGCTGGGGTTACGGACTTGTCTTTTACATACGAGTTCAATCAATCAATTCCTACGACATCTACTTTATTTCCTTTAATCTGTTACGTGTGGGGACGTAGATAACCTGCTTTGTGTTGCCCAATTGAAAATTCGCTTATTGCAATGCCTTGTATTTTCGCACAATTGTTGTACAATGCTAATTCATGCATTAAGTCGGATTTCTAATTTGTATTTGTATTTTTGAAACTCGTTTGTCCTTGGTTTTACGTAATACAGGGTGTAAATGAATATTCTTTCTCACGCTTGCAATAATTTTTTTGTTTGTGTAGATATTCATATCTATCCGGTTGAACTTTTGCATCTTGACGTAGTTCTAGTGATACCGAAACTGGTGGAAAATGGCTTTCACGTTTCAGAGATCCAACAGGTGTATAAAATTTCGAATACCTTCTTCTACTGGGGGACTTACTTGAATACCGCGTTAACCAACGTAATCATCCTTTTCTTCGGTCAGGAGTTGACTATGCAGGCCCATTCCATTTTTCTCTGTTTAGTATCGAAGGCAGTAAACATTGAATTAGTTACTGATTTTACTAGATAATCCTTCCTAATCTGCCGGCGGAAAATACGGGGTAAGTAATCCGAATTACTTGGCAACTCATTCCCCCGAGGTCATCTCACTTTGGTGGTTTGTGGGAATCCGCTGTAAAGAGTGTGAAACGACATGGAAAATCCCAAGGTAAGTGATCTTGTATTATTAATATAAGATAACCTACTCCCTTTTAGAGGTTTGGAGTGCAAATTCTGCGTCCGACTTCAATAATTAATAAAAATCCTGCTACTGTTGACGTCATAGCTGAGAAAACCCTCCTAAAACCTAAACGTTATCCATTAAACGTTTCTTGAAGAGATATTTAATGACTGCAGGATATAATACTCTATAAATACGTTTCACCGCGCATTCACTCTTTATATATTTATCAGAACAGCCTCATGAATCAGCTTAACGAAATTAGAAATCTCCCTCCAAATCAGATTAACGCGACCGGGAAGGGTCTAAAACGATTTTCAACGTGCACATCTACTGTTTATTTATTTTCACGGATGGTTGGGTAAATTAGCAAGAATATCTCCTCGCGAACAGTCAGGTATCATTATGTATAATTCCATGAAGAAATTAACAACTGAAGATTACGTAATTAAAAGCTTCGTTTTGATAATTAACGTCTCTCATTATGCAAATGCTTCGCCATTTAGTTGCGATTTTCAAGATATAATGACACAAAAAATCAGATTATCCTACATTAGGCTGGATACCTATACAAAGTTGCACACGTTGCATTCTGCCTTGACATTTGCAAGATTCTAGGAACTCAATAGCGCTTGTTATGAAACTTCCTTACAGCAAAGGCCGCCAGAGCAAACCTGACGAAAGGCCTTAAAACGTTCGTTTGTTTTGAGACTTCAAACCCCTCAAAGTCACGTGCACCTTTCCTCAACTCCTAAACACACAATGGTAGAATGGTAGGGAATGAAATGTCCTTGCTTAAATAAAATTCATAAATATTATACGGGCAAATAATATTTGCTTCATCGAAACGAGGGAAGAAGTTGTCCACACTCTTTACTGTAGAATGGTTCTATTCGTTGCCACTGCAAGCCCGTGTCGTCTCAGGCAACTCGTTGGTTTATTGAATTGTTTGTTAGACTTTATTTAGCAAGATCATGAAGTTTTTAGTTAGTTCAAAGAAGAACATACTTCGTCCCTAACTGTGTGCTAACATATGTTCTATTTTTTATCCCTCTTGGTCAATTTAAAATTTGGCAAGTTGTTTTCATGAATTAAAAAGAATATGCACACCCATATTTGCAGAAAATTTGTAGTGAAAGCATTTTCTTCTTGTGGCTTTTGAATTTTCATGAGCCCACGTATTGTCTTCTACAATAATGGCCGCATTTTAAAAAATCCTCATGATGACCAAAACTAGCCTTAAAACATAATTTAACCACTATGAGTGATACATAGGCGAATTCAGAGTAGAAAAGGCTTCCAAAAACCGCTAGAAAATTCCAGGTTCATATTTGAAAAAGTTAAGTTGATGATGGTTCCACGGAAACGAAACATCGTAGAAGAAAAATGGCATTGTCACATTAAAGGTTATCGCGAATTGCAATGAAGATCTGTGTTTTTCTGTATTCTTCTGAGTTTTGACTTTTGTAACGTTAATTTTCGCTATTAGAACATTCTCTCTATTTTTAACGTTTTATTATAGACTAGTACTTACATCATGCTCATATTAACATACTTGCATTCCTATTTTAGGTCTTTCACTTATATTTAGTTTCTTATTTGCTTTGATTGTCACTGTTCCTATTTCTTGCCTCGCTCTCCGATTATGCCTCCGTCTATAGTCTGTTTGAGTTTCTATCGATTTGGTTGAGGGTAGAACTGTCTTAAAATTATTAATTCTAGTTAGCTTTTCTATTCTAATAGGGTTTGTCTCACTTACCTGCTATCGTTGTCCTCTTATTGTCTCTGTATTTGGTAGTTTAGTTTGCTGGATGTCGCTGCATACGTTGAGTCTTGAAATTGTTCATCTTTCATATTTATCATTTGCTGAGCCTACCTTAGGAGGAATGTCGTTCCCTTTTCACGATTTGATCGTATAGTTGTTCATTTAATAGCCTCAAATTTTGTTGTTCTTCTGTTGTCAAATTTTTTGAGGTTATGTTTCCGTTCTGTCATCTTGTGCAGGACATTTTCCCATTTAGATGCTCAGTGGCGCGCCCTCTCATTTTCATTTTCCCTGTCTCATCTTTCGGTCCTTTATGCATTGTCTTATCTATTCTTCTGTCTCTTGAGACCTCTTTATGACTTTTCTTATTGCTATCTTCTTTTCTTTTGGGTTTGCAAGTCGATTTAAGCTTTCTTTTCTTTAGTTACCTATTCTATTACCGGTGACGCCTCTGGAAGATTTGGAAATCTAGGGTACTTCTGGGTACATTTGTAGTTTCGGATGTGGCTACCTTGTATTTTATTAGTCGGCGGTTTTTTTGGAATTTCCGTTTTTCCGATTTGCTTCGACATTTTTCACTCTTCCTGTTGATCTTCTCGTGAGTGGGCGGTGTTTCCAAGTTTTGTGGAATTAAGTTTTCTAGCCAGTTATGGGATTTTCTTTGTGCACCTCTTGAAGATGTCGGTTTATTGTAGTTGTAGAAATCGTCATCTGCTCCATCTTTGGGATTTAGATTCACGTTTGAGGTTCAGCAGGATTTGTCAAGGAGAAACCCCACGTGGTGAGTGTCTTATTTTTCATCTTTTATTTAAATCTTCAGTCATCAGTGTTGTTTCCTTTCCTTTTTCTTATTTTCTCTTCTAATTTGTCTTTTCGGCATTTTAGGATTTTTCCAGTGGAATGATTTTTCCGGGGGAATGATTTTTCCAGGGGAATGATTTTTTTCCCGAGGGAGCGATTTTCGTGCAGACTTTGGTTCTGATGTACTCTCCGACTCTCCCCATGTTTCAAGTGCCGATCACCTGGTGCTGAGCTGCAAGTCTGATTTGTTGTAGCAGCTGACCTGCTTATAATCTGGAAGGTCAGATATAAAGTTTGATTTTTACGTCGCCTGTCCGTCTGGAACATCGCGTCCAACGGCTGGTTTTTATGTAGCGCCCGTCACAGCTTTTTGTGTCAATTTTTATGTTCGTTTTTTTGTGACTTCGCGTCGCCCGTCCGTTCGAACTTTCGCCTCGTTCGGCTATTGTTAATGTAGTTGCCTGGCCACGGCGTGTTGTGGTCATCTGTTTGTTTATTTTTGAACAAAATCTGTAAAGTACTTTTTTTCAAAATTCAATTTGTTTGCCATAGTATAATTTCCGTAGTTAAGTAGTTTATCTTGTTTAAAATTCAATTTAGTCAATTTAGTCACTATTGCGATTTTGGTTCATTTTATTTATAGTCACTTCAATAATTTTGCTGTTTGTAAATTCCATTTTGACTTTATAGTAATATCTATTTTTTTGTGTGGAGATTTAGCAACAGTCGATACTCCCGTTTGCGTCTGACTTCATTGTTGTAGTTAGCGTGCGTGCGATTGACCCGTCGGTGCGCTGCGCGTGCGGAGCTCCATTCGTGTAGTGTATTTACCGCGTCATCCGCGCCTTTTTTTGATTTCCCTTGTTTTTGCGCAACGTTAGTACCGGGTGTCTAAATTTCACCCAGGTTTATGTTCATTGTTTTTTTATATTTACAGTAGTGGCCATAAATATAGCAACTTTTAAAAAATCAATGTAATATTAAACAACATTATTTTTAAGATTAGAAATGCATTCCAGCATTCACATTGCTTCTATGGTAAGGGTTTCCTGCAATAAAAATTAGAGCTTTGTGAATAACAAATTAATCCCAGCATTTGTTCAAATTTTTGTTGGACAGAAATATAGCAACAACTGTCATAAATAAGTTTAAAGTAATTAAAATGCCAGTTAAGTTGTACTTATCCCGAGTATTTATCGCATTGGCACTATTTCTGGTTAGTAACTAAAAAATGGGTCGGGCTAAAACAGTTTCAATTGAAATTAGGAACCTTATTACACAAAAGTATGAAAACGGTGCCAAACAGGCTGAAATTTCAAGAAGTTTTAATTTAAATAAATCCGTTGTGTCCAGAATTTTGAAGCTATTTCTGTTGAACCCATTCCAAATCCAGGAAGACCAAGAAAAACTTATGAAAGATTTGATCGACACGTGTTAAGAATATCGAAAGAAAACCCATTCCTGTCCTCTTCCAAAATTCTTGGAAAATTGGAGGAAATTGGATCAAAAGATGTTAGTGCTCGTACAATAAGAAGGAGATTAGTCGACGGCGGGTTATTTGGTCGCCGACCAGCGAAGAAACCGCTGTTGTCAAAGAAAAATGGGAAGGCCTGTCTCCAGTTCGCAATAGATCATATTAACTGGACCCCAGAAAATTGGAAGAATGTAGTTTTTAGCGATGAATTAAAATTTAATTTGTTTAAAAGTGATGGGCTACTCTATGTTAGACGACCAACGGGCAAGAGATTTGACAAGAAGTGCACATGTCCAACTGTTAAGCACGGTGGTGGTTCAGTTATGGTTTGGGGATGTTTCTCTAAGTTTGGGATGGGCCCAATCTGTCGAATCCATGGTAAAATGGATCGATTCATGTATTAAAATATTTTGCAATACCATCTGGTCCCATACATCGACGAAACAATGCGTTTAAGTTGTGTGTTTCAACAAGATAATGACCGAAACACTCGTCGAAACTTGTGCAGGATTGGTTAGCCGAGCAACACTTCGAAATTATGCGATGGCCATCACAGTCACCCGACTTAAATCCAATAGAAAATTTGTGGGATTACTTGGATGGCAAAATTAGAGGAAATAATTATACTAATTTGGAAAACTTTTATACTGCACTGGAAAATGCTTGGGAAATAATTGATGATGGATACATTACTAAATTAATAGAATCGATGCCCAAGCGATGTGCCCAGGTTATTAAAAATAAAGGTTATTATACAAAATATTAAACGCTTTTGTTATTTTTAATTAATACTTGTCAAAAAAATTTTTTTTCCGTAGTTGCTATAATTATGTCCAACAGAAAAATTAAAAAATATTAAAAATAATACTTGTTTTAATTACACATAAATACGGATTATGTACTAGAAATGTGTATGTATTTTAAGAACAAAAAGTAAATAAAAAGAATATTTTTGCTTAGAAAAAAAATTAAATTCGAAATTTCAGGAAGTTGCTATATTTATGGCCATTACTGTATATGTATATGCATTTATTCATTGATAATTATTTTTGTTGATATCAATTGTTTTTTTGTATTATTATATATATATGTGTATTGTCAGATGTTGCCATGCCTGGGTTTCCTACCTATTTTGTTTTTTTATTATATGATATACTATTTGACTACGTTTTTTTCTTTTGTTATTTTATTGTGCCCTATTGTGTACCAGCGGCTTTTAGGAGTTGTAGTCGTTGTGTGTTGGCTACAGAGGATGAGCCAACAACTCCTTGGCGCCCTTTTCCTGTTTTTAGCCCACCCCATCTTCGGCTTCGAGCATAGCTGCGGCAGGATCCTCCATTGTGGCGTTAGTCTTTTAGGTTACGTCACACTTTACGGTTGTTTGTTTTCTTCATTTTCCCTCTTATTGGAACATTGCGTATCGTTTCTCAATAATTGCACTGATTGTCATGTTTCTTGTTATGAAATTTCGTGTAGTTAAAGATGGTATTCGGTATTATCTAGTGTTATCATTAACATTAATTCCTAGGATACCAGTGAATGTATTTGAAGGAACGGGTTTCAAAAAAAAATTGCGTAATTTTGAACTTTCTGTTTTCGCCATAATTTCCTCTTCTTTTTGTTTAATTATATTTAAATCTGTATGTAAGTTGACGTTTGTTTTCTTTTTGCTATTCTAATAGAAAATAAATTGAATTAGATCCGGATCAGACTAAAATGGAGAACGAAAACGAGTGCCTATGAAGAAAGTATAATCCAAATTGACACACTTAACTTTTAATTATCATTATCATGCAAAAAATAATTACTCGCGTGTTTGCATAAACAAACTTTTCAGTATCTACCGACGTCCGTTAGTTGCACACAGTTTTTTTCTATAAAGCCCTGTAATTTGTTATACGGCATGGACGAAAACCCCAATTTTTCGGGTCCGTGAAGTTAGCCGCGTTATTTTCGATTTTCTAATAGATTTTGGTCTGAATAATTAGTAACTAATTTGTAATAATTTGTAACCCAGAAACTACAATTTGTAACTCTCCCGTTAAGGAGTTATTTAAAAAACTACTTTTAGGGGCCAACTTCTCGGGAGCCCTGCAAGTTTGGAGTTTCCGATTTTTTTCTTTGCCAAAATTTAGTAACTAATTTGTAATAATTTGTAACCCATAAACTAGAATTTGTAACTGTATCGTTGAAGAATTATTTAAAAAACTACTTTTAGGGGCCAACTTCTCGGGAGCCCCGCAAGTTTGGAGTTTCCGATTTTTTTCTTTGCCAAAATTTAGTAACTAATTTGTAATAATTTGTAACCCATAAACTAGAATTTGTAACTATCGTTGAAGAGTTATTTAAAAAAATATTTTTGGCGGCCAACTTCTCGGGAGCCCCGCAAGTTTGGAGTTTCCGATTTGTTTCTTTGCCAATATTTAGTAACTAACTTGTAATAATTTGTAACCCATAAACTAGAATTTGTAACTCTATTGTTGCAGATTTATTTCAGAAATGAACTTGATGAACTTGCTTCTGGAGAGCCTCGAAATTTTCGAGCATTTTCTCTACCAATATTTAGTTACCATTTCGTAACAATTTTTAACTCACAAATTAGAATGTATAGAATGTATAATATAATGATATTATAATTAAAATAAAAATATTAATATCTATTATAATATAACATAAAGGGTTATATTAGAAATGTCATAGGGGATATTGAAAAGTTTATTTAAATTAATTATTGCAATATCATAGTCGCTATAAACAAATAAAATTACTTCTACATACTTATTTGCATACGAAAGTTATATACTGATATATTAAATGATATAATATTCTTTTATAATATTAATATAGTAACGGTTATTAACAGCTTCATTTATCCCTATAGCTAACGTCAAATATAATAATGGGCATAATATTTCTTTTACTGAGTATTATAAATTTTTCTCAGTGAGGAAAAGAGGGGAAGCTTATAAATGGGGTAAAACACTTAGATTGTCAAATCAATATTGTTGGCTTATTTACAAACATATGTAAAGGACTGGAAAGCGGAATAGAAATTTATACCTGCGAAAAATGTACATTATCACGAAAATTTTTGAAATCCACCTTCCTAATAAATTATAAGTTGATTAAAAATTTAGAAACGATCCTAAAAGAACAAATAGATTTTGAATGCAACGCTTGCGCAAATTCCGTCAAAATGAAATTCGCTTACAGAGACCTAATTTTCGTTGACACGTGTGAAGGAGCAAACATAGCTCTCGATTCAATTCCGTTTATTTTAAATTTGAATAAAAATTACGTACTTCGAGCGGTGATTGCCTATTACCCACCACCTACATCTTCAATTGCAGGTATAGGCCATTATTATTCGATTTGTAAACGAAATGATGGAGCATGGGAACTATACAATGACCTGATGAAAAAGATGGTCGTAGTTAATCGCCAGTCGAAATATAATATACAGTTCAATTTTTAAAAGAAGCAACTTTCGTAACGAATTTATTGTCGATTTACGACCAACGTTATTGTCGTGCATCACATATTGAAAAGAAACAGTATGGATAATCATGTCTTTCCCACCCTTTAATGGTAAGAGAGTAATGATGACAAAGACAACTGCTTAAATACCGTCGTAGCGCATATGGTCCGTGGCAACTCCAACTGTCAGTGTCAATCTGTTAATGTCAATGTCGGCATATAGCCATTATTGGCTACAGCGACGGCGCCGTGTGAATTTAGTTTGTTCCTCGTCTGTGTTATATTTGGGGGTTTTGAGTTTATTCGAGTTGTTCTAATATAACTGCCGTTTTGATTTGTTTTGTTGTTCCGTTTGCTGTTTAGAAATCTTAATCGGTAAGTTTTTAGGTTAAGTTCAATATTAAAAATGTATACATGTACAGAATTTTCCTTAAGCATGAGAGGTTGTATGTTGAATTCGAAGTGCCAGGAAATAGTGCTATCCCTGGTAGATTATTTTAAAGCTGAAAAAGGAAACAGTGCCCTTTTATTGCCACTGACAGCTGTATTTTCAAATGAAGTGAATGACAGTGAAAAGTAATAATAATTTATTGACTGAACACCATACATTTAGGGATTATGATGTTGTAGATTAGACAAAATCTTTTTTAATGTAGGTATGTGCAGAACCCTTCATGCGGGAATTGATTCCCACTTAACCATTTTTTTGTATAGTTTTATATTATTATTTTTGTGTTTGATATATTATTATGGTTAAATATTGCAAATCCATAGACCCATCGTATGTAATTTTGTAATACTACATAATATTAAAATCATTGCTTCTACATAATAGCTAACAATATAACATTCTTTTCTTTGCTCTTTACTGTATTCCCGAAGACCGAAGAACCTGGTTTTCGTTCTACAGGACCCCATCGACGCGTGAGCCTCATCCTTACTGCTATTTGTACTTTTACTTATTGTTTAACTTCATTACTTTTTCATATGGTGCATAATATGCTAAAATATATAACTTAATCTGTCAAGACCGTTGAGTTCCTAACTCCCTACCTTACCTTCTAAGTGAATTTTTCTCTTGATTTTCCCTATTACTCAATTTTTCTTGATTTTAGTAAGTAATTAGTACCTCAATTTAAATTATTCATCACTTTAGGGTGTAATTTTAAACTTCTAACATTTTGCTGATATTTACGTTTCTGACGTTTGTTTGACAAGTATTTGCGTCGACGGTTCCGTCTCAGAATGCCGTCATTGAGAGAAGAAACAACTACGACATACGCCTCGATCTTAATTCATACGAATATAGTCGATGACGAAAGATGCTTCTTTTAAAAATTGAACTGTACATGCAATTATATTTATAACGTTTAAGGGGGAATTGGACCTTTGGGAGTATTATAAAGAAAACTTTTTTTCAAATATCCCAAAGGTCTAATTCCCCCTTAAACGTTATAAATATAAACAGCAAGACCGTTACCCACATACATGCAATTATATATACAGTTTAATATATTTTTCCTTTCATTTTATGTTTTGTTGCTTTCGTTTCCTGGATTACTTGAGGTTTTATCACTTTGGAAAATCGTTACATTAGTGAATGACGAAAAATGTAAAGACAAGAAGCAATTTAAGTTTGATATTGCAAGTTTTCTGAATGTAATACATACCTGTTTCTTTTTTCTATGGTTTACACACTTATATACATTTTTGTGATTGTATCTGCAGTGCATTTAAATACGTTAAGATATAATAAAGTTCTATGTACTTCCTATCTTACTTGTCCGCCAGCTAATGATTTACAAATAGATAGTTACATCAACGCATCTTTGCGTGTGCATTACTATTTGATAGCGACATAAAAAAACATTTTATACCTAATTGTTCAGTTAAATCCATCGATGATATATGGGAGGAAAATTCCGTTTATTGAGGGTCCCCCAGAAAATGGCCCCTAAAAGTAGTTTTTTAAATAACTCTTCAACGGTATAGTTACAAATTCTAGTTTATGGGTTACAAATTATTACAAATTAGTTACTAAATATTGGCAAAGAAACAAATCGGAAACTCCAAACTTGCGGGGCTCCCGAGAAGTTGGCCCCTAAAAGTAGTTTTTTAAATAACTCCTTAACGGGAGAGTTACAAATTGTAGTTTGTGGGTTACAAATTATTACAAATTAGTTACTAATTATTCAGACCAAAATCTATTAGAAAATCGAAAATAACGAGGCTAACTTCACGGACCTCAATTTTTCGGTATGTTCACCGCGTAACGGACTTCGACTATTACTTACTGTAACATTCCCGTTTTATTACTATGTTACATTTACGTTCTACCTGGGAAACCAGATATTTGTCCGCATGAAACAGGCTTCACATTGATGGTCTTGAATTACCGGATCTTTTTTGTTTTAATTATAAAAATGTCACTGTTATGTCAATCGCGCGTATTCCAGCTGTTGTTCCAACGCAAGGATGGCTAATTCGCGAAAAATAAATCATAAATATAACGTTGTCTATTGTATTTCAGAATAACCCAACGGTAGGCGCACTGGCAGCTTGACGGTATTATTTAATACACAGAAATAATTGCTTAGATGATGGTATACCTATGTCCCGTTTGTTTACCATCTGATTACACCATTTTATCAGCAACCGTCAAATTATACCTTCATTAATAATTTATCTTGCGTTTCCGAACGCATAATAACGTTCATTATTCAACAGGCTGCAACCGACCACAAAATTGACAGATATATGTATAAATGTACCCGGGTTCTGTAACCGGGTATACAAATTAATATTACCGACGTCACTATATGGGAATAAATGGGCTGGAAAATAGAAACCGAAAACATACTTTCCGTTTTCATCAAAAAAAATCTCGTCCCTCTAAACCCACACCGAGAGGAAACCGTGCAATGAAACGTCACTTTCAGCAACGCTCCGTTCCTCAGGATTTACTAGTAGGTACATTAAACAGGGAAATAACGACTGTAGGGAAACTGCGGTTAAGCCCACCCCTTACACCTGTGTATCCCAGGAACCCCTGTTCCAACGATCAGTGTACCACGATGCGTGGTTATACGCAACTTGCTCTAATAATAATGATGGAAGGTTCCGGAGGAACGCGGTCAAATATTTACGTTAAGTTTGGTCCGGAGTCCGGATGAGTTCGGAAACAGGAAAAAGTTCTGGTATGAATAAAAGACAAGCAACAACTTGTGAAGCGCGAGCACAAAAGCGTCTCAGGAATTAAATGCGAAATTAAATCACTTGCAAACTTTAAATGCTACATTTCTGCCATGTTATCCGTTCTTAGAAAACTCCGGAACGTGTCGGGGAAATTTAAATTACTAAGCGGATACGTAGAAATGTATGAGGGCAAGAGATTTTATCAATAGCTTTCTACAAACGACCAAAGTTTTTGAGCAATTCGGGCTTCAAGATACAGAAACGCTTACTTTGACAAAATGTCATGTAAACCGATTCCAACGCGTTATATAACTGATTATTTTTTTCATCGTCAAATTGACCAATAGGAACATTTCATTTGGGTCTAGAAGCGTGTATTATTTCGGTTAATACACGCCTATTCTAAGAGCCAATGATATTTCTTCGATTTCTTAAAATCGACCAATCAACTGTCATTGTAAACGATAAAAACCTACTTAGCTTTCCCAATAACTGATAAATATGCGCCTTGCTTTTAATCAACTATGCTGTGAATAATAGTTTTGAAATTTCTACCTTGGCAACTGTCACTGTCATATTATTTTCGAGTTTTCTTGCAACATCGTCGTTTTGAAATGGCAAGATTTGGCCAAGAATCTTTGGAAGATATTCAAAAAATATGCCTTATGGAGTAAATGAGATTGGAAAATGGACCAAACAATCTGCTGAAAGAATAGGGCTTGATACAAACATCAAAAATCAAAAATCACGAATCATTCAAATCGATCAAGTGCTGTATCAAATCTTGCTAAATCAGGTGTCCCGGAAGAACAAGCTCATCAAAATGACTGGACATGCAAATGCTAAGTCATTAGGCCCTTATTTACAGTTAGACGAGCAACATCATGCTAGTTTAATAAACAACCTGAGACCTGGACCTTCTGGAATCCAAACTACAAGAGATATAAACATAAGGCAAGAAAATTTTACCACTGAAAACATGAATAATAATATGCAAAAAAAATCTGGTCATAATATAACATATAACCGTTGCACTTTCAATGTTCAAAATATGTATGTAACTAAAGATCAGTCAAACTCTACATAATATATTTTAATATTTTAATATGTTCTATTAATTTAAAATGTTCATTGTTTCATTAAATCTTCTATTTCCAATTAAATTGTCCGTATAATGTAGTTGTGTATTAACCTCCCTAAAATACATTCGAGATCATTTTTATAAGATAAATACATTTCAAATTGTATTAAAATTTTATTGCCATTTGGCAAAAAATCTCGAATCAAGGGAAGTAGTGACAATAAAACTTTCATACAATTAAACATGTATTTATCGATAAAAAAATGATCTCTTATGTATTTACCCCCGGTAATTTTTTTCGATAATGTTGCTTGTTGATAAGTTACCATAGTTACGAATTTGTAGGTGCATTTGTAATGCATAATCTAGTTACTTTAGTACCTGCCAAACGTCAAATATTCCCAACACATTTCTTTGTATATGAATTAATTGAAATAAAATTTCGTTTTGAACTACCTTGCTTCGATTCAAAAAATAATCTTGTCAAATACAATTCGTGATCTGGAATTTTTAGGTAATTTTACTCAAGCTGTTGCTTTTACTAGCCACTCGTGTAAATTTGACAGAAGATCACACGCGCAAGCGCTCGTGGTCTTTTAACTGTCAAATTTACACTCGTGGCTACCAAGCGACGCAACAGCTTTCGTAAAATTTCCGACAATTCCAGACCATTTATTGTATTACTGCAGAAAATAATTGTTTTATAAATACCAAAAACTGGTACTGACAACGCTCCGCTTGGCAAAAAGCCGTGCTGAAGAACGGAAAAATATTGCGATGGGCAGGATTTGATCTAAGGATCATCTAATCATCAAACCGACACTTTAGCCATGCTGTTATACGAGCTGCTGACCAGTAACTTGAGAACTAAGTATAAGAGTTGTAGGTATTGTACTAGACGAATATTCCTTTTCGAAAAATTTTCAGTTTTCCATCACTAACCATTGCCCGACTACAACCTGACTCAATGGAAGCATCACTTTTGGGACATGTTTTGGCACCATCACGAAATGACCCAATTCAAGATTTGTCAGTAACATTCATATATCTAACTTTTACTTTCGGACTTCATACCATCAGTTTGAAGATTTATTAAAGATATTATTTAATATAGGGTCCACCTTGTACAGTTAATGTACCTGTTGGTTACATAATAAACATAAGAAAGTCTCATATATCACCTTGCCGGCACAATAGAGATAAGGCTCACGAACGAAATATATGAATACCAGAGTGGGAAAGTTTTTTGTGGACCGTGTTACTGTGCATGTGTACTACAACAATACGTAGCTAATTTAGGCTAGAAATGCACATTGCGAAATGTCGCATTTGAGAATTAATGCATACGATTAAAGACAACAGAAAAATATGTTGCATAATATTATATTCATATAAATTCTTATTGAGACAGGTCGCGTAAGTACAGAATGCACAATGGGAAATATCGTAACTTAAAGTGAAGACCCCTTGAATTATACCAAATGTTGTCAAAATTAATTAGGCAGCCCAAAATTAATTACGAAAGTTCGGTTATGCAACCAAACTTACACCGGTAGGGTAGATTGCGATTGTCTTCAATATCAGAATTAATGTGTCTATCTTTCGGCAAACACAGACATGTCTAAAGCCAAATGTATGGACATGGGACGGAGTCATTTTTATTAAATTGCCAAGGGGAATCTTTAAAATTTCCTCCTTAGGCGAGTTAGCCGATCTTCAAGAAAGCTAGTTATATCTTCCTTGAACCGATATAATTTCTCGGGGAGCTGGAGTATTCGTCTGCGGGTTCTTATCTGTACTTTTCCTTTTTTTTTTCTCTTTCTGTTTTATCTTGAAATATGTTTAATTGTTTAAAAATTTGTCACCTAAATATAAGATCAATTTTACCTAAATTTGATATTTTTCAGGAACTTGTTCGTGGTTCTGGGTATGACCTTGTTGCTGTAACAGAGACGTGGCTTGATGATTATTCAGCAAAGCTTATCAATTTAGCTGGTTATAATTTCATCTATAAAAACAGAGACACTCGTGGAGGTGGTGTAGGTATTTTCCTTCGACAAAATATAGCTTATAAACTTATTGAAATTGCTTCCGGCTCTGTTGAACAAGTATGTATTTCTATTGTCACTAAGTCACATCATTTTATCTTTTGTGTTCTATATCGACCCCCTAAACTTAATATTGTTGATTTCCTTAATGAATTTGAAAATCTTATAATGGTGTGTCTGCCGGTTTGTGAGAGCATTGTTGTTATGGGCGATACTAATGTTGATTTGCTTAACTTGGATAAGGGTGATGTGACTCTATTTGGTGAGACTCTTGAGATGTTGGAACTGCAACAGTTAATTACAGAGCCCACACGTGTTACTCAAAACTCAGCGAGTCTCATTGACCATATTATTACATCTGATCCGGAATTGATTACTGATCCGACTGTGGTTAGTATTGATATTTCGGATCACGACTTAATACAGTGCAATGTTTTGGTGAAATCCCAAGGAGTTGTCCCTTTTACTTATACATATAGATCCTTTAATAACTTTGATTTGGTTCAGTTTCAGCATGAGCTTGAAGTGAGTAACCTTAATAACATTCTTTATATCGAATCGATTGAAGAGAAAATTTCCTTTTTTAATAATTATGTTATGGAACTGATTGATAGACATGCACCTTTGAAAACAGTCAAAATTACTAACAATCATTCTCCTTGGATGACTGACAACATCAAGTTCTTAATGTCTTTAAGAAACAAAGCCAAATCTAAGTTTAAAACAACAAAATTACCCGTCCATTGGGAATATTATAAATCACTTCGAAATTTCACGACGTTAGCTGTCAAAAATGAGAAGAGAGCTTATATGAACTTTAAACTAAAAAATAGTAAACCAAGTGATAATTGGAAGTTTCTTAGACGGTTGCATGTTATTGGTGTTAACAGGAAGCCCGCGATTCCTGACTCATTATGTGATGTAGATACACTTTGTGAATTCTTCACTGATTCTACAACTATTTCAAACACCAGTGTATCTGATTCTATCGCATTTTATAGTAACAACACCAAAACACATTTCGATTCATTATTTAATTTCCAACTGGTTGATGCCGGCACTGTCATTCACATAATTGGGAATATGAAGGTGACGTCTCCAGGTATTGATGGACTTACCTTGAGGATCATCAAATTGTGTTGTCCTTTTATTATCGATTTCCTTGTTCACATAATTAATTCCTGTATCTTGTCGAACTATTTTCCTAATATGTGGAAACAAGCCATAATTATCCCAATTCCGAAAATCACAACTCCTACTGAAATGAAACACTTACGCCCCATCAGCCTTTTGCCCTGCCTTTCTAAAATATTTGAAAAAATTCTGTGTTGCCAACTTCAAGATCATTTGACAACTTATAACATTCTACCTACCTGTCAATCTGGGTTTCGTAGGAACTTTAGCTGTACTACTGGCCTTACTAAACGTGACTGATCATTCTGCGAGCTACTGACCGGGGACTATTAACTATTTTAGTGTTACTTGACTTCACCAAAGCGTTTGACACAGTAAATCATTCACTTTTGATCTCTATTTTACATTTTATTGGCATGGACATGTCAGCTATTCATCTTATTAAAAATTATTTGTCAAATAGATCTCAACGAGTTAGAGTGTGTGGTAGTTCATCTGATCCACTAGTTGTCACCTCGGGAGTTCCCCAGGGTTCTATCTTGGGGCCACTTCTTTTTACGGTGTACACTAATAATTTAATACATAATATTCGTTTCTCCAGTTCTCATATATACGCTGATGATACTCAACTATATTACAGTTTCAAACCTTCCGAGTTCTCTGCAGCAATCAGTAAGATTAATACAGATCTAAAGTACATTGCTATTGCTTCCGAAAGACATTCTTTGATTATTAATCCTGCTAAATCAACGGCAATTATTTTTGGAAATAAAAAACTTTGCGAGACGCTTGCTCCTTCTGTGAAATTGGAGGTTAATGGTATTGCTGTTCCTTTGAATGACAGTGCCAGAAATTTGGGTTTAATGATTGACAATACTTTTAGATACAGGGTGCATGTGAATGGGTGTGTCAGGCGCGCGATTTCAAACTTAAAATTATTATATCCCCATAGATTGTACCTCACTAAGCAGGTTAAAATTATGTTGTGTGATACCTTGGTTCTATCGCATTTCAATTTCTGCTCTGAATTGTACTCGCACTGTCTCGATTGCAGCACCATGCATAAAATACAGAGGGTGCAAAATTCTTGTATTCGTTTCATTTACGGACTAAGAAAATATCAACATGTTTCTCACAAATTGGTGGATGCGGGTTGGTTGACGATGCGAGATAGATTTTCATTATTATCTGCATGCTTGTTCCACAAAATAATTATTTTTAAGTCTCCCCCCTACTTGTATAATAAGGTGACCTTTCGAACCGATGTACACAATATAAATGTGCGATTTAGAGGGTCCTTATCTCCACCTATCCATCGTACATCATTGTTCGAGAGGTCATTTTCTTGGAACATTTACAAAGTTTATAACAAATTACCATCTTGTGCGAAAGTGTCCAATGTTAGGCGGTTTAAGGAATGTCTGCGCCACACTCTCCTTTACAATCGAAGTCTCAATCTTGGTTTATAGTTGGATCCTATGCGAGGTCGTATCTGGTGCTACTTATAAGATTATCCTTTTCTTTTTTTATCTTCTATTATGTTATTATATTATATTATTATTGAATTTCATATTTTTTGTATTACCATTATATATTTCAAAATTCTCGGATTTGTGTTGCTTGTTTAGTTCTTAATTAACAGGGTTTAAGTGGTAGAACAGGGAATGCCCTTTGGGCATTTATCTGAACTTCGCCCTGAGATTTGCAGTATTTTTCTTTTTTGTTTGTTTTTTTTTCTGTCATGCTTGTATTGCAAATTGCAAATAAAGTTACTATTATTATTATTATTAATTAGACACAAGTTGAAGACGGATTATTAGAGTTACAATGTATTCAGTATTGGTAAATGTAATATGCAGTTAAGTTTTAACGAAGTTCTCATTAGTACACAGGTAATTAACATAATTATAGATCTCAGGTGCAGATTGCATTATATACGGGTAACTACTACAGCTGCGTTAATTTTTTGCATGTACATATCTAGTGGCGCCATTTAATACGTACGATGAACGAAAAATGAATAATTATAATAAATTGCAACATAGTTGAAGTAGGTATCGAGTTGTCAATAAATTTTTATCTATTACATTTACGGTAACTCCTGTTATGGATTAGGAACTTCATAAAATCAATTTCAAATTTAAAAAAGTTAACTGCGGCGCATGTTTTATGATGCCAATGTAAAAGAAGATAGAATGATGTGAAGAAGTAGATGTCAAGGGCTAAGAGAATTTTTTTGAATTTTATTCCGCCCGGTACTCCGCATTGGAGCGGAATTTGGGAATCAGGGGTATAACGAGTCACAGATTTTAATAATTAAATTATTTTAATGTTTGAGCCTATTCATTTTGGACATCATGGCGTATATTTGTTTGGTATCTGTGTTAGATAAAAATAAGTAAATTGTAGATAATGTCCATGAGCAATTTCAACTTTTACATACTTGACTCTTGTTTCAATATTTAAGTATAATCGGATGTTACTTGCTTAGAGCTATTTCCTTCATGAAACGCCAACAATTCACTTAATACTTCAAGTGGATAAGCTTCCGATTTCACATCGGTCACCAAAAAAAGGCATCTAATAACTCTTTCTTAAACGACTGTCTGCGTTTCGCTTTCTTATACATAAAAGGTCGTTGTTTTTACTAGTTCAGCAACCTCTCTTACGAACTCTTCTAATTGGTCCACTCGCATTAGAATCATTATAACCGTGAAATTCGTCCAGACGTATACTAATTGACCGGTGCTACAATAGCAATTTTGTTCTTTGGTTAAATTGAGTGGTTGTAGACTACCAAAAGATCAAAAGCATTTTTTTCTAACAGGTCATTAGTGAAAATATAATCGCGGCGTAAGAGTAATTAGTTTTTTCAATGCTGATGTATACTTAATTACATAATGTACTTACTCGTAATACAGGAGGCTGAGCCAAAAATAAATGCCCCCGAATTAATACGTAAAGCATGAATGAAAGCATTTTATAGATTTATGTATGCCCTGATCTCTGTTTAAAAATATAAATTAATTTTTTAATCCAAGTTAAGTTAAAAGCTGAACTGTAGGGAGGGCGTTGAATAACACTGTGCTGTGATGAAACCTTTTCGCCAGAAACCTAATGGTTATTTAAGTATCGAGGCCGTAAAGAAGCTTTTACGGTCCGAGGTGTGATTGAAACCCGAAGCGAGAAGCACTGAGGGATATACCATGCAACAAAATTGAAGAATATCTTAGGCAAAACCACTGAAACATGTAGTGGTGTCTTTTAAAGTTATAAACAGCATCGAAGTTGACTAATAAAATAAGTAGCTGGAATAATTTAACTATCTCAGTGCTGTTCTGTATCTTGTGACGTCACCAAAGTACATGCTCCACGAGAATCCTTCACATTCATAAATACCAAATATTTGTGCACCCGACTTTCAACAAGGTTTTGTAATCCCAAACCACAAATCAACTCAGCATTTCCTCGTACATGCATCTTGAAATATTTCAGAGCTCAAGGAAAGACCTATTACTCACTTATGTGTCTCAAGGGTCTTAAAATCCACACAGTGGGGTAAATTTTATGCTAACTGGAAGTATACGACCAGGGTACTTAGCCAAAACCGGCGAAACATGGCATGGAAACGCTGAGGACTTAATTTGTTTTATAGACTTAGGTACCCTCTGAAAACGCAGGGTTATTATGTCCGCAAGTGGTTTCGAGATTATAACCTCCCCCGAACAAACGTGAAGGGTGTAACCTTACAATAAAAGAAAAAAGTTGCCGACCGATTGTGGACCGCAAATTCATTTTTTTGGCAGATTATTTATTTAAAAATAAATTTAAACAAAATCAAGGGAAGAATACTACGGGAGGCGAGGTACTATCCAGCTCTACCTGAATTATAAACCACTGCACTAGCCACACAGACACAGAAGCTGCTACCGAGTCGAAGCAGTAGCAGTGGCCACACATTTAGACCAATCATATTGTTATTTTGCTATACCGCTTGGGATCGGCAAATATTCTATCACTTCAAACTGGATTAAGAGGATAATTTTACAGTCATACTTTGTGGATTTTAGGTATATAATACATGCGTGGTACTTTTGGATTAAACACATTTAGCCCAACTTCTTGTAAATAATGTGAATTTTCAATTTCATACAAAAGAATTTCTACCAACTGAACATCCAAATTGATGTATTAAATTCAATATTTCCATTTCAACAAAGACGCCGCAATAAAATTTGATATCCATCTCTATTATTTTTGTGATTTTCCGCTGAAAAGTACTTTCAATAAAGTTAGAGCGCAGCTTCAATTCCAGAAGATCGGAAAATACCGTGCTACTGGATACAAAACGCACAAACTGAAATTGTATAAAACTTTTTGTGCCTTTTGGCAAATTCCTTGTTATTACAAAGTTTTCCCCTCTATCACGACTTATTCATTGTCGTTTTCGAACTTCGTTTGTTACGAAAATACGGATTTAGAGCTTGCTTATTATCAGTTCCTGCCAAATGTTGCTTTAAATGAAAATCACGTTTATATTATTTGCTATTTCAGGCATTCTCAAGTTTTGAGGCTTTTGACAGACTCAGGCAAGATGGCGCCTACAGAAAATCACTTAGAAGTGACGTCTACTTCCTTGCTTTGCTGCAAATCACTTTTTGATGATTACTGTTATAGAGTATAATATTTGGACGACTAATGTGACATGTTTATTAAGGGCGGGGTTCGTCTGTTAGAAAAAGCGCTTAGCAAAAAATTTACACAACATGTCGAGGGAAGTAATGCGTTCCTATGCTATTTTCAAGATAATCCTTCAACGCTTCCCACTTAGTTTCAAAGAAAGCTTCCACTTCATTTCTGGAAAACTTTTACATTAAAATTATAATTGCAACAAAAGTTGAATGCTTTTATTACTCTCCCGCGGAGGCGAGTTAGAATCGTGAGTTGCCCGCGACGAGGGTTTTATTTTAATGAAATATTACATAAATTTCGAAATGGAAAAAACTGTCCGCTGCAGAGATAAAGCAGAATTAGCTTTGGATTGAAATAAATTGGCTGTTCACATTTCCGTTTTAATCCACTGTTCTCCACCGGCTTTTGGGTTGCCAAATTTCAGGGACGTTTTCTGATCCAATGAGTTACATAATTAGAAAATATGCGAACATTGCTATTTGCTATAATGTGTTTCGCGACGTGGTTCTATCAGACCGAAGAACTAAGCATAGTTCATTTCCAAGGGTTTTAAAAGTTGATTGGATTGTAAAAGAATTGCTGATTTCTTGAACCCTGATATTATCACTTTGGTGACTTTTCTGTGACACAGAAACGGAACAAGAAACGAAGGAATGGATGAACTCTCGATCTAAATAAAAACTTATTTTAGAACCATAAAATAATAAATTGAAATTTTCAGTTTAGTACAGTATAAAATATTGACTCTACTGCATAGTTTATCAATTACGTGGAGCTAAAGTTATAGCTGCATGTTTTCCAGTTCCCATAAGATAGCTCGTTAATATTTCAAATATTAACCAACGTTCACGTAATAAGTTTCTCGTTACTGTCCAGTGTTCAATACAAAACAACGAGGCGAGTTTGTTGTTATCCATCTGCCACGATAAACTCTTCCTTCGGCCCTTAAAAATAATAATGCAAGTGCAAAACGCCGGTGTAGTTTTACAAAAAAGATGAAGTTCACCGGCTGAGCATCTATCAACTTTATTATGGTCTATTACGTAGACAAATGGCCGGCGTACCCGACGAGCATACGCGCCTGAATTATTGTCTCATTGCAAACACCTTAAGAGAAATTGCCCTGGAGATTCGCGTGCCTCACGATGGGAAAGTATCATTTCTGTGTTTATCCATTAAAATCGGTAAGGTATTTTGTTTAAGGGTGATTGCCTCAAAATTGTTAATTATAGGGGTAGGGAAGTTTATACGCAATCGCCAATCGAAAGTAGTTGAACACAGAAGACAACTGACATAACGCCCGTTCGGAAATTGGGAAACCTGGGTTCGAGTCTCATTTAGATGCTGTCGCATTTTTCGACCAATTTTCAGTTTGATAACATAATTATTTATTATTTGATGGCACCTTTTATGATTTTTCTTTTCCTTATTGCTGCTTCAGTTAGTCTTGAACAATGTTTTCAATCTACCAAAATGTCACTGCTACAGGTTATTTGGTCCCAGGTGGCATTTATTTTCAAAATTACAAAATTAATGCCATCGAACTAAAAGAGTAATGCAGCCTAAACTAAAAATATACACAAACAAATTGCAGATGAAATAAGTGAATATATTTGTATATAATAAACTAGCAATAATAACTGAGAAGGGGGAGGGGGCATGACAACTTATTTACATGAGCTTTACAATAAACAATAATTCCAAATTTCATCCTATTTAACATATCGCAGTATTTGCTCGTCTCAAATTCGTAACCACGCCACTGCATGTTCCTTCTGGCGGAACGCACAGTCAATTTATTGTTTGCGTACGGTCCATTGTTTCTCTGAAATTTACATTTCAATTATGAAACAGTTTCATGAATGCCGCCGTCGGGATAAAATCGTTTATTATCGAGTTGCCATTGCAAAAGGATATAACAAATGAAAAACTAATTCAAGGGCGGGCGATCGCTCTCCTGCAGAAGGTCGTTCCCGACCACATTGTAACATACACGAAACTAGTACTGGTCAAACTGTATGCTAATTTTAATTTGTTGCCCATAGCGAATTGAAACAGAAAGCTATTTCACAATAGAAACTGCCAAGTAATGGTTCAGGTGGGTATTGGCATTTCTGGTCCTCCAAGCTGTCCCTGTCATGTTACGTCACATAGTCAGAATTCATCTGACTGATTAATTGTGAATTGTGCAGAAATTTTACCGAGGGAAACGCCTTGAAGTCAGTTTGGGGGGTTGGGGTTGGTAGCATTGCAAAACCAAAATTCGTTCTATGGTAGGCCAAGAATATATCAATCCATCCTCGTATATTCGCAATTACGACTTCTTATGCTAGAGACTTCCACTATATGATACTAAATTAAGCAGCCAAGGAGTTGATTTTGTTGGTGCTAATTTACAAAGGGGAGATTCTACAAATATTTCAGTGTCAACTTAGCAATTTCTAACACGCAAAGTATGAACACAAGTTCTCCAACTTAACGCCACTAATTTGCAAGAGCTGTTCCTTGTTTGCAATTTCCTATGTCAACAAGGTTATAACGTAACATATGAAACACAAGATGTTTCACAGTGTGGTTCCGTCATAAAATGTATACTTGGGTAAAAACAGACCGTTTTATGGAAGCTACATAAAATTGTTCCGTTTAAAATTTCTGACTCCATTTTTCCTCTTTCGTTCTCAATTTTGCTTCAAACAAAACACTGTATTGTTAAGTTTATGTTCGATTTGCATGCATAACGATTTCTATTAAGTATTACGTATTTCTCTTAAAAAAAACAAATTTCCAGGCTAAGCTGGAATGTAATTCCTCCGAATTAATTTCCAAAGAATGAGTGTTTCATAATCTTTGACAATGTTGTCGATTTATACCGTGTGACAAACTTCCATGTGTACATGCGGAAATAACATGGGCAATTACATTTTTGGGGATTCCTGCTCCCCATGTGTAGTTACAGTGGTCGTAAAGGTAGCAATCGAAAGATAATTTTTTTCTGCGTATGAGGATATCAAAAACTCTACAACTTTCCAATTTATTAAAGCATTGAAAGCAAAAATTACATTAATAAATTTCTAACTAAAACACAGAAATTTATCAGATTATCCATGACAACTTAATTTATTCTAATCACGGACGTCTTTGATTTTTATGGATTTTCTGAACTGTCAACATTTAAAAATGAACAAAAATATTTATTCGGTTCAAGAAAAGGTTTTCATTCTGAAAATATTTTACGGCGGCAATAGTTAGCGCGTAGGCCGAGCCTTATTTTCTGTAAAATTCAATAACGGTCCTATTCCTTCGGTATAGCAACAAATAATTTAGTACGAAATTTGAAGGCTGGGAATCTTTCATCGAAAGAAGTTAATTTTTACTAATACATAAACTTGTTTTTTTATTTAGATAATTCTCATTCACATTATTATTGTCATTACCTATTTAGTTGACAATTAATTGATTACTGGTGTGGATGTTTCGTTGGTGAATGCTGGTCCATAGTTTAGGGTAAATTGTAGGTGTCGTCTAAGGTCTAACCTATTAAAAAGTTTTTGGGAAAATGTTAAAGCAGTAAAATGAAATAATAAAAATTAAATTACTTTAATTTTACTGCAATTATGAAAAATTTAACAAGCGGCAACATTTGTTTATTTTGCTCTAATGAATTTTGTAATCTGGCAATTTAATGCTTATTTATTTCATATCTAGGTAAGGACAAAAACTTATTAATATACAATGAAATTAAAGTAATATAGAAAAAGAAAAATAACTATAACAAATATTCCAATAAACCCCCATTCTGTATCAGACAGTATCCCAGCCTATTATAGAAAGAATTTCTCACATTCGCAAGTTGCCGATCGTTTATTAAGTTGCATTCCGCAAAAATAGCATTCCTTAAAGAATCAATATTTGGGTGACGAGTTTTATAAATCTTATTTTTTAAATGACCCCACAAGAAAAAGTCATACGGTGCCAAATCGGGAGATCTAGCTGGCCAGTTTATAGCACCACCTCGACCAATCCAGCTCTCTGGAAATATTTCATTTAATAATCCCCTCACTTGTACTCCAAAATGTGCTGGGCATCCGTCATGTTGAAACCAGACCTCCCGATTCGCATGTGCAACTTCTTCTAACGCAGGGCCAATATGGTTAATTAAAAGATCTAAATAAGCTTCTGAATTTAAATTTCCCTGTATTTCAAATGGTCCTATAATGCGATTATTAAAAATGCCTGCCCAAATATTGATTTTTGAGGGTATTGCGTTGTAGTGGCTAGATTTATTCTGGGATTTTCCTGGGCCCAATGCCCAACGTTTTGTGAATTTGGCTCTTGATTTAAAGTGAAGGTACACTCATCGGTAAAACAAATTGATGAGAGGAAGCTGCGATCCCGATTAGCCCGTTCTAGCATTTCTTCACAGAAAGTTTGCCTTGATTCTTCGTCAAAAGGAAGTAACTCTTGGTGACATTGGAATTTAAAGGGATATTTGTTTTTTTTAATATGTTACGGACAGTTTCTTTTGAAACATTACATTCTAGGGCAATAGACCTTAAACTAGATGTTGGACTAGCAGTTATCAGGCCTATTACCATTTCCTCTACCTCAACATTTAGATTTCTTGGAAGGAATAAAAAAATAAATGATAAGATTAATTTTAGTTTTGTTTCACTCCACGATATCACTTGTTAAATTTCTCATAATCCCAGTAAAATTTAAGTTAGCGAACAATAAGGAATTAGCAACTAGGTAATAATAATAAGCGAATCAGAATTATCTAAATAAAAACCAAGTAAATTTATTAGTAAAAATTACCTTCTTTCAACGAAAGATTCCCAGCATCTTCAAATTTCTTAACTAAATTTTTTATTGTTGTTACCGAAGGAATAGGACTGTTATTGAATTTTACAGAAAATAAGTCACGGACTACCCGCAGACTATTGCCGCCGTAAAATGTTTTCACAATGAAAACCTTTTCTTCAACTGAATAAATATTTTTGTTCATTTTGAAACCCAAATTTTAAATTGTCGATAAATAATGTTGACAGTTCAGACGAATTAGAAATTAGAATCAAGGGAGTCTTTGATTAGAAGAAATTAAATTGTCATAGATAATCTGATGAACATCCGTGTTTTAATTTGAAAACTATTAGCGTAATTTTTGCGTTTAATGCTTTAATAAATTGGAAAATTGCAGAGTTTTTAATATCCTCATACGCAGAAAAAAATAGTCTTTCGATTGCTACCTTTACCACCACTGTAACTACACATGGGGAGCAGGAATCGATACTTTTAAGTACTTTATGTGGATGTATACCTAGTATTAAATTATTTATGAATTTAATTCCCATTTCTCCGTCAATGTCGTCGATAACATAATTAATTGTTGTATATTATTCAAGAGAGTGACTGCGCACAAAGTGTGGAAGAAAAACTGCGGTTGTTAAGCGTCTTTTAAGCAAGAGTTACGACACACAGTTTGAAACTCTCCGATCTGCTGGGTCTTTAATTTGGGCATCAACTTGATGGATGGTTGTAGGTGTGAATTAAAGAAGACCGTTTCTTAAGTAACGCGGGACAAATTAAGGGAATCTGTTGAGACTTAGATTCCACAACAATAAGCCTAGATATCAAAGTCTCTAATGAGTTTACGTAATCGATGTAGTCCCGTTCGGGTAATTAAGACCTTATTTGTTGTTACTAACGAACTTGATTTGATTAATTCCGATACCCATTAACGAGCTGCCATAAGCCATATCCTGTTGAAGACTGTCACTTTGCAAACTACGCGGATATTACTAAGGCAGAAGGCAGGGAATTATATTCAGTTTGGAATTGAAACTGCTAATGAATGATTTGCGTATTATGCTAGTGGTTGACAACAAAAAATTAATCATCCCTTGTTCAGAACAGCCGGGGCAAAAACAATAATTGGAGCGCGTCCAGTTCCAGAACTTTGCGAACTTTCGCCGAAACTGTATGTTTACGTTTTCTCTTATGTACTTATTAAGTATTTGTGGTGTTTTTATATAGATATACTCATGGATATGGCGAATAAACAAATACACGCGGGAGTGCTTGTAAATCTGAATTTCATGAATATCGGGGTGATCATCGGGAATTCTGCTTTCCCACGTTATACACAAAAAAGCTATAAATTACCCGCGGATGCATAATGGGATAGTCAATAAATAAACGTGTATGCGTCTGTAATTATACTAACCAGGGGGCACGAACGTGAACCTTTTCTGTACCTAATATGCAACTATTACATTGTACAGCTTTTAATGACGTTAAGCCGGCCACGTTAATACAGGATTTGCCAAAGGGTCAGTACCTATCGACAACACATTGTTATGTCGATGGCGCTCGAGTTATGAATATTTCATAAAGGATTTTAAAATGTTTGACCACAAACGAAACGGCGTAAAATGTATGACCAACGTTGGTCAGTGGATTGTTTTTGCTTTAAAAATTACATTTATCAGTCATGTTAGTTTCACTATTCGGCGTCCTGTCATTGTCCCCATGCATGAAAAACAGAATGGCGAATTTTTTGCACGCCCTATGTTTGTAACAGTGAAACAATCTTCTTAATATCTCTGTAATTGTTCAACAATAATTGTTTGTAATGACAGGTCAAGAACCGAAAGTAATTGCAAAATACAAACATACATTTGTATTTACCTTAAAAATTAGACTTTTCATGTTAGTTCCCGTTCTACATTTGCCAAAATTATATACAAATCTGCCTCCAAAATAAAATGACAGTAATTCGTATAGTACTGACCAACGTTCCGAATAAAAATTAATTTGTTATTTTGTAGGTGAACTATAAAATCGCTTTCTAATAGGTATCTGTACATTTCACACAGCGAAATAGCTATTTTGCAATAATCACCCACTGATCGACTGAAACAAATATAAGATTCCCTTTAAGGAAAAGTGAAATGTTACATATATTGTGTCTGTTTTCGCAGCTCAAAAACGTGATAAGAGTACAGAATAGGTACTTATCTATTGTAATTTATTAGAACGTGGCGCTCGCAAGACAGGAAGTACATGAAACGGTGTCCCAAAACATCTTGTCGGTCTTATCAAAAATCAGTACAAACAAAATTCTTCAACAGCCACCTTGCAGGGGTTTGACCATTATAGGTACCTAATAATTTCAAGACTAAATTCGCAGACAGATTTTTTTAATAATGTTGTACGAAGTCGTGACTAACAGACCTTATGATAAAAAGTAATTAAGTAATTGGCGAATGCCGTGATATATAGTGAGAAACTAAACTTTAAAATTTAAATGAAGGCTTTTGGAGAATTAAATTTTCTGCAAAAGCTGTCTCACAACAGAGAGGAAACTACATTTTCATTCTTCAGCCAACACTGCTCTGTCCCCACATTAGTTTTTTCTACAGGATAACTTTGTGTTATAACACATACCTATGCATAATAATTAGAACAAAAAGGGATATTGTGAATTTGCTGACTAGAAAATCTACGCCAAACTATCCGATCTAACCAAACATCCGTTCATCTACTTAAATACAATTTATAAAAGTTAAAAAAGCGGACCAGCCGCCTTTAATCTGTTTTATACGGCCCTTTTGGGTCTTTAACTATTGCGGAAATACCGAGGGTTTAAGAATACAAGCTGAATTTATAGCTGCTAGGTAGGTACTTTTATTAAAGTTCTATATAGCGCATCCCAGAAACAAAAAAGCAGACGCCACACCGCTAAGACGAAGTACCTAAGGTATTAGAGAACTTTATTGTTCCAAAGTGAACCCATAAAAGCAAAGTTGGAAATTCAAAATAAGTGAAAGCGCCTGCATTACGTCAGTAATCTATTAAAGAAAGTAGTCCAATTTAATTCGACACATTGCCCCAATTATTCATAAAGAATCACTATTACTTCAAAATTAAGGTATGTACCTAAATATTGTCCACAAACTGAAAAGATAAAGGTTGACAATATCTAACCTCTTTTTACAACAATAAGTAAAACGAACTAAACGTCATCAGAATAGTTCGAGATCTCCAAATACCATAACTGCATGTGCGTTGCCTATCGCTCTCTGACGTCACGGCATCACGTTAATGGCGCTTATTTTTAAACCCGCTTAATTTTAGTTTTTGAATTCAATGTTTCTTCCTACTTCTATTTACCTATTTTCTCTATTTCTATCAACATGTTCTCTTTGAAATTTTATTACACATCTATTTTTGGAAGTAAAATATCCCAGTTTCACAGTGACATTTCAAATAAGTAATTGTTGATTACTATGGCAACAGAACTTTCTATTGCGCATAGAAAACTGCCTTGGCTAACTAGATTTCAATACCCACTCATAAATCACAAATATGCAGTGATTACTGTAGTTATTCTTGAATTTTTGCTATCTTTATGAAATCCTTGGCTAATGCATTATTTTACCTTTAAAATAATAAGTACCGCCATCATATTTCAAGATGTCGACGAGTTTTCTTTGATTTCGACTTATATTTAAAAAAATATATTTTGTCATAAATTCAAACATAAGCGTGCTTTTACTCGTAAATAAAATGGAGGCACTTTCATGTGCTTACAGAATATATTTATGATTTGGAATAAATTCATGAAATTTGAATTCCCTCAATTAAAAAACACGTAAATTGTATAGGAAAAGTAAGTAAAAAGCGTGGTATTTAATTATTTCCTTAAATAATTAATCTCAAACTGTGTACTATTATTTTTCATTACAATTTGTATGTTTTCCGTCGTTATTACCTACATACGGTTTCTCTCAAGTGAATCAATAATTTTGAACTAGATTTTATGATAAATTCAGACAAAGCACTAAAGCGCGCGGTTGTTCTATCCAACCAATCACAAAATTGCTATCAATATCAACAAACCTTAGGGTCGGTCAAACTTTTGGAGCAAATTGCCATATCTACATGAAAAATAGTAATTTTTCTGCAGATTTTCAAAATATGCGAACAGAAAAACAATTTAACGTATCGCAAATATGTCCTTTTACATTTTTAAATGGAGTAGGAGAGGTCCTTGTTAGGCTATAATGAATATTAGGGCCACAAAATTTATTTCTAAACTGCATATTTTCATTTATTATATTTTCGTCAGTTCTTTACGAGCACATCTAGACTAATAATGTAAAACAGTAAAAACAGGTACGCAATCAAAATTCCACTAAACCACAAATTTTAAAATTAATTAGACTGGAAAATCGGATGATTAAGCTTTAACGTGCTTCAGTTTATTGTAAACATTATTACATTTTAATATTATGTGTCTTGCAGAATTACATCGGTTTAAATATTGGCAATCAGAATTATTTACTACTAAGTAGGTACGTATTGGTTATAAAAGCAAATCTAATTATAAATTTCATGGTGCTTCATGCAAGAGTTGAAAAAGTGCTTCATATTTTTGCCCGTGTTCTTCTTACTCTCCTAATTATCCAAACATGCTCTTCTTTATCTATAAGACACCTTTTAATCCTGAGTTTACTGTACCGGGTGTACAAATAAGAAAGGTCGGCGGCTGTATATCCGTAACCGTTTGCCCTAGAACTTTCGGAAAAAAATATTTAAGATAAAATTGGTCACGAGAAATTGCTGGAAATTATTTTTAAGTTCGTAGATTGGCCGCTAGGGGGCGTAAGGGCTACACCAAAGGAGAAAAATAATGTTTTCCCTGAAAAATCACCAATAAAGGGTTATCAAAAATAATTTTGTTGAATTCTACTGAAAATTCTGAATAACTTTCGTTTAGGATTTTTTGCTCTAGCTCGTCAAATAGAGATGGCATGGGCGGACAAACATTGAGATGAAAGAATGCTTCTAACTCCGGTTTGGCTCAACGAAAGTGGACAAACTTGAGCTTCTTGAGAAGAGCTTTCCTTGTTCTATCAAACGAAAGTTAAATAAAGTCATTTCGAATTTCGTGGCCACCGGTAGAGGGCGCAATTTTACATTCAAAGCTATTTTCGCGTTTATCTTGAAAAATTCAAATGGAATATGGTTTTTTTAATGCTGATAAAAAGAGGTGAAAATTATAAGGAAAATGGCGCAAGCCTACTAATTATTTTTTTCAACTTTTGTATTATAATAAAGAAACATTTTAATATGGATCGATAATAAATGCAAAGAAGTGGAAGATAAGTTCGAAGTAGGAAAGACTGATGAAGCATATAAAATAATTAGGAGAAATTTTAGAGAAATTGGATCTAGTACCAAAAACGAGGGGTTTACCACTCATGTAATAGTTGGGACAACCTCATATGTAATGATTTTGTAATACCGTGTAATACTGTGTAATGCCATGTAGTATATTCGTAATGTTATGTAATACTAATGTAATAGTTGAAATATTCATGTAATAGTTCTGTAATAGTTGTAATACTCATGTAATACCTATGTAATTGTCATGCAATAGTTATGTAATACTTGTGTAATACTTATGCAATAGTCATGTAATACTCTTGCAATAATCGTGTAAAAGTTGCGCGCGCAGCATAACCTTCAAAACTTTTGCAAGTATGATCTCGCGCAAATTATAATGGTGTGGGTCTGCATCGTATTGCATTGTTAAAAGCAATTACAAAATACTCGACAAAATATAAAGCTCACGGGAGTCGTGGATTATTTTCGCATGCCATTACCATTCGATAGGCTTCTTCTTTCTAATTCTTGTTGGTTAAATGAATATAAATTTCAGATAGTGACAGAAATGCAAAATACGCGAAAGCTTTCACACAGAAATAAAGTTTTGCCAATAAAGTTCAGTTACTATTTAAAAGTTAAGGCGCGTACACATATGAGCGCACATGCGATGAGAATGAACGCATGCACATACGTTCGTTCTCGAGCGTTGTCCAAATACAATTTCCCACATGCGTGCGTTCTCACGGCGCTCCGTTTAAACAACGCACAAAAATTATTTAATGTCATGATGGCCTCCGAACAAGACACATTTGCTTTCATTGCAACAACAGCGGCATTTTTATTTCTTGCCAAGTGTGACAAAAAAGAAAACGGTCTCCTACAAAACGGGGTGCTGTTCATAGGCAGCAATGAAATCTAAAAGATTTTTCTTTAGATCACTTCACCTCGTGTTGGTATATAAACTAAACTGGCATAAATGCAGTCTCCTAGCCGGCACGCCGCAAGCGTGTAAATAGTTTTAAAGCAACAGTTTCAATGTCCACACTAAGAAAGATTCAGACGCATGATTCTTTTGAGCGGTGACCAAAAACCGACAACGATGGCTTACTTCATGCGTGGTGAGGGCTTTCCCGAGCGCGGAGAGAATTTGCGGTACACATTGACAAACATGCATGTATTCTCGCCATACTCAGCATATGTGCGCTCATATGCGTACATGCCTTTAAATGTTAATTTTGAGTATACCACGTGGGACGTGATTCAAAACTCGTTTTAATTAAAGTATCGAGCAGTTTTTTAATAAACACGAACATAATATGGTATTATTGATATCTAGGAAACGAGAAAATCGAATTTGAAAGCTAAAACCAGGCAATGTATACAAAGACCTTTGAAATGAGATATCACAGAACATTTAAAATTTTTGATGGGAGATAAAAGGTGCTGTGTAATTTTTATGTAAAATATACCCCCACACTAGTACTGTTCACGTGTCTCGGCAATTTTCTTGCGTTTTGTACACCGAGATATCTGGAACGAGAAGTTTTCAAATTAACAACCCTGTATATTGTATATCGCAGCCATATTGTAAATTCCGTTGTTTTATAAAAAGCCTAGGTGAATTCTAAACCGTCCGTTCTCAAACGACTGTTTTAACACACACTAGGTTAACACACTTTTGATTAGGTTCATATTATGTTCGTGGATAAGGTGCTACTATTTAAAAACTCTTAACCATACCCACCGCCATATCTTGATAATCAGAAGAAAAAACTTATAATTTTATGATTTGACGGATTTTTGATAATCTGGCTGACATAATAGATAAGTACCCACATCTAAAACGCAAATAATAAATATAGAGGTAGATACGACCTAACCTGACCTCACACTAAAACTTTAGTATTTTTAACATTGAAAATGTTATTAGTATCTTAGAATGGATATGATATTCACCGAAAAGATTGTGTTGCATATGCCACATACGTCATGCGTGAGACCCCGAGCGGTAGCCAGGCGCTAGACTGCTCAGTCTGAGTAAGCTTCATTAAGTGTGGGACCGTCTAGCGTCGCAAATGCCACAACAGGAATGCAGTTATTATAAATCGGCGCAGGTGTTTTATGAATAATTATTTAACACGCTATCGCGTATGCGGAAATATCCCAAACGCACAAGGATTACAGTCTGCTTTGTCATTTCCAATGTTGCATCATTGCGAAGGCTGTGAATTTTTTTAATTGAACAAGATTCAATTTTTGAAACCAAGTTATCTTTGGTGTCGTATCCCTCACTACCCATTTAGTTGATTTTCTCTAGTACAACATGATAGATATCAATTATATTTATTGCTCTGTCATTACTGTTTCTAAAACAACTGATCTATTTTATTACAGGGTGTTTCAAGCAAAACTAGACACCCCAAATGAGTCTGAGTCAACAATATTTTGAAGAATCAGGAAAACACGTCAACGATTATTCGAAAGGGGACACAGTTTAGAGTAAAACGGGTACACCTATCTTCATCCCCTTACCTGACATGGTCACTGCCCCCGAGATTTTATATAGCAGTGGGGTGTCAAATGATGCACCGTTTGAAAGGTATTGAAATTATCTGAATAACAATGCAAAAAATTTAAGTACTTTTCAAAGGATGTTATCACTTGACCCCCTTGCTGTATAAAATTTCAGAGGGGCTGACCATGTCTGGTAAGGGGATGAAGATGAGCGTGCCAGTTTTACTTCAAAATATGTCCCCCTTCGAATCATGGTCGACGCGTTTTCCCAATTCTTCAAAATATTTTTAACTCGAGACTTATTTAGGGTGTCTAATTTTGCTTGGGACACCTGTATAATATTTGAGCGATTTGATGTCCCTAAAAATACTTGTTTTTAATTATTAATTTATAACAGCTAAGTAGTCTGTTATGAATAGGACTCTAAACTCGGGCTCCCACTACAGTTTTAACGCGATAATGTTTAGACATTTATTAGCTCCGTAGCCTAAGCTAGGTAGCTATTGTGATAGTCGTTTTTTGACCATGGTGTTTTTTCATCAAATGTGGACGTTTCAGGTCATTCTAAGACTTTTTGGAAAAGTGGCACATTTCCGTCCGTATGTATGTGTGTATGTCTGTTGGCACTTTTACGAGAAAACGGCTCCACGGATTTTGCTGAATTTTTGCATACGTATATCAGAGATGGTTCATAGGAAACTGATGGAGTGGTGTTTTTTAAAACACTTTTGAGCTGAGATATGACGTCATCGAACATTTTTTTCCATGAGACCGTATATATTTTTGTATTGCATCGGATAGAGGGTATTTTTCTCTACACGATGTGCGAAAATCGTAATAGGTTGTATAAGGAAAAAATTGAGAAGAAAATTACGAAAAGAAGGAGCGCGCGCGCGCGCGCGCCCTCCAGTTCAGTTGTGGCTGTAGCTAGGAAGCTGTTCTGTCAATGCGTTGACAACTAGTTTATTATATTATTTCCAAATCAATGCTTATTTATCTATTTATTTTATTTTTCTTAAATCATTTATATTAACAATCTGCATTACCTGCTTAAATAAATAAAGCCAGTAAGTATTACAAGTACCTGCATGCATGAATTACCTGTAAAAATTTTGTAATAGTTGTGTAATAGTTATGTAATTCATGTAATACTAATGTAATACTAGTGTAATGCTAATGTAATAGTTATGTTTTTTGTTGTAATACTCATGTAATACTAATGTAATACCATGTAATATTTATGCATTTTGTGCAATACTTATGTAATTATGTGTAATACTTATGTAATTATTGTAATACTTATGTCATTATGTGCAATACTCTTGTAATAGTGCAATACTTGGGACACGAATTTTACTAGTGGTAAACCCCTCGACCAAAAACATTAGGAATGAGGCAGGAGATATCCTAATCGAAAGCGGTGAGAAGGCAGATAGGTGGAAAGAATATTTAGGAAACTTATATGCGGGACCAGAAGTGCAAGATATATTAGAAAGCGAAAGCAGTGTAGAGGGGGATAACCTAGGGAATCCTATAATGAGAGAAGAGTTTGAGCTAGCACTAAAAAGTTTAAGGAATAATAAAGCGGCAGGTATAGATGGCTTGCAGGCAGAAATCTTAAAGTGCGCAAGTGAAGAGGTAATAGACCGTTTATTTAAATTAGTTAGTCGCATATACCTGACAGGCGAGATTCCAGAGGATTACAAACGGAACATCATGGTAGCTTTGCCAAAAAGGAAAGGCGCGGATAGGTGCAACAATTTCAGAACTATCAGTTTAACTTCCCATTATGAGTCAAAAATTTTAACTGAAATTGTGCAAAGAAGGATGGAGAAAAAGGCGGAAGAAATATTAGGAGAAGATCAGTTCGGATTTAGACGAAATAGAGGAACGCGCGAGGCTATTCTAGCTTTACGAGTAATTATAGAAAAAACGATAGAAAAGAGAAAGAGCGTCTACCTATATAGGATTTGTAGATTTAGAAAAAGGCTTCGACAACGTAAAATGGAGGAAGATGTTCGAAGTGATGAGAAAGGTAGGGATAAAATATAGGGACAGAAGAATAATACATAATCTCTACAAAGAGCAAAAAGCAGTTATAGAATGTGAGCAGGAACGAAGGGAAGTAGATATCCGGAAGGGAGTGAGACAGGGATGTTCACTGTCACCTCTAGTTTTCAACTTATACATCGAAGATGCGATTAATATTGTTAAGGACAGAACAGCCTCAGGGATTAATGTACAGGGTCAAACTATTAACATGCTCAGATTTGCGGATGATATAGCAGTGTTAACATCTAGCAAAGAAGAATTAGGAGCGGCTTTGAATGAAATGGAAGCAGTTTTGACACAGGGCTACGGCATGAAAATCAATAAAAAGAAAACTAAAATTTTGGTATGTAGGGGATGTGAAAATAGAACTAAAGTTGACATACAAATAGGAAATGAGAAGATAGAGGAGGTCGCGGATTTTTGCTATTTAGGAAGTAAAATAACTCAAGACGGTAGGAGCACTAAAGATATAAAACAAAGAATAGCGCAGAGCCGAGTTGCGTTTAACAAAAAGAAACAACTGTTATGTTCGAGAACGGTTAATATAGACTAGGAAGAGACTCTTAAAGTCGTATGTATGGAGTACGGCATTATACGGGTGCGAAACTTGGACAATAGGAGAAGCGGATCGAAAAAGAGTAGAAACGTTTGAAATGTGGTGCTACAGACGCATGATGAAGATACCGTGGATAGATAAGGTTAGCAATAGGGAAGTATTAGAAAGAGTTGGGGAAAAGCGAAAGGTATGGAAGACAATAAAGAGTAGGAGAGATAGGATGGTAGGACACCTTCTAAGACACGAAGGAATAGTTCGCGACATACTAGAGTCAGAGATAGGAATGAAAAGAGGTAGGGGTAGGCCTAGATTAGACTACTGCTCTCAAATAGTTAGGGATGTAGGATGTTCTACTTTTAGGGAAATGCGTAGGTTAGCTCAGGATAGAAAAGAGTGGAAGTACGCGTCCAACCAGTCTTCGGACTGAGAACCTTATGATGATGATTTTTACGAGGGGCAAACCGCAGGCTAAATTTTGTACACCAAACTTCCATTTTTATGGGACTTCCACTAACTTCCACTGACTTCCACTAACTTCCACTAACTTCCACTGACTTCCACTGACTTCCACTAACTTCCACTAACTTCCCCTAACTTCCTCTGACTTCCACGCACTTCCACTGACTTCCATGCACTTCCCCTTCTTTAGTATTCTACCTTTCACCAAGAAAAGGTTAATAAAAATCATTTAATCTAACGAAATACGAATTAGACAACAATGTAGAAAAAATGTGGAAAAAATCGGTTGGCGATTAAAAATTTCACTGAAGTGAATATGGAAATAACGTCTCTGTATAATGTAAATATTTATTAAATGATTGAATTCGAATTAAATGGGTAAATTCCCAGGCAAATTCATACTTTTTAAAAATATCTTTAAAGCAATTTATCAAAATCGATCATAACAAATCGATAAAAGGTAGATATCGGGAATGCTTATAGGTACTTTTTGAAGTAGAATACCATTCTGTTTCAGGTGGTGAAATAATATAGAAGATGTTCTATATATTAAGAAAGTTGACTATTACAAATTTAAAGTTTGTTTGGCATAACATCAGATTAACAACACCCTGTAGGGTAAATTAGAAGCATCCTGGGCAAGGTGCAAGTGGTGATTCACGATTCAATTTGAAATACGTGGCAAAAATATATTTTTAAGAAGTATGATGCAAAGCCGGAAAAGTTCGAAAAATAATTAATATTTCGAGAATGGATGACTTTTTGAATATAAAAACAAGCAAAATGGAAATATGCTGTCAAAAATATGGCTTCCATTTAAAAAAAATTAGTTAGTAAACATTTCCGGTATAACCGGAAGTCGACCGGAAGGGCCACGACTTAAAATATTTTAAATAAAAAGTTCCTAGGCATTTACGCCCGAATATAATTTTTTAGATTTGTAACTGTATTGTATGAGAAAACATCTATAGCTAACAGTTTCCGTGAATCACCCTGTATACTATTAATATATTACTGAATAATCCGCTAGAGCTTGACATTCGGAATAAAAATGATAGGGCACCTATGTTACGTCACTGATTCAATTTGGAAGCGAAGAAATGATTTTTTCGTATAACTCTTTAGCTTTTGAATAAAATAGCATTTTGCCTAACCGCTCACAATCGCAAAAAAATTAACAATCGATTGTTCTAAAACTGCTTGCCACTCCATTTAGCATTTCAAAAGTAAAAATGTTTGGAACAAATGAGGTTTACAATTTTACAAATTTTAATTCAATGATTTTCTTAGATACCTATCAAAAAGTAACATTTTTTTTAGAGAAACCTTGCTCTCAACACCGTGTATCTTAGTTGAGAGTAATTTTAAGACAGGCATTATGTTCTATGTTCATACAACTTTTCTTTTTATTTTGACCTAGGTATACCTCCCGAAATTTGTACACTCGTTATGGATCATGCCTTATAAAGAGAAAAATACTCGGAAAAATATATCTACGCATTATACAGGGTGGGCCAATAGTGTGTAGTCGGTCCATATCTCTGGTTCTATTCAAGGTATCAAAATAAAACTTTACACGTATGTTGAGAACTCCACGAAGCATCTGATAAAATTGTTTTGGTGTATACAGGGTGTTCACACTCTGAGTACCAAGCAAAAGTTATGTTTTTTAAATCGAATACCCTCCGGTTGTTTAGATACATATTTGAATTTTTTATAAAATTTTACGAAAGCGTATGAAAGATGATATACCTTACCTACTACACTAATGCCCGGTTTTTCAAAGAAACCTACACCGGATTAAGTCTGACACCGGCTTCGTTGCTATGATATCGGCTTTCTGATTGGTTGTATCGTAGCGACGAAGCCGGTGTTGGTTTCTTTAAAAACCGGGCCTATGGGGTTTATAGAGTGAGCGATTTTAAGATATTACCATTTCAGTGCCGAAGCTATTTAAGATTTCTCTTGAGATTTCTTTATTGGATTAGGTTCACAGACTGCTCTATTCGTAAAATCTATGAGTACTTTTGCCACAATACTTAATATCATACAGGGTGGACGGCTTACGCAATATGCATTTTTTCTCATAAATTTCAAATGGAACACCCGATATGTTATTTTCATATTCGATAGCCAGTTTACTAAGCTTTTGATTGATGTAGATATTGTTAAGTCTGCGACTGACGGTTTCGGTCTCGGCTTCGGTAGAATTGACAATTCAACCTTAAAATGTATTAATTTGACTGATAGGTCCGTTCTCCTAAATTTTACCATCCAAAACACAAAATATGATTTCCATTTTGTTTCTGGAAGTTGAGTTCACATTGAGACAAAAAATCATTGCCAGTTTGTTTCTTCGTGGTCATATTCTCAAATACTTGGTAACTTATTAAACCTAGGTATAAATTATTGATACAAGGAGCGCCATGGAAGAAAAAAAAAAGTCTTTTCAAGAAGTACCTAATCTTGCAATGAGATTTCTTGTGCCAGTGTAAACTCTGTTCGCTAAATTTGATGTAAAAACAAAGTGAAAGCATTCTTCTGAGTTTTGGGTTGAAAAATCAGGGAAATTCCCCAAAAATGGTACAAAGTTACGGCAAAAATCTGATTTCTTAAGGTTCAATCTTTATTTCTGCCTAAATTATCAGTCGCAGACCTGCCAATATATGCATTAATCAAAAGCTTCATAAACTGGCTATCAAATCTGCAAATAATATTAGGGGTGTTCCACATAGCATTTTAGAGAAAAGCTCAATTTTGCGCAAGTTGACCATTCGGTACAATATGTATTTTGAATAAGTATTTTGATAAAAGTGTTAATGGATTTTATTTACAATTAGCGTATCCTGTGAACCTATTCCAAAAAAAAAATCTTAGGTAGCATTGATCGGCAGACGTCAGTTAGCTCCACAAAGTTGGGTTCACACTGGTACTATAATGGCTGTATCTTAACATCGCTTGCTTTAAACCCCAACGTGCAGCATATCAACTTTCATGAAATTTTATGGGGAATCCAAATATGTAAACAAATGTGGGGCATTTCATTTAAAAAACGTAACTTCGGTTTGGTACTTAGCACGTGAACATCCTGTGTACATAAAAATAAGTTTAACAGAAGCTTCGTGTGGGGTTCTCCACATACACTTCCACTGACTTCCACTAACTTCCGCTAACTTCCACTAACTTCCACTAACTTCCACTGACTTCCACTAACTTCCACTCACTTCCACTGACTTCCACCAACTTCCACGAACTTCCATTAACTTCCACACACCTGTACACCAAACTTCCACAGCGGTTTGCCCCTCGGATTTTTATTAACAAAGTAATAATATTTTTCTCATAGTTTTGTATTGTTCGAAATGAAAATGGGTCATACCGAAGCCTACTTGATTTTTGCACTCAAAATTTCTGTTCAAGTTAATGGAGCAGCCATTCTCAATATTCCTTCATGTATATCTTCGGTTCTAAAAAAGATATCACCATGCGGCTTGCGCCATTTTTCTTATAATTTTGACCTCTTTTTAGCAGTATTAAAGAAACTATATTATTCCATTTGAATTTTTCAAGATAAACGCGAAAATAGCTTTGAACGTAAAATCGCGCCCTCTGCCGGTGGCCACGAAATTCGAAATGACTTTATTTAACTTTCGTTTGATAGAACAAGGAAAGCTCTTCTCAAGAAGCTCAAGTTTGTCCAATTCCGTTGAGCCAAACCGGAGTTAGAAGCATTCTTTCATCTCAATGTTTGTCCGCTCATGTCATCTCTATTTGACGAGTTAGAGCAAAAAATCCTGAACGAAAGTTATTCAGAATTTTCAGTAGAATTCAACAAAATTATTTTTGATAACCGTTTATTGGTGATTTTTCAGGGAAAACATTATTTTTCTTCTTTGGTGTAGCCCTTACGCCCCCTAGCGGCCAATCTACGAACTTAAAAATAATTTCCAGCAATTTCTCGTGGCCAATTTTATCTTAAATATTTTTTTCCCAAAGTTCTAGGGCAAACGGTTACGGATATACGGCCGCCGACCTTTCTTATTTGTACACCCGGTACAAGAAGACTCCCGAGCATTTAGTATACAAAATGATAAAAGAAACAATACCTAGGTAATTAGACAATACCAGTGCACAAAAAATTGCCATTTGAAAGGGATTGTCAATTTCATTTAAATTATTAACATTGCAAAATTGTTTACCTTGACAGAAAAACATTTCACTCTCATTCACGGTCCCTAACTTTACCGAAATCCACAAAAATTATGAAAGTATTCTAACCAGTCGTTACATTCAAACTTTTGCAACTAAAGAGAAAAAAACAAACTTTTTGGAGCCCATTTGGCAATCTAAAGACACGAAAGCTGTAATACAAAACAGAAATTCTGTAAATGATTGCAGTACTGAAAGAATTGATTTGTTTCATACCAAATTAAGAAGCAATGTAAAATAACATTTATATTTGATGCAACCTTCCACAAAGAGTAAATACATAAATAATTCTAATTATAAAATCACATTAAGGTCGATTAAACTTAAAATTACGTTCAAATTTAAGTTCGTAACGCTTCTTGCAATTTTCGTCTTGCCGCAACTACTCTTTCTTCTTGTTTTTTAATGTCTTCATCAGAGATATTGACAGCTTGAACTAGAGGTTGTTTCGGGTCTAAATAAACCCCAGGATTTTTCGCCAAGTCAGTTTTTGATCCGGTCTGACCTGTCACAGGTTGCGCAGAAACGTGTAAGGCAGTCGCTACACTTTGTATTATCGTTTCTTCGGTTACGTTAGGCCCTACAGGTTTTAGACTTTTGGGAAGTTCCATTGCTTCGAATTCCATACCGTCTAAGTCACAAGCGCGTAGGCCTTCAAGTCGTTTCTCCCAAATTAGCTGTTTCGGTTTTTCTTGAGTACCGTGCTTAAAGTCTGTTTTTACTTTGCTCTCCTGCGTTTTATATAATGTTACTGGTTGTTTGAATATAGATGCTGTCTGCCTAATTGGGGGTACAAGAGAGGCATCATTTCTTACCCCACGGCTGTAATACATAACGTCCACTTTACCAACTGAAATGCCTGTTTTTCGTAGGACATCTTCACGTTGCCACCTTTTAGGCAATGCAGCACATTCATATTTAGTTTTTTCTATTGTTACACTCATTTTTAACACAAATTTTGTTGATCAATATTCGTTATTCGCAACTTAGTACTGTCAAAATAATTGTCACAAATCGATAGTGCTGCCAGCTTTTACGTATCGTCCGACTCGCACGCAGGTTCGCGAACTACTGATGGTAGATCACTGTTTTACCGCGATAAGTTTGCCTCCCTACTCTAGCGCGGAATTTAAAATTCTGTTTCATTTCAGATCTGGCAGCCTGGGATCTGCAACTACAATGATACCACCGAAGCGTCTTTCCATTGATTCGGAAGCGGATACTACAATTTCTGATTTCCAAGCTTTGGATGAGTCTCAAAAAATAATCAAGGATTTAAGACAGAAGACCAGGGCCCAAGCTCAACAAATTTTAGCGTGGAGAAAAGCGTACAGGGTGCAAGTATGTTTAATTGCGTGCATATTATTTTACCCAAGTTGCTAATTTGTTTTCTTTTATAGGAAGTTTTGATATCACGTCTTCAACGCGAGAAAGCCGATCAATTAAAAACGTTGTCATCGAAATTATTACTTTTTGAATCACGTTTAATAAGAAAGCAAAAAGACATATCAACGATGTTGAATGTTAGGGAGAATATTATCCATAGACAACAAAGCATTATCGAGAATCTTACCAGTCGGTTAATAGACAATGGTTTGGAGATTCCTCATACCGACCTCTCAGAATTAGACACAAATTTGCTCGATTTGGATTCGTTGAATGATTCTGACAGTGCTGTTGTAATGGAAGACGTAGACTCTGATTGCAACGTAACTCACATCCCGAAGTTTCGGTCAGGGAGTGGCGACGGCGTTACTGTGATACGGTCAGTTTCCGATGCCATAGATCCAAATTTAAAATACACTTCCATCATTAGGCGCAGTAATGGATATCTAAGACGTCCGGAAATTTTAGAAACTGTCTATAGTGTGGAGGAAGATGGAGATAACGACAACGATTGCAAAAGTGAAGCGAATAAAAAACGTGATGCGTTTGCTAAATGCAGTGAAAAGGCCATATGTAATTTAGATGGAAATACAGAAGAAAGTGATAAAGGAAAGGAAAATTTAGTCGAGGAAAAATTTTACGATGTACCTATTTGGCCATACCCTAAGGAAAATCAAAGTAGCGAAGGGAAGCCCAGTGGAAAAACATCTAATCAAGTTACAACATACAATAGGTACTTACACTGTTCATTTAAATTCCTTATCCTTTATTTGTTTCACTGTCTTCTCGTTACCCAACATTTTAAAGCTCGTATTGTTTTTGAGCTTCCATTTTTCTTCCAAATTACTCCTCTTTCCCGTCTTAACTACTCTGTCTTCTTTCATTGTCACTGCCCATTGTGATTATCACAGAACACCTTATACTTAACGTTTCAATGGACAACTGGACACTAATTAAATTTGTGGGATTTTTTTTTTTAATTTCACAGTACGCCTTGATAAAAGTTTCAAATTCATGCCAAATAGTTGTTTAAAACGCTTCCAAATACCTACTACTTTTTCAAATGATGTAAACAGCGTTCACCAATGAGCATGATCAAACAGTTTAAAAACATATTCCCGCGCAGACACTAAAACGACAAATAAGTGAGTCATTTGAGCTACGGCATATTTGTCATTTTCGTTTGTCAATTTCTAGTTTCACGTCAGATTCAGATGTCAAAACGGCAAGCAAAGGTTATGCAAACGTCATAAGGGACATCAGGACAGCTGATAGAATCTGATAAAATACGAATAACCTATTTCCCGTCAAAACCGCTGTGTTGTCATATATAATTCAGAGCAAAGTCCCAAAAGTGTTTTTAGTTCTTCAGTTCCGTTTTCTCGAAATAATTTTAGGTGGTACAGTCATTTTGTTTTGCAATGTTTCATTTTCGTGTATACAATTTAAATAATTCGCTATTTATTAGAAAACTAGAAATAATGATTTAAAGTTATATACCTATGACAATATCGGACGCAAAAGTGACGTCATTATAGTGCATGGAAAATTATTAATTAATTTTTTTCTGCCTTAAAGTGAAGCGCAGAAAAAAATGCAAAAATAAGAGTCACATATTTTCGTCCAAATTTTCAATTTTTCAAATAATAAGAAAGTCGTCCAGTTGCCAATTAAATTTTTGACATAAAAAATAAGGGAGTGACTACTGCTCCGGCCGACGGTCACCTGAAATTTGTTCCGATACGGTCGGACGTGCGCATTACTTAATGTCGGTAAAATGACGTTTAAGTACGTTATCGACTAATGACGCTAACGGTTTTGGTGGGTGTGCGGGTATCGTACAGAACTGCCATTTTGTTCTCCTACGGCTAGACGAGCTCTAATCCCGTGGGGGTTTAACATATTTTGCTTGTTTTTACATCATCTTTTTTACACTTCCAAAATACAAATTGTGTTGACATTCTGTAATGCGCATGCTCGACCGTGTTCGAACAATATTTCAGGGAACCGTCGGCCGGAGCAGTAATCACTCCATCATAAAAATAATTGTAAAATTTTACAGGGTGATGTCAAATCATAGATCAGTTACAAAACCGAAAGACGTGAAGTACAAAAGAATCAACAAAGCAAAATCGAAAAGTCTGGAAGAGTTGCGAGGGAGACTGAAAAATTGGGTGGAACAAGGCAGCAAACTAACAGGACTGGCACTGGAACATAGTCAAAGTTATGCTTAGTTTAGTATGTTTATTCCGCGAATAACAAATTCATTTCACAAACAACCTTTTTGTAATGAAACTTGTTATATTGCGGCTAAATTTGTGATATTACTTTTTTTTAAATCATTATTTTATGTACTTGTATAAAAAAATCAATTGTACCTATTGCATATCAATAGTCGTTTTTAATTTAATAGTGTGTTACCATTCAATAGGTATCTCTTATATCTCGCTTACTTTTGAATACAGAAATTTAGAGATAGTTGCATTTATGTGACAGCTTAGCAAAATGTGCAATACAGATGGTTAAGAATAATTACTTCTTAACTGAGTAGTTGGTCAACGACAGTTCTGGAGCAAAGTTGTTAAAGTCCATTGTTTTTGAAAGTAGTGGGTGCTTTTTAAATAAACCAGCATTGCAGCCATATATTTGCAGGTGTTACAGTGTAATAAATGCAAAAACATCTTTTCTATTTCAGTAATTGAGATTTATTGAAAATACTCCTCGATAATAAGTTCCTTTTAATTTATAGTTTTAAGAGTGTGGATCTCGTGTGCAAATATTTTAAGTAGCCATAGTTTAGGTGAATGCATATTACAGGTTTCTGTTTTCTTTTGTGACATTTCAACAATCTAAAATGTGTCTTAATCTAAGATTTTACGACTATCTGAAATATCGTCAATTATGGTTTGTATTCAAGTATTCAGTACAAATTTTAACGAATACTTCTACAGAAAAGTGGTTGATACCATGTATTTATAAACATTCCCTACATATGGTTAATTTTTCCCAATGGTGTACTTATACTTTGTTCTTTATTTTTAAGGCTGATTGAAAAATGAATTGAATATTATATTATTTGAGTCATTCTTGTACGTTTGCTTAAAAGTAAATACTTTTTGTAATATATAAATTATAAAATTTCTAAGCTGCTATTTAAGTATGTAATATTTATGCACTAATATATGACAATCAACAAATGAATTGTGTGTTTTTTCATGTACCTACTAAAATATTAAATTTTCATATAAAATCTTTTCAGCGTTTCGGTAATTTCAACAATAAGTGACACTGACAGATGTCAAGAGAACTTGTGTTGATTAGATCATTTTAGAATGTCGTCACACAATTGAAAGCTGGAGGGCAAACATTTGTTTGTTTAAAGCTTATTGGAGGGAAGAAGGGGAGGAATAACAAAGCAGATATTTGTGTTACCATGTGGCACCAAAAAAAGGGGCGCGAAAATTCTTAAAATGATATGACTGGTTGCACTATTGCAAACGTTGCTTTCGTTATTTTGAGTTAAATTACATGAACTCTAAACAGTAACTTGGTTCCACCACTTTGTTTGGCACCAAATCTGCTCAAATTTTGCCAACACTCATGCGCATCGCGTTGTGTATCCCTACTCTGCCCTCCAACAGAAAATAGCGGTCTGTCAAAATCAGGCCATTCCAAAACAGTCTATTAGAATTTGGTTTTTGCGACGTCACTCGCTGGTAGTGAAGTACAAACAAATTGATAGATTCTGATAGATTGCTATAATTGCTTGGACAACTCATAGATGGCTCAGAGTTAGTTCCCCATTTAGTATGTATGGACTGCAGTTTCCAGTGCTGCCAGATTGAGAAGATAATCCTTCAGGACGATATGGAGGGAAGATCTTATAAAACTAAAACGTATGAAATTTGTTAAAGGATGGTTCATGATACTCGCCCTTCGCCTTATAATATGTTCGTGCTTACTTGATTTGTAATAGATTGCGTCTACCCTCGAAACTATCGATTCAATTCATGGGGTGATATCATCAAACCTTCGAATTGAGACAAGTGTCTCCGTCATCCGTCAGCTTTTCATTCTAAGCAAAACAAAGGGAGTGACTACTGAACAGTCCGCCGGTTACTTTTAAATTTTGTTCTAGGACAGTCGATACAATATCAGTACTTCGTTATTGAAACATTGAAAGACATCGCCAACAATCTCGGTGGGTGTTCGGGTATAGTACAAAGCTGCCATTTTGTTCTCCTGCGGCTACACGAGATCTGTGCCCGCACAGGTCCGCATTTTTTGTTTGTTTCTACATCATCTTTTTGCCAAAAAATGCGTGTGTCTGGTGCGAAAGGGCAAGTAAGGGTCTATTTTAAAAAAGCGTTCTCAGCTTTAGCTTTATACCAATTATAGGTTACATTCTGTAATGCGCATGCGGTCGGACTGTTCAGTAGTCACTCCCCAAAACAAATGCTAAATGCACATGTCATTTGATGTTTATCAGTGTTATTTACAACGTCTTAAGCTAATTTTTGCAATATAATTATAGAACAGTTAATTTTCAATTTGCGTGTTCAGCTTCCGTGTAAAAACTTAAAAACGACAAACAACTATAATTAGGTACATTGCACACGGTAGGTTAAAACGTCATGAGTAGCACATGGCTTTGTTTTGTTTGAAATTTAAATCTGATGTTTGTGAGTTTGTGACAAGAGCACGAAGGCAGTAACAAATATCAACAATATTCTTTGACAGTAACTTTCAAGAAATATAATTCTTTGTTTGGCGCAACCTGGCAACATTGTAAAGCAAGGTTTTGGTTCCCTCCTGGTGGTGTGTCACTTGTCACTTGTCAGAATCAGAATTTGAGATTTTAGTTTTTGTTTGTTGTTCGTGGCATGCTGCAATTTTCTTTTACGGGCAATTTAAGAAATTTGTGGAATTGTTTCGCGGCACAAACCGTTTCAGGTTTAACTTATTTTGAAAAGTCGCCGGTAGTTTGTTGATGTGAGTATTCTTGAAAGTGGGTTCTAATATTCTTTTACTTGAATTTCTAGTTCAATGGCAGTGCAAATCCCGCTAAAAGATCGTTTTAAACGATTTCTATACACCAGTTCAGATGAGGCGAAGTATGTATCAGGTGATGCAGAACTTCACCATTATTACGATCAGGAAAACCTGAAAGTGTTAAAAGAAATGTTAGCGTCGGATTTAAACCGGTATTTAAATATGCTCGAAGTTACTAATAGCGAAAATTTTTTGCCGAGGAGGAAAACGTTATTCGTTGCTTTAGCCTACGCTGCATCAAATTCTTCCAGTCTAACGGATACTGATAAAAACAAGATTTATGCAACTTTGTTAAAATTGTGTAAATCGGATGACGATTTGTTTATGTTCTTAAAATTTTATACTCCGCATCGTAAGACATTCTGTTCAGGCTTGAATAAAGTTATTAGGGAGTATTACAATAATAAAGAACCGTTAGCTTTGGCTAAAGATGCTACTCGTTGTACAAGTTACCACGGGTGGAAACACAAGGATGTTTTTAAGTTGTCCCATATAAAGACGGAAAATTTACGTAAGTATTTAATAATCTGTACCAGAGCTGGGCAGTATCCGAGTACATTTGTATCCGGATACTGTATCCGGATACTGTATCCGGATACAATTTCGGTATCCGAAGACGGTATTCGAATACTTATCAAAACAATGTATCCGATATCCGTATCCCCCGGAGAAAAATGTAGTATTCGATATTCAAGTACTCGAGTTCTTATCCGGATATATTTAAAAGTATCCGGATACTCCACAAGTATCCGGATACATTTTTAACCTTCGGATACAATTCCTAACCATTAACCAATAGGATCGCTGAAATGACGATCTGTAGTTCCGGAGGTGGGGACGTAGACGTACTCTTTCTCTCACTCTGTGCTCAATTTAACTGAAACGGCCGTCCACGTGTTGCTGTAGTGTAGAGTCGAGTCGCAAACATCGAATTAAAGGGCCCACACACTATGCAATTTGTTGTACGACAAGTTGTATTACAGATTGGACAGACAATCGGTGCAACAAGTTGCTTAGTATTTTGCCCACATATTGTTGAACGACAACGCCACAGACTATGCAATTATCGTTTTTCGACGGACGAATCTACTTGGGTTGTACAACTTGTCGTACAAGTTGCATAGTGTGTGGGCCATCTAGTAAATACTAGTAATGATTTGTTTTGACCTGAGCGTGAGCGTCTTTTGTTGCTGATAAATTAGCTGCTTTTGTTATTGTTTGCAGACGAAGTAGATGAGCAGACGAAGAGACCATTACTGCACTACTTTATATACAGTATCCGTATCCGTGTATCTGAAGAAACTATCCGGATACACGTATCTGGATACTTAATATGTCTGCAGTATCCGAGTTTATTGTATCCGGTTTCCGGATACTTAGAAAGTATCCGTATTCGATACTCGAGTACGATTTATCTGTATCCGAACACAGCACTGATCTGTACTTACATAAAATTTTGAGCAGGATCAGGGAGGGTTGGGTACCTACGTAGAATATTAATGTAAAAAATACGTATATTTTACATGTAGAATACACGTAAAATTTACCCGTTAGTTTTCTGCGTATAATGATATCTATATCGAAGTCGCTGTTTATTTTTTTGATTCTGTTACCCATTAAAGAACAAAAGTAGGCACCTTGCCACATCATTGATCAATCCTGTATATTGTTTTTCGAAATTTTACATTTTCCGGTAGGTATCTGCGTATCTAAAATTTCATCAGACAGGTTTCCATTTCTGTGCTGTAAATATTTACATGCAGCCATTTTAACCCAATTCTATATAAAATATTTATTTTTTGTTTTACCAACTCTCTAGTTGGATCTAAAGTGCATAACTACGGAAGCCCTCTGGTGTCACGCATTATTTATTTTCAATTACCGTTATAACGGATTTTTTTCCGTTATAACGGATCTCGTTTTTCCATTATAACGGATCTTTTTCCGTTATAACAGATCTCTTATTTCCGATATAATGTATTTTTTTCCGATACAACGCTTCTTTTATTCCGTTATAACAGACTTTCCAAGAACTAAGTAGTACTCAGTATTAATGGGAGTTATTTTACATAACCGGTGTGCAGTGTGGTGTTACTCGCCAAGTGACTTACAATACGATATCGATATCCACTTATCGTTCATGTTGGTAGTGGACAACGGTCATAATTAACAAATAAGTACCTACTTTACCAACTGTTGCACTAATTTAAATGAAGACACTAACACTAACCTAAAAAGTAAAACCTCAAACAAACAGCCACCTGTTACAGCTGTTACAAAGTTACATCTTTTGTGGACGAGGGTGTTAGAGCATATGACATATCAGAAAAAGAGATCCGTTATAACAGAAAAAAGATCCGTTATATCGGAAAAAATATTCCTTATAACAGAAAAAATATCCGTTATAACAGTGTATGGTGAAATAAGGGACAGAATTCCGATGACGACTGCAATGACTAGGAGCACGCGAGAGAAAACAATTATTCAGGAGCAAAAGTTCAAGGGAGGCGGAAACAGATACTTAGAGGGGGTGGGGGCGAGAGTAGGATTTTGGAATGTGGCTGGTATGAAAAATAAAGATCCTGATTTTTGGAGTGAAATAGAGGAATGGGATATTTTGGGACTGGTGGAAACTTGGATAGAAGAGAAGAACTGGGAATGGCTGAAAAACTGTTTACCAAAAGGATACAACTGGGAATTTCAATCAGCGAAAAGGAAGGCGAAGAAGGGAAGGCCTATGGGTGGAATACTGATGGGGGTTAGAAAAGAAATAGAAGAAGTAAGAAAGGAGGTGGTCGGACAGGACGGCATAATGGTAAAAGAACTGAAAATAGGAGGAGAGTTATGGAAAATTGTAACTGTCTATGCAGGAAAAGTTGAAAGCGATAAAAGAAGTTATGGAAGGCGGAGAAGCGGGTGGGAGTGTACTAATCGGGGGTGATTTCAATGCAAGAACAGGGGAAAGAGGAGGAATGATTGCAATAAATGACGAAGGAGAAGCAATAAGAAGATCCAAGGATAAGAACACAAACAAGGATGGAAAGTTATTATTGGAATTAATAGAAGAGGAGGGATGGGGAATCATGAATGGAATTAAAGAAGGGGATATAGAGGGAGAATATACATTTGTGGGGAGTAGAGGAAACTCGGTGATCGATTACATCATAGGGAATTCAGAAGCTTGGGAGAGAGTAGTAAGCCTGAGGGTGGGAGAGAGCGTGGCCTCAGACACTGCCCGCTCATTGCAGAAATAAAGGGGGAAGACAGCAGGGAGGTGAAAGGAAGCAATGGTGCAGAATTAAGAAAAGTGATAGATTGGTCATTGAAAGGGATACTGGAATATCAGAGGAATATCAAGGGAAAGGAAATAAGAGTAAAGAATGTGGACGATATGGTAAAGGATATGGAGTTGTTGGTGGGGGGTGGGATCAGGTGGAAAAGAATCAAAACAGGAACAAGTTGGGGAGGATGGAGAAGTAAATGGTGGGACAGAGAGTGCAGAGACAAAAAACGAGAAGTAAGGAGAGCAATGAGAAGTTGGCGAAGTGGAAAGATGAGCACAAACGATTATAAGAGTAAGAGGACAACATACAAAAAATTGTGTGAAAAGAAAAAAGAAGAAGTGAGGACCAGATTTTTGCAGGAGATAGAAAACATGAAGACGGAAAAAGAGATATGGGGTATAATAAATAGAGAACGAAAACAGAGAAAGGGCACGGATGAGAAAATAGAAATAGATGAATGGAAGAGATATTTCATGCAAATGCTGGGAGGGACGGAGGAAGAAAGGGGAGAAGGCAAGAGCAGACACAAAGATACACAAGGAGAGGTACAGACGGATGAAATAAGACTAGACGAAATTAAAAGTACAATAGATAGCTTGAAAAAGGGAAAGGCAGCAGGGGTGGACAAGTTGCCGAATGAAGTTTGGATTCATGGAGGGGATGAAGCACTAACAATGATAAAGGAAGTATGTAATAACATATGGAAAGGCAAAGGTTTCCCAAAAAGATGGAGAGAGGGATTAATTGTACCAATAAGAAAGAAAGGAGAAGGGAAAGAGGTGAGCGATTATAGAGGAATAACGCTGATGCCTTCGGCATATAAGATATATGCATCTGTCTTAGCAAGGAGACTGGAGGAAGAGATAGAGGAGGGACAAATTATTCCTGAAGGACAAACAGGATTCAGAAAGGGATGAGGCACGATGGAGAACATATATACGCTGAATCATGTAATCGGAAGAGAGGTGAGAGAAAAGGGAGGAAAGATAATGGCATGTTTTGTGAACCTCAGGGCAGCGTTTGATACAGTGAACATAGAAGGACTAATGAAAATGTTAGAAAAAAGTCAAATAAGTGAGAACCTGAGAAACAGAATACCAGAAATATACAGTACAACGAAAAATAGAGTTAAGGTGGGAGAAGGAACGAGTGAGGTATTCTGGACTGAAAGGGGAGTTAGACAGGGGTGTCCACTGAGCCCGTACCTTTTTAACATCTTTATAACAGATATGGAAGAGGTCATGAGAAAGGGGCAGACAGGAGGAGTGGTGATAGGAAGGAAGAAGTACTGGACAATGGCATATGCAGATGATGTGGTGCTACTGGCAAAGGAAGAAAAAGACCTAAAGGAGATGTTGAAAAGGTTAGAACGTTATTTAGACAGGAAAGAATTGATGCTCAACGTAGACAAAACAAAAATAATGAGATTTCGAAAAGGAGGTGGAAGAAAACGAGAAGAACGCTGGGAATGGAAAGGGGAGAGAATAGAAGAGGTAGAAGAGTTCAAGTACTTGGGTTTCACGCTACAGAAGAATGGGGGGCAGGAGAAACACATTAATGAGATAACGAAAAGGGCGACAATAGCCATGAAGCAAGTATGGGGAATAGGGAAGAGGAACTTTGGGGGGGAGGGGAAAAGGAGAATGAAATTGTTTGATGCATTGGTAAACAGCATAGCGATGTATGGAGCCGAGATATGGGGGTGGGAAGAGAGAGCCAAGGTGGAGAGGCTACAGGAAAAATATATAAGGTGGACGCTAGGGCTGGACTGGACAACCCCGGGATATATGGTGCGGGAGGAAACAAAAAGATATAAATTGAGAACAGCAGCAGGAAAAAGAGCAATGAAATTTGAAGAAAAGCTGAGAGGCGGAGGCGGCAACGAGCTGGCAAGACAGTGTTGGGAAGAAATAAGGAAGGGAGGAACTAGGAAATTAAGGTGGGAAGAAAAGCGGGAAAAATTTTACCAGGAAAGAGGTTATGCGAATATGGAAGTGGAGAACAGAAGAATCATGGGGTGGAACATGAGTAGTGAAGTGGAGGAAAGAGACAAGCAGATACAGGAACAAGAAAAGGATGAGAAGATTAGAAACTCGAAATACAACAGCCAATACAGGGAGATAAGAGCAATACGGTTGCCCAGATACTTACAGAGGAGAGGAAAGGAAGAGAATATGATAAGAGTGGCAAGGTTCAGATTGGGGAATGAAGTGAGAGGAGGAAGATATTGGGAAAGTGAAGACAAAAGGAAGTGTAGGATATGCGAGGCGGAGGAAGAGACATGGGAACATGTGGTGGAAAGGTGCGGGTGGTGGGAGAACACCAAATGGAATAGAATGGAGAAGATCCTGGAGGAGAGCGGAGGAGGGTTGGAATGGATGAAGTATCTGCAGAGGAAGAGAAATGAAAAAAAAGAAAAAGAAGGATCGTAATTTTATTTTGTTGTTAATTTTGATTGTTTTTTTTTTGTACATATATATTGTATATATTGCGGGATGTAATGGTGTGACATATTGAAGTCCCAGAAGGGAAACAATAAATCTATCTATCTATCTATCTATCTAACAGAAAAGAGATCCGTTATAATGGAAAAAGATCCGTTATATCTGAAAAAATATCTGTTATATCGGGAAAAATATCCGTTATAACGGAAAAGAGATCCGTTATAACGGAAAATGAAAATAAATAATACGTGACACCAGAGCGCTTCCGTACATAACAGTATCCAATATTCTTATTAACCTGAGGTGTAAGAAGTAAGACAATATGTTTTTCTTTTAGTGACAGAAATAGTTATAAAGTACATTTTATATGATTTGCCTAAGGCTGAGGTGACCGCTAAAGGCAACGAAATGGCTGGCGATATAATAAAATTTTTAACGAGCATTCAAAAATTAAAACGCAGTGAAGATGAAGCTGCTATTATCCAGTTGGTTAAAGAACTTCATGCCACTTACACACAAATACCTTCATTTTATCGAAAATCACAACCGGTAAAGATTACAATAAATAAAGTGAATTTTTCTCCTCAACTTTGTTTATTTTAGATATGGGAAGTTTTAATACCCGAGATGCCTTTAAAAGAATTAATTGAAGTGTTGCCGAGACTATTCAAATTCGGGTTTTTAAAAGGCTCCAGCAGCAAAATCGAAAACCTGATTGTGGAATGTTTAACGAACGCACAAAAAGTTAAAGAATCAAAAATACATCCCGCCGAAGTTTTCATCGGCTTAAGGAACTTCGAAAAAGGTGGTAAACCAATGGACCCTAGGTTGGCGGTACATTTAGAAGTAAAAGAAGCGGCTCGAGCCGCTGGAACTTCTAAAGCTGCTGAAGATCCTCCGAAGAAAGAAACCAAGCCAAAAAAGCAGCCGGTGATTCCACACGAAACCCCGACAGGTGGAGCAATTACCACGGCTTTGAATAAAACATTACAGTTATCATATCAGAATTTACAGTCGACGGGGAAGAGGATAATGATCTCGATTGATATGTCAGAGAAAATGGTCACGAATAAATGCTTAAGAAGTAAAAATCTCACTTGTTTAGAGGCAGCTGTTATTTTAACGCTCAGCATATTGAACGCCGAGAAAGATGTGCAGGTTACAGTCAATAACGGAGATAAAGTTTCGTTTGTGCATTTAGCTAAAGGTAAGTTTGGTTTTGCTTTTCGTGCTCGTCGCTATTTTTTCTGGCCTCTTTAATACATATCGGTTTATTATTATTATTTATGTGGAAACCAAGATTTTGAAATGCAGGAAAGGGGAAAATAAAGCTAAAACTAAATGCGGGTTAAATTGGTACAAGATTACATTTTGAAGTAATGATTACAAAAATTACTTATTCTTACGCGATTACTTGATTACTTGAGAAATCTTTGATACATTATTTCAACTTAATGTGATCACTTATTACTGTCTATCCCAAAGGACTTGTACCTTGACGCAGTTCTAGTAATACTGGGACGGGTGGGATGGCTTGCGCGCTTCAATGATATAAAGAGCCGAACCATAGGTTTAACCATATTGGAGGGGTTTTTATTTGAGAAGCCAGACTAAATCAAGTCCCTGGAAGGGGGCAGCAGCTCTTTCAGTAATCATAGTGGCAGAGATCGTGAGGGTCGGTATGGCACTGTGATACACACTACTGCGATGTGGAAGGCAACGGGAAACCACCACATTATTTTATCCCTAGTACAGCGTACTTCGAATTTATGATGATGGCACCTTCTGGAGTAAAATATTCCGGAGGTAAAATAGTCCCACATTCGGATCTCCGGGCGGGGACTGCTTCGGGGGGAGTCATCAGAAATGATAAGTGTAACATCTCACGAGTCGGAGCGTGGAATGTTAGAAGCATGAAACAAGTAGGGAAGTTAGAGAATTTGAAAATTGAGATGGATAGGCTAGCATTAGACGTAGTAGGTATCAGTGAAGTGCGATGGCCAGAAGCTGGAGACTTCTGGAGCGGAGATTTTAGAGTAATACACACAGGATCTGTAGGAGGAAATTCGGGAGTAGGAATTGTTATGCGGAAAAAAGTAGGACAGAGTGTAGAAAATTTCTTACAGCAAAGTGACAGGGTAGTTATGGTTAGGTTAGATTCGAAACCTGTAAAAACAGTAATAATACAGGTATATATGCCCACTTCTGACTACAGTGATGAGGCCGTAGAGGCAGTTTATAGTGATATTGAATATGTGCTAGATTTTGTGAGGGCACGAAAATTTAATAATTATAGGAGATTTCAATGCAGTCGTAGGCACAGGGCGAGAGGGCGGAATAGTTGGCCCCTTTGGATTAGGCAATAGGAACGATAGGGGAGTTAGACTGATAGAGTTCTGCGATAAACATAACTTAACGGTCGCGAACACTCTATTTCACCATCATGTTAGGAGATGCTATACGTGGAAGATGCCAGGAGACTTAGGGAGATATCAAATAGATTACATTCTCGTTAGGCAAAGATTTAGAAATCAAGTTAGGGATTGTAGAAGTTATCCAGGAGCAGATATAGATAGTGATCACAACATAGTCGTTATGAAAGCCAATCTTAAATTTAAGATTTTGAAAAAAAGAAGCGGAAGAAGGTATCTTGACCCAGAGAAACTAAAAGATGATGATATGCGCAATAAGTTCGAGAAAAAGACAAACGAAGCACTAAAGGGCACGGGTGGAAATATTGTTAGGGACATAGAGGCAGAATGGAATTGCATTAAAAATAGTTTAGTTTCCTCAGCTAGGGATATTTTGGGTCATAAACAGAATGAAAGTAGGAAACCCTGGATAACAAAACATATTGTGAGTCTAATAGAGGAAAGGCGAAAATATAAAAATAGGTTAGATGAAACAGGGAAACAAAGATATAAGGCGATCAAGTGGGAAATTATTCGGGAATGTAGGAAAGCGAAAGAGCAATGGATCGATAATAAATGCAAAGAAGTGGAAGATAAATTCGAAGTAGGAAAGACTGATGAAGCATATAAAATAATTAGGAAAAATTTTAGAGAAATTGGATCTAGTACCAAAAACATTAGAAATGAGGCAGGAGATATCCTAATCGGAAGTGGGGAGAAGGAAGATAGGTGGAAAGAATATTTAGGAAACTTATATGCGGGACAGGAAGTGCAAGATATATTAGAAAGCGAAAGCAGTGTAGAGGGGGATAACCTAGGGAGTCCTATAATGAGAGAAGAGTTTGAGATAGCACTAAAAAGTTTAAGGAATAATAAAGCACCAGGTATAGATGGCTTGCAGGCAGAAATCTTAAAGTGCGCAGGTCAAGAGGTAATAGATCGTTTATTTAAACTAGTTAGTCGCATATACCTGACAGGCGAGATTCCAGAAGATTACAAACGGAACATCATAGTAGCTTTGCCAAAAAGAAAAGGCGCGGATAGATGCGAAAATTTTAGAACTATCAGTTTAACTTCCCATGCGTCAAAAATTTTAACTAGAATTGTGGAAAGAAGGATGGAGAAAAAGGCGGAAGAAATATTAGGAGAAGATCAGTTCGGATTTAGACGAAATAGAGGAACGCGCGAGGCCATTCTAGCTTTACGAGTAATTATAGAAAAAACGATAGAAAAGAGAAAGAGCGTCTATATAGGATTTGTAGATTTAGAAAAAGCCTTCGACAACGTAAAATGGGGGAAGATGTTCGAAGTGCTGAGAAAGGTAGGGATGAAATACAGGGACAGAAGAATAATACATAATCTCTACAAAGAGCAAAAGGCAGTTATAGAATGTGAGCAGGAACAAAGGGAAGTAGATATCCGGAAGGGAGTGAGACAGGGATGTGCATTGTCACCTCTAGTTTTCAACTTATATATCGAAGATGCGATTAATATTGTTAAGGAAAGAACAGCTTCAGGGATCAATGTACAGGGCCAAACTATTAACATGCTCAGATTTGCGGATGATATAGCAGTGTTAGCATCTAGCAAAGAAGAATTAGGAGCGGCTCTGAATGAAATGGAAGCAGTTTTGACACAGGGCTTCGGCATGAAAATCAATAAAAAGAAAACTAAAATTTTGGTATGTAGGGGATGTGAAAATAGAACTAAAATGGAAATACAAATTGGAAATGAGAAGATAGAGGAGGTCGCGGATTTCTGCTGCTTAGGAAGTAAAATAACTCAAGACGGTAGGAGCACTAAAGATATAAAACAAAGAATGGCGCAGGGCCGAGTTGCGTTTAACAAAAAGAAACAACTGTTATGCTCGAGAACGGTTAATATAGAGACTAGGAAGAGACTCTTAACGTCGTATGTATGGAGTACGGCATTATACGGGTGCGAAACTTGGACAATAGGAGAAGCGGATAGAAAAAGAGTAGAAGCGTTTGAAATGTGGTGCTACAGGCGCATGATGAAGATACCGTGGATAGATAAGGTGAGCAATAGGGAAGTATTAGAAAGAGTTGGGGAAAAGCGAAAGGTATGGAAAACAATAAAGAGTAGGAGAGATAGGATGGTAGGACACCTTCTAAGACACGAAGGAATAGTTCGTGACATACTAGAGTCAGAGATAGGAATAAAAAGAGGTAGGGGTAGGCCTAGATTAGACTACTGCTCTCAAATAGTTAGGGATGTAGGATGTTCTACTTTTAGGGAAATGCGTAGGTTAGCTCAGGATAGAAAAGAATGGAGGTACGCGTCCAACCAGTCTTCGGACTGAGAACCTTATGTATATATATAATCGATTCCTCTTCTACCGTTAGGTGTCGAGGTTTTCGTTTCATTCACAACTCGTTCACAATCATTCTCCATTTCTTCCTATCCCTCGCTAGCACTTCTGCTTCTTTCCATGTCAATCCTCTTTCCTTAAGTGTTTCGGCTACCACGTTGTCCCATGTCCTTCTAGGTCTTCCTCTTCGTCTCTTGCCTATTTTCTTCGCTTCCCATATCTTTTTAACTTGCCTATTTTGATCCAGCCTGTTCAAGTGTCCCCACCATCTTAATTGCGCCTTTTTCACATGCTTGCTGACACTTTCAACTTCTAATTTTTCCCTGATACTTTCATTTTTTATCTTATCCATTATAGTTACTCCTGCTACTCGCCTCAAATACTTCATTTCAGCAGCTTGCAATCTCTTTTCCAGTTTCTCTGTGAGTACCCACGATTCACATCCATACAATAAGGTTGGTAAATATATCGTTTTGTATACGGTGAGTTTCGTCTTCTTACTGATCTCCTTCTTATTTAAAAATCCATTTCTTATAGCATGATACAACTTCACCGATGATGCTATCCTGCTATTTACTTCTCTTTCCAATTTTCCCGTTCTGTCTATTGCCGCTCCTAAGTACTTAATGTTATCGACCTGTTCAACATCCTTTCCATTTATTTGTATTTTGATCCTTTTGTCTGTATTTGTTATTATAATGACTTTGGTTTTGCTTACATTAATGGTCATGCCTTTCTCCTTCAATTTCTCAGTCCATATGTCCACATTACGTTGTAGTGTCTTTTCGCTGTTTGCCTTCAGTATAATGTCATCAGCAAATACACATTCACTTACAGTGAAGTTCTTCAATCTATTGTACCCCACATCTATCTTGGCGGATTTCTCACTGCATTCTGTAATTATTTCATCCATGTACAATATGCGTTTAACAAAAAGAAACAACTGTTATGCTCGAGAACGGTTAATATAGAGACTAGGAAGAGACTCTTAACGTCGTATGTATGGAGTACGGCATTATACGGGTGCGAAACTTGGACAATAGGAGAAGCGGATAGAAAAAGAGTAGAAGCGTTTGAAATGTGGTGCTACAGGCGCATGATGAAGATACCGTGGATAGATAAGGTGAGCAATAGGGAAGTATTAGAAAGAGTTGGGGAAAAGCGAAAGGTATGGAAAACAATAAAGAGTAGGAGAGATAGGATGGTAGGACACCTTCTAAGACACGAAGGAATAGTTCGTGACATACTAGAGTCAGAGATAGGAATAAAAAGAGGTAGGGGTAGGCCTAGATTAGACTACTGCTCTCAAATAGTTAGGGATGTAGGATGTTCTACTTTTAGGGAAATGCGTAGGTTAGCTCAGGATAGAAAAGAATGGAGGTACGCGTCCAACCAGTCTTCGGACTGAGAACCTTATGATGATGACAAAATATAATATTAATGTAGGTAAGTGGTAAGACTTGCTTCAAAAGAAAAAATTTTTGGTTTATCTAGGTACTTACTTGGGATTTAATAACTGATTTGTCGCTAATGGGGATGGCAAAAAAAGAAAAAGGACCTGCTTGGATTCGAACAAAAGCTCCCTACGCGTTTTGCTATTGAGCCAAGCTCGTTGCTTCTTTAGCATGAAGTTAAGCAGTCTATTAAAGCGCGTGAAAGAGGATGAGGCCTACTTGGCAAAATCTAGTTGGGATATAAATAAACGCCCAACAGAGAGCATCAGCGTACAGCATTGCCACTAATATCACTTTATAACCATGCAATTTCACAGTTTCTGCCTTTCTCAAGCGTATATTTTGTGTAAATTTTAAAATATCACTTCTTTGATAGAAAAGGGAAAGTAAACTTTTCGATATACCGAACTGATATATCGATATATTAGAACATTAAAAACGATATAAATATATCGGTATAATATGACTGCATTTATCGATATTATGAATACATATATCGATATATTTTTGCCATCCCTAGTCACTAAGTGCAAAATATATTTTTGAACTCGCCGCTTTCAAAATGACATTTCGCGAACCCGACAGACAAACTCAAACATAGTGTTCGCGCACTAGTGCGCGAAATCTAGCAAAAAGCACTGGTCCTTTCAGGCTTTCTAGAAATAATTTGACTTGATAGTAATAAAGTTTGGTTAACAAAACGCCATTTCTCCAATTTGGATGTTGAAAATAGTGAAAGAATAAAGATAACTCGCTATTAATTCGATTGACACTTTGGCAACTCAATTCAATAAATTAAACCAACTGTCAAATGTCAAATGGAAATCTGTCAATGTAACCACTTGATTTTTTGAAATTTTAAAGTGGAAACGTATTAGATAATAATTAAAAAATTATAATGTTCGTTTCAAAAAATATTGTAGGAACCTCGATGCGCGAAGACGTCTTTGGCGCATTCGCGCAAAAGAAGCACTCGCTCCTTCGTCGCTCGTGCTTCAAACATTGCGCATGTCTTCTCGCACTCGTTTTGTAAATAACTATTTACAGTAGGTAAATAATGAAAGAAAAACACACGCGATTAGTTATACAGCATGTCCGCGGATTGTGGGTTACAAAGAGGATAAAAAATTATTATTTTTAGCTTCTCAAAAAATCACTCTTTATGAAAAACCCTGTTTGTCCCCAAGTTGATTTGTATGCATTAGAAATCATGAAAATATGCAGCATATATGCATATTAGAAACTATGAATTATGCACAAATAACAGTACATTTATGCTGAAACATATGCAAAAAATAATGATCTAAGCAGGTTAAAACGACATTTTAGTTATTTAAAATACACAAAAACGAAAATTGATCATAAATTTACTCAACAACTTGACATTTTATTCTCAAAATAATAACTATAAAATAAACTAGCGGCATTTAATTACTCCATTTTGACAGTATTTTTGTTTCTCGGAATATTAGTTGAAAGCCGATTATTTTTATTGGGTGAAAATGTTTTTGTAACATGAAAAACACAGGTTTTTCTAAAAATATGCATTCATGCTTTAAAACCGCAAAAATATGCACAGAAAATGCAAACTTGTGCAAATCATGCATTGTCATCAGAATATGCATTTTGACAATTTACGTAATTTTGAAAAAAAGACACTAATAGTAGCTCCCGGTTGCGTACAATACGCATGCGGCGTGACCATTACACTACCTATATCAGTAAAATGACGTTTAAGAAATTCGTTATTGGAAAACATCGCCAACGATCTCGGTGGGTGTTCGGGTATCGTACAGAACTGCCGTGTTGTTATCCTGGGGCTAGACGAGTTCTGATCCCGTAGGGGTTTGATATATTTTGCTTGTTTTTAAATCATCTTTTTTCCAAAAAATGCGCGTGTCTGGTGCGAGAGGGCAAGTAAATGGTTTGTTTCAAAAATGCGTTCTCTCAGCTTTAGTTTTTTTACACTTCCAAAATGCCAAATATTGGTTACATTCTGTAATGCGCATGCAGTCGGACTGTTCAGTAGTCACTCGCAAAAAAATGTTTCCTGGAACAGTGGAATTTCGATTGGAAGGTGTACACAGAAGTTAATTATATCTTTTAAAATTTTAATGTGTTGGCAGAAATTAAAATTTTTCTCGCATTTCTTTGGTTTTATCGTAAACTCAATAATATTCGACCTGACCTGACAAATTTCTGCATTTCATCAATATCTTGATCTTTGATTTCAGAAATAGCTCTTTTATTTTCAAAATTTTAATATGTTAATGAGATACTTGGGAATATCGGCCTTGTACTTCTTTTTGTACAGATCTCATATATTAGAATCTTCAGAATTTGCCAAATTTTACCGCAAAATTCACCTTTGCGCAACCACCAGTTTGAAATCGCTCCAAATATGTAAATAGAAAAGTGGGTCGCGCATGCGCAAATTGGTTAGGTATGTGGGCGCGAAATTTGAAGTTTTGAAAAATTGCAGCTTAATTACTTGATTTCACTAATAATTGCGGATGAAATATATTGGCAAACAAAATTCTATACAGGGTGAATCAGGAATCCTTCTATGTATTGGTATTTTTGTTATTTGAAGAGCTACAAAGTCGGTTAAATGAGAGAAAAGTTGCACTATTTTGGGGCCATCTTAAATCTACTTTCAAACTTTCAAAAATTTTCACAGCTTTCTAGATATAATTAAAAAATTAAAATTTCCGATTTTTTTCTTTTGTTAATAACTCAACTGTGGTTTGTGCAAATGACTTGAAACTTGGAATGCTTACATCGTTTGGTGACATTGGCAGTGCAGTGCGATCTGTCATTTTTGCAGAGCGACAGTCAACTTTTTTTTTCTTTATGGCAGCCATATTCATTTCTGCCGCTGACATTAAGACAGCATTATTATGATTGCAACGTTTTTTTAATTTTTTAAATCGAACCTCAAATAAAGAAGTTACAGAGAGAAACATGTTAGCACATGTAATCAAGGTAGCCATGCAACAAAAGAGCTGCGGTAAGTAAAAATCTTTATCAATAAACAATTTAATTTGAGTGGAAGCCCACGTATTCCCACTTGTTCTATTTGAAGAGATAGAGGTTCGGTTAAATCAGCGAATACTTGCGAAATTACTAGCAATAAACGGTGTTTTACTTTTATTAACTGATCTTTAAAGAACGAAAACCAATCTTAAAGGAACAACCTCTTCCATATCCTCAATTTTAAATGCAAATCCTGGCGTGAATTTGTCCCAGGAACTGACAGCAGGAAGTTTATGTCAGTTGCCGTTCGATTTCAAAATTGCATACAAATTCTTATTAGGTATTAGTTGGCCGTGGTCTTATTAGATTGTTTTGTCCTTGTTTGACATAATTGTTGTATTTGACTTACTGTTGTTTTGACGTACCTATTTCAATGGCAACTTATAGTGAGGATGAACGGTATAATATGTTCTGCGTTTACATTTCTTGTGGACGGAATGCAGAGAGAAGTGCTGAGAAGTATTGGAGAGAATACCCCGAGAGAAGGCAACCCCACATCTCGCAATTTGAGAAAGTTGCACGACAAGTGTATGAAAATAAACATTTTTCAAATGCCAAAAAACCACGCAGGCTCAATGAGGTGGCAGAGATCAATGTGTTGGCATCTTTGGCGACAAATAATGGCGCATCTTCCCGACAGCTTGCTTTAATAGCCGGCACTAGTCAAATGACTACAATTCGAGTGCTTCACAAGCACAAGTACAAACCATACCGTAAGAGATGTGGTCATACCCTTCATCATGAACAGGATCCCAATCGGCGCTCCGAATTTTGTACATGGTTTTTAAATCAAACGGAAACCGATGGAAACTTTCCCCGGTCAATTCTTTGGACGGACGAGTCCAAATTTACAAATTGTGGAATTTTCAATAGGCACAATGAGATATTATGGCGGCAAGAAAATCCTAATCTTCTACAAGAAGTGCGACCCCAAATTAAATTCGGTTTTAATGTGTGGTGTGGTATAATTGACAATAAAGTGATTGGTCCAATTATTTACAACCAAAATTTAAATGGGCAGAGATATTTAAACCTCCTTCAAAACGACATTGAAAATGAACTCGACAATTTACCAATAGTACAACTAAGAAAAATACAATGGTTCCAACAAGATGGTGCTCCTGCCCACAACACTCAGGTTGTAAGGGAATACTTAAATCAAAAATTTCCGGGGAGATGGATAGGCAACAACGGCCCCATATTGTGGCCGGCAAGATCGCCTGATCTCACGCCCCTTGACTTTTTCCTGTGGGGGTATTTGAAAGACAAAATTTACAACACCGTGTATGATACAATTGAGGAATTGGAAGAGGCCCTTCGTGCACACATTGTAGCATTGCCAGGAAGACAAATTAGGAGTGCTATTGATAGTGTCTCCAGCCGCTGCAACAGATGTCTACAAAATAATGGTAGACAATTTGAATACTTGAGTTAATTAAAGTTGCTTTGCTGTTTTATGGCATTTTGTTAAATTGTTTATTCGTTGTTATTGTTATTTGTTTTATTGTTCTTTAAAGTTCCATAGTTAATCAAAAAGTAAAAGAAATGTAGGATTTTATTTTAATCCAAGTACTAACTGACCCTTTTCAAAATTTCCATAAATATTTTGACCACAGCCGATTTTTTAAACTCTTCGGGAACCACCGTTTATTGCTAGTAATTGCTCAAGTATTCGCTGATTTAACCGAACCTATATCTCTTCAAATAGAACAGGTGGCAATACGTGGGCTTTCACTCAAATTAAATTGTTTATTGATAAAGATTTTTACTTACCGCAGCTCTTTTGTTGCATGGCTACCTTGATTACATGTGCTAACATGTTTCTCTCTGTAACTTCTTTATTTGAGGTTCGATTTAAAAAATTAAAAAACCGTTGTAATCATAATAATGCTGTCTTAATGTCAGCGGCAGAAATGAATATGGCTGCCATAAAGAAAAAAAAAGTTGACTGTCGCTCTGCAAAAATAACAGATCGCACTGCACTGCCAATGTCACCAAACGATGCACAACGTTCTTTTATGTAAGCATTCCAAGTTTCAAGTCATTTGCACAAACCACAGTTGAGTTATCAACAAAAGAAAAAAATCGGAAATTTTAATTTTTTAATTATATCTAGAAAGCCATGAAATTTTTTGAAAGTTTGAAAGTAGGTTTAAGATGGCCCCATAATAGCGCAACTTTTCTCTCATTTAACCGACCTTGTAGCTCTTCAAATAACAAAAATACCAATACATAGAAGGATTCCTGATTCACCCTGTATATAAAATATCAACTTGCAAAAGAAGATAAAGTGACGATAATTTTTCTAATAATCTTTAAATATCATTTTTGTATTCAAAGTTATTTTAAAAATACTACTGAAGCTCTACGGTCATGAAAAACATTGTACCAGCGTAAGCAAAAGTTACGTTTCCTTTTCTAGAAATGACGGTCAGTGGAGCCATCCAGAGACTGAAAAAAGCGAAATCGAGTTTCGTGATGCCGAGTGCAGCGATGCAGTGGGCATCAGCTAAAAAGAAACAATTTGATGTGTTCATTAATCTAATGTATTATCACCATTGGTTTCTTTTGGTTCCGAAAGAGCTTAGAGAGAAGGAAAGACCTGTTGAAGCGTTAAAAAGGTACCGCAAGAGAATGGGGTCGCCACATACAAAGTGAGTACAGAAATAAAACGTGCAATGGTCGATTGTGTTATTTTTCTTGTTTAGGTTGATTTCATTTTCTCTGTATTCGCCTCACTTGTCGTTGGCAGATGGTTCGGAAAACATTTTGGATATTTGCGGTTTTGATAAAGACGTTCCCATAGCTGTCGAAGCATTTTGCAGGGGGCTGTTTTGTTGATTAATTAGAAAGCGCTGAATATGTTTTTTTAAGTTTTTAATATTCTAATGGTTCGTTTTTTTATTATTAAACTTTGATCTTGTATTCAGGATTTGATATTTGAGTATTTTTCAGCAACGGCATGATTAGATTGATTTTTGTATTTTATTCAAGTGCCTTATTTTCTTTTATGTGATGATTTGATTTAGTTTGGTATTATAAGTAAGGCGGAATCGTATTTACGAAAAGATTAATTTTCTAATAGGACTGGGAGCGGATTACTCTTAGTCACTTTTTTTTTAGTATTTTTTGTTTCTACTATAATTTAATAGTACATTTGCATTATTTACCTAGCTGCTCTCTATTTTTTTTGTTGATGGTAATTGCGTGCGTTTCTTTAATATTAAAATATTGAATTTTCCTTAATTTAATCTACTGCCACATGAATGTATTTATATCGTTTCTAAAATTGTTAATAGTAAAGGATTTCTTAAGGAACTGAATGTTTTATTTCAGCGGAAGGGAAAAGCAAATTCATGAATCGAAATTATTTTTGAGAATCATGGAAATTCCTTTGTCTCGGGTAATATTGTCGCATCTGCGGGTTCGGTGGTAAGTGGTACAGGGATTTTTCCTAAGGGATAGTGTATAAGTCAAACGCCCAAGACACAATTAATAGAATTGTTTAAGTTAGACAATGACCATATGTTGTATTGGAAACACTTATAGGGAGGCAGAAAATTCTACTTTGGGATGCAGAGGTCAGATGGCGCTCTTTAAAATAAAGATGATTTTGTTGTACCATTTCACAGAATCAAGAGATGTTACATGCAGTGGCGTAACAACGCAATTTTTAGTTGCGTTCCAAACTTTTGGCGGGCCCCCATAGGGATGTAAAATGACTAATTTATTTTTGTGACTTGTGTCTAGGATCAAGATGTAAGAGACTGTGGTTAAATAATCAATTCAATAAATATAATAAATAAATATAATAATAAATAAAATAAATATAAAAGTAAGAGCACAGTGAAAAACAATCACTATTATAAATTGTATTATTATTTGTGCCATTTTTTTTAATAATTTTAGTAATATTTGTGAAATTTATGGCAAATGAAACACTATGTAACAATATTATCGACGTTTCGCCTCTGGTTAGAGGCTTTATCAAGATTATATTTTTAAAAGTTTACAAATTGTGACAAAATTTTTTCTTAATAAAAATGTAAATAACAGTAACTAAGAACTTATATTAAAAATAGAAATTATACGTAGCACACATGATTTTGTAAAAAAAATATGAAGGAGGAAAGAAATGTACATAAATTAGAATCAAGTGGTAGAGAACAGATTTACGTTATTATGTCACTGTAAATTTGACTTAAATTTTGAATGTCAGATCTGTCATTCAAGGAATTTTTATCTTTTTGGATGTGTATCATTTCTAAAACCAGTCTAGCTTTTAAGTTTTTTTCTTGTTCTAAAATAGTAGTATTGTGAAAATCGAAATTGTGTTTAGTATCTTTTATGTGTTTACTGATAGCTGAATTACTATTTTGGTAAGTATGTTGTTTTAACCTAGTTTCAAGGTGATTTTTGGTTTGCCCAATGTATGTTTTATTACAGTTATTACAATTAATTTTGTATACAATATGAGTTTTCATTAATTTTGGAATTGGAGTTTTTAAACGAGAATATAAAAATTGTAAGTTGTTATGCTTTTTATGAGCAATTACAAAATTATGTTTTATTAATAATTTATTGATGTTATGTGATATGTGTTTTATATATGGTAAAGAAATGTAATTTTTAGGTTCTTTTTGGTTTTGATTGTCGTTATTGTTATTATAAAAATGATTTAGTCTATTTTTTATAATTTTGTCAATAAAATTTCTTGGGTAGTTATTTTTTATTAAACAATTTATGGTTTTGTTTAATGCATATTGTCTGAATTGTGGACTGGAGAGTTTGATTGCTCTGTCAGTCAAGCAAATAACGATACTTTTTTTGTGACAAGTGGGTTGTTTGGAATTAAAATGAATATAACGGCCAGACCAAGTGGGTTTTGTGTACCATTCTGTTTCTATTGAATTATTAATTTTGTATAGTGTTAAGTCTAAGAAGTTAATTTGGTTATTTTTTGAAATTTCTATAGTAAATTGTAATTTGGGATGATAATTATTGAATTGATGAAGAATTTCATTTTCTTTGTCGGGAGGAATAGCAGTAAGACAATCATCTACATAACGTACAAAAAAAGGTAGATTAAATGATAATTTAGGAATAACAGTGGTTTCTAAATCTTCTAAAACTAATTGGGCAATAGTGCTTGAAATTGGAGAACCCATAGCACAGCCATCAGTTTGTTTATAAATTTTATCTTTAAATTTGAAATATGTAGTGGTTAAGGTAAGTTCAATTGCTGTAATAAAATTGTTTAAAGTAAGTGACGTGAAAGGTTCAATTTTATTCCAGTTTTTTTTGATTATTGTAATTGCTAGATTTATTGGAATGTTGGTATAGAGAGATACAGCATCAAGTGAAATAAATATATAATTTTCAGGGAAATAAAAATTTTTGCTTTTTTCTTTAAATGACCAAGAATCTTTGATGTAAAATTCATTTTGACCTGTGATGTTAGATAAAATATTAGATAAATATTTTGATAATTTATAAAAAGGACTTTGTATACATGATACTATTGGTCTAAGTGGGATATTAATTTTGTGTAATTTTGGGAGGCCATATATACGTGGGGGTAGGGAATTTTGTATTTTAAGTTTAGTGCTAAGTGTATAAGAGATATTATTTTCATTTAATAATTTAGATATAAAATTATTATTTTTAGTTTGTAAACTAATAGTGGGATCTTTAGGAAGAGGCATATAAATTAATTTGTCGTTTAATAGATTACGAAAATAAAATGTTTAATCTATTAAACGACAAATTAATTTATATGCCTCTTCCTAAAGATCCCACTATTAGTTTACAAACTAAAAATAATAATTTTATATCTAAATTATTAAATGAAAATAATATCTCTTATACACTTAGCACTAAACTTAAAATACAAAATTCCCTACCCCCACGTATATATGGCCTCCCAAAATTACACAAAATTAATATCCCACTTAGACCAATAGTATCATGTATACAAAGTCCTTTTTATAAATTATCAAAATATTTATCTAATATTTTATCTAACATCACAGGTCAAAATGAATTTTACATCAAAGATTCTTGGTCATTTAAAGAAAAAAGCAAAAATTTTTATTTCCCTGAAAATTATATATTTATTTCACTTGATGCTGTATCTCTCTATACCAACATTCCAATAAATCTAGCAATTACAATAATCAAAAAAAACTGGAATAAAATTGAACCTTTCACGTCACTTACTTTAAACAATTTTATTACAGCAATTGAACTTACCTTAACCACTACATATTTCAAATTTAAAGATAAAATTTATAAACAAACTGATGGCTGTGCTATGGGTTCTCCAATTTCAAGCACTATTGCCCAATTAGTTTTAGAAGATTTAGAAACCACTGTTATTCCTAAATTATCATTTAATCTACCTTTTTTTGTACGTTATGTAGATGATTGTCTTACTGCTATTCCTCCCGACAAAGAAAATGAAATTCTTCATCAATTCAATAATTATCATCCCAAATTACAATTTACTATAGAAATTTCAAAAAATAACCAAATTAACTTCTTAGACTTAACACTATACAAAATTAATAATTCAATAGAAACAGAATGGTACACAAAACCCACTTGGTCTGGCCGTTATATTCATTTTAATTCCAAACAACCCACTTGTCACAAAAAAAGTATCGTTATTTGCTTGACTGACAGAGCAATCAAACTCTCCAGTCCACAATTCAGACAATATGCATTAAACAAAACCATAAATTGTTTAATAAAAAATAACTACCCAAGAAATTTTATTGACAAAATTATAAAAAATAGACTAAATCATTTTTATAATAACAATAACGACAATCAAAACCAAAAAGAACCTAAAAATTACATTTCTTTACCATATATAAAACACATATCACATAACATCAATAAATTATTAATAAAACATAATTTTGTAATTGCTCATAAAAAGCATAACAACTTACAATTTTTATATTCTCGTTTAAAAACTCCAATTCCAAAATTAATGAAAACTCATATTGTATACAAAATTAATTGTAATAACTGTAATAAAACATACATTGGGCAAACCAAAAATCACCTTGAAACTAGGTTAAAACAACATACTTACCAAAATAGTAATTCAGCTATCAGTAAACACATAAAAGATACTAAACACAATTTCGATTTTCACAATACTACTATTTTAGAACAAGAAAAAAACTTAAAAGCTAGACTGGTTTTAGAAATGATACACATCCAAAAAGATAAAAATTCCTTGAATGACAGATCTGACATTCAAAATTTAAGTCAAATTTACAGTGACATAATAACGTAAATCTGTTCTCTACCACTTGATTCTAATTTATGTACATTTCTTTCCTCCTTCATATTTTTTTTACAAAATCATGTGTGCTACGTATAATTTCTATTTTTAATATAAGTTCTTAGTTACTGTTATTTACATTTTTATTAAGAAAAAATTTTGTCACAATTTGTAAACTTTTAAAAATATAATCTTGATAAAGCCTCTAACCAGAGGCGAAACGTCGATAATATTGTTACATAGTGTTTCATTTGCCATAAATGTCACAAATATTACTATAATCACTATTATAGTATCGTTGAAGGACTCGGACAAAAAAATTCTTTTTATTTGAGAGCGGACAAGGGAAATAAGATTGTGGTATTAGATAAAGCAGATTACTTCAATAGAGATTAAGAAAAATCCATTGCCAAAATTGGTCAGTTCGGCTAAGAATGCCATAAAAGATTGCCCAAATCTTATTACCCCCCAAAACAAATTCAGGTTAAGTGTGTCTAATCCTGTAGTTCCCAAGATGTATGTCCTTCCTAAGATTCATAAACCAGGTAGATTGGTGAGACCCATCATTTCCGGTATTAACTCGCCAACCTGTCTGCTTTCTAAATGGCTAACGAAGGAATTCACCGCATTGCCCACAGCCCCGGAAAGTTTTTCAGTTGTGAATTCGTTGGAGTTTATTAATAAAATTAAAAATATAGTACTTGATGAGGGTGAGGTGTTGGTTTCTTTCGATGTTGTATCGTTGTTTCCAAGTGTACCTATACCTACCACGCTTGCATATTTGGAGGAGCTACTGACTGAAAATGAAGTGGACAGAATTGTAGTGGATGAATATTTAAAATTGACCTCATTATGTATGTCCCAGAATTGTTTTCAAATTAATGGTAAGTTTTTTGAACAGCAGGAAGGGACTGCTATGGGCAATAGTTTATCTCCGTTTTTGGCTAATCTGTTCATGAGTAGGTTTGAAGTGTTATTTAAAAGAGATAGTGAGTACTTCCCTCGAGTATGGTTGCGTTATGTGGATGACGTGTTCGCTGTTTTTGATACCAAGAGGAGCAGAATTGAAGATTTTTTATATAATTTAAATTCACGTTATAATAGTGTGAAATTCACATTTAAAATGGAACAAAATGTTTCAATCCCTTTTTTGGATGTCTTGGTTGTTAGGAACAGCATTGGCAGATTGGAATTTGATGTGTATAGGAAGGATACTAATATAAGTAGGTTTATTGTGAATGATTCACAACATTCAATACAACATAAACTTTCGGCTTTGCACTTTCTGGTCGGCAGATTGTTGTCATTTCCTCTGTCAAAGGTAAGATATCAAAAAGAGTTAAAATATATAAAAGATGTTGCGATTCATAATGGGTACACGACTGTCTTAGTTGATAGATTGATAAGCAGAATTAGACACAAAAAGTTTGTTAAGGATTCCACGACTTTCTCCATGTCACCTATTGAGAATAAGAAATATGTTAAAATTCCGTACAGTTTGGCACATACCAGAGGCTTGGAACCTATTTTTAAGTCGCAAAATTTATGTGTAGCATATACCGCTAAGAATACCATCAAGCAGCTGTTGGGAAATCCCAAGGATAAAGTAGAGGACAAGCAGAAGTCGGGAATTTATGAAATAAAGTGTAGTAGTTGTGACAAGAGTTATATTGGGCAAACAAGGCGTACAATCGTCACTAGGTTTAAGGAACATATGGCACATTTTAGATATAATAGGATTGAGAAGTCAAGTGTTGCCCAACATATCTTTGATACCGGCCACCCTGTACATGAGAAGGATCTTCGGCTTATGAGGTCGGTATCAGACAATAGGGAATTAGACGCTTATGAGAGTATGTTTATTCGCAAGTATGAAGGTAAACTTATTAATTCAGATTTAGGTCCAATTTCTGATTCCGTATTGTTAGATATCGTTAATGTGTAGGCGTGCAGGGTTTAACCAGAAAAATGTAAGGGTGCAGGGGTTGAGGTCTTCTTTATTGCAGTTTACTGTAGTTATTTGCTAGCCCATATAAGCCATGGACCTTCGAGGTTATTTGGTAATATGGGATTCATTTTCTCTTTTTGTTTCATTCAAGTCAATTATCCTGAAGATAGGATGTTTTAATTGAAACTGCAGTAAAGATGGCAATGGCAACTTTTTTGTACATTTGTGATAGTGAAAATAAGAAGAGAGTGGTATAAAAATGAGCGTATGCCCGGATATTGAATTTTCTATCCTAGTGTGATTAATGTTGATGTCACAAGTGCTACGTCACTTTAAGTATATATATATATATTGGGGATTTTCTCCATGCGGAGTTCATTCTAGCTTGAGAGCTGACCGAGTGCACTTCGATTCTTTCGGAGTGGTGAGCAGAGAATACCTGACCTATATTATTGTTATTGTCACTATCATTGTTTCACATCATCATTATTGTGGTTATTATTATTGTCATATATATAATTGTGTTTTTTTTTTCTTTAATGTTATTGCTATTTTTATTACTATAGGTTTTTCCCTGCTACTGAAGATGGCAGCTTAGCTGCCGAAATGCGTATATAGTGTTTCGAATTTTATGTGGTTGGGGGTACAATTGATTCTTGAATTGACTTGTGTCTAGGGTTGCCAGATTTTGAATTCGGAAAAGCGTGACATAAATTTAGATAGTAAGATAACACTAGGCGAAAATTTTGTACTTTTCAAGGTCAAATGCCCTGGAAATTCGAGTTTACAAAAACAGTTTTTTTAAAAACTTAGTGTCGCGTCAAGCAAGTTTTCTTTTTTTCTGTAATATCATTGAATATGTACGATTTGTCAGCAAACTACTCGTGTATCGTAGACCCGCCTTAGCGTTTTATGATTTAACAAATTAACCATATACCATAGCGTTTTATTTGCTAAGGGGGCCCCATTTCTCAACAAGAAATAATAAAATCATCAAATTTTCACGTAATATTGGTGGTTACACCGGTTTAAATTTTAAAAATTGGTGCAGTAATCTATAGCGATGAAAGTATGTGAATAAAATATGAGAATAAGCATATAACTCATTACGGTTATTTGAAATTTTCTAATAATAAGCTGGAGCAGAAAATGAATGTTTTTCATTTTTATTTTTGTATTTTTCTTGTCTGCTGCCTCCGGGCCTCTGAACCTCCGGGCCGTGTTCCACAGAACACATGGAACACAGGTAGTTACGCCACTGGTTTCATGGTACAAATACAAATACAAATCTTTATTCGTGCTAATATGTACAAAAAATACATTCACACCCGTCAAGAACAAAAGTATTAACAATAGCAAGAACTAAAGCGTAAATTCAAAGGAAAGAAATTCTTCCGTTGAATAAAAGGCATTGTTTAACAAAATTTCTCTAGCAGATTTTTTAAGCTGTGCTGGAGATTCATTTTTTAAATGACTTGGCAATTTATTGTAGAATAAGACTCCATGGTAGTATGTAGCTTCTCTTGAGCATTTAAGTCTGTGAAATGGTACCACAAAATTGTCTCTATTTCGAGTACTGTAGTCATGCGAGAATGTCTGGTATTCCACTTGGTTGCATTTGATATACAAAATAGACTGTAGGATGTACAAGCAGGGCACGGTTAGTATTTGTGAGTTTTTAAATGCTTGTTTACAATCTTCATTATATCGAAGGCCAGACATTATTCTAAGACATTTCCTTTGAATGGCAAACACTCTTCTGCTGTGTGCCGAATGACCCCAAGCTAAAATTGCGTAACTCAAATGACCCTGAAATAGACCAAAATAGGCTGTTCTCAAAACTTCCGTTGAAACCATGGACTTCAGTCGACGAATCAAGTATATCTGTGTAGATAGCTTCCTGCATAGTAATGTTACATGAGCTTCCCAAGTCAGGCGAGAGTCCAATATGACTCCGAGGAATTTGATGGGTTCATTTTCTGTGTCCATTGATTTCAACGAAAAGACGAGATGTTGTTTCTTGTGATCATTAAGAGATAGTTGATTTGAACTGAACCACTGCCTCAAGTTGGTATGATTTGCAGCTGCCTGTAGTGCCAAGTTGGCAATATTATTATCTGTGTCATAGGTGGTAGTATCATCCGCAAATAGCAAAATCTTGGTTATAGAACAATTAGGTAGATCATTAATATATATAAGAAACAGTAAGGGGCCCAACACGGATCCCTGGGGCACTCCTATTTTAATGTTTTTGAGGCTGGATTCCGTATTATTTATACATACATATTGGGCCCTACCGTGCAGATAAGACGCCACCATCAACTCACTAGAAGTCTGAAAACCATAAAATCTCAATTTTCTCATCAGAATCCCATGATCCACACAATCAAATGCCTTTGTTAAGTCATAAAAGGAGGCATCAAGATATTCATTATTTTCAAAAGCCCTAGAAACTTCCCTGCACAATGTACTAATCGCCAGAGTTGTTGAGCGGTTGTTTCTAAAGCCATATTGAGCATTATGAAAAAGGCTGTTTGTTTCGAAATAATAATATATTTGTTTGTTTAATAGTTTTTCAAAAACCTTACCAAATATAGGCAAGATGGCAATGGGGCGATAGTTCGCTGGATCAAGCCTGCATCCTTTTTTGTAAATGGGCACTATTTTAGCCACCTTTAAGAAGTCAGGAAATATTGAATTTTTAATACAAGTATTTAGTAGATTTGTGAATGGTATTAAAATAACATCAGTGACTGTTTTCAGTATCTTTGTATTCATGTTATACATGTCTCTGGAACTGCTATTCTTAAGAGAATGTATTGTATCTCTTACTTCATTGAAAGATACTTCTTTAAACTTATAAGTTAGATTATCTTTTAGAGCAACGTTCTTTTCCAAATATTGAAGCGGGTCAATATTAGATGCAGGAAGCTGATCAGAAATTGACTGTGCAATATTAATAAAATAATCATTGATTTTTTCGGCAGTTATTGGTACCTGAATATCTTTTCTCTTGTTTGTGTTTTGATTGATCACCTTCCATGCGGCAGATGGTTTATTTATTGTGTGTTTTATAAAACGATCATTGGCTCCTTTTTTGGCAGCTGCAAGTTGTGCATTGTAGAACTTTTTGAAGCTATTTAGTTTGTCTTTGCTGATGAGATGCCTACAGTACAAATCGCTTAAAAAATTTAGTTTATCTCGTAATAACCTTAAGTTGTTGTTAAACCACATCATTTTACTTTTAGTTTGACTTGATAGTACTCTAGATTTTGTAACAAAACATTGAGATATGCCTGAAATAAATATGTTATTGAATATTGAAAATTTGGAATTTATGTCAATGTCTGCTTTCACAAAGGACCAGTCGATATCTTCCATGTAGTTGTACAGTGCATACAGACCATATTCTGTTATAGGGGTATATTGAATTCGCCTCTGTAATCCACTACCACTGTTGGGTTTTTTTATATTAATTATTAAACTATAGTGGTCAGACAAGTTGTAGTCTTTCACATGAACAGCTGTGTCTTCATGATTAGTGCAATGGTTCTCCTGTTTTCCCAGGGTCGTCTTAGCAGGGTCCAAAAAAGAACAGAGATTGCTGACATACAGTGTATTAAGAATATAGGTACACCGGCACTTGCGAACAATATTATTTACTGCTAAACTAAAAACAATGTTGAACTCTATAAACATGTATTATCGGACATTCATTACAATATCGCAACGACAGCTACCCTATTTACTATACTGCGGGCAGCCGACTGACTCCACTTTTCACTAGATTAACTTAAGAACACAACTCCCACTACACAGGCCCGGGCTAAGCGCACACCAAACCATCTCATCACCCCCCAACTTAAATGCTAAATACAATATGTATTTAAGTTAAGTAAAAATAAGAAAACTCCCGAGAAAACTCCCAAAATTAATAGTAAATATAGAAAAATCGCTCACAGCAAACATTAGGACAGAGAGGCTGGGGGTGTTTCATATTTTCGTAAATTAATTACGTTTTGTCGCGATTCCCTCCCATTCTCGTCCCTTACAACATATGAGTTAGGACCAGTCTGTTTACTTACACAAAAAGGCCCTTCAAAAAGCAAGAAGAATTTCTTTATGGTCTTATCTTGCGCCGCGGATTGATAGTGTGTCCTAACAAGGACTTGCTCGCCGCTTTCGAAGATGGTAGGGTTGATTTTGGCATTTATTTTTTCGGCGCGCTTCTCAGCCTTGCTAAGCATCTGAATTCGCGCTAGTTCCCAAACTCTTTCCCGCGGAATAGGCGCAGAAGAATCACAGGGATAACTGATATATCTTTCGAGAGGGTTTGCCGGGACCGCCCCCTTCTGAAGATACAACGCTGTAAAACCGGTATCGAGATTGACAATAGCGTTTAAGCAATCTTCGGCAAACTGCAGTATATTTGGCCACTGGGTATGCCGCTCGTAACAATAGGTTCTCAGCAATCGCCCCACTTCCTTATTATACCTTTCAGTGATATTGCCCCGCGGAAAATATACCGAAGTGTATTTGGCCTTAATTCCTCTTTGCTCCAGTTCCCTTTTCCATGTGGGACTACTAAATTGAGTCCCGTTATCGCTCAATAAGCATTCGGGTTTTTGCACCTCGGGAATGTAAAAATTTAAAATTCTATTTAAAATCGCGCGAGTGGTCGCCCGACGAAGCGCATAGAGTTTCACAAATTTTGAAAATGCGTCCACGATTACTAACAACTGTGTAACTTTCCCGCGACCTTCCGGTAAAGGACCGATCAGATCAAGGCAAACTAACTCGCCCGGGTGATCTGGTAAAATCGCGTTATAAGACCCTTGACTACTTTTGCCACTCTTGGTTTTCTGGCATATGTCACAACCAGCAACAATTTGACGTATATGCTTCTGCATACGAGGCCAGAAAAACGACTGTTTCAAATGAAGGTAGGTTTTAGCTTTCCCAAAATGCCCTAAGCCCTCATGCTTCACCCGCACAAAATCCGAGACTTGATTAACCGGCACACAGAGCTTGTATCCCGGACATCGACTATCACCCCTTCTAAATAAAAGGCCCTCGTGGATTAAATACCATTTTTGTACCGCAAATTCCCGTGCGGTCAGAACTATCGGGTACCTTTCCAAAGTTTCCAAAAATTCAATCTTGTCACTAATCCATTTTTCACGTAACTGATCGCCCCTCATATTCTTAAAATTTTTCTTTAACTGAGAAAAATCTCCAGTTAGCTTTACTAACGAGATGTTAGGATCGCCGGAATGAACAGGATTCGTAACTGAAGGTTCCTTAGGCGGGTACCGCGAAAGAATATCGGCAGCAACATTTTCCGAGCCCTTAACACTAACAACGCGAAAATTGAACTCCTGTAAAAACATTATCCATCGTGAAAGCCGAGCGCTTCTCAGTTTGCAAGTCAATAAGAAATTCAAACTTTTATGATCTGAAATTACAACTAAATCCCGCCCCAAAACTAGGGTACGCCACTGTCTCAAGCAGTGTACAATGGCCATAGCCTCTTTTTCGGTAACAGTGTACGAGAGCTGACTGCCCTTAAACGTGGCGCTCGTATAAGCGATAACTTGTTGATCGCCCTGATCAGAATACTGGAACAAAGTTCCGGCCATTGCGAAATCGGAACTATCACACTGGATATAGAACGTGCTACTCATGTTTGGATGCGCGACCAAACACACTTGCAAATATGCCTCCTTGATAGCTTGAAAAGCGTCCTTTTGCTCATCGCCCCATTTCCACATCTCACCCTTCCTCAAAAGTTTTAATAACGGCACAGTTAAGTCGGCATATTTCTGGCAAAACCGATGTTCATAATTTACGAGTCCGAGGAATCCACGGAGCTCTCTAAGGTTCCTGGGGGTCGGAAAATTGTTAATACTTGCAACCCTTTTTGGATCAATAGACACCCCCTCATCAGAAATCACGTGGCCCAAGAATACCAATTCCCTTCGAAAAAACTGCGATTTTCTCAATTTCACAGTCAAACCCGCAGATCGCAACCTTTCAAAAATCATGCCAAGGTGATGTAAATGTGATGTAATATCATCGGAGTAAACGAGTAAATCGTCTACATAAACGTACGTAAATTCGCTGAACTCTGCGCCCAGCACTTTATTCAAGCACCGTATAAGACTTGCCATGGATGTGCAAAGACCGAACGGCAACCTGTGAAACGTATAAGTCTCCCCGGCATATAAAAACCCGACATACTTAGTATGATCTTCCTTAATAGGAATCTGCCAATAAGCAGCCGTCAAATCGATGGTACTCAAGATCTGCCCCCTTTTAAAATTTAGTAACAAATCGTTGGGATTCGGCGGATTCACAAAATCTTTCACCATCCTCCCATTCAGCAAACGTGCATCCAAGCATACTCGAATGCTTTTATCCTTTTTGGTTACGCACACAAGCGGAGAAATATATTCGGTCTTTTGCCTCTTAATTACGCCCCACTCCAACATTTCAGAGATTTGTGCCTCCACCTCGCATTTATAGACAAAGGGAATGGGATATAATGGTGCATTAAAAGCCTCATAATTATTTAGTTCAATTTCGTGACAATAATTGTTAGCGCGCCCGGGACATTCTGAAAAAAGCGCGAAATGTTTCCTTAAAACATCAGACAACCGATTTTTATTAATTTCGTCCAAAAAAGCGCCATCTGCCGCCCGCTGCAGATCAGACTCAGTATATGCATGTTTTACCACATGGTCGCTAGCCGCACCCCCCAGCGTCGTTTGCAAAACGCCCCTCGAACTTGCCGGTTCATCCCCCTTGCTTTTACACAAATTGATACGAAGGCTACCATCATTTATTTTAAAATCAATTTTAGTTTCATACACGCTATTGTCATGGCGGAAAACAAGCATGGATTTTTCAAAATCGAGAGTAGTTTTATACTGAGACATCCAGTTAGATCCCAACAAAATATTGCAGTTTAGATTTGGTACCACCAAGCATGATACATCCATTTCAACGCCTGATACCCTAATCGGCAAATAAATTTGTGTTTTTACCCGTTGCGTTTTCCCCCCTATCGCCACGGTAATGGTAACATTTGTCACCGGTAAAGTCGGCAAATTGGACAAACTTTCTTTCAAGCGCTCCTGGAATTTTTCAGACACAGCACACACATCTGACCCGCTGTCCAACAGAATTTCAAAATTTTCTGAACCTATCTGAGCACTGATCGCTGGCGATACCCTTTCGTTCTCTTCCGGTTCACTGTCCGAATCAGTAAGAAGCTCCGACTCGTCTCTGTTAAAAAATGTTATACGGTTAATATCTCGACGAACGTCATTATTATTATTATTGTTGTAACCCGGTTGGTTGTTTGGGTTCCTAACGATAGGAGCGTTAGAAGAAGCTTGATTTACGTTGGATCGACGAGAGTTTTCGCGCGAACCCTTGCTGGATTCCTCCCTTTTGTAGGTATCGTCGATTTTTCTCAAATATTCCTCAACCTCGTCAACGGCAACAAGGCCACTCGTTATAATACCCCTCTGAACTTCCGGCGGAAAGTGCTTAGTCAGCATATCAGTTAATTTATCAGTTGGAATTTTTTTTGACAAAAACCCGGCCTCGCTGAATAAATTAAGAAAGTATTCAGCCCTACTGCCAAATTCAAACCTACCATAGCATAATTCTAAGTAAAGATCACGCTCCCGATCTACCCCCCAGAATTTAGATTGAAACCCCCTTTCAAAATCTTCAAAATCAACAAAGGAGTCCTCCTTTATTAAGGCCCAGTCAGAGGCAGACCCCCGCAAACAAGATAAAGCCAGATGAACTTTCGCCGACTCCGGCACACCTGCATCATTTAAAAGATTTTTAAGTTTTTTTAGAAATGCCATAGGGTGGGTTCTTGAGTTGGGGTAAAATGTTAAGGCACCACCCCCCAGTTCCTTCCAGTTGGAAATATACCCCCGATCCGGAACTATATTACTATAACGCGCCGGTGCGGGTTCAGATACACTTAATTCCCCTACGGCACCCCCATCGGAATACGGAAAATCTAAATTACGTTCGGCGTTTCGAGCTCTAGCCTCAATGTCCCGAACGTTCGCCGCTAAGCCCGATACACAACTCCGCAGCTCAGCCATGCCTGCTGTGAGTTCCTGGAGGGTTTTTTGAAAACTCATTTGAGTTCGTAACTCGCTTATAGTCACTTCCGAGTCGGATTCAATCGGATCCCGTTTGCTTTTCTTATTTCTACCTTTACTACTCATTTTCTTTCAAACAAAGTATTTCAAAAACAAGTGATACTACTCACGTGCCTAAATATCAACTCAAGTTATAAGCAAAACTATACCTAATGCATAACAATATAAACATAAAAGATAAACCCGTTAAAGGTTCGAACGCCGCCCACTCCGGTCCTGAACTTTAGTTTCCAAGGAACAAGAGTTCTTCCAACTGCAACCCACCGGCGCAGTGAAGAATAAAGATGAGATCACCGCGACCCTCAAGGTCTCAACTCGTCGAATCTGCCGTGCTTTTTGCTCCTCCAATCGCCTTTGCAGGACGTGTTGCTAAGCGCTTATACAGCGACAGCGAGCAGGAACACGAATACCCCGAATAGGAATAACACCCTTCCAAATCGAACGGTGCAAACAATATGGATTCCCGTTTTTGATAAATATAAATCAAGGCTTAGTACCTGGGATCTCTGGATCTGTAGAACAAACCTGCTCCCTTTAGCTACTAGTTGGGCGCCAAAATGCAATGGTTCTCCTGTTTTCCCAGGGTCGTCTTAGCAGGGTCCAAAAAAGAACAGAGATTGCTGACATACAGTGTATTAAGAATATAGGTACACCGGCACTTGCGAACAATATTATTTACTGCTAAACTAAAAACAATGTTGAACTCTATAAACATGTATTATCGGACATTCATTACAATATCGCAACGACAGCTACCCTATTTTCTATACTGCGGGCAGCCGACTGACTCCACTTTTCACTAGATTAACTTAAGAACACAACTCCCACTACACAGGCCCGGGCTAAGCGCACACCAAACCATCTCATTAGTAAAAACATTATCCAGGCAATAGTTACCACGAGTGTTTTTGAAGACCTTCTGTTTGAGTCCAAATGATTGGAAAAGATTGATTAATTTTTGAACATTTTTATCATTTGTGTTGAAGTGGACATTAAAATCTCCCACTAAAACTATGTTATATTTACCGTACTCTAACAGAAGTCCTTCAATTTTCTCTAAAAATGTGTTATAGTCCCCAGAAGGAGATCTGTAAACTACAATGAAATAAAAACCATCAGACACAAAACCACAGACTTTGCATGTCAGTTCGTCACTGAATCGTACTAAGTTTAATTTTGAAATGTTATTCCTATATTTTGAGAAGATACATACCCCACCATGGAGCCTTACCACTCTGGAATATTCTGCAATTAGGGAATATTGCCCCAGACTTACTGTTTCCAGTTCAGCTTGCGACAGCCAGTGTTCCCCTAGAAAAACTGAATTAAAATTTTTATCAACCAAGACAGCTTCGAGCTCCAGTAATTTATTGCGCAAACATTGAATATTTGTACTCGGTACTGTGACGTTTCTACTGTACACTAAATTCCCAAGTCATTTAAAATTAATCTCCATCACAGTTTAAAATATATTTTTACTAAATAATGCTTTTTATTTTACAACAGAATTTATCTCCTGTGAATTTACAATTTAGTTGTTTAATTTACTGTTAATTGTTTATACAGGGTGGACAATAGTGTGTAGTCGGCCCATATCTCTGGTTCTATTCCAGGTAGCAAAATAAAACTTTACATGTATGTTGAGAACCCCACGAAGCATCCAATAAAATTATTTTGGTGAATACAGGGTGTTCATACTCTGAGCACCAAACCAAAATTATGTTTTTTTAAATGGAGCGCCCCACATTTGTTTACATATTTGAATTCCCAATAAAATTTTATGAAAAATGGTGTACTACACGATGGGGTTTCGAGTGAGCGATTTTAAGATATTACCATTATAGTGCCAGTGTGGACCCAACTTTGATGAACTGCTGACATCTACTGGTCGAAGCTATTTAAGATTCCTTTATTGGACTAGGTTCACAGACTGCTCTATTTGTAAAATTCTTGAGTACTTTTGTCACAAAACTTAATATCATACAGGGTGAACAGCTTACGTAATATGCATTTTTTCTTAAAAATTTCAAATGGAACACCCCATATATTATTTCCATATTTGATAGACAGTTTACTAAGCTTTTGATTGATGTAGATTATTGTTAGGTCTGCAACTGACGGTTTCGGTAGAATTGAAAATTGAACTTTAAAATGTAGTAATTTTACCGGTAGATTATTCGTTTCTCCCATATTTTAGCGCCCAAAACACGAAATATGATTTCCATTTTGTTTTTGGAAGTTGATTACACATTGAGACAAAAAATTTCATCGCCAGATTGCTTCTCGATGGTCATATTCTTAAATAAATGGTAACTTATTAAACCTAGGTATAAATTGAAACAAGGAGTGCCATGGAAGAAAACCGTCCTTTCAAGAAGTAAACTTGCAATGAGATTTCTTGTGCCGGTGTAAACTCTATTCGCTAAATTTCCTGTAAATACAAAGTGTAAGCATTTTTGTGAGTTTTGGGTGGCAAAATGGCGGCAATTCCCAAAAAATGGTACAATATTACGGCAAAATCTCAATTCTTAAGGTTCAATCTTTATTTCTGTCTAAATTATCAGTCGCAGACCTGCCAATATCTACCTTAGTAAAAAGCTTAATAAACTGGCTATTAAACCTGCAAATAATATACAGGATGTTCCATTTAACATTTTTGAGAAAAGCTCCATTTTGCGCAAGTTGGCCACTCTGTACAATATGAACTATTTTGAAAAAAGTGTTAATGGATTTCACAAATATAGTATCCTCTGAACCTAGTTCAATAAATAAATCAGAGTTATCTTTGACCAGCAGACTTCAGTAGCACCACAAATTTGGTTTCACACTGGTACTTGAATAGCCATATCTTAACAACCCTTACTCTAAACCCCACCGTGTAGCATATCAACTTTCATGAAATTTTATGGGGAATCCAAATATGCAAACAAATGTGGGGCATTCCATTTGAAAAAACATAACTTTGGTTTGGTACGTAGCACGTGAACATCCTGTATACATCAAAATAATTTTAAAAGAAGCTTCGTGGGGTTCTCCACACACACGTAAAATTTCATGTTGATATCTTGAATAGAGTCAGAGATATGGACCGACTACGCACTATTGGCCCACCCTGTATTTAATTTGTTGATAGGTGCCAATGTATTCTTGTATACATTAACACAAATAAAACAATATTTTATTATAACTTAATCTGAATATCTTACAAAATTTTGTCAGCATTCTCAGGAGTTGAAGATTACTCTAAATCTAAACTTACTCTACTTTGCTATAAATACCAAACCTCCTACTACTGAAGTAAAATGAGTCGATAAATCTATAGGGTATCTTAGAGCTTTTGGGACATAAGAGCAATAAAATTGATTTCTTAGAACTGGAAGGTAGGTAGTCAGGGTTAGTCTTAAATTCTATCTAACTGAATTACCAAAATGTCTAAAAATGGAAGCTGCCCCCTTTCTATTTCATAGGTAAATTTGATAGAATTGAATCTACTATTTAAGTCGCTCAAAAAATCTTCAGTGTTATTTACAAGTGTTAAAAATGGCAAATATATCATCTATACAGGGTATACAGGGTTACAACTAATTCAAGGGCCACTATGGGAATATTTTAAACCGTAATACATACAAGGTTGGTCAAATGGGATAAAAGTTGCATAATTATGGGGACATCTCGCACACATTTACAGATCTCGAAAATATTTCATGGATGACTAGATATAAAAGGAAATGTAAATTTTGCCGATTTCTTTAATCTTAAATATCTTTTTTGCTATTAGAGATAGTGATGTGAAATTTGGTACCGTTGCATAAGTAAATATTCTGCATCTAATAGTGGTCATATAATCTTCCTAAGCCTACTAGTTTCTACAGGGTGATAGTCAACTTTTGTTTTCCTTATGGGCGCCATATTGGTTTTCTATCGCATAAAGTAGACATAAAAAATCTGAATACTATGATACCAAACACATTATAAAAACTTTGAACAAAAATGCGTTTTAATAAACAAAATGTTATTTTTCATTTTTTTAACTTGGCTTTGAAATTTTGAGACTTCACTGCTTTTTGTTATTAGTTGACATTAATTTTGTATTATTGCAGTAGTAGTTTGAGTGCAGTTGTATTGTTTTTGTTTCAAAATGGTAAAATATACACTTAATGAAAATAAAGATTTCTGCTAAAAAACATAGTCTACACCTGCTCATATGAAAATATAAACGATTTGGAAGCAAGTATTGTTCGGGTTATAGGTTCAGTATCACCAGAAATGAACTGTCTAGCGACTCGTGATATTGTAAATAGAGTAATAAAATGTACAGCAAATAACGGACTGCATTTTGAACATTTGTGGCTTTGTTTTTTTTTTGTTATTGGTGTTATTCGTGTTATCGTTACTTGCTTATAGATTTATTGTTTGCAATATTAATAGAAAGAAATACAGTGATGCTAATAAAAATTTTGTTTTCAAAAAACCATTTTCATCGTAAGAGATTTTTCTTCAAAATTTTTATAATGCGTCTGGTATCATTGCATTCAGATTTTTTCTGTCTATTTTATGCGATAGAAAACCAATATGGCGCCCATAAGGAAAACAAAAGTCGACCATCACCCTGTAGAAACTAGGAGGCTTAGGAAGATTATATGACCACTATTAGATGCAGAATATTTACTTTTGCAACAGTACCAAATTTCAGATCACTATCTCTAATAGCAAAAAAGATATTTAAGATTAAAGAAATCGGCAAATTTCACATTTCTTGTTATATCTAGTGATCCATGAAATATTTTCGAGATCTGTAAATGTGTGTGAGATGTCCCCATAATTACGCAACTTTTATCCCATTTGACCAACCTTGTATGTATTACGGTTTCAAATATTCCCACAGTGGCCCATGAATTAGTTGTAACCCTGTATACCTATCTCACCCACACCTTTGGGAAATATGGTAGCTCATCTCTCAATTGGGTTTCAAATTTGCCCATGAAAATTCCTGCAATGAAAGGAGAAAGGCAATTTCCCTTTTACTTTGTTGAAAAAATGATCCGCTGATTTTGAAATAATTTTGCTGCATACACATACTGGTTAAATTAATATATTCTTTGGCAGTTTGCTTGTCAATGTTAAGGAGTTCATCGAATTCTCATCTATCCTTCAGTTCTGCAAAATGGGATATGAGTAGCGGAAGAAGCGTGCTTTTTAATTTTGTCTTTTAAATGTTTAATATCCGTTACTCCTATCTTACAACATACTCTTTATACTTGTGTTTCTTCAATCAAAATTAAGATACATTATTCACTGCAGTGATTAAGGAATATTATTCACTAAACCAATAGGAACATCGCTTTGACCCTTTTTTACATTTATTTAGTAGGCCGCGATCGCGATGTGTCAGTTCAAATTGAAACGTCAAATCAGCATGGTTTGCTTTTAATTTGAAATGCATATTCTAAAAAAGAAGATATAATGAGTAGTGAGAGTGGAAACGAGGTTTCTTTAACAGCACCAGCAATAAAAGAAGCTGCAGAACTTGCCTCATTAGATTCATTGCCCAAAAAACCAAGAAAATTATACCTGAGAGCGTATGTATGAATCTTTCTTACACTGGAGAAGGAAAATGAAGGTAAATTCTTTCTGGGAATCTGTTTTGATAGTCGTGGACAAAGTATAGTATACAACTCGTTATAATGATGCTATTATTACTTCGGATGATTACAAAACTCGCTTGTGTTGTAAACTTCATCCTCGGTAATAATAGCATTCATTATAAACTCGTGTATAATATACTATTATCCTTTTTGGTTTCAGTCGACCGCTTTCCTTTTTTTCAAGCCCGCGTTCATAATTCAGTGTTCCAGCTGAACAACGCATCTTGTTTTTATAAAAGCAAAATTTCACGGTATTAAACACTCCACTCCGCAGTCTGAGAAAAACAGAGAAAACTTTTGTGTTAATTACGCAAATTCGATTTCAAGAAGAGTATAACAGAATCAAAAATCAAGAAGTTCCTCATTCAATATTTTTCTGTAAAATGTATAATAAAGGTGCAACGGAAGAAATCCATACGTTTAGGTAGTACACCCTGTATAGGAAAAGCAGGTATCTATTTTTTAGACTGACTTGAATAAACAATATAATATCCGAAAAGGGAACATTTTATAAGCACTTGATGACCTAATTTCATATTTTACACCTAAGTAGTTCTTGGAATAAATGATAAATCTGAATCTTTTTCCCAGAAGAGTTCTTGTACCTATCGGGATAATAAAGCATAGGTATTAAATTTTTTTCCGTTTATTAGGTAGGTATATCAAAATTTTATTCCTCGACTACTGGCAGAAATATTTCTTTTTCTTTTAGCATAAAAAAGTGTACAAAAACTGTATGCAAGTGAGTGAGCTAACCAATTCTTTGGATAGTTTTTATGCAAAAACGTTCGCGTCATTTATTTTAAACAGTTTATCGTCTACTGTGATCCTGTGCGGACGTCTGCAGTTTGCGGTGTATAAAATTATAACATTAATAATAATTAATAATTTTTGTGTGTTGTAAATAATAACTTTAGTTCAAATAATTGAACAATCGTATTAAATTCTTGCGTCTGCGTACTACGTGCATTAATTTAAGTTTTCAAATTAATCGCCGTTTGCTCCCGAGTCCGGAATTATAAACAGAAGTTTTCTTCCGAAAAGTGAATAATTATGTCAGATTTTAACAAAATTACGCATCGAATTCGAAATAATTGATTAGTTAAGTGTGGACAGTGTGCTTAGTGACCGAAATGGAGTGGAAATTGGATATGAAAAGTTAAGGATTCAGCTTGGTGTGATGTAAGTTTTTTTTATCTACTAACATCGGCCATTTTTCGTTTCGAAAATGCCGCATTCTTTCAAAGCAAAAAATATATTCGTTTTTTTGCATGAAATCACATTGTTTGAAGTTTTTATGTTTGTGTGGGTAAGGTCACCGTTTTTCAGTTCTAAATAAATTCAGAGAAATGTTGCTGCTCTATAATCTGAAAAGAAATTTTGACCTACTTATACAGGGTGAGGGTCGGTCCATACTCCGTATCTCTGGTTCTATTCAAGATGCAAATATGAAATTCTACGCGAAGCTTCTGATGAAATTATTTTGATGTATACAGGATGTTCACGTCCACAAACCACATTTGTTTACTTATTTGGATTTCACCTTAAAAATTCGGATTTTTGCTGTAATTTTATACCATTTTTAGGGAATTTCCCCTATTTTGCCATCCAAAACTCAGAAAAATGCCTAAACTTTGTTTTTACAGAAAATTAAGTACCTGTAGGCAAATAATTTTACCTTTTTGATAAGACATAGGGTGCCAGGTATTCTCAAAATTAGGAATTAGGCAAATTTGTATTTTATTGGCTTTTTTATGCGTCTGTTTATAATTCACCATGAGTGCCCTAATCTCGGCCCTAATCCCCTAATCGAATGTTTAATGTTTGATTTTTTTCTTTTGTTACAGCTGTATCTCGTGGAGGGAATGAGATCATATCTGGCAAGGTCAGGGATATTTTTTTCTTTCTTTTATTAACACAAATTTTCCAATATTGTAATTCAATTTTATCACGGTACAATTTTAAGGACCACCATTAAAATCTTCCTTAATTTATTTTGAAAGGTCCATGCTAATTAATGTACCAGTGCAAAAACTAATCCATCGCAAAGGGTTAGTATGAAAAATATGAAAATTATATATTTTTTGCGGCATCATCACTCATACTAATTATGTCAAGTGTACAGTGTGTGTTACCAGTTAGTGCCAAGAAAACAGGTAAATATTAAATGAAATGAATGCAAATATTTTAAAAATCAAAAGTGGGTGCGTGAATCCGGTATTCGGGAAAGCAAACGGCTCGGTTTCGTGTAGAGAAATCGCGGTTTAATTTAAAATTAAGTGCCCCCTCCTGGAACTGGATCTGGATTTTGGATCGCAACATATAAGCTGGTTACGATGTAAGTGTCTTCTTAAATTTTATACTATATTTACGACACTCTATTGATTTTTTAAAAAGCTTTGTCTCATTTATATTTTACGTATTATATTTTGTTTTTCTCTTGTTACAGCTTGTCTCATCGGAGCGTCTGATCGTAACTGGCAAGGTCAGTGATTATTCTTTTGTATCGCTAATATTTTTCTTTATTTCTATTATTGGGCATTTATTAAAAATTGTGGGAAAATGTAAAGGTATCGTTCTCTCAGAAAATTTCGTTTTTTCGGTGAAATTTCCGCGTGTGTTGTTATTCGAGTGTGTGTCACCCTTTCAGGATAAATTCAAGGTACGTATGTAGTAATTTTTGGCACGGGTTTGTTTAATTAATCTATTTTTTTTTGTTCCAGAAAACGGGATAGTTTTTCCGTAGGTACATTTCTCTATTTCATATTAATTTATTGTTCCACTGGATTAACTTTTGTTTATTTCAGAATTAACATTACCCTTTTTTTCAGTGTTTTTTTATGACATGCAAAAACTATAGTAGATACTTGATTTTACCTTTTGTTTCAGGGGGACGCAAATATTTATTTTCCCTTTTAGTTTTTTACTTATTTTTTGTTTATGTTTCAGCATTAAGAATTATTTTTATTTCAAAAGTAAGTCGTTACATTATTAATCAACATATTTTACTGTTTCAGGAAAATTATTTTCTTTTCTAAAGTTTGGTATTTATGTTGTTTATATTTCAGCATTAAAGGTTACTTTTATTTCAGAGGTATACCTACTTTTTTCTGTTTCAGGAAAATAACGGGGTGTTGTTTGGGATTATCTTGTTTTTCTTTTTTCTTGTTTAATGAAGTTTTCAGCATTTTTTAAATTTATCTTTTTTTTCAGAATTATTGTGTAACATTTGGAAAAGTATTGATATGTTTTTCTTTGTTTTAAGAGGATATATAAAGGTACAGGGTTGATTCATTTTCGAGGGCCATCATGGGAGTGATATCGCACTTATTAGAAAAGGTAACAGCACTCAAATTGTATACGAGTTATGGCCAAAAAAGCACCTTCATGGATTTGCAAAAAAACTTTGTTTTTGGGATTTAGGTAAGGTCATCAACTTTACTTTTCTTATGGACGCCATTTCTAGTTTATATTTTGTTAAATAGAGCATTTATTTCGATTCAATTGACATATTTACAATTTACTGTATTATATGTATCTGTAATTTTTAATTTGTTTCAGCGTTAATGTAAGTATACTTTTATTCCAGATTTATTTAGTGCGGGTATCATATTTTTCAATATGCATATATATTTTTCTTCTGCTTTAGGAAAAAGATGAAGTTTTGCTTTCTTTTTTGTTTTGTTCAATGTAACCCTCGATGTAAAGTAACCTGTCATTTTATTTCAGCATTAATTGTATGTGTATATTTGCTTCCAGTTTTTGTTTTAGCATCGATATGTATGTTTGTTTTGATATTAACGTTGTGCTTTTCTTTCAGCTCTCTTTGTCCACCTAATTTGTAACAACTAACAATAATTAATACGCTTCTCATTTTAGGAAAATACAGATATCTGTTTTTTCTTCTAGTGTCTGATGCATTTCATTTAACTTTTAACTTGTTTCAGCTTTAATATTTACTTTCATTCCAGAGGTTTATTTCTTTTTTATTTCAGAATTACAGTTTACTTTTGTTTCATATTTTGTGTTTGAAATTTCAGAAGGACGTAGCTGCCCATTTTTATTTATTAACATATTTATGTGTTTTGTTTATAGATCTATAAACATGACTAATATTATTTTTAACTATAGTTTCTTATTATTAGTTATCGTTTAAGTAACTTAGATTAATTAATTTTAGTGGCACGCAGGTACCTGCATAGTTCTAAGTCTGTTTTAAGTTTGTAATAATTATGTACTTCCCTTCCTGTAGTTATTAGAAACCTTCCCCATCCCCTCCCCAGCAAGACAACACTCTTGACCTCCTCGTGGTTCTTGCTGGACTGTTCGATTTGTCAGAGAAATTCTGGACAAACCGAGCAGACCAACGAAGAGTGAATTATAGGTTGCTTTCAAACACGGCTGCCAACACTTTGTTAATTCGGTCGGGTTCGTACGAAGTCATTTAATTCAATCTAAGCTGCTTCCGCTAATCAATCAGTGGCAGACCGGCTTGGAAGACACCTGTTGCTTACTTCTTTTTTGATGACATATGTAAATATTTTCTGTTTTAGGTCAGAAAGGAATACAACTTTAAATTTTTTATTTATGAATTGAACGTTAACTAAAGAATCGAGAAGCAACACTGTTAGCACCGCATGGGTTCAATTTTTAAACTGGAAAATTTTTGGAAGCCTTCAGAATGATCACCTTTTTAATATTTTTGTTATTCCAGGTCATTTTTTAAATATATATTTTTATCATTATTATTTTACTTGTTTGCCTCATTTTTATTAATTTTTTTAGGTACACTAACAAATCTTGTAGAATTATTAAATAAAAACAATGTCAGCCTTTAAAGCTTCTTGTTTTTTCATAAGTAATATCATAATAGCTTTTGACATTTTTGAAAATGTTTAGGTTTATAGCGGGATTATTTATAGTCGACTTGCTTTTGCATGTTTTCCTTTAGATAGTCTCCTGTTGTCATCTAGAGAACATTGAGGTCGTGGATAAGTGTCGCATGTAGGTAATTGACAGCCGTTGCCAACTGATTTATTTTGACATGTCCAGTTGCAAAAATTGTAATATCATTTGAAAAATCTCGTAAAATAAAAGATTGGTAAAGAAATTGAGGACGACCCTGTGTAGGGGTCGGTCAGTAGTTAAAATGAGGCATAGAAAGTTTTATTATATCTTTTGTTGTAAGGGAGTTTTGTAATTTTTATTTATTTTCAATTTGTTTAAAGTACCTTGTACCTTGTACCTTGTACCTTGACGCAGTTCTAGTAATACTGGGACGGGTGGGATGGCTTGCGCGCTTCAATGATATAAAGAGCCGAACCATAGGTTTAACCATATTGGAGGGGTTTTTATTTGAGAAGCCAGACTAAATCAAGTCCCTGGAAGGGGGCAGCAGCTCTTTCAGTAATCATAGTGGCAGAGATCGTGAGGGTCGGTATGGCACTGTGATACACACTACTGCGATGTGGAAGGCAACGGGAAACCACCACATTATTTTATCCCTAGTACAGCGTACTTTAATTTATGATGATGGCACCTTCTGGAGTAAAATATTCCGGAGGTAAAATAGTCCCACATTCGGATCTCCGGGCGGGGACTGCTTCGGGGGGAGTCATCAGAAATGATAAGTGAACATCTCACGAGTCGGAGCGTGGAATGTTAGAAGCATGAAACAAGTAGGGAAGTTAGAGAATTTGAAAATTGAGATGGGTAGGTTAGCATTAGACGTAGTAGGTATCAGTGAAGTGCGATGGCCAGAAGCTGGAGACTTCTGGAGCGGAGATTTTAGAGTAATACACACAGGATCTGTAGGAGGAAATTCGGGAGTAGGAATTGTTATGCGGAAAAAAGTAGGACAGAGTGTAGAAAATTTCTTACAGCAAAGTGACAGGGAAGTTATGGTTAGGTTAGATTCGAAACCTGTAAAAACAGTAATAATACAGGTATATATGCCCACTTCTAACTACAGTGATGAGGCCGTAGAGGCAGTTTATAGGGATATTGAATATGTGCTAGATTTTGTGAGAGGGCACGAAAATTTAATAATTACAGGAGATTTCAATGCAGTCGTAGGCACAGGGCGAGAGGGCGGAATAGTTGGCCCCTTTGGATTAGGCAATAGGAACGATAGGGGAGTTAGACTGATAGAGTTCTGCGATAAACATAACTTAACGGTCGCGAACACTCTATTTCACCATCATGTTAGGAGATGCTATACGTGGAAGATGCCAGGAGACTTAGGGAGATATCAAATAGATTACATTCTCGTTAGGCAAAGATTTAGAAATCAAGTTAGGGATTGTAGAAGTTATCCAGGAGCAGATATAGATAGTGATCACAACATAGTTGTTATGAAAGCCAATCTTAAATTTAAGATTTTGAAAAAAAGAAGCGGAAGAAGGTATCTTGACCCAGAGAAACTAAAAGATGATGATATGCGCAATAAGTTCGAGAAAAAGACAAACGAAGCACTAAAGGGCACGGGTGGAAATATTGTTAGGGACATAGAGGCAGAATGGAATTGCATTAAAAATAGTTTAGTTTCCTCAGCTAGGGATATTTTGGGTCATAAACAGAATGAAAGTAGGAAACCCTGGATAACAAAACATATTGTGAGTCTAATAGAGGAAAGGCGAAAATATAAAAATAGGTTAGATGAAATAGGGAAACAAAAATATAAGGCGATCAAGTGGGAAATTATTTGGAAATGTAGGAAAGCGAAAGAGCAATGGATCGATAATAAATGCAAAGAAGTGGAAGATAAGTTCGAAGTAGGAAAGACTGATGAAGCATATAAAATAATCAGGAGAAATTTTAGAGAAATTGGATCTAGTACCAAAAACATTAGAAATGAGGCAGGAGATATCCTAATCGGAAGCGGGGAGAAGGCAGATAGGTGGAAAGAATATTTAGGAAACTTATATGCGGGACAGGAAGTGCAAGATATATTAGAAAGCGAAAGCAGTGTAGAGGGGGATAACCTAGGGAGTCCTATAATGAGAGAAGAGTTTGAGATAGCACTAAAAAGTTTAAGGAATAATAAAGCACCAGGTATAGATGGCTTGCAGGCAGAAATCTTAAAGTGCGCAGGCCAAGAGGTAATAGATCGTTTATTTAAATTAGTTAGTCGCATATACCTGACAGGCGAGATTCCAGAAGATTACAAACGGAACATCATAGTAGCTTTGCCAAAAAGAAAAAGCGCGGATAGATGCGAAAATTTTAGAACTATCAGTTTAACTTCCCATGCGTCAAAAATTTTAACTAGAATTGTGCAAAGAAGGATGGAGAAAAAGGCGGAAGAAATATTAGGAGAAGATCAGTTCGGATTTAGACGAAATAGAGGAACGCGCGAGGCCATTCTAGCTTTACGAGTAATTATAGAAAAAACGATAGAAAAGAGAAAGAGCGTCTATATAGGATTTGTAGATTTAGAAAAAGCCTTCGACAACGTAAAATGGGGGAAGATGTTCGAAGTGCTGAGAAAGGTAGGGATGAAATACAGGGACAGAAGAATAATACATAATCTCTACAAAGAGCAAAAGGCAGTTATAGAATGTGAGCAGGAACAAAGGGAAGTAGATATCCGGAAGGGAGTGAGACAGGGATGTGCATTGTCACCTCTAGTTTTCAACTTATATATCGAAGATGCGATTAATATTGTTAAGGAAAGAACAGCCTCAGGGATCAATGTACAGGGCCAAACTATTAACATGCTCAGATTTGCGGATGATATAGCAGTGTTAGCATCTAGCAAAGAAGAAGTAGGAGCGGCTTTGAATGAAATGGAAGCAGTTTTGACACAGGGCTTCGGCATGAAAATCAATAAAAAGAAAACTAAAATTTTGGTATGTAGGGGATGTGAAAATAGAACTAAAATGGAAATACAAATTGGAAATGAGAAGATAGAGGAGGTCGCGGATTTCTGCTACTTAGGAAGTAAAATAACTCAAGACGGTAGGAGCACTAAAGATATAAAACAAAGAATGGCGCAGGGCCGAGTTGCGTTTAACAAAAAGAAACAACTGTTATGCTCGAGAACGGTTAATATAGAGACTAGGAAGAGACTCTTAACGTCGTATGTATGGAGTACGGCATTATACGGGTGCAAAACTTGGACAATAGGAGAAGCGGATAGAAAAAGAGTAGAAGCGTTTGAAATGTGGTGCTACAGACGCATGATGAAGATACCGTGGATAGATAAGGTTAGCAATAGAGAAGTATTAGAAAGAGTTGGGGAAAAGTGAAAGGTATGGAAAACAATAAAGAGTAGAAGAGATAGGATGGTAGGACACCTTCTAAGACACGAAGGAATAGTTCGTGACATACTAGAGTCAGAGATAGGAATAAAAAGAGGTAGGGGTAGGCCTAGATTAGACTACTGCTCTCAAATAGTTAGGGATGTAGGATGTTCTACTTTTAGGGAAATGCGTAGGTTAGCTCAGGATAGAAAAGAATGGAGGTACGCGTCCAACCAGTCTTCGGACTGAGAACCTTATGATGATGTTTAAAGTACGCCACTGATTTTTAAAAATTAACATTTGTTCGCGCCCTTCACATTTAAAACCCTTCGGCATAATTAATGGTCAGAAGCAGAAATTTTTTTTTCGAAATTTTCGAAAATGCGAAAGACGTAAAAGAATGGCATACGTCAGTGGAAAATAGGGGGCCAGCCATGAAGGAGATTTTCGTGTATCTCTAATGAGGGAGTTACGCAATTTTTATCTATTTTTAAATTTTCTCGACTTTGCCACCTCATTAATTTGATAATCGAAATCTGTGTACGCTCATATTAAACAATTTATTTCGATACGTCTAATTGTGAACCGTAGGAAATAATTTTTAAAATATCGTAAATTAAAAAAGTACTAAAAAAATTTAGGACGCCCCTGGACAGGTGTGGGTCAGTCGTTGAAATAATGCGTTGAAAGTTTTGTTTTATGTATCGTTATAGCCAGTTATGTAGTTTTTATTTATTTTCAATTTGTTCAAAGCACGCCACTGACTTTTGATAACTAACATTTGTCCATACTTTTCACACTTAAACTCTTTCGGCATATTTAATCGTCAGAAGCAGAAAAGTTCTTTCGATATCTTCTAAAATGAGAAACGGTATAAAGAATAGCGTACGCCACTGGAAATTAGGGGGCCAACCTTTAAAGTAATATTTCGGAAATTTCCAAATGTTTCATATAATAAGGGAATTGCGCAATTCCTCATCTACTTTTAAATTTTCTCAGCTACGCCACTGTATTTGATAATCGGTTCGAAGGGATGAAAGTGGATCAGGCGGAAGCGATCGTCCATTTTCTTCCATTCGACGCATTTTTTTCAGTCGAGAAAGTGGAAGATATTTTAAAAGGGTGGAAGCAAAAATATGCAAAAATGAAGCGAATTGAATTTTCTTTTCCAACATTTAATTTTTACATCCATATCCTATGCATAGGTATTTCTTTTAGTCTTAGCGGTTAACGACAATTCTGGCCAAAACCCTGCAAATTGAGTTAAAAGCATGAAACTTGGTCGGCAGCTTAAATAGGTCCAATTAAGAGATTTTGCTAGAAGTACCCTAAAAAATACCCCTAAGGAACAGCTCAGGGGCGGAATATATTCAATAACCAGTGTGGGCAAGTTATACAGGGTGGGCCAATAGTGCGTAGTTGGTCCATATCTCTGATTCTATTCAAGATATCAACATGAAATTTTACGTGTGGGTGGAGAACCCCACGAAGCTTCTGTTAAAATTATTTTGATGTATACAGGATGTTCACGTGCTACGTACCAAACCAAAGTTATGTTTTTTCAAATGGAATGCCCCACATTTGTTTGCATATTTGGATTCCCCATAAAATTTTATGAAAGTTAATATGCTACACTGTGGGGTTTAGAGTAAGGGTTGTTAAGATATTGCTATTTTAGTACCAGTGTGAACCCAAATTTGTGGTGCTACTGACGTCTGCTGGTCAAAGATAACTCTGATTTATTTATTGGACTAGGTTCAGAGGACACTCTATTTGTAAAATCCATTAACACTTTTTCCAAAATAGTTTATATTGTACAGAGTGGCCAACTTGCGCAAAATGGAGCTTTTCTCAAAAATGTTAAATGGAACACCCCGTATATTATTTGCAGGTTTAATAGCCAGTTTCTTAAGCTTTTCACTGATGTGGATATTGGCAGGTCTGCGACTGATAATTTAGACAGAAATAAAGATTGAAACTTAAGAATTGAGATTTTTGCCGTAATTTTGTATCATTTTTGGGGAATTTCCGCCATTTTGCCACCCAAAACTTAAAAAAATGCGTACACTTTGTTTTTACAGGAAATTTAGCGAATAGAGTTTACACCGGCACAAGAAATCTCATTGTAAGTTTACTTCTTGGAGAAGCAATCTGGCGATGAAATTTGTTGTCTCAATGTGAAATTAACTTCCAAAAACAAAATGGAAATCATATTTCGTGTTTTGGGCGCTAAAATATGAGAGAAACGAATAAAGTACTGATAAAATTACTACATTTTAAAGTTCAATTTTCAATTCTACCGAAATCGTCAGTCGCAGACCTAACAATATCTACATCAATCAAAAGCTTAGTAAACTGTCTTTCAAATATGGAAATAATATATGGGGTGTTCCATTTAAAATTTTTAAGAAAAAATGCATATTACGTAAGCTGTTCACCCTGTATGATATTAAGTTTTGTGACAAAAGTACTCAAGAATTTTACAAATAGAGCAGTCTGTGAACCTAGTCCAATAAAGAAATCTTAAATAGCTTCGACCAGTAGATGTCAGCAGTTCCTCAAAGTTGGGTCCACACTGGCACTAAAATGGCAATATCTTAAAATCGCTCACTCTAAACCCCATCGTGTAGTACACCATTTTTCATAAAATTTTATTTGGAATTCAAATATGCAAACAAATGTGGGGCGTTCCATTTAAAAAAACATAACTTTGGTTTGGTGCTCAGAGTACGAACACCCTGCATACACCAAAATAATTTTATCGGGTGCTTCGTGGGGTTCTCAACATACATGTAAAGTTTTATTTTGCTACCTTGAATAGAACCAGAGATACGGGCCGACTACACACTATTGGCCCATCCTGTATGTCATTTTATTTGATTTGATATCGCTGAACTCAATTTAAACCATATTTTTTATAACTATAAAATTTTCAAAATGGTGGCCAAATTTCTAATTTTAATTCAAAATTTTGTTAAATTCGCTAATATAAAAAAAATTGTAAAATATATAACATTTTTATTTAAATTGCAATCTTAACCTGTTCTAATATTTTTTGGTATCCCCAAAAATTTCAAAATGGTTGCCATTTTTGAAAGTAAAATTTATTTACAGTATACCTTGCTGGATATGGATGGACGAACTGAGGGTACTATAGACATTTTATTTTTTGTTTCTCTTTTTATTTAACATGTTAATCATTTGTTTTTGAAGATAACTACATACAAATGTACAGGGTGTGTCAGGATGAGTTCCTATTTGACGTTTGTGGAGAAGCGCTCACAATAGAATTCTGAAAATTTGTAATATCATGTTTTAAAATATTCTCTATTAAATGAAAATAATGGCAACTTAATCCAACTTCCGCTTATACTGGAAGTGGCACCTAACTTCCTTATTTTAAATAGAACTACCTAATTTTTTTACACTTTCGGGTTCTCCGTAAAATTTTAGATTGACTTTATGTACCATATATAACCTCTAAATGTCAAAATTTCCAAGATATACCTACGCGAGTTTTCAATTTTTTTTACAGTTGCAGGGTACTCTTTGGCGTCTGCGGCAAAAGAAACAAAATCAAATCGAAACAATTGCCGGCAGTAGCATTAATGACAAAGGTCTAAATTGAAGTTCAGTGTACTCAAAGTTTGAAAATACTGCGCGCAGTGATTAGGATGCACGACATTAAACTGAGAAATCAAAATATTGCCAGAACTCGACAAAATTAAATGGAACGCTCTCTTTTTATGCACCTTTTGGATTTATATGAACTCCAACTAAAATTTTCAGTACAAGTGATAGTTGCAAAGCTCAAATTATATTTGAGCTTTGCAACTATCGGGAGCCGAAGAATTATTACAAGAAAAATGGTGATTACTTGTCAGCATCATTAACGAAATCTAGTAAATTTTTGTTTGGTGGCCGATAAAATGTATTAATAAAAGACTTTCCGCAAAATACGAACTTCGCCGTAACATATTCAGATGGACCACGAATGCAAACGCTGGTATCATAGTCTATGGGCTAGCTAGTCAAATTTAGGCAATTGGTATAATTTGGGTGTACTAATTTTCCTTGCTAGCACAGTTACGTGGGTATATAAGGAAAGCAAAAAACCATGATTGCCATCTCAAAGTGGTAGCTAATAGAAATGGCGGCCAATTCAAGATGGCGAATGCGGACTCTTGAAAAACGACCATATCTTTGGAAGTGTAGGTCTGATTACAACATTCTTTTTTTAATGGAAGCTTAAAATGTGCCCTATATTTAGGATTCTTTTAGGTCTTTGATATGTGCAACAATTAATTGGTAAATCATTAATTAATAAACATTTTGCAATTTTTAAAAACGGTTTCTTCGTTTATCATGAATTACCTACTTAACTAAAAACTTTGAAAAGAAAATATTGGAACAATATATCTTAAGAGTTCGGCAAACCCCTTTAAAATGAACCTGAACACTGACTTCATAGTGCTATCCTCATTTCTAAACGGTGAAAATTGAAGTGTTGAATTTTGGACAGTTTATAAACGAAACTTTATTTTAGGTTTCTTTAAAAACTTTATCTTAGAAAATGTCGGTTCACTCATGAAATTGACCAACTTCACGCGTGCATAGCGCCAAGAGATTGACAGTTTTCGAAAAATTGTTTCAATAGAGACATAAAATATACCTTCTTCTACCATAATCAGACTTTCGTGTTGCTAAATTTACTAGAATGAAGGTTTAATCGTGGTACAGCGAAAGCACTGCAAACGCGAAATATGCCTTGGTATGTGCTGCCGCCCCGTGCCAACTGAGCGTAAACTCAGAGGAGCGTTGTCACATTTAATAGGTACCGAAAGCGCGGGCTTTGAATGTGCGTTGTTCTTGTGTCCATAAATATGTTTAGTGCGACGGTGTTGCAACACAGCTGATAGTTTGCTCCGTTTTCTAACAGATACTTCACCGACCCGATGCCCCGCAGATGTAACTTTTGACCTGCTTTGCCGGACTCTTAAGCCTAAACTTTTATCTTTAATTTTAATATTTATACTTATCTATACTTTTGTGTCTTGTCCTAGAAATGGTCTTGAAATGAATCAACCACGTTGACTATACTGCATATAATGTTTGTTTACTAATTTTTCCTTATTTCGGTAATTCCTGTTCTCTATGTAACGTTTTGTCATTATTATTACTTGATGAATTAATGAAATACTTTGCGTACTACCATTGTAATAATTTATTATAATATTTGACCGGTTTCAAGATTTAAAAAATCTCATCATCAGAAAATGTAGATTTGAGTCAGGCTGAAAATGGTTGAAACGGAGTATTACAAGCGAGATTACAGGCTACCATATCATATAAAACAAAAATTGTGTTTTTTGTCACAAAGATAGTAAATACAAGAAAGGAAGCAAAACAAGGGAAGCGCTTACTCAAGTTTTAGAGTTGAGAACTGACAAGCAGAATTACGTAAAATTGCTATTGAGAGGGGCGGTAAAAAATAATAGGAATCACATCAAGAGATATAGCTGCAGAAGCTCATTATCATAAAACTTGTTACCTTAGCTATACAAGGCTGAGGCCTCATAAACTTAAAAATGTCGATAAATATAATGAAGCAGAAAAGGTGGCATATCAAAAATTAAATTATTTCATACGAGGGTTGAATCTCAAAGTAATCTGGTTTCAAAATTAATTGAGTACTTCAAGGATGATCTTGACGAAATAACACGGTCTACTAAAAAAAAATTCCGTCACAACTTAATCAAGGAATTTGATTCCTCCTTAGATTTTGCTAATATTGATGGCGAGGTATATATTTCACCAGATAATCTGATACACATCCAAAAAGACAAAAATTCTTTAAATGACAGATCTGACATTCAAAATTTAAGTCAAATATACCGTGACATAATAACGTAATTTGTTCTCTACCACTTGATTCTAAATTAACTCATGTACATTATTTATTTCCTTATTCATAATTATCAAAATCAAATGTGCTAGATATAATTTCTATTATTAAGTTTAACATAGTTACTGTTATTTACAAATTTTATTAAGAAAAAAAATGTCACTTTTTTATACTTTATACAATTTTGAATAAAACCTTGATAAAGCCCCCTAACGGAGGCGAAACGTTGGTGTTTTACAAAAAGAAGTTTCAATTTTGCCAAAAAATTCACAAAAGTTATAAACTTACAGATAATCTGACTTACGATTTGCTACTTGCAAATTACGTGAGGTCAGGCAAAGGAACCCGGAAACCATATACCCCCCAGCAGCTCAACAGATAAAAGCAGATACAAAAGGTATAGAAACCCGTGTTTGACCTCTATCGCCACATGAGCTCCACATGAATTATATGGTCATACGTCATACCTCCCTCGTTGATATGCTTTTTGCAGAAACTTTTTGGAGATTCATTACTTCGAGTGAATAGACTAGCATGGTTCATTTCAAAGGTACAATTTTGACTCCAAAACATATATTTCTACCAATGAGAGTGAAGACTCCGACTGGAAACATGTTGAGATGATTTCAATTTTAAATCGTCTAGGCCACGGATATAGTTAGTCTAAACTTTTGGAAATAGATACAGTGTTGTGTATGGAGAAACTAAACACTCCAAAACATATATTTCTACCAATGAGAGTGAAGACTCCGACTGGAAACATGTTGAGATGATTTCAATTTTAAATCGTCTAGGCCACGAATATAGTTAGTCTAAACTTTTGGAAATAGATACAGCGTTGTGTATGGAGAAACTAAACACTGTTAGAGAGGATGAAATACCACTACCAAGCAGTATCCATGTCAGTATTCCTACCATAGTAGTCTATGACAATATAGACCGTGTCAATGGCTGGCCACAAAGATCTGGCATGGCAGTTATTGGGAAAAAGCAAAGTATTTCAATGCCAGTTCCATGTACAGTGAAAGCTCTCTTTACGGACAGCTCTAATAAATGGACGTCTCTCATAACCGGACAATTTTCGTGGAACCAAATTTTTGCGTATTAATACCTATGTTAAACACGTTTCCATAAGCGGACGCTCTGTAGGACGGACACGGACACAACAATTTTCCCCAACGCTCTCACGACCGGACACGAAGCTCCGAAAATGGACAAACTGAGAGCTGCGCAGAATAAAATTCGAAGTAAAATTAACACCGGGGAATACCTGTTATACCCGTTGCGTATTTACAAGAAAATTTAATGATTAGTATGTTACATATATGTAGGTAGTCTTGTTGGAAACTGTGTGACAATGGCACCAAATAAAACCTTTCTTACATTAAGGCAAAAAATGGAGGTGATTAATGTTGCAGAGCGAGAGCATTTGGGTGTTCGCAAACTGGGTGAAAGATAGGTCATTATTTCACGGTTTTTATTTAAAAAAGTATGTGATAGTAAATTATTTTAGATTAGTATTGAAACATGTTTAGGAAGTTTTTTGTTTTCATATTTATGATTTAGTAATTTTTTGCATTTGAACTTCCTCATGAGAGGACAGCTCTCATAAGCGGACAAAAAAGTTGGAACCGTTAGTGTCCGCTTATAAGAGCTTTCACTGTACTCAAGATTGCATATAGTTGGTAAAAGGAAAAATCCTCCTACCTCCTGCAATTACTATACTGCTCAGCTTTCGCATGAATCTGCAGAAAATATGGAATATTGGATTATGCCTTTTGTTTATCTGTTTCTCTGATTTATGTATTTCAGTTTAACAAATTGATGTGATAACTTGCTGTAACTTTATTAACTGTACTATTATACTATTGCTTTTTCATATTATTATTCCTTAGGTTAAAAAAAGTTTTGATAGAAATTATAAAATTTTTCTCAATTTTTCTCAATCATCTGTTTTAATCCACTATTTACCAGTTAACGATTGCACATATACAAAAATACTAAATAACCTAAATTATAGGACATCTTTTAAGATTTCATTAAAAAAAAAGACTGTTGAAATCGGACGGTTATTTCCAGAGATATGGCCGTTCTTCGGAAGTCAACATCCGCCATCTTAGATTGGCGGCCATTTGTATTAGCTACCACTGTGAGATGGCAATCATGGTTTTTAGTCATTCTTATACATCCATATAACTGTGGTATAAAGGAAAATTAGTACCCCCAAATTATACCGAAATCTTGGCTGGCCCATAGACTATCAAGAGCAGTAGCAAGCAAAGCTCTTTTAACATAAATTGCAACTCCTACACCCTCATGCATCAATCAGATCAGAACAGGTCATACCCCAAAATACAAACAGCACGTTGGTTGAGTCCTCTGTTGCATTTTTAATAAATAATAATTAAAAAATAAACAGTAGACCTTCGAACCCTATTGAAAATGCTGTTATTAAAATGAAATGTCAGCCGTTCTTTCTTAAGAATTTATTATTACCAAAACAAAATATTGTTTGCGTAAATTAAATATACTCGAAATAATTTAAAACACTCTCGTGCCACAATTCAATAGATAAACACACTCGCACATCACAACCGTAATCACAAAGTCACTAGAATATCAATTAAGAAACATGCTACAGACGAGTCTTCTTAGATAAACACTAAAAAAGTTCCAATACTAAAAATAAAAAAAAGATACGTGCGGCGATCTTTTAAATATTCCCCGTACCGGCCGAATAAAACAAAAAAGTACTAGAGGGCCCGAAATTTACTGGCGTTTTAGGACTCGCACACGCATACACGAAATCATCCGACTGCAACTGCGCTCTATTTAAATTCGGTTCAGAAGCGGACCTATGGATCTTCGGTAAATTTCTTATGTACACTTCAATCGTCGCGTGTATCTGCCTAAACAAAGGTCTCTCCTCCCTGTTAAATTTGATGCAATCTTCCGTTAGTCGCTTCAAGCTCTTCGGAGTATCCGTACGAAGCTTATTAAGGTCCGGTTTCAAGTAGCCTCTTCCAACCATGAAGAGAATTTGATCTTTATTGTTAATGTGAGAGTATGGCAACTGAGCGGCTAACATTTCGAACATAACCACTCCGAAAGCATACACGTCCGACTGAAAACTATAAGGATTATCTTCTTGCATTCGTATCACTTCGGGGGCCATCCATAAAATCGATCCAGTTGGTTGATGGAATTGCTGAGATCCTGACCAACGAGTTTTTGCGGTCGCCAAACCGAAATCCCCAATTTTAACCGTCAGATCGTCGTGCAAGAAGATATTGTTCGATTTTAAATCGCGATGAATGATGTTTTTAGCGTGCAGATAATCCATGCCTTGCGCTGTCTGCCGTCCAATTTCAACGAGAGTAAAAAGTTCGAATTTCGTTTCGAACACGTGCAAATGCTTATAAAGACTAGAACCTTCACACCACTGCGTAACTATCGCCAACTGCGGCTTACTTACGCATCCCATGAATAGCAGAATATTCACATGCCTAAAACCCCCAGTTCCAAATTAATATTGCAAAAAGATGAACACTCGTAATGGTGGTACTTGCCTGGTTTTCCTAAGCACAGCCACTTCGTTCTTGAAAGCTTGCAACTGGGCCACTGTTGGTATTTTAACATTCAATGTTTTAACGGCAACTGGACCGTGCCAGTGCGCTTTATATACAGTTCCGAAACTCCCAGAACCAACTCTCGGGCCTACCAATATTTCATCGGCTGGAATCTCCCAGTCTTCTATAAAAAAAAATTTCTTGTACAATTACCCTCTGAGGTAAGACAAAAGGTACGAATATCCAACAATTAGAACAGAACGAAAACAAAAAAATTTAGATAACGTACATACCGATACTTTCTCTAGGAGCCAGCAGCGGTTTACTCTCATCAGCAGACCGAGCTCTGGGCCTCCTGGGCTGCAGAGAACCCGTGGGCGAAGCTTGAGTGCTTCTACAATGCGGTGATGACTCCCCATTTCCCGTACCAGTACGGTTTAAAGCTAGTGATCTTGGACAATCATCTCCCGATTGTCTGACGTTATGTAAACAAACATTAGGAGCAGAACTAGAACGGTCTTGATGACCTAAAGTACCAGAATGTCTAGACTGACGGTGTGGATAGCCAAAGCCCGCATGACCTGGGTGTAAAATACCAGCGCTGGAATCGGTAGTGTGTGCTAGAAGGGCTCTATAGTAGTCATCTGTCATGCGCACCTAGTACAAGATGTCGAAAAAATTAATATAAATTACTAGTAAATATATTTTTCGTTCTCTTGGTGCAAAGATCACCCTAAATTTGCTTCAGGTATAACCGGAAATTGCATTCACCTAATAGTCTGCTTCGATTCTACTGCGAATTCACTTTCCAGTGTTGTGTCATAATTATTGGTTGGACTAAAAATGGCGTCGAAATTCCGCAGTTTTTAAGAAGCAAGTTTGCTGTGTCTTATTTTAAAAACAATTGAAAACAAAGTAACAGACTTAAGTATGAGGCGAAGGGTTGTTCACGTGGGGAAATATTCGTACACAGTGCAGGCAATTTTTTGGCAATGCGAGGAAATGTTCGGCAATTTTGGGAAATTTTAGGGCAATTCAAGGAAATTCTGGGGCAATGCAAGGAAATTTTGGGGTAATGCAAGGAAATTCTCAGGCAATTCAAGGAAATTTTGGGGCAATTCAAGGAAATTTTGGGGCAATTCAAGGAAATGTCTAGGAATTTCATGGTATTTTAGAGGCAATGTGAGGAAATTTTCAGGCAATGTTGAAGTAATTTCAGAGGCAATTCAACGCTTACAAGTGTACAAGCATGCAAATTTAGATAACAGTACTTGCTTAGGTTTATCCTATCTTGAAATTCTGAAATCTGAAATACACATTTCAAATATTATGCAGCAAAACGACAGGTTGAATAAATAGAGGTCAAACGCTCCTAAACGTATACATATGGGTAATTAGGTATTTTACATATTATTTTATTTTTTACATATTAAGTAACTTTATATGTATACAGGGTGTTACAAAAAGTAGGTTAAGCCGTTAACCACAAATTATCTGGTTATGCCATTTTTCATTTAGGCTTCTTTCTTTCAAGATACAGGGTGTTAAAGTTTTTACTGGGATTTTTATTAATGACTCCTTTGTTTTTTACGATATTCCATTGAAATTTTTTCATATACCGGCAAAATGGCGAGATAATCTGTGGCTAGCGGCTTGACCTACTTTTTTTGTAACACCCTATATACTTACTCGTATTTCTGGAGAGTATACGTAAATATTCAGATTTATCGAAGGATGTTAATAGGTAATTAATTCACCTATATTTTAGATATAATTTAAGACGACTACATGCTACCTATTACGTTATTTCTTACACTTCATCAGGGGGTTAGGTACGGGTATTAAATTAATTTTAAGGTACACCTTCAGTTATTTCAAATTCAAATGCAACGACGCTATTATACATACAATTAAATTATCCGGTTTATTAAAATTAGCAAAACTAGACAAAATCTCAGAAAAAATTGAGAGTGAATTTTTAAATCAGCATTTTAGTTCTTTTAATAATTCAAGGTCAGTATTTTTCCTTTTTGTAAGGGGATATTTGTTGGGCATATAAAACGGCACTACTTTGCCCTTTTAAGGGGATATTACTAATTCAATGAACTTGAAATTCTTTGAATATATAATTTGAGTACAAACAAATCGATTGAATAACCTAGATTTTTGATTTTTGTTTTACACTTTCAGTAACAAGAAAATGAGAAAATTGAACGTGCAAAATTCAAAATTCTGTTAAGCTTATTGTTCTATTAATTTTTTAATTGCATTTTTTTAATATTCAAAAATAAACCCAGGATTCTTCCGAAGTTTTGTAAATTTTGACGAGAACGCAGTGCATACCTTATACCTTATAGACCTGGAGGGGCTTGTGAACAATGGAGATTTATAAATTAACAATAAAAGTCAAATGGCTGGAACTCTCTAGCGTGATGGCGATGCATTATCTGACAATAATCTGACCGATTTTTTGTTCATTAAAAAAAGAACTATAACGAAAAAAATTGACCACGGCGAGACCGGAACCCTTAGACTTGCAAATTCATCGAGTGACGCATCGACTACTGAGCCACGAAGGTGTTGACATACACGTTCAAGAACTCGTTTCTTGATAATACGCCCAGTCCCGTAGGTATGTGATATGCTGTCCGGCATAACTTTGTCACTGTCTTACAAAAATAATTAAATAAAAGTAACGTTAGTCTAGTTCCGAGTCATCGTTTCTGCGAACATCGCCTTAACATAAATTATATCTCCACCAACAAAGTTGCCTATACTTGCGAATGTACAGTCGGACGCACTGCATAAAATTATCCATCTCTAACTTCATTAGCAACTCCAACTAAAATGTACGAGACCAACGCTTTTTGTAAGTGTCCAGAGTAGAGTTAAGTCCACAATAAAACCCGAGATAAAATCTAATAACCTATTTCAAGGTATAATAAGAATGAAATGTAATTTGGGGAAATTCTGGGGCAATTCAGAGGCAATGCAAGGAAATTTGAGGAAATTCTGGGGAAATTTTGTAGCAATTCGAGGAATTTTGAGGAAATTCTGAGGAAATTTCAAGGAAATTTTAAATCATTTGAGGCAATATAGGGGAAATACGAGGTTGAAGGGGTAATGCTGGGGAATTTTGAGGCAATTGAGGGAAATTTTAGGCATTTTTAAGGACAAGGAAATTTTTTGTTCAGCAAAATACGGTCGTGAACAACCCCTCGGTATGAGGTAAAGCCACTGTCAGACTTAAGCCGGAGTTGTTTTTTTTGAACAACCGGACCTTAATGTCTTTTTCTACAAATTATGTATTCTTACTTATTTAAGAGCTTTGACATCCTACTGAAATTATGCGTCTAAAATTTTCCTATCAATATTTTCTAAAGTACATCTCTATACTTAATAGACCAGGAGCCATAGACCAAAAATTGTGCATAATAGGTTAAATCCAAAAATGAATGAGATGTTATGATTTTTGGGTCGTGGAGCACAGAAATGCCCATGCCAGTTTTTGTTTTTGGTACAGTGATGTGTGGCAGACCTGTAAATGTGTAAAAAAATTGCTTAAAAAAGTATTATAGGTTTAGGATTGGGGTTTGTGGGAAGCGCTAAATAATGAAAAGTAATCCAACGGACGCGGTTCGCTTGTTGTGAATTCTGGGACACTGACCCGCTACAGGGATCAAATTGTGTAAATGAAACACCCCCAAAAAAATTATAGGTTTACGCATGGGGATTGGAGGGACCTCCTAATTTACCCCCAAACATCATGAATCTCAACTCCCATTCATTTTGGTTGGTACAAAGAGGCGCCACTCTCGCGACATTTTGTAAATTCACTCAGGTAAAAAAAAGTTTACTCTTCAAAACTTGGAGACAAGTTATTTCAATCACAAAAGTCGAGTATTCACTGTTGCCGATAAAAAAAATTGGTACAGGCGAGGGGGTACTCACTTGAAAAGTTGATGTCCCACACATTGCACATTGCACAAAAAATAGAAGCATTGCACAAACATTCCAAGCATTGCACTTGCATTGCATATGTATTACAGGCATTGCAGATGCATTGCAAGCATTGCACTGGCATTACATTTGCATTGCACGGCATTGCACGGACATTGCACGAGCATTGCATAGCATTGCATGGCATTGCACGAGCATTGCATGGCCATAAAATTGGTTTTAATAAATTACTATAGCAACCTATAATTGCAACAATATAATTTATACAGAGTGTATCCAAATAAGTGCGAAAAAATTTAAGAGGTGATTCCTTGTTGAAAATTAAAGGGGGTGTTTAATATAAACAAATCCTCATATGTCCCTCCCTTAGAAGTGACGCTCCTCCAAAGTGGGAGGTGGAAATTAGGTTTTTATTTATTTTCTCAAAATCTGAAATAGCTAAGGAAATGAAATTTGGTGGAAGGTTTCTAATGTTAAAAAAGGCTACTTTCGAATATTTTCTTGACCGATCCATATTGTTATAAGCGGATGTAACTCGCAACCCCTCTTAATTTTTTCCTTTATAACTTTTTAACGTGATCGTTTAAAAATATGCCTTATGAAGCTTCATTCGTTTAAAAACTGTCGTGTCTTTTTTGCCGTTTTCGTAAAATCAATTGGTTTCGAAAAAAAAATAACTTTCTTCACTCACTGAAAGAATTAAATTCCCAATTAAAAGTAGCAGGCGACTGTCAAGTTGCTCAAGTCGCTTTCTGAAGTTAATTTTTTTTCGAAAACTTGATTTTACGAAAACAGCAAAAGAGACACCAAAGTTTTTAAACGAATGAAGCTTTCTAAGGCATACTTTTAAACAACCAAATTTTTACATGTTAAAAAGGAAAAAATTATGAGGGGTTGCGAGTTTCAACCACTTATAACAATATGGATCGGCCAAGAAAATATTCGAAAGTAGCCTTTTTAACATTAGACACCTCCCACCTCGCCTTCCACCAAATTTAATTTAATTTCCTTAACTTTTTCAGATTTTGAGAAAATAAATAAAAACCTAATTTCCACCTCCCACGTATTGGAGGAGCGTCACTCCTAAGGATTTGAGGATTTTTTTATATCAAACACCCCCTTTATTAGAAAATAAATACAAAAATAATTCTATATTATTAACAAAAAATATATTCTCTAAAAAGCATTGTTTTATTTTAAGTATAAACTATCCATATACAATGTGTCCAAGATAAGGAGGGCCAGTATGGGGATATTGGAAATGACAAGAGATACGGATTTGGTTAAATGGGAAAAAAGTTGCGTAATTAAAGGATCAATAAAATGGCGCCTAGAAATCCTTGATATAATTTTCCGTTTTTGAGTTATGTTGAAAAAACTGATTTATGGATTTTTTACTATATTTTTTCTAGCTTTAATATTAAAATTAGAGCGAAACTGACAAAACTTCTTCGTAGCAACTTTTGATGAAATTAAAGATTTCATTGCCAATTCTTTTATTCTACGTTTCGTCTTCGGGCAACCATCATCAACTTCATTTTTTTAAATACGGTCCTGATTTTCTGATGTCAAATTTTATTAGCCCTTTTTATTCTGAATTCAACAATGTACAACACATTATGGTTTAATTACGTTTCGACCCTTTTTTGGCCATCATCAAAGAATTTTTAAGATACGGACCTGTATGTCTCACAGTTTTGTAAAAATATGTACATACAGTATAAGTTGGGCAATTTTTAAGTGCACCACAAGAGTTTTACGAATCTGGTAGATGATACTAGCGATAAGCACCTACCCTACTCTAAGCATAGCGCATCTTGCAGTTTTGGAAAATCTTGTTCGTTTCTGATATCAGAAGAAAGCCCAACTAACTGTATTTCTCATAATTTTTAGAAAATTAAGAGAAGTGCAGGTCCGTATCCTAAAAATTTCTTGATGATGGTCAAAAACGGGTCGAAACGTAATTAAACCATAATGTGTGGTACATTGTTGAATTCAGAATAAGAAGGGCTCATAAAATTTGACATGACCGTATTTAAAAAAATGAAGTTGATGATGGTTGCTCGAAGACGAAACGTAGAATAAAAAAATTGGCAATGAAATCTTTAATTTCATCAAAAGTTGCTACGAAGAAGTTTTGTTAGTTTTGCTCTAATTTTAATATTAAAGTCTGAAAAAAATACAGTTAAAAATCCATAAATTCAGTTTTTCAAAATAACTCAAAAACGGAAAATTATATCAAGGATTTCTAGGCGCCATTTTATTGATCCTTTAATTACGCAACTTTTTTCCCATTTAACCAAATCCGTATCTCTTGTCATTTCCAATATCCCCATACTGGCCCTCCTTATCTTGGACACGTTGTATATGTATAACAAAAAGAAAATTAACTCAAATTATGAAAATTTGACAAATCGTCTTGAAAGGGGCGCCCTCGGCGTCGCCTCCAAAATTTCCAGGGTGGGGCGAAGCAAAATTTTCTTAGGGGTGGGAGGGCAAAGTTTTTTAGAAATGCGTCTCAACGTTTCTTATATCATATAATATAAAACAAACAGATTGATATAAAGCGAGATATAAAGTATAAGTTACAACAAAAAATGCGTGTCACTTAAAATAAAGAATATCAAGCCATAGAATAACAAATCGTCGAAAATCTTTTGTTACAAAGTGCCGCAACCCAACCAAATGTGTTTTAAGTAACAGTTTATTACTTTTATTTTTTACTTTTTAATACATCGTAAAACAGCCATTGGTCACCGATTGACCAATTCGCGGGATTCGCTTTTGATATGCGGTCTTGTCCCAATCATGGGAGACCCTGTTCAGGCACCCTTTTTATAGCTGGCAGTAGTGGTGGGGATCTCTGATAAAAAGTAAAAGGTACCGAATTGCTATAGATGACTGGAAAATTGCAACAAAATTATTTGTGAATATTAATTTGGCCATTTTTTAATTATTTAGCATATAATTGCTTGGTTTTCATTATAGTAATATAGTGCCTACCATACTTTATTATTTACAAAAAGCCAGGGGAGGGGCGGCCGCCCCCCCCCCCCCTTGACGACGCCCATGGTAGCTACTTAAATTATTTCCCGGTCATTTCCTACTTTTAAAACTGGAATAATAACAGCATTTATTTACTCATCTTGAATTGGAAAATCCCCAGGCAAAATCACCACAACTGAATCTGAAACAAGAGCTGAAAGCTTAAGAAAACACCGTTATAACGCCGATTGTAACATAACCTCAATGTCACTATATGCGCATGCGCATAAGTTACTTTTGCTCCAGCTAAAAACTAGCATTGCACTACCATTGCGTGTCATTTCAAAACCATTGCAATTCCATTGCGGGGCATTGCCATAGCATTATATTGCATTGCAGATCCATTGCAACCCATTGCAGTGCCATTACATGCCATTGCATTCCATTGCAATAGGCATTACATACAGCGCGTCCCACACATTGCATTAGTGAGTACCCCCTCAGGTACAGGGGGGCGCTAGAGACGCAACATTTTGTAAAAAAAAAACTTACGTAAAAAAATCATAAGTTTATGAATGGCATTCAAGAATTTGATTATGATGAACCTGCTGAGTACAAAAATACATTCCTTATCATTGAACGGTGGTAACAAGGGCCCGCTAGAAAGCTTGAAAGAAAGCAATTATAAATTTTCACCCTTCATCATAAAGATTTCAGTCCGAAGACTGGTTGGACAAGTACCTCCATCTTTCCTATCCTGAGCTAACCTACGCTTTTCCCTAAAAGTTGAACATCCTATATCCCTAACTACTTGAGAGCAGTAGTCCAATCTCGGCCTACCCTTACCACTTTTTATTCCTATCTCTGACTCTAGTATGTTGCGAACTAAGCCTTCGTGCCTCTGAAGGTGTCCTACTATCCTATCTCTCCTATTCCTTACTGTCTTCCATAAATTTCGCTTTTCTCCAACTTTTTCTAATACCTCTCTGTTGCTAACCTTATCTACCCACGGTATCTTCGTCATGCATCTATAGCGCCACATTCCAAATGCTTCTAATTTTTTCCTATCCGCTTCTCCTATCGTCCAAGTTTTGCACCCGGACACTGCTGTACTCCAAACATACGTTTTTAAGAGCCTCTTCCGAGTTTCTACATTTATCATTTCCGAACATAATAGTTGTTTTTTTTTTAAATGCAACTCGGCCCTGCACTATTCTTTGTCTTAAATCTAGAGTTATTTGACTTCCTAAATAGCAGAAATCTGAGACTTCCTCTATTTTCTCGTTTCCTATTTGTATTTTAGTTTTAGCCCTATTTTCACGCCCCCTACACAACAAAATTTCGGTTTTCTTTTTATTGATCTTCATACCATAGCCCTCCGTCAAAATCGCTTCCATTTCGTTCAGAGTCCTTCCTAATTCTTCTTTGCTGGATCGCTGGATGTTAATACATAATACTGCTATATCATTCGCAAATCTGAGCATATTAATAGTTGGACCCTGTATATTAATTCCAGCAGCTAATCTGATGTCTAACAATATTCATCGCATCTTGGATATATAAATTGAGAACTAGAGGCGATAACGCACGTCCCTGCCTCACTCCCTTTCGGATATGTACTTCTCTATGTTAATGCTCAAATTCTGTAACTGCCGTTTGCTCTTTGTGTAGATTATGAATAAATTATTCTTCTATCCCTATTAGTTAGGGAGCCGGTATAGTAAATTATGACTGTATTTTCTACCATGCCGGACAATTATTAATCTTAATGTATGCAACAAGAGGAAGAAGAATATGACTGTGAGAAAGTTGCATCTGAGTCGCACCACAGATGGCGCTCTTAAGAAAAGTTTAGAATCGTCTGGCACCCACTCGTGACTATCTAATGTGTCTGGCATTGATATTTTAGCATTCTTCATGATACAAATAGTCAGTAAAAGAAGAATCAGATACATTATAAGTCGCAAGTTGGTGCCAGAGAACCCCAAACTTATCTTAAGCAGGAGCGTCACGTGACGTATTTTCTACCAACAGATTTTTCTTTTACTGTATTTTTGTATTATGAAGAATGCCAAAATATCAATGCCAGACACATTAGATAGTTGCGAGTGGGTGCCAGACGATTCGAAACTTTTCTTAAGAGCGCCATCTGCGGTGCGACTCAGATGCAACTTTCTCATAGTCATATTCTTCTTCCTCTTGTTGCATACATTAAGATTAATAATGTCCGGCATGGTAGAAAATACAGTCATAATTTACTATACCGGCTCCCTAACTATACATATACTTAATCCCTACCGTTTTGAGCACTTCGAACATCTTCCTCCATTTCACATTGTCGAAGGCTTTTTCCAAATCTGCAAATCCTTTATAGGGTCTCTTTCCCTTTTCTATTGCTTTTTCTATTAGTAGTCGTAAAGCTAGAATGGTCTCGCGCGTTCCCCTATTTCTTCTAAATCCGAACTGATCTTCTCCTAATATTTCTTCCGCCCTTTTCTCCATCCTTCTTTGCACAATTCTAGTTAAAATTTTTGACACACGGGACGTCAAACTGATCGTTCTAAAATTTCCACACGTATCCGCGCCTTTCCTTTTTGGCAAAGCTACTATGATGTTCCGTTTGTATTCTTCTGGAATATCGCCTGTCTGGTATGTGCAGCTAAACGTTTCATAGAACCATTTTAATTTTTTTTTAATTTCTTGCATTTCCTATTTACTGCAGTAATCTACGCGCAGTAGGAACGAAGCTTCAGTGCACAATCAATTATCGTGAATGGCAAGACTTTTGTGCCACTTTTCAACGATGGCGAATGTATTTTCGCACTCGGTATGTTTATATTAAACAAGTTACTGAACGCCATTCATAAACTTATGATTTTTTTTATCTGAGTGAATTTACAAAATGTCGCGAGAATGGCGCCTCTTTGTACCAACCAAAATGAATGGGAGTCGAGATTCATGATGTTTGGGGGTAAATTAGGAGATCCCTCCAATCCCCATGCTTACATGTTTACACATTTACGGGTCTGCCACACATCACTGTACCAAAAACAAAAACTGGGCATTTCTGTGCTCCACGACCCAAAAATCACAACATCTCAGGCATTTTTGGAGTAAACCTATTATGCACAATTTTTGGTCTATGGGCTCTTGGTCTATAAATGCTTATGATTTAATGAACGACACGACTAAAAGACATAATATTTGACTGATAAAGCACATACTCGATGACACAGTGGTGGCACTCCCGGAGCACATCGCTGATGGAACTTATACCCACAAGTCCTGCAGTGGAACCCTTGAAATAAGAGTCTCCGGCAGCACTCACAAAACACCAACGAGAAAAATGTCTTCCGCGCAAAATTATGCGAGTAACTTGTAGGAATAGGAAACTTATCGATAATCTTTACAGTAATTTCTTCACATTCCAAAGTACTTATATCCACGTCCCAATTCACAGAAATGTTCGACTCACCCACATACACACAGCACATCTCACAGTTTAAGTTTCTTAGTTTCATCGGCTTCGCTAAGGCGTCCCGCAGTGTAAGACCTTCTCGTACTTGGACACTCGTTCGTTGCTGGTTAGGCAAATGAGCCCGCAATAATTTCCGTCTAGTTAAGGTGTCATATTGTTGAGGCTTATTTGAATCACCGTGTGGCTGAACCTGTTCAACAACTTCCGGACTCTCCTTCCCGTTGCCCAGCTGTTCCATCAGTCTCCGCTCCTCTGCTTCCAATTCGTGTAATTTAGAAGTCAAATCATCGTATTCATTTAGGTACATAGCTGGTGGATGTTGAAAATCAGCGAATTTCGCGTTCAAAGCATCGATATTAGCACGAGTTAAACTTATGACACTTTCTATGTTTCTAAGCTCCTGTTGGATGTCCATATCTTCGCTGTCGGTAGACATCATTCCACTGAAACTGCGTGTGTATGGATAAAACGGACTAATTCCATTCAACTTTCTTGTATTTGCGCTTTGTATTTTAAAAACTATTACAGCCATTGCACTTTTCCATTTTTCTGCTGTCATTCAAACAATCACTTCTCTGTCATGTTGGTACCGCCTACTTTTGACATTTGACACAACAGAATTGCCATAAGTGTAGAGTTAAAAGTCCCAAGGAAAATGTAATATACATATAAGTATTAAGAATATAAGGAGCTTCGCCTGTTTTCGTCCATACTTATACATATAGCTGGTCTCGAATAATACAAATTCCTACAGCATTTAAAACTTTTAAAAAGTTTATTCACATGGATCGGCATTCTTACAAACAAGCACAACAATCAACTGTCTCTACTTTGAATGTAAAACTTAGGTTAAGAAGTTTTGGCATATCACTGACAGATATGTTGGCCAAGCTGTAATATTTCACAGAAACGCTTTTGACTTTTCCATAAAAACTTGTATATTTATTTATTAAATAACATCACAAAATATATATCAGCTACTTATTGGCTAGTATTTTCTTTACCATTGATTTTGCTGAACCTTTTTCTTGCTATTGCGTCAAAGAACAGTAAACCAGAAGCTTTCTCTACAAATTCAGGGAGAGCCTAAACAGAAAAAAAAATTTTGACGCGCTCTTAGAAATATTCATAGGTACTTAAAGGTATTTACCATAAATTTGAAAAGAGGGGTATTTTTATCAATAGCTTGATTTGGCATTATGTATGCTTCCAATTCAAACTTGGCATCCTTGGTTTCCACAGCTACAACTTTAAAGAAATGTGTGGGAACTGCCACATGATTGGCTCCTAAAACTTCATATGTGACGTACGTTTTACCATCTGCCCCTTTACTGAAATATTCATACACAATCTAATAGGTTGATATACAAAATTTATTAGGTAACTGTAACGTGTGGGCAATTACACACAACGTTAAGAGAACATATTTTATTAGTTAACACTTATTTGCATATGATTATTATATTATACGACAAGTACACAACAACATTAAGTAAATACACGACTACGCCATTGACAGCGATTGCCAACTGGGTGCGGCCCATGAACTTGACCGTCAACCTGTCTCTGCCGTGCGTTCGGATTTACCGCAACCAGGATTGTACGTAAGCGCTTCTGGTTACGTTACATCCCCCTTTTTGTATTCAAAGATTTAGTCTTTGAGGTGGATTCACTATTCTTCCTGACCTTGTCTTGATGGGTGAGGCCAGGTTTGGTCCTGTAGTTGGTTGGGAAGAGTGAGAATCATCTCTCTCAACTTCTTGGGTTTCTGGAGATGGAGGTTGGAGATTTACAGTCGATGTGGATGGAACGACGGTAATGGGTTCAGTAAACTTGGCTTCGGTTTTACGAAGATGATAGAAATTTCTTCTATAAACACTTCCATCTTCTGCTCTTACCAGGACTGACCTTGGATTTTCCGTATTTTCTATTACTTCTCCTCCTTTCCATTTCCTGTGTGCTACTCGGATGCCAACTTTGTCTCCTTTTTGAAACTCTGGTCTTACTCTGGTTGTTCGATCTGCGTATTGCTTCTGTTTTTCTCTCAATTTTTTCAGTTCTTCAGAGACGTTTTTTGTAACTTTTGGTTTCAATTTTTCTTTTGCAATTGGTAGTTTTGTTTTAGTTACACGGCTCATTAACCTTTCGTTTGGAGAGTGCAGTACATCATTTCTTGGTGTATTTCTGTAATTTAGCAATGCCAATTGAACGTCAGAGTCATCTTCTGAGCACTTTTTCAAAATGTTTTTTATTATTTGAACACCACGTTCAGCTAATCCATTTCCACTTGAGTGATATGGACTAGAAGTCTTGTGTTCGAATCCCCAGGATGATTCAAAATTTTTGAATTCTCTGGAAGTATGTATATTGCGGACCATTGTCGGTCTCGAGCACTTCTGGAATTCCATGGGTGGCGAACCATTCTTTAAGTTTATCAATCACTTCCTTTGAGGTGAGTGTTTTTAACAGTTTATAGTCCATGAACCCGGAATAACTATCGTAGATCATCACGTTTTCTTTACCGCGAAACGTAAAAAGATCACTCGCGACGATTTGCCATGGGAAATTTGGTATTTCTTTATTCACCAATGGTTCTTTGATGTTCGCGCGTTGCGTTTTTTGGCACACCGAGCACTTGTTGATAAAGTCTAGTATGTCTTTATACTGCGATTTCCAGTACAACAACGGTGTTGTGCGTTTTAGACAACTTTGTATGCCGAGGTGTCCAGCATGAATGTCTTTTAGCACTCTGTTCACTTCTGATTTAGGAACAACTATTTTTTCACCTTTGAAAATTAGACCTTCGTAGTACGAAAGTTCTTCGCGGAAGTTGTGGTAGTGCTTTATACAATTTGGCAGTTTTTTACTTTCATCTGGAAAACCATTTTTTATGTATTCCAGTAATTGTTGCAATTCGAGATCTTGCTTTGTTGATTGTACAAAATCTTCTCGTGCTTTTCTGCTCATGCTTAGTATTATTTGCACTTCCAATTCTTCTTCCTCATTTTCTTCTTCTTCATTGTTACAGTTACGACTCAGAGCATCTGGAATTGGAATTTCTGTCCCTTTTATGTACTTTACTTGTGGTGAATACATGAGTACATCAAACAAAATTCTTTGGAGACGCGCTGGTGCTGACTGAATTGGTTTTTTGAAGATTACTTCCAGTGGTTTGTGATCCGTTTCCACAAACAGCGTTTTTCCGTAGATGTATTCATGAAATTTTGTGCAAGCGAATTTGATCGCAAGTGCTTCTTTTTCTATCTGCGGGTAGTTCTGTTCTGATTTGGTTAAGGATTTGGTAGCGTATGCTACTGGTTGACCACTTTGGAGTAAAACTGCTCCTAAACTCTTGGAACTTGCATCTACTGACAATGTTACGTTGTCATTGACGTCATAGTACTTCAGAACTGGTGGTTCAGTGAGTACTTTTTTAATTTTGTCAAACGCTTCTTGCTGTTCTCTGTTCCAGACCCATGCTACATTTTTTTTCAGCAACTGCCTTAATGGTTCTGTTAATTTGGACATGTTGTTTATGAACTTGTTCAAATATGTTACCATGCCTAGCAGTCTTTGTAACTGAGTTTTGTTTTCTGGCGTTTTCAGCTTGTTTATCGCTTGGACTTTTTCTATGTCTATTTTTAGACCTTCGCTTGATAGGATATGCCCCAGGAATTTTATGCTTGGTTTGGCAAAAATACATTTTTCTGCGTTTAATTTCAATCCAGCATTTTCCAGTTTCTTCATGACTTTTGCAGTGATTTCTTCTAACTTCTGTTTTGACCCTGCATGTATCAATATGTCATCCATTGAACATTCTGTATTGGGCATGTCTCTTAACAAGGAATTCATCACTTGTTGGAAGACTTCTGGTGCTGATGCGAGACCAAATGGAAGTCGCGTACAACAATATCTTCCCCAAGGAGTAGCAAATGTTAGGTATTTTTGAGTTCTTTCACTGACTTTTATTTGCCAGAACCCTCTTTTGCAGTCTAGCAAAGTGAAATACCTGGATCCTGCAACTTTAGCTGCGATTTCTTCCATCGTTTTCAGAGGATAATGTCTTCTCAGTAAATTCTTGTTAACATCGGTAGGATCAATGCATATCCTTATTTGGTTCTTTTTTCTTACTATAACCATTGGACTGACCACCGGTGTTGGTTCTGTGATCGATTTAATGACTTGGAGATCAACCATTTTATCCAGTTCTTTTTTAACGGCCTCTCTTATAGCGTAAGGAATTCTTCTGGCTGGTTTTATTTCGAAACTTGGATTTGGCACTAGGTCAATATCATATTCAAAATTTTTCAGGCATCCCAGTCCCTTGAAAACATTAGTTTCCTGCTTTTCTGTAGAAAGTGCGTTAACTCTTTGGATTAGTTTTAGATCTTTGCACGTATTTCGACCTAATATTGGGCAGACATTCTCTCGAACGATTTTGTTTACCTTTAACCGTACAACTCAAAGTTGTTTCACCGATCGCTTTAATTTTGTGATCCGTAAAACTCACCAATCTGGCTGTTTTGGATGGTTTTAGCGAAATTTTGGCTTCTAACTTCTTTAGTAACCTTAATGGAAGGACATTGCATTGTGCCCCTGTGTCTAGCTTGACTTGGAACTTTTGCTGCTTGTATTTGACAGTTTCATTCCATTCGTTGTCTTCTTTTGAGCTGATCGCGTGCACATACACAACTTCTTCATCATCTTCCGTGATGGAGTTGATTTTGCTTTTTTGTTCGACCTTCTTTTTGTTTTGGCTGAAGCACTTTTTTGTTAGGTGACCTTTTTTCCCACAGTTTTCGCAACTTTTGTTGTAGGCTGGACACTCTTTTTTTCCGTGCTTGGAACCACATCTTCTGCAGTCGAATTGTTCTTTTGATGAGTCTTTTGAGTTTTTCTTTTTTCTTATTACGTGTACTTCTTTTGCCTCTTCTTTTGTTATCTCGTTCATTTGTCTGGACGTTTGATCACTTGCCCTACAAATTTTAATTGCTTTTTGTAGATCAAGGTCATCTTCTGAGAGTAATTTTTCTCTCAACTTTACATCTTTGACCCCGAGAACTATTCTGTCTTTTATAAGACTGTCACATAAATTTTGAAACTCGCAGGTTTTGCTTCTGTTTGTGATATTAGTTAAAAAATCATCAAAGCTCTCACCTTCTTTTTGCTGTGTCGTGTTGAAGACGTACCTTTCATATGTGGTATTTAACTTTGGTATAAAATACGCCTCGAATTTTTCTTCAATTATTTTTAGGTTGCTTTTTTCTGCCTCTGTGAGCGTGAATGTGTTAAATATTGCCAGTGCCTCTGGTCCGATTATTGTCATAAAAATGGCAACTTGCATGTTTGGTGTTTTCTTATCTAATTCTGCTGCAACTGAATAGAAGTCGTACTGTTGTTTCCAGAGCTTCCAATCGTTGATCATGTTTTCAGACAAGTGTAAAGGTTTGGGTGGTCTAATTTGGACGCCACTGGACCTCATTGTTTCTTCCTCAGCATGGGACATTTTCAGACACTAGTTACTTTATTTTATCACTTATTTTTCACTGCTTTTTACTTTTTGGCACTTAAAAACAAGACTTCTGACACCATGTAACGTGTGGGCAATTACACACAACGTTAAGAGAACATATTTTATTAGTTAACACTTATTTGCATATGATTATTATATTATACGACAAGTACACAACAACATTAAGTAAATACACGACTACGCCATTGACAGCGATTGCCAACTGGGTGCGGCCCATGAACTTGACCGTCAACCTGTGTCTGCCGTGCGTTCGGATTTACCGCAACCAGGATCGTACGTAAGCGCTTCTGGTTACGTTACAGTAATGGAGCTGGATAGTGCTTGATATTTTGTTAGTGGAAAATTGACCAGCCTCTCCAAACAATTGAGGTAATAGGTATAACTGCGGTTTAGCTAACCCCTCTGTTATGAACTTACCGAGGTAAATATAACGGCCCCGTACAAACATAAACATTCTTGTTACTTTTTACCAATTTCCGAACATATTTTTCCAGTCTATTCCATGCATCTCTATTGAAACCTTTGCCTACTTGAGGAGTAATATTCGATAAGAAAAATGTTTGTTCTAAATGTATTTGGTGAGCCTTGTGGTTGCCGGCAGCAGCTAAATGGCCTCTGTCATATCCAGAACTTTTGTAATCCGAATTGTCCGATCTAATAATCAACCATTCATTAAATTTCCGATGTTGATAAATGATAACGTTACCTAAAATATGGATGTATGCTCTCATCAACTTTGAATTCACATTTTTCCCGATCTACGTTTTCATTGAATTTGATATTCTCTGCGGTTAAACGTTCGAAGACCCAATGTGCAACTCTATTTCTACGATCATAACTTAAGACGTAATCATCGAACGATCTGATATTATCCATTCCGGGGAAACCATATTTCATTATGTCACCGACACGATTTACCAATAGTTTGTCTTGCCCTTCTGGAGGCGAAGAAAACGGAGTGGCAGCAAAGACACTTTGAAAAATAGGAAACTCCTTGTTTAGGTATAAATTTGGTGAGCAATTTAAGTCGATATATTTCTTTTCGAAGTATATCCCAGCTATAAAACTACTAATACTAACACCACTAAGAACTGCATATTTCATGAAAAGTTTACTAGCCATATTGCAATAAAAATTAAGATTACTTCTAGTGGATGATATTAAGTGCATCAGGAAAATTTCAGATAAATCATTTTCCGTGTATTTGTTTATTATATCAGATAAGATAAAATAATAGGAATGGTATGATTTACGGAATATGATTACAGTAAAAGTAAACAGAAATGCAGGTTATGTTAGTAGTCAAATGTCATGACAGACAACTATAACAGGTTGTGCCCCTTGGTTCGCTCAGTTCGCAGTACTACACATAGATGTCCCGATGTACTTATATTGGATGTAAAATAAAATATAAATAGCTGAACGCGTTATTCTGTAATAAATAGGGAGGTTCGGAGAAAAATAAGACATCTATTTTTGGAATAAAAATGACAGAAAATTGTTATTGTAATTGATTTACCGCGAAATTTTTTTTCTACAAAATTTTTTTGCGGCGTAATAAGCGAAAGAAATTAGCTTATCACGCCCACATGCTAGTTCGCTTTGTTATTGGTTTGACGTCAGAGATTCGTAAGGCGCTCCTCCCACTTCTCTTGAAGTGCCCGTGAAGCTTTACCTGTCTCATAACATACTTATTGGGACTATTTCGAGCGTGAATTTTTAAAATAAGGTGTCAAGGAAACATAAAACAAAGACAACATAATAATAATAATAATAATAATAATAATAATAATAATAATAATAATAATAGATTTTATTGGCAAGGTAATAATTTTTTTACAAACAATAGCAACTAAGGAAAAAAACCGTATCACCCTCCAATGAGGCCTAAGATCATCCCACCCACAAAAGCAGGTGGAATGCTCTTCCACTTAAGCCTAAAAAAAAACAAAACCTAAGTCTGAGCAGTATCGCCTGCAAGGAAAGGGAGTAATTTAAATCTAGCACGTATGACTTGAGAAAAAAACAAGCAATTAAAAATCAACTAAGAAGCACCAAGACACTGAGCCTCAAACACATGTCGCCTGACCAGCCGTCTAAAACCCCCCACAGAACAGGACTCCCAAGACACTTCCAGCTCACCCATGAGTCTCGGTAGCATATACGAAAAACTGCGCCTAAACAACTCAGTCCTAAACTTAGGAGGAGCTAAGAGACTCCGAAACCGGGTGTTTAAATTATGAATATCTGTTCTGTACCTCAACCTAATAGCCAAGTAACGAGGCCTGCGTGTGACTAAAATTTTAAAATAAAAACACAAAGAATGAAAATATCTCCTATTGGACATACTAAGCCAACCAGCATCAGGAAGCTTATGCGAAATGTGATGACCCCTTCTTATACCATAAATAAAGCGAAGGCAAGCATTCTGCACTCTCTGGATACGCAAGACATCAGTTTGTAATAAACATGAGGAGTAGACAACATCACAAAAATTAAAATGAGATAGAACTAGAGTTTCACAAAGCAACTTTTTCAATTGAATATTCAAAAATTGTCTACACGAATATAGGTACTTTAGCGATGCGAAAGCACAGCGAATTAATTTATTAGTATTCTCACGAAACCTAAGATTGTGATCAATAACAAGACCCAAATTTTTAACGGTATCGCTAAAATTTAAAGAAACGCCATCAATTCTAACATCAAGAGAAAGCAGAGCATTCTGCCTACAATTCTTACCACCAAAAAGTATCATCTGTGTCTTACTGGTATTAAGCTTTAGACCATGGTCTCCAGAGAATGCAACAATGCCAGCCAGATCAGAGTTAATGTTATTCATTGACTGATGTAAATGTTTAGGATTAAAGGAGTAGTACAGCTGCGTATCATCCGCGTATAAATGAAATTTACAATGCTTAATATAGGAACCAATCTGCGCCGTGTAAATCGCGAACAACAAAGGACCGAGTATTGACCCCTGAGGCACACCCGACACAATACTAAGAGGAGTCGAACTCAAACCAGCACAAGACACGCGCTGAGTACGTTTCTGAAGATAGTTTCGAAACAGAGAAATTGCTCCCTCCCCAAGGCCGTTGAAGTGTAAAATAGCCAAAAGTAACTTGTGATTGATAGTATCAAATGCCTTGGAGAAGTCCAACAAAATTAAAACAGTCAACATTTTACTATCAGAGGCGGAAATAATGTCGTCAATAATAAGAGACAAAGCCGAGCTGCAACCAAATCCCGCGCGAAAACCGGACTGCACCCCGGGCAAAATTTCATTAACCTCAATAAAATCGAGAAGCTGGCGACTAATGACACGCTCAAGGATTTTAGACAAAGTGGGGAGAATACTTATGGGACGAAGATCCTTGAAATCAGACGGATTACCTATCTTGGGAAGGGGAAAGACAAGAGCATTTTTCCATGCACCGGGAAATGTTGAAGAAGATAAACAAAAGTTAAGTATGTGGGTAAGAAAAGGCAAAAGAAAAGGGCAACACAAAACCAGCATTACAGAATTGATTCCATCAGCACCGAAGGCGGAAGATTTGATGTTCTCTAAAATATGTAGAACCTCCAACTCAGTGACTTCCCTAAAATTCAGTAAGGTACTAACATTAGAATTAATTGAATTATTATAGGAATTAAGCAAGTGAAGGGGAATATCCAGTTGTTCAATAGAATTCACAAAGAAGTCATTAATCTGATTTGGGTCAGAAAGGTGTGGAGGCAGTGCACCAGATGTGCGCCCACTGTGAACATTCATACGGCCAAGCTCCCGCCAGAGATCACCAGAAGAAGAATTACGGGCAACGAACTCCAAATATGCCTTTTTCTCCCTGTTAATCGCACGAGTAGTAAAATTCCGAATAGATCTGTAAAAAACACCATGAGCAGGGACTCCCGAAGCTTTAAACCTCCTCAAGGCACCATCGCGAATCGACATAATCTCCTTAATGGTCTGAGTAAGCCAGGGAGCTTTTGGCTTTCGAAATATAGAAGTTTTGAGTGGAGCGTGAATATTATACAATGCCAGGAGATGTTCATTCAAGAAAGCAATCTTGGAATCCACGTCATCAAAACCGTAAATATGCTCCCAAGGCACCGCTACCAAATGATCAGTAAAAAGATGCAGATCAAAGTTGCTAAAATTCCTGTAAGTTCGTCTAATGGCATACGGTCGCTTGGCTCTAAATTTAATATTACAAAAAACTAAAAAATGATCCGCTACTATCTCGGAAGTTAAAGCACCAGAAGACATTGAACATGTAGAATTGGTAAAAATCAAATCAATCAGCGACATCGAACTGCTAGTAACCCTTGTAGGCTCAGAGATCAGTTGAGACATACCAACCGACTCCGCTATGTCAAGCAGCTGCGAAGTACGGTAACTGGTTACATCCATCATATTAACGTTGAAGTCACCAAGACAGAACACCTGATCATAAGCAACGATGAGATGCTGCATAGAGTCATCAAAAACACTCAAAAACTCTGCAAAATTCTTATCAGGTCTGTAATATAATGATGCAACAAGGGTATCAAAAGTCCGATTGCCATATTTACATATGTAAGTAGTAGGTAGGTAAATGTCCCGGTAAATGTGGAAATGGTGTGTGATTCTTGCCTCTAACCCCAATTTCATTCAACCTCAAAACAGTAGTGTAAAGGCAGACCGGTATAAGTAAAACAAAGTCAACAATTTATTAACTGTACATGCCTTTTATAATTCGGTATAAGTAGGTATGTAGATTGTAGATACCTGCTTACTTCTGTTTGTAAAATAGGTACCTACCTATATTTTCTAATACAATACAATACAATACATACCTACTTATTTATGTAGGTATGTATACCTAAGTGATTGACAAGTTATCAAGTTAAAAGTTTTATAACGGATTGGAAATTTTTTAAAAAAACAGAAACAAATACAACTCACGCGAATCAAAAAACTACGCTACGTAAGTACTAGGTACTTGTTTAACAAAAAGAAACAACTGCTATATTCTGGAACGGTTAATGTAGAAACTCGGAAGAGACTCTTAAAGACGCATGTATGGAGTACGAAATTATAGCTATGGGTGTGAAACTTGGACAATGGGAGAAGCGGATTGAAAAAGAGTAGAAGCGTTTGAAATATGATGCTACAGACGGGTGTTGAAGATACCGTGGATAGACAAGTTAGCAATAAGGAGGAATTAGAAAGAGTTGGGGAAAAGAGAAAAGTATGGAAGACAATAAAGAATAGGGGATAGGATCGTAGGATGGTAGGATGGTAGGACACCTTCTGAGATACAAAGGAATAGTTCGCGACATACTAGAGTCAGAGATAGGAATAAAGAGGTAGAGGTTGGAGCCTACTGCTCTCAAATAGTTGGCGATGTAGAATGTTCTACTTTTACAGAAATGCGTAGGCTAGCTCAGGGAAAGGATGGAGGTACGCGTCCTACCAGTCTTCAAAAGAGAACTTTATGATGACGTACTATTTAATTATTATTGTAAAATAGTTAATAAAATTTCCTTTTTTAGTTCAGGGAGGGAACGCTACGGCGATTCAGTATTTGGCTCCGTCATGCTCCTAGCATCCTGTTTCAAATTATGCTAACCGTAACACGTTACCAAGTACCAATGGGTCCCAGAAAACTGTCGATAAATTACATTATGTTCGATTTTATTTAGAGTGGCTGCAATGGGGCAGCCGATAATTTTATAAACTTTTGCAATGATAAACTAACTCGCGAAAATATCGATAATGCTGACCGATTTTCCTTCTGGCTCCAACGAACCACTTTTTCCATTTTATTGGTGTGCTGTACGATGTATTAGTCTGGGTACAAAATAGAAAACACCAGTTAGAACCAATTAAGGTTTATACTCAGGTCTCTTGGGAATATTAGTTTTCGTTCAAATTTGATGAAATTTGGTATGCACATTCATGCGGAGGTCCTTATGAATATCTGTAAATTTGAAAATTTTTGAACGTGTAGTTTTTGAGTTTTTCTTGAAAAATATGGATTTTGGAAGGTTTTATTTTTTTTTCTTAAAATCTACTCGTTCATTCGCATGCAAAAAAATAAAGTAATTAGTATATGGCCATGTGAAACACGGAGTAAAATCTGATTAAAATTAAACGGCAAGTTTTGGAGATATTCAAAATTTTGTTATTAAAATTGGCACAAAAACATCTTTCAAATGTAAAATTGACATAAATCTCAATTGGGTACATGGAATAAAGAGGCAACAACATAATACATTATGTTTCCTGTCAATTTCACCAAAAGTTTTCAAAATATCTGAAAAATTACAAAACAAATGCAGCAGTCCAGGAGGTGGCGCCGCGGCCGTGCAGTGGTGTCTAGCGAAAACGAAACGCACTTGCTGTCTGTCTGTAAATCTTAGGCTATACCGACCACCTGCTCACTCGGAATATCGGAATTCGGATTTACCCAACGCATAAGAATTGTATCTTAGGTACTTTTCGTAAAATGTTTAGGAACCTCATTCCGATAGAATTTGCAATCTCAGATTGGCATTTTGTCAGTCAGAGTTGATCATTCATTATAGCATGTATTATTCCCGATTTGTGCATGAATATCTAAAGCGGAGAATTTTACCACTCAGAAGCAGATTTGTATTTTGAATGTGATTTTCAAAAAGTAATTGGGTATAAAGTAGGTAGGTACATAAACAAGTATAATAAGAACCGTAGTTTTAAAAACATTATACATATATTAAAAATAACAATGAAATATACCTACATTGGTACCTATACTTAACAAATAAAAAAACATTATTTTTTCAACAAAAACAAAACTTTACAGGGTGTTAAATTTTACTGGCTCACCATTACTATATCGGTTACTTACCTATTGTTATTATTGAAAATAGAGAGAAGGATAAATGGGGAAAACTGGCATTCTTGAGGCTCATCAAGATTATTTTTCGACATCTTATCCAGTCTGAATAGTTTCTGAAATAATATCATAAAAGAACTGAAAATACGTTTTCTTTCTTTAATAGCAGACGTATTCTTATATGAATTTCAATGAAATTTTGGCTGTATGTATAAAATAGACATTCTCCGTCTATTGGCGACATCAGAATTGTTCTCCGGTGGAAAACAAATGAATAACTATAGCCAAGTTTTTTACTTATGGGCACTGTATTGAATTTTCCAACCTTCCGATTTTAATTCTTTTTGGCAAGTTGGCCATGGATATACTCTAACATCGTTCAAACAATTTGTAAATACATTTATGCATACTATACTTGGGCCGCCCAACAGACGGAGTTATCACCCTGCAATAATGAGCTCTAGGCAGGACCACTATCAATTTAGGACGACCGAACCGCAGTGATGCGCTTTCTTTAGACCCAACGAAGTCACATGACCCCAATTAGGTCGTCATAAATTACTATTTGCCCTGCTAGAGCACGTTCTTGCAGGGTGATCACTCCGTCTGTTCGGCGGCCCAAGTATACCAAAATTTCGTCCAAATCGATCTAAAAATAAAGCTGATAGAAAGAAAAGAAAAGTATTTTTATTCAGAGTGGATAAGGTCTAAAGTGTACTGTGTTCTACTTGTTAAGCCCTTTCACTTGATACCCATATTGAGGGGATTGAAAAAAAAGTAATACGCCATTTTGTGGTGGCGGCCATCTTGAATTTTGAATTTTTCATGGTGTACTGTATTCTACTAGTTAAGCCCTTTCATTTGATACCCATATTGATGGGGTTGAAAAAAATATATAATCCGCCACTTTGTGGTGGCGGCCATCTTGGATATTGAATTTTTCATGGTGTACTGTATTTTACTAGTTAAGCCCCTTCATTTGATACCCATATTCAGGGGATTGAAAAAAAAGTAATCGCCATTTTGTGGTGGCGGCCGTCTTGGATTTTGCATTTTTCATGGTGTACTGTATTGTAGTAGTTAAGCCCTTTCATTTGATACCCATATTGAGGGGGTTGAAAAAAATATATGATCCGCTATTTTGTGGTGGCGGCCATCTTGGATTTTGAATTTTTCATGGTGTACTGTATTCTACTAGTTAAGCCCTTTCATTTGATACCCATATTGAGGGGGTTGAAAAAAATATATGATCCGCTATTTTGTGGTGGCGGCCATCTTGGATTTTGAATTTTTCATGGTGTACTGTATTCTACTAGTAAAGCCCTTTCATTTGATACCCATACTGAGGGGGTTGAAAAAAATATACGATTTGCCATTTTGTGGTGGCGGCCATCTTGGATTTTGAATTTTTCATGGTGTACTGTATTCTACTAGTTAATCCCTTTCATTCGATACCCATATTGAGGGAGCTGAAAAAAATATCTAATCCGCCATTTTGTGGCGGCGGCCATCTTGGATTTACAATGATACTGAATATACATACATAAATGTATTGTCATCACAACTAAAGGTGTGTACCAAATTTCAGATCAATCGGTCAACAGAAAGGGGGTAAAATTTCAATTACTAGATTTGACCCACACAAACAAACAAGGCAAGCTAAATAAAACCGTTTAAAAATGCCACATTTTCTTCCATATCCTCTCTCTAACTTCAATAAAAAGAAAACTGTAAATTCATGAGTCGCGGCCTCTCTGTGCAAATAGCGGAAGTGCCGGACGGCGATATCATTGTGGTTTCGACACCGCGATATGGTTCATAACCAAAGCTGAGCGACATTGCCATCTACCGTCCGTAAAACACATTAGAAGGGTCCGAGTATAAACCTTAATAATATTTAACAATTTAACTACACATGCATATGCATAGTACTTATGAGACTGCTGCGCGCTGAAGCTGGGACTTGTACGTTATACTAAGTTCTGACGTCACGCGGCCTACTCTCGCTGCAAGGTACGATTTCTACCCTCGCACCGACGGAAAACTTTGCAACGGCTTCACACGCGAAGGATTTTTTTTTAAACAAAAATTAACAACATAACTGCCTTCAGTATAATAAACTCTATCAATTTTAATGAAATTTGAAAATTACCGAACCTGCCTATTGGAATACTGTAATAATTCTGTCGAATAGCCTTATGAATAAATAAATAAATCTTAAAACAAATAATTCATATGTTAAACTGCAATTTTAAAAGAGAAGGATCCTTGGTAGGACATCGATATCGAACTAATGCCTCTAAGTTGAAATACAACATTTTTGGAAACAAATGTTGTCAGGTGATAAGTTACAATCTCTCAAATAAGGTGTTGAAATGTTTTTTTCGCATATCTTAAAGTTAAAACTATGTAATTTATTCCATTTTTTAGTGTTTAAAATAATTAAAATTTCTTGTTTTACCAATTTATAAGAATTTAAATTTTAAGGGCGATATTATTTGTTCTCAGCAAAAGTTATCCATATAAGTAATATGCTTACTCACAGATAATTCATAACTCGAAATCAAAATATTATTATTTCCGTGAGTGGTAGGTAATTTTTGGAAATCGCGAAACTTTTGATTCTAAAAAATTTTTTAGGAATACCTATTAAAATTATTAACATGCATATTCCTTCATCTGTGTTCACCATATAAAACGAGAACTTAATTCTCACTTTCTAAAAATACCTACGTTGCACTAATACACCTTTTTATTCCTATCGCCGACTCTACTATGTCCCGAACTATTCCTTCGCGTCTTAGGACGTGTTTCGCACCCGTACAATGCTGTACTCCATATACAGGGTGAGTCACTAAGGCGAAATCGGCCTATAACAAGAGTACAGTTCAAGATGGGAAAAACTTTTTCAAATAAAATGAGATAAAAATATTTTCAAATATGGCGGACTTCCGGTTATACCGGAAATGGACACTAACTGTGTTATTTTAAATGGAATACCCTGTATTCGTTTGCATTTTTTGATTTCTCATGAAAAATAAATGTCAGTTTGTTAATCAAACATTGGGTCTCAGTCGAACCGCTATGGAGTTTTTAATTTTTTTTTTAAATTTTGACGTTTGCAGTAGTTGGCGCCATTTTGAATATCTTCGAAACGAAAGCACTTAGAGGAATGCGGTTTCGACAGTTCGTCTCTGGAAGTAACGGCCTATTAGACACAAGTATAATATGGAATCATAACTTTTTAATTAAATGAAATTTATCCATGCCAATATTTACTAATTCAAACAGGAATAACTCTTTTTTTTTAAATGGAATGCTACATTGATTCTCACCTCATAAGACGCAAAATTAAATTTCCTTTCTGATGATGTATGGTTGTTGGCATCTGTCACCAGCAGTTTTTAAGAAATTTGCGTTTTTCTGGAAATTTTGAATAATATCATGTTTATGCATTAACAATGGTTGACGTTTGGCGATATTGTTTTGTTTCGTCTTACAAAATGTTCGTTCCAAATCTTCTATACTATTTCCAAAACTTCAAAGTTCATTAGATAATAACAGCAACAAAAATAAATTAATGTACTTAATTAGATTAAATGTTCGACATAACCGCCATCCTCACGATAACAAACACGCAATCGTTTCAACAAAGAATTGTTCACATTTATCAACATATCTTCATTGATACTTTGAAATGCATCGCGAACTCATTCCATCATATTTTCTCGAGTAGTTGGAGGTTCCCTGTAAACTAACTGCTTTATGTACCCCCACAAGAAAAAGTCAAGTTTTGTTAGGTCTGGAGATCGCGCTGTACAAGGTGTCGGACCTCCTCTTCCTATCCATGTGTTTGGAAATGCTGCAGTCAAGTGCTCCCTTACATCCCTCCCGTAATGTGCAGGCGCTCCATCTTGTTGATACCACATCTGTTGTATTGCAGCAAGTGGTAAATTGTCTAACATTTCTGGCAAATCGTTTTGTAAAAATTGTAGGTAGCTATTACCGTTCAAATTTCCATCGAAAACATGTGGTCCAATTACGTGTCGTCCAATTATGCCACCCCATACATTCAAAGACCACCTATGTTGATGATCCAATGGCCTTATCCAATGGGGATTGTCAGTACTGTAATAATGGCAGTTGTATCTTGAAACAAAACCGTTCTTATGAAACGAAGCTTTGTCCGTAAAGAGAACATGATCAAAAAAGTCATTTCGCTCCTGAAGTTTACGTAAAGCCCACTCACAAAACTGCAACCGATTGTTGAAGTCATTTTGATCTAGTTCCTGAACCAACTGAACGTGGTACGGGTGAAATTTATTTTTGCGCAGTATTCGAGATACAGAAGTTTGGCTTATTTCTAACTCGCGACTAATTTCTCTGGTACTCAAATGAGGATCTCGGACAACAGTAGCAGCTACTAAAACTTGATTTTCCTCATGTGTCACTGATTTTACACGTTCTTTCTTCTCGTATCCCACACAACCAGTTCGTTCAAACCTCTCTTTTAATTTTGCGAATGCCGTTACATTTGGATGTCTATGCTCGGGAAAACGTTGCGCATACATTCTTGTGGCAAGTAACGAATTTCCTTCTGCTTCACCCAAGGAATACACCATAGCAATTAATTCTTCTTGAGTGTACGTTTTCAGTTTTCTTAATTGTGATATTTATTAAAATTGAAATCAGTACTCTCACTAATTGAACTCAAATTGCACTCTTGCTTAACAATAATTTAATAGAAATGACATTTCGTTGGCAAAACAAAACAAAATCGCTGAACGCCAACTATTGTTAACGCAATAACACGATATTATTAAAAAATTTCCAGAAAAACGCAAATTTCTTAAAAACTGCTGATGACAGATGCCAACAACCATACATCGTCAGAAAGGAAATTTAATGTTGCGTCTTATGAGGTGAGAACTAATGTAGCATTCCATTAAAAAAAAAGAGTTATTCCTGTTTGAATTAGTAAATATTGGCATGGATAAATTTAATTTAATTAAAAAGTTATGATTCCATGTTATACTTGTGTCTAATAGGCTGTTACTTCCAGAGACGAACTGTCGAAACCGCATTCCTCTAAGTGCTTTCGTTTCGAAGATATTCAAAATGGCGCCAACTACTGCAAACGTCAAAATTTTCAAAAAAAATTAAAAAACTCCATAGCGGTTCGACTGAGACCCAATGTTTGATTAACAAACTGACATTTATTTTTCATGCGAAATCCAAAAATGCAAACGAATACAGGGTGTTCCATTTAAAATAACATAGTTAGTGTCCATTTCCGATATAACCGGAAGTCCGCCATATTTGAAAATATTTTTATCTCATTAAGCACTTATTTTTGAAAAACTTATTTGAAAAAGTTTCTTCCATTTTGAACTGTACTCTTGTTATCGGCCGATTTCGCCTTAATGACTCAACCTGTATATACTTACACGCTTGGTGTAAGTATTAGCAAGAGCTAATTATTTGCCGAATTATGGGGCGGTAATGAGTGGTACTGGACCGTTCGAACAACTACTCCTCGGGCAAATACCCCGCCAGGCATTGAATTATAGAACTAAATCCAGATTTTATGTACTACGAGATCCATACTGAATGCTACCCCTAACATATCGTTGGGCTTGGAACATCTTAAAAAATTTGTTCTAAATTTAGGATGTTAGAAGTTTTAACAATCAATAAAACTACAATAACATAATTTCTTATTTTATTTGTATTGAATAAAATACATTTTCCAACTTTCATTAACTTAGAGAATTTACACGTACATCCTTTTACGGCCTCCAAATTTATACAAAAAAGTTCGTTTCAATAAAAGACGTAACGTAATTACAGCTAAGCGAAGGGAGAAATAAATGTAAAACTAACGGCTAAATATTATACATGTTCTTTGGTAATGCCTAGCCATTGATAAAAAAAATAACAAAAAAATATACACACAACAAAAAAATACAATTTACTTATAAAATTAGAGGAATATTACACTTTTCAATAAAAAAATAAAGATTAAATATGCTAAAAAGTATTAAAACGAAGAAGAGACAAGCGTGTCGAGTCGAAAAGGATCGAAACATTTATTATTTACAAAGTACCTATACACAGAGATTCATTGTGAGTAATTATTAAAATCTATATGCATTTAATATCGTAATATATTATGTATATATATTTTTAATATTCGAAAAAATGTTCTCGCGCACCTTGAGACGTTTATTTTTAATAAATGCTACTTTAGTTTTTTTTTTATTTTTAACATTAGCGATACTAAGTAAATATGCTTTATATCAAACGGGTACATTATTGTCAACAAATCTTATACATTAGCTCACACACTGGAAAATTATACATTAGGTACACAATTTGGAATGATTTCGTATAATTATTGAAAATTATGCGTATTCTCTTTAAATCTAAAATATCGTATCTAATTGGTAACTTAATCACCGTTTTAAATTTATATTTAAACGTTTAATATTCTTACTTAAATGCTTATAAAATAATGATTTGCACCATTTGTTCATTGTATTGTTGAATAATTTTCTTTTTCTTTTATATATCAGCACTACGTATTGTCAAATAACACCTCAAATGCAGTGGCTGTTTGTTCGTCAGCCCTTTTATTGTACTGTTTATGAACTAAAGGCAGGTTACAGAGGTTTATATTCACTTAACTATATAGGGCATCGATGTTTCGAAACCAAATAATTTCTTTTTACAATCACACAAAAGGCTCTATACATTACATTGGTGTGTTTATGGCACTTTAAAGCAAGATGTACTTTACATTATCTACAATATATTCCACAATAATAAAAAAATAAAGTTTATTTCCGATCACAATAAATGCCGTCCAATGCACGGGCTGCCTCCATACCAACTGTTTCTCCACAAATTGTGGTTAGGAATCTAATTTCTTCAGAAATGAAGCAGCGAGTTGAAAATTTTGACACAGCCCGTACATACACCAGACTTATAATAAAAAAATGGTAACTAACATTATTATGTATTCTGCACTTTGACCGTCAAAAACCAAAATTGCACATAATGACTAAATATGTGAAAATTGCTTTTCCGCCCTCGCCTGCTCTTTTTATGTTGGTACCACTGCGACCGATCTAGCGGAAGACAGTTGATTCTGCTGGCACTATCTCTATATAGCTTTTTTTATTTAAACTTTCTGAGTATTTGTTACACAGGTACCAGACAAATATTTACATTTAAACTAATAAAAAATAAACATTTACAGCAAAAAAATCATCAACGAAAATAACAAATAAAATATAAATGTGATGTAATTACTGACCACAGTATACAGGGTAATTCAACGTTCTGGAAAAGTCTTTATTTTTGAAATTACATAAAAAAGTTTTACACAAAAGTTGTTGCACTGAAAGATTTCTCTTTATTAAAATTATTTTTTGCCGTACAGCATATCCCATATTTCTTTTATGGAAACCAACGTCTTTATTTCAAGTGGAACACCCTGCATTTGGCTTTATTTTATGATTGCTTGATCGATTTTAGTACGAGGTTATAATAAGTGATTTTGTCTAAACTTCGTATTTTTTGAGTTATTGGCATTTTTCTTCAAATTTTGACAGATGCAGAGCAGTTTCGAATAACCAATATCTCGGGATTAAATAAAGCTGTAGCAATGATATTTTGGGGAAGTGAAAGCAAGATGTAGGAGTCACTAAAACCAGAAAAAATTATACATGGTTTGAGAAATTACATCGACGAAATCAGAAAATTTCTAAACCCTGTAACTTGCTAATTTCAAATAGAAGTGTACATTTTTTAAACCATTATTGGACTCCCCATAAAATTTACTTTTACGTTACTACACGCTTCCCTATACCTAAAGTTAACAGTTTTTGAAATATTTTTTTATAAACAGTAGGCCTTCGTTTTGTATCTCCTGTGTGGTATTTCACAGTAAATATCCCATCAAATCTATTAAATCTACTTTTTACTCTTTTCAAATAATTTACCATATTTCTATACCAACTTACTTACCTACACCATTGTTAGCAACTACTAACTAAGAACCCAACTATGCTTAGAACAAAATGGGCACTACTTTGAACATTTTACTTTATTGATAATCGGTTAAAATGTTTGTTGTTAGATTTTGTTTTGGTTTTAATCCTTAAGTAAATACATATTGTAAATATTTATTAGTGTTAACTTTTTCTTTATTTTGCATATCTTATGTTAAATTGAATATTTCATATTTCATAGTTCAAGTTTGCAATTCTTAATTTGACATAACCTGCTAGTAAGCTTATGAGTACATAGGGGCAAGCTACGAATGTTCCAAAGTCAGTGCACAAATCTGAATTTAATTCTATAGTGGCGTGAATACTTACCCGAGTAGTAGTTGTTCGAACTGTCCCGTAGGAACAACTCATTATGCACAACTTATAAAAATAATAAAATCAGTACTCCGCCTTTCTTTTTCCCATTTGGTGAAGTTTAAATCGGTTTGCCCTTTGTCTTGCTTATAATATAATTTGAATTACCTATTAATTAATTGATCTAGTATGCAATTGTTACTTTTTAATTAAAAATGCATAATATTGTTTTAATTGAGTTGCATGATTTGACACTTTTTACAAGGAACTGCAAATATTTCAAAAACTGTTAACTCTAGGTATAGGGAAGTGTGTAATAACGTGAAAGTAAACTTTATGGGGAGTCCAATAATGGTTTAAAAAATGTACACTTCTCTTTGAAATTAACAAGTTACAGGGTTTTGAAATTTTCTGATTTGGTCATATAATTGCTCAAACCATGTATACTATTTTCTGGTTTTAGTGATGAAGGCAGTCACTCCTACATCTTGCTTTCACTTCTCCAAAATATCATTGCTACAGCTTTATTTAATCCCGAGATATTGGTTATTCGAAACTGCTCTGCATCTGTCAAAATTTGAAGAACAATGCCAATAACTCAAATAATACGAAGTTTAGACAAAATCACTTAGTATAATCTCGTACTAAAATCGATCAAGCAATCATAAAATAAAGCCAAATACAGGGTGTTCCATTTGAAATAAAGACGTTGGTTTCCATAAAAGAAATATGGGACATGCTGTATGGCAAAAAATTATTTTAATAAAGAGAAATCTTTCAGTGCAACAACTTTTGTGTAAATCTTTTATACCTCATTTCAAAAATAAAGGCACCAGTTGGCTTTTCCAGAAAGTTAAATTACCCTGTATATGGCAAAAAATAATAAAATACAGGGTACACCGTCCATTCTTATTTGATCTTTGGTAAGTCATAAAATATGGGCTCATTCGCCAGCATGAACCTTTCCTGGTTTACCCTGTTATACTTCGGTACTCTCAATAAATTTAAATACTATCTTATATACAAAACATTGACACTCATCCTTTGGCATTTAGGGCATCGTGAATTATCAATTATAATTTTGAGAGCTTAAATCGGGTCAGACTTTCTGTCAAAATAGCCTGAATCCGGATTGGCTACTATAATCTGTTATCTGCCCTTTGTATACACGAAGGGAAAAACTATGACCATTCTACTCTCTGTAAGGCTTGCAGTATGAGTATCGGTGATTCATATGCTGGCTATAGGAACCTGAATGCGAAAATCGTTTTAGACACTTGCAACATTGAAAGGGTTTTTCTCCGCTATGAAGACGCTTGTGTTCGGTTAGGTGATGTTTGTGTTTGAACGCCTTCGGACACTCGTTGCATTTGTGTGGACGCTGGCCTGTAATTTACATGAAAATTGAAGTGGCAATTGGCATAAAGTTTGCAATAAATGTTTCTCCAGTTCCATCGAACATGAATAAAACAGAAACAAAAAATATGCTACTAACCTGAATGTTCATATTTATGACGCGCCAGCGAGCTCTGCTTCGAGAACGCCTTATCACATTGGTCGCAAGTAAACTGCCCTTCGGGTTCTTCCGGTTGGTTCCCCAAAACGGGGCTTCCCAGACTCTTCAGCACGAACTGAGGCATCATTTTTCTTCGTTTGGAACTTTCGTCTTGCCCGGAATCTGATGCGGTTTCGCTGTTGTCCGGCCATCTTTTCTCAGAACTAGGGCTTAAACTTGATATTCTATTGCTAATTAATTGGGATAAGCTTGGCAAGTCATTGGCTCCGAATTGCATTAGTTGGTCCATGGGCACTAATCCCATTCCAGAGAGTGACAATTTATGGGCGGGTTGGGCAAGAATTTGGGCTAATCTACTGCTGTTGTTGTAGTCAACGGGTGATGGTGATCTTCTGGGCTCAGAAGAACAATTGGAATTTTGGTAATGACTCTGGTAAGGTAAATGGTACGGAGTCGGACTTCTAGAAGACTTGTGACTTAAATTGACTACTTCTTCGCAAGAATCTGATTGGTGATTAGCTGAAGATGGTCGCTGGGGGGAATTAGAAGGCGAAGAATCTGTGGATAAAGGGCTTTTCTTGGTTGACAAATCTAGGGGTTGCTCTGAAACATATTGGTCTAAAGATATCCTCGGTAGGATTTGGGAATTTGGAAATCGAATAGGCATCGTAGGCACAGGACTGTAAGGGACCTGAATCATCCTTCCCTCTCTTCTATCTCGTGCTCTCGTGTTTTGAAACCAAACCTGGACCACCCTAACAGGAAACCCTATAAGAGTAGCTATTTTTATGAGTTCTTCCCTCTTTGGTCTAGGATTTATCGCGTAATTGTCTTTGAGAACTTTGAGCTGCTCATCAGAAATCAAAGATCTCACTCTTACTTTTCTTCCATCTTCAGAAACATGGTCTGTGGTGGTTACAGATTCACAATCTACTTCATAGTCGTCAGTCTTGTCATTGATTCTATCAAATTCTTCTTCACTATTGTGTGCTTCATCAGACTTGGTAGTAACAGCATCTTCTAATTTAGCCGCTAAACCTTCGCTCTTGGTATTACGTTCGCATTCGTGCTCTTCAAATGCTGACTGAGTGCTGAACGACGCTTTACACAGCAAACAAATTTGTTCATTTTTTGGGGAATGGATTGAGGCGATGCTGTGACAGTCGCTAGACGTTTCCGACGAAAATTTTTGCATGTTTGCTTGGAGGAGTTCTTTGGTTACGTTGGAATTGACAGTTTCTAATATCCGTTTCACGAAATCTCGACTGTCTCCATTTAAATCGTTGTCGTTTTTTACTTGGTTGTCGGCGTCTTCATCCATTATTAAATCTCCACAACTAGAAGCGTTTGATTTAGGCATATCATCACCATCATGTGTTGGTGATTGCAGTTTATCTTCTCCAGTTTTTACTTGCTCTTGGTGCGTTTCTGGAGTTCTTAGGGGGGAGGCATTTTGGAATTGCTCCAAGAGATGGCTTAGGGAGTATGGATTCATGGTGTGTCCGGTATTTAGTAAACCAGGAGCGGGAATATAAAAGGGGGTCATGGAAGAATTACTAGCAAAGGATGATTGCAACAAGGCGGCTGCTGCCTCCGTGAATTTGGGCAATATTGGTAAGTAAGCGTTGTGATTTGGACTCGTTGTGATGTTGTTATTGAGGGAATTGGAGTGAGGTCTCTTCAAGCCTCTGACGTTTTGGCTTTTATCTAAGACGGCGTTAGTTGTGGGAGTTCTAGTTCGGCCTAACTTTAGATTCATAACTAAACACTTCTTCGATGTCATGTGACTAGAATAGGAACCGGAATGGGAGAATCTTTTGCCGCAGTTGCCACACTCGAACGGTTTCTCGCCGCTGTGGATTCGTATGTGTTCCTGTGAGAAAAGAAGGGGAAACATAAGAAAATTGTTTTTGGTATATTCTGGTTTGTCGACTAACCTTAAGGTGATGTTTGAATTTGAATGCCTTATCACACTCTGTACATTTGAATTTTCTTAAGACGGCACTCTCGTCGTGACTTATCATGTGCCGCTGCAGGCGGTAGACGTTTGCGAAGGTTTTGTTGCAGATCTTGCAAGACTATAACAAAAATAATTTCATTGAGAGGTTCAGTTGGTCAAACAGAATAGGGATGGTCAAACATCAGGATAGACCGAAAGTTGGCTCTTGCCAGCAGTCGATACCGATTAATGTATGAGTCAAGGAGTGAATTAGCGTTAGAAATATGTTCTTTTTATACTAGTTCGCCCCAACTAGTAGCAGTCTAGCAACGGTCAGCGTTCCTCACCCAAACACGCCAACAGCTTGCCAAATGCGTGCCTGGTATGGAATGTTTTAAGTGTAAGTTATGATCGCTCTCAATTTTTTTCCTGCCCGAGTTCTCTCGCTCGAAAGCATTATTTTGTTAAGTTTTACTTGCCATTTGACTCTCGTTAAGTGAAAAGGTTGCTGTGTAGAGTGCAGGGGTCAATTAAAATGTTTGCGTAATGGCAATGGATGTGTAAGTACAGCTTGCGACGATGACCATCTGCGGGTGATCGCGTGAAACGCTCGCTGGGATCTCAGGAAATTCTGTCGCTAATGTACGGGCGTAGATTAATGATTTTGTTTAGGATTGCATAGGTTAAAACCCGCATTAGTCATTGCATCAAAAGTTATTTTTATTTTAAACGAGTGGCCAGTGTTCAATTCGTTTTTACTCTGGATAACGGGAAAACCCGCCTAATCGAATTTATCAATTTTTGGATGTAAGTACTACAATATTAACTACGAATATAATATGCATCTCATAATACATGAAAATTTTGATAATGCAGCGTCGCATAAACGAAACATTGACAATTGAAAACGCAATAAAAAGGCGATTACCAAAACGCGCTTGTGGCGTGATGTCTCATTCTTTGGAAGAAGTGTCGCAATGTAACTATTGAGGCGTCGAATTTTACCGAGCAGGTGTCAAATTTCATCGGAGATTTCAAATTATGCATGCGTAGATTTATTCAAACTCTGTGTAATAAGATATGTAGCTTCATATTCAAGGTTATTCAGGTTATGCATTCCTAGTAAATAAGATTTGGTTCCCACAAAAAATTGCTTATTTGTTTAAGAGGGGAAGAGCGAAGAGGAGATAATAAGAATGGAGGGGTTTAGGAAAATATCAGGAAAGTGAAGGCTGCTTGGAGCGATTGAGGAGACCACATGGGGACATGTGTTGAAGAAGAGAACACCGAAAATACCAGAATAAAGAATGTTATAGGTGAAAGCAGAAGCAGGAGTGGATGAGACAGCTGCAGGGAGAAAGAAATGAGATGGGAAATAACGTGTGATAAAAGTGGAACTGCAATAAGATGTAATGTAAACTAGTAAACATACAATTATTATAATTGTAGGCCATGGTAGGAAACATTAGAATATGTTTGTGTATTTATCATCTATGCGGTTAGAAGAAAGGACTTCCACTGAACAGATCAACTGTGGAACTGTGGACGGCACAAGAGTTTAACCTCAATAGGCAACTTTCAAATTTTATTGTAGTGACATTTGGAACATTTTGCAGAAGCTGATCCTGATCATATTCTTTGCATCTATTGTGGGTAAACTTTTCCCAACAAATTACCTTCTAAACTCACCTCAAACAGCAACATTAAGAAGATTAGTTTCTTTGGTGGCAAATATTTATTATTATTAACTGTAAGGCATTAAGGCATAACAGTCCGAAGGAAAGAAATAAAACAACCTACAACAAAGCCAACTTTTCGCAATCCCGGATGATTTGTATGCTCATCTATTACAAATTTTCTTCTAACGACTTAAATCAGATTTTCAGATCCTTTTAAACCGCCGTAACAAAGCATTAATTTTTTAATCGCCCATAAATTAACTGAACCACGGTATCTCTCTCATTCCCCTTCAGGAGCGATCTAAAAAACCTACCGTGTCTACTTTTAATAGCACATAGAGAATGGTCGACAGTCGAAAGATATGTAACACGATGACAGCAGAGCGTTCGCGGCCACAAAAAGACGCCACTATCAACACACATGTGTGAGATAGTCTATGTGTTTCAGAAAGCGTGTGAAAGAGTTCCTTCTTTGCCTGCCCGATGCTGTAATGGACCGTCACGTCAGTTTCATTTGCGTTTCGGGAACTTTTTTGTACCGTGTGTGTACATTTTTGTGTGTTTACAGAATGTTTGCGTAATGTAAACCGTAAAGGAACACGCGAAAATCGCAGTTTTTTTATTACGGTTTAGGTTATTTATTATCGGAACTGTGTTCGACAATCTAATTGACAGATGAAGCCAACATAAAAGATACTAGGATCTGCGATACTGTACTGAAGGTCTAAACTCGATACCAGGTCCAGACAGAGGTGACATCACCTTTGAAAAAATATGATACCACTTCTACACAGCGTTACAGTCCAACAGATTGAAGTTGGCGATTTACAGGAGTATCAGGAGTATAAGACGGCTGATATGCGTCACATAGTACACGAATTTCACAAGACTGAAGGTGGTCGTGTTACCCTTGCAAAATTGAACCAAAAAATACGGACCGAGATAGAATGGAATGGATCCAATGAAACACTGAATTTTTATTATTCAATATTCTTATTCCCAAGAATAAAAAAAAGTCTACGCGTCGGGCCTCCGCCATTCTTGTCCTCCTAACGCTCTCGCAATTTAAAGTTATTTGACTTACTAAACAGCAGAACTTATTTTAATTTCTCACTTCCGCCGCGGAAAATTTTTAGAAGTGCTTTAGATGCCATTTTAAATCATTTTGAAACAATGAATGTCATTACATGTATGTTCATCAACAGACACAGAAAAATAAAGCTATTACACATACAAAAATATTCAAAGTTTACGTTCAGTTTGAGACCACCCTTAATATTTTTCAAAATTAATAATACAAGCTTATTTAATTTTTTTATTTTATGTAAAGACAAAATTATTACTTTACAAACAATATAAAAAATACGCATCTGATAGAATAAAAGAGATTTAGGTGTTTTGTCCCAAATCTGTGAGACATAGATAGACAAATATAAGCCCGCGAAACGGTAACCAATAGATGTGCTTCTACCCATCTGCACTCCTGCAATAATTTAAAGTGATGCCGATGGAAGTTGAAGTCGCGGATCGAATAAAGATGAAGAAAAAAGATCCCGTAATGTTAAAAAAAGAGGGTATTTCTTTCAATTTACAAAAAAGATACCGTACCCGGACAAAGTCCCTTAAAAACAGGACGTCTGGTCACCCTACTCTCGTGCAAATTTTTCTATTGATTCGATGTCTGCATCATTTAGAGCTGTTAAAGCTGTCGAGTGGGTGAAGCCAGTAATGGTTGGTAAGTTTTTTACTTCTTTTGGAAGTTAAATCCGATGACGTTCATTTCTTTCATACTAATCTACTACTACTAATCTGCGAAATATTATATTCGTTACAAAAGTGAAAAAGAAACACAAACGAGTATAAATATTTTATTAAATGATTATATCTAGACTTACGTATGTTTTATACAAGTTATGTATCTATACGACCGCATTTTACTCTCGATTTTACTTCAATTTCCTAAACCTAAATAATATGAACGAAAAGGAGTTTAGTGCTTGGTTTAGCATGTACATATTTCAAAAGAAACAGTTAAAGCAAGAAGGAATAATGAAGCCTTAGCACCATAAGATATGAATATTTAATTTTAGTAATGTATTTTAAAATTTTAATTTTGTTTCTGACAATTTGACAACTCTTGTATAAGGCAGTTAAAAAAAAATGAAAAATGAAAACTACAATAAAAACCGCATCGAAAACAGTAAATTAAAATTAACAAAGTTTTAAAACCTTTAAGTAAATAAATAAGTAATTTTCTAGTTCCAATGTTACAGCCTTTAATAATGTGAATAATTTTCTAATAAATCCATTTCGTGCAATTAAAAATTATAAAGCGTTTAATTATGCATCTTTACTGATAGAAATCAATCGCCGTTCATTCAAAATAACAATACAAGTAAAAAACAATTTAACCGCAGTTAGATTCGAACGTCCGTATGCCGGAAGCACCGTCGGCGGTGCAGCCACTAAACTTACTAAACCATTTTTACACTTGCATTTAAACCTAGTTGATTCCCACGCGATATATTTTTGGAAATATTTTTCTACATTTTTTGTTAAACTTTGAAAATTATTGCACAAAAACGTTCTCTGGTGCACATTGTATGTGCCCTGATACTCGACATACGCCGAGGGGTCAACCACTGGTCAAAAATTGTACAGGTATTGCCAAATACTGCCAATAATGCCAATTAATGCCAGTGACTGCCAACGATTAGCACTTACTGCCAGCGACTGCTAGTTTATTGCAAATTATCACTTCCGATTGCCAATGAATGCTACTTACTACCAGTGATTGCTTCTGACTGCCAATGACTGCTACTTACTGCCAAAGACTGCTATTTATAAAGTATATGCTTTTATTAAATAACGAAGGTAACAATAACGTAGTTTCAAAAAATCACTGTAGAAATTCCGTTGTTGCCTGCAGAAAAGATTACTGTACATTCTAAACAACTAGCAAAAACACCGAAGAATTTTAAACTTTTATTACATTTAACACTAATGCAAAAAGAACATTTTTTTCTACAATACACAAAATTAACGTACCTATTTTTTAATTTGAACACTTAATTTTAATTTAAAGTAGTCATTTCTTCTTCAGAAATTTATTCCGCGCCAATTTATGAATTCCTTAAGCGAGGTTCAAACGTTTAAATTGTTTGAAATATTTCATAATAATTACCTAATCTGTCACTTCTCTTAATAGAAAATGGATATTTCCAAAAGCTGGATAGGTCCATGATATACAGGATGTTTCAGGAGGAATGGTACATCATTAATTCTGACAACTAACTTTTGATACCTAAATAAAATAAAGTATAGATTTTAGAGGAATTACTCAAAAATCCCACATCCAAACTTTTCAGTTCTTCCTGGCGGTCCTTTATTCTTATAGCACTGGCCATAATACAGGCGATTAATTCATCAAGTAAGCCTATTTTTCTTTATAACCATCATTTTTCATCCCATCCCATAACCCTTAAACCAACGGAGTTAAGTCCGGAGACGTAGTTGGTCAATTGATGGGGTCACCATGGCCGATACTAATAATGCTAAATGTCAAATGCAAATTGTTTTACAGCAGTGTACTGGAAAATTCGAGGGAAAATTGCTCCGTAATGCGCTCTACACTAAAATTGCTGTAATTGAACACCTGTTCATATGAACATTTCTGTGCAAAATGAACGGTACTATAACTTACTGAAGTATGTACCATTCATCCTGTAACACCCTGTATACATAATTATATACTTATTTTCCACTTCCTGAATATCATCATTCTTTGGCCAAACGAATGTGTCCAAATCTCGGTCCAAATATTCTGGTAAAAATTTAACTGTACACGTTTGGTTTCCTTTTAGTGCCAGAACTCGTCCTATGTACCATTTGTCATAATAAAAAATTGCGTAATACTCTTCTTTGATTAGAAATATTTCATTTTTGAATTGGTACATGAGTTTGCTACCCAAAGGACTTGTACCTTGACGCAGTTCTAGTAATACTGGGACGGGTGGGATGGCTTGCGCGCTTCAATGATCTAAAGAGCCGAACCATAGGTTTAACCATATTGGAGGGGTTTTTATTTGAGAAGCCAGACTAAATCAAGTCCCTGAAAGGGGGCAGCAGCTCTTTCAGTAATCATAGTGGCAGAGATCGTGAGGGTCGGTATGGCACTGTGATACACACTACTGCGATGTGGAAGGCAACGGGAAACCACCACATTATTATATCCCTGGTACAGCGTACTTCGAATTTATGATGATGGCACTTTCTGGAGTAAAATATTCCGGAGGTAAAATAGTCCCACATTCGGATCTCCGGGCGGGGACTGCTTCGGGGGGAGTCATCAGAAATGATAAGTGTAACATCTCACGAGTCGGAGCGTGGAATGTTAGAAGCATGAAACAAGTAGGAAAGTTAGAGAATTTGAAAATTGAGATGGATAGGTTAGCATTAGACGTAGTAGGTATTAGTGAAGTGCGATGGCCACAAGCCGGAGACTTCTGGAGCGGAGATTTTAGAGTAATACACACAGGATCTGTAGGAGGAAATTCGGGAGTAGGAATTGTTATGCGGAAAAAAGTAGGGCAGAGTGTAGAAAATTTCTTACAGCAAAGTGACAGGGTAGTTATGGTTAGGTTAGATTCGAAACCTGTAAAAACAGTAATAATACAGGTATATATGCCCACTTCTAACTACAGTGATGAGGTCGTAGAGGCAGTTTATAGTGATATTGAACATGTGCTAGATTTTGTGAGAGGACACGAAAATTTAATAATTATAGGAGATTTCAATGCAGTCGTAGGCACAGGGCGAGAGGGCGGAATAGTTAGTCCCTTTGGATTAGGCAATAGGAACGATAGGGGAGTGAGACTGATAGAGTTCTGCGATAAACATAACTTAACGGTCGCGAACACTCTATTTCACCATTATGTTAGGAGACGCTACACGTGGAAGATGCCAGGAGACCTAGGGAGATATCAAATAGATTACATTCTTGTTAGGCAAAGATTTAGAAATCAAGTTAGGGATTGTAGAAGTTATCCAGGAGCAGATATAGATAGTGATCACAATATAGTTGTTATGAAAGCCAATCTTATGAAGCATATAAAATAATTAGGAGAAATTTTAGAGAAATTGGATCTAGTACCAAAAGCATTAGGAATGAGGCAGGAGATATCCTAATCGAAAGCGGGGAGAAGGCAGATAGGTGGAAAGAATATTTAGGAAACTTATATGCGGGACAGGAAGTGCAAGATATATTAGAAAGTGAAAGCAGTGTAGAAGGGGATAACCTAGGGAGTCCTATAATGAGAGAAGAGTTTGAGCTAGCACTAAAAAGTCTAAGGAATAATAAAGCACCAGGTATAGATGGCTTGCAGGCAGAAATCTTAAAAGTGCGCAGGTCAAGAGGTAATAGATCGTTTATTTAAATTAGTTAGTCGCATATACCTGACAGGCGAGTTTCCAGAGGATTACAAACTGAACATCATGGTAGCTTTGCCAAAAAGGAAAGGCGCGGATAGATGCGAAAATTTTAGAACTATCAGTTTAACTTCCCATGCGTCAAAAATTTTAACTAGAATTGTGCAAAGAAGGATGGAGAAAAAGGCGGAAGAAATATTAGGAGAAGATCAGTTCGGATTTAGACGAAATTAGATAATTCTTAAGACCAATAACATGCTGCGATTTCCCACTCCAAACCGTGACTGCCACTTAACTGCCACTTAACTGCCAATTACTGCCGCTCCACTGCCTTAGACTGCATTGACTGCCACTGACTGCCAGTAACTGTCAGTGACTGCCAGTGATTGCCAGCGTCTGCCATGACTGCCAAGGACTGTCAGAGACTGCCACTCAATTTGTACAGGTATTGCCACCACTGGTTGACCCCTCGACATACGCTTAAAACACTTTGGGGACATAGAAATCGCAATTTTCAAATTTCCCATGTTAAACAGGATGCTTCAGAATTCCCGGGACACACGGTATAGGTACCACGCAGATTTTACGCGACGCTAACTGACAAAATCTAGACTCGTAATAAAAATAATACGCAATAAGTAACGGATGCAAACGATGTTTGCCGAAGATTTAAAAAATCTCCTCGGATCTCCTCGGATTTCCTCGAATCTCCTCAAATATCCTCAGATTTCCTTGGATCTCCCCGTATTTCCCCATATCTCCTTAGAATCTCAACAGATCTCCTTTCGAAGGAACACAGAATCTCCTCTGTGACGAACCCCTCGGTAATGCCGCTACATTATCAACGAATCTTTTGGCTTTATGTATATCTGACGATCACGCTGCACTACTATTTTGACGTCACACATGCTATAGACCCGATAAACTAGCGACAACTCAGCATGACAGTTCTCATAAAAAGAAGATTCACATTATAAGGAGCATTGAAAGTGACAGTAAAATACATGATAGTTAAGAAATACACAAATTGCGAAAAGTGTGATAAGTTAGGTTCTGTTGGAAATCTTTAAGGATGCACTCACATTGAAGATGCTTACCACTTGAGCGCTGGGCGAGTGCAGAAGTTCGTGCTTTTCAAGTTGGTCTTTCGTGGCAAATGAGGTGGTGCACTGCGAACAACCAAAAGGTCCTCCTGAGGTAACGAGACTAGGGGAAGGGGGCGCTGCATTAGAGACAGGTACGGCGCCATTTTCTACTGAGTTTCCATCCATGTGGAAGGCTTCCATGTGCTCTTTTAACGCTTGGAAGGTCTGGTAGCCTTTCTGACATTGCGGACATTTTATGAAGTACTCGGAATTGTTGCTCACTTCTTCTTGTTCTTTGATCAGGCCGTTCGATAGAGAGGGAACTGCAACAAAGAGAAAATGAGTTTTAATTTTTGTTGTTGAGGTTAACGTGGAAGAAACAGAAACTCACTCGAAGTACTAATTGCGAGCATTTTTCATACTGACAGTTTACTGTTTTGTTTACCTTTGACGTAAAAGGTAAATCGATTGTTGGAACGCAGCTACGAAAATCTAATTCAGTAACAGCGGGACTGATTAAAATAAAGATTGTTATACATTGGTTGATATACCTGAATGTATCTTTCAGCGGGAAGCTTTTAAGTCTGACAGTGAGTGTAAATTGTATACATTTTCGTCAAATTTTTGCTGCCTTCAAACAATAAATCAGTTATTAAAATTTTTGATGATGTTTGGTGAAGTAAATAAATAAACAGTTATCGGGCTACTTAAAAAGCGTTATTTTTCCCATAAATACATCAATAAAATTAATACTCGAGTTATACAGGGTTCAGTTCAGCTTTAATGTTGCCAATAGTTGGAAAAACAAAAAGCGTATAAAAATAATCTGAAGATAATAAATTGAAGGCACTAAATTAAATATTAAGACGCTTTTTGCTCAATTTATCTAATCATTTTCAGCCCCATTAACCGCGGTAGTAAATTCCAACATGCTTTACCAAGTTCGTAAAAATAAGTTGACCTTTTGATACATCCAGATAATTTCTCTCTTCAGCTTACCGAGAATAACCATTAAAACCCTTGTGCGTGCTCCTGTCGGCAGGGGTCATCGCTATCAATTTTTAAATATTCTGTTATATTGGTGGTAGAATATTAGCCTGATTCACGAGGTTAAATATTTGCACGTCTGTGGGGTACTTGGCTAAAATCACATCAATATATCGTTTAACAAGTTAATTTTGTTGAAATATTTATTGGGAATTGAATAAAGTTTATAAAGGCGCATTGCAAACTATAAGAAAACAACGCGTTTTTCGAAAAATATGTTTTCATTGTCTGTACCTGTTAAAAGTTCAAATGCAGGGTTGGACAACTCTCGCAAAAACAGGAGGATGTGTTTCTAGTTCTGGATCGCACCGCACTGCGGCGCTGAACGTGATAAAACGTTTAAACTTTTGATAGGATCCTGTTATTTCTATGTCAAAAATGAAATTCTAGCAGACTGTGATCAGCAGTGATCAATTTCCAATAAATGTCATTGTAATTCACTCCCGCCTCCGTCTGAGCGCTAGTTGTACCATCGGGCGCCACTTTGATTAAAAAAAAATCAAATCAAGTTGCTTGTTGAAATCGCCTAGATTTTTCTACTGTTCTTTCAGTAATAAGCCAAAGCATGAGTTCAAATATGTTTTCGTTGTGAATGAAATGTAAACGGTGCGCTGCTCGCGACATTAGCGCACTCTAACTCATAAAATAACTTACAAAAATTTTCCTTTCAGTTCAAAGCCAATTGGAATGATCAAACAAACTACACACAACACAGGTCTTAGGTACATATTTACGTTAAAAATATTTTTAAATGAATCATAAATATTCAAAAAATAACTTGTATTTTACTCAAGATTGGTTAACACTTGGGTTAGCCTTGATTAGGAGACACCTTTAACTAAAATATTATTTACTATTTTTCGAAAAACATGTTGTTCACAACTCGCAACAGATTTTTACTATCACGTGAGGCCTCCGCTGCTTAACACTTAAACAGCCCTATTCTGATTTTGGCGTATACCTAGAAGCCCCTAGACATAAACCACATTACCGCAAAAACTTCTCTGTTAGCTAACCAAACTGACCTTTAACAATCTAAAACCCTCGGGTTCATTTTTGTAAGATTGTTGCGATTTTCAATGATAAAATCGGTTGTCTCTTACCTCCTGTTTCCTGGAGAGCTCGTATTACAAAAATGAGTCACTGTCTAAAGGTCTAAAGCACTGAGAAACCTTAAATTACGATTTCTGAATTATAGATGGCAGCGTTAAACATTTCGCAAAAACTCGTAAAGTTTCAATGCCTATTGGAATTTTCAAAAGATGAAATGTTGGAAAGTTTCAAATGAAAATAAAAACCATGGGTTCTAAAGCAATACCCTTCGCAATCGCCCACCTAAATTGCTCCATCTCTCTGACCTCGCATGCGACGAAAAGATTCCACACTGGCCGCACTCGTGCAAGCACCTATTGTATATTCCATCGTGTGTACAGGAGAATATTAAGCAGGGTGTGTAAACATTGAAAACTAATTCAATCAAATTCTCCAAGATACATCGAACTGTCAATAAGCTGATCGAAATTGGGTAATTTGAAACACAGGATGCTAGGCTAAGCAAGCAACAGACGTGGCTCAGTGCCAAAATGCGCAAGCAGTATTTGTTCGAATTCAAGTGCGTCCTTTTCCTTTTTTTCTTCTAAAGTTTATTGCAATTTACAAAATTTTGCATTCGATGTGCTGTGTTTGGTGTCCCGTCAAGAAAGGTATTTTTTAAAGAAAATTCGCGATACTAATGAAAACAAAGGAATAGTAGCACGCTAAAATGTTGGATATTTTTGCATTGGCAAAACCTACTTGGGATATAAATAAACGCCATGCTCCTAGCATCCTGTGTTTCAATATTAACCGCTATCGGTTGGTACATGCATAATTCTGTAATTACATTATTTTGAGTTTAATCATCATAAGGTTCTCAGTCCGAAGACTGGTTGGACGCGTACCTCCATTCTTTTCTATCCTGAGCTAACCTACGCATTTCCCTAAAAGTAGAACATCCTACATCCCTAACTATTTGAGAGCAGTAGTCTAATCTAGGCCTACCCCTACCTCTTTTTATTCCTATCTCTGACTCTAGTATGTCGCGAACTATTCCTTCGTGTCTTAGAAGGTGTCCTACCATCCTATCTCTCCTACTCTTTATTGTTTTCCATACCTTTCGCTTTTCCCGTTTCTTTTTGTTAAACGCAACTCGGCCCTGCGCCATTCTTTGTTTTATATCTTTAGTGCTCCTACCGTCTTGAGTTATTTTACTTCCTAAGTAGCAGAAATCCGCGACCTCCTCTATCTTCTCATTTCCAATTTGTATTTCCAATTTGTATTTCCATTTTAGTTCTATTTTCACATCCCCTACATACCAAAATTTTAGTTTTCTTTTTATTGATTTTCATGCCGAAGCCCTGTGTCAAAATTGCTTCCATTTCATTCAAAGCCGCTCCCAATTCTTCTTTGCTAGATGCTAACACTGCTATATCATCCGCAAATCTGAGCATGTTAATAGTTTGGCCCTGTACATTGATCCCTGAGGCTGTTCTTTCCTTAACAATATTAATCGCATCTTCGATATATAAGTTGAAAACTAGAGGTGACAATGCACATCCCTGTCTCACTCCCTTCCGGATATCTACTTCCCTTTGTTCCTGCTCACATTCTATAACTGCCTTTTGCTCTTTGTAGAGATTATGTATTATTCTTCTGTCCCTGTATTTCATCCCTACCTTTCTCAGCACTTCGAACATCTTCCCCCATTTTACGTTGTCGAAGGCTTTTTCTAAATCTACAAATCCTATATAGACGCTCTTTCTCTTTTCTATCGTTTTTTCTATAATTACTCGTAAAGCTAGAATGACCTCGCGCGTTCCTCTATTTCGTCTAAATCCGAACTGATCTTCTCCTAATATTTCTTCCGCCTTTTTCTCCATCCTTCTTTGCACAATTCTAGTTAAAATTTTTGACGCATGGGAAGTTAAACTGATAGTTCTAAAATTTTCGCATCTATCCGCGCCTTTTCTTTTTGGCAAAGCTACTATGATGTTCCGTTTGTAATCTTCTGGAATCTCGCCTGTCAGGTATATGCGACTAACTAGTTTAAATAAACGATCTATTACCTCTTGACCTGCGCACTTTAAGATTTCTGCCTGCAAGCCATCTATACCTGGTGCTTTATTATTCCTTAAACTTTTTAGTGCTATCTCAAACTCTTCTCTCATTATAGGACTCCCTAGGTTATCCCCCTCTACACTGCTTTCGCTTTCTAATATATCTTGCACTTCCTGTCCCGCATATAAGTTTCCTAAATATTCTTTCCACCTATCTGCCTTCTCCCCACTTCCGATTAGGATATCTCCTGCCTCATTTCTAATGTTTTTGGTACTAGATCCAATTTCTCTAAAATTTCTCCTAATTATTTTATATGCTTCATCAGTCTTTCCTACTTCGAATTTATCTTCCACTTCTTTGCATTTATTATCGATCCATTGCTCTTTCGCTTTCCTACATTCCCGAATAATTTCCCACTTGATCGCCTTATATCTTTGTTTCCCTGTTTCATCTAACCTATTTTTATATTTTCGCCTTTCCTCTATTAGACTCACAATATGTTTTGTTATCCAGGGTTTCCTACTTTCATTCTGTTTATGACCCAAAATATCCCTAGCTGAGGAAACTAAACTATTTTTAATGCAATTCCATTCTGCCTCTATGTTCCTAACAATATTTCCACCCGTGCCCTTTAGTGCTTCGTTTGTCTTTTTCTCGAACTTATTGCGCATATCATCATCTTTTAGTTTCTCTGGGTCAAGATACCTTCTTCCGCTTCTTTTTTTCAAAATCTTAAATTTAAGATTGGCTTTCATAACGACTATGTTGTGATCACTATCTATATCTGCTCCTGGATAACTTCTACAATCCCTAACTTGATTTCTAAATCTTTGCCTAACGAGAATGTAATCTATTTGAGTTTAAATTATCTACAAATTATCTACCTATATAAAAATTTAATCTAGTTGAGTTTAAATTATCTACAAATTATCTACCTATATAAAAATTTAAAACGAATTAACGGAAAGAATTAAACCCGCAATGGACGAGAACCTAACAGCGAATCAACACATTTTTTAACAAACCGTCAGTTTCCAGAACAAAATGCTCACCATCAATACCAGAAATATGCATAATTATGGTGCCTAAGCATTAAGCTTTGTAAAAGAAATACAGAGAAAATTAAGTACTTAGGAATGTTTTGGTAATGTCATAGTAGAAATTTGACGTTCGCAGTGCAACTTTTGCACTCAGTAGTTTTTTCGTATTTCTAACGGTAGTGGCGGTAACGAGGAAATGCACTAGCGTGGGACACCCTGTACGTAAAAATATTTCATCTCTGGGATTTAAAGAACACACTGGCGAATATTCTACTTTTCTTGGTACCTATGTATTTATCAAAATAATAAATTAAGTTATTTAATATTTTTAGGCAATAACGTGCTTTTCTGAGAACTGTTACCAGTTTCTGAGATTCCTTTCACAATAAAATTTCAACATTTTCGACGGGAAATGCTACAAAGTGCGCTCCTCAGAAGTTAATTTTTCGGCATCTATTTTTCAATTTTGTTCATTTATTCATAGAATTTTCTGTGTATAACTTGAGGGTCGAAATCTAGCCTTTGTTTAGGAAAAAATATTTTTACTTATACAGCTTGTCCCATTTAAAGGTGGATGATCAAAGATATAGTTTTAAAAGATATAGTTTTTTCTGCACCTATTTAATTATATGACACTTATTAGCATTTTCTTTGTGAAATTATGGATTCATAACTCACGGTATTCGGCCAATCACAAATATAGATTCAATAATCACTGTTTCGCTGATCCAATGATATTTTATATCGACCGCGATCGACTCGGGTGACAGCCAAGTGTATCGCCATATTACTTTTTTACGTTTTCCAACGTGTGCACTTCGTTTGAAAAGGTACCGATTAATCCGTGCAAATTAACAATTTCTGATAGAACTGCACCGTAATTTTAAGCAAATCATTGTTAGGGCATTTTGAACACGTGGATTTTTATTGTCCTTGATTTATCATTTTACTACGTGTTCCTCTTTCTTTTGGGTATCAACAGATGTATAATAATTACCTGCAGATGACTAAGCTTAACAAAAACCTCCACGGCAATAAAATGCTCCTCGTTTTCTGCCATCTCTCATTCGCATCTATTGAATATTACTCCTACAGCTCAGCCTGGCGTATTTTACGACATTTTATCAAAAAGAAATACAACGGCGTGGAGAGTAACGTGAATATATTTTTATTTGTTACCCCTCGCTTAACTTGAATTGGCGCTGATGTTTAGGGGTGAATCTTACCGTGGGGTTGTTGAGTTCGATAGGCCGCCGATAGATGTCTCTAGCTTTACCTCGTATGCAATAATTAAAAGAATATTTTGGAATATTGTGGCTATCTCCTGTTCTGGTCCGATAATTTTATTTGCTAGGTGTCTGTTTATATTATCGTTTCAAGAACACGTACACAGAAAAACCCAAATACCTATGAAACACACTTCTCGGAATTTATCTAAATCATAAACCAAAACAATCTACGCCCGTATCTATTATGTAGAAAAACTGTTGGCTCACCTAGGTACTATCCGACCTTTTGTACCTCACAATCTACTTTCATGTTTATATATTTTAATTACTAATAATATTTGCGTGCTCCTGGCCTGGCGAGCGATAAATAATTTATTATCTGAATATAAGGGAAGTATGTAAATGAGTCACATGGTTTCAGAAACCACAGAATTTACCTTGTGGTGCAAGCTCTATCAGAGTACGAGCACGGCCTCTTTTGTCTCTGCCGTGTCATGTGCTTATTTTTAGTTGCATGCATTCTGGTTTCTGGTTAATTATTATCTAGATTATCCTTTGTTTGGGATACGGACGCGATATTTGCTAAAAATACGGTAGGCGTGACACTGGATTTCAGATAAACAGCAATAAAGTAACAAATGCGCCTTAATTATCTCCTAATTGACATCAACAGAGTAATTAAAATACGGGGAGTTTCTAAAAGGTGGTACCGTATATTCCAAAGGACAAGTAACTAAGAAAAACCGAGTAATTTTTATTTCCTTATGTCAGCAGCTAAAAAGAAGTTTATCATCAAATTCTGAGTCAAAAATCTTACTACCAAAATGTACCATGATTCCTAAACATGCACGAGGTCTCCAAAGTTTGAAAATGAAGTCTTTTCATAAGTGTTTTGATTCACTATTATGTTGGCAGAAATATCTAAATTAGAATAAAGAACTGTAAAGATTAATTTAATCTTTAAATTTGCTTGTATAACCCCACCGTAACAATATGAAATTTCAAAAACGGGTGGTACATTCCTGTTCAGCTTGATGGCCAATTTTTTGAATACTTGGGATTGGCGAATATTTAAAAATTTTGCAAATGTCGATTTTCACTGGGTAACTCAAACAGAATGATATAGTCAGTAGTAATATCACAAAGAGTGTCAGAATAAATTGAAAATAATTCAACAGTTTTTAGAAATTTCGTTGGCATGCAATGAGTGTGAGAAGCAAAACTGGAGAAGTCCCGCTTCATTTAATAGTTGTGTGTTGTTTGTGTTTGAAAGCCTAAAATGGTCTTATACCTTTTAAGTTACCTATATGTATTCAGACAATAAGTTATGGAATGTCATCTACTTTTAACAGCCAAACAAACAAAAACACGAAAATCTCAAATTATAATTGAGAACTAATTTCTGTGCGAATCAAGAAATTAACCAACGTATTGCTCCACCAATGGGTGTATATGCAAAGGAATTATTCTATTGGAAATTCCGCTTAATACGTCACAGAGGGCTGCATTTAAAATTGAATTACTCTAAAATTAATATTGTCGCCTAATCATATGAAAATATTTTGGTTTTATTTTTTTTATTTACGGTAATGCTCGACATTATTTGGACTTAATTCATATTCGTTTGATAGAAAATATGTCTCAACGGCAGGAGCACAAAATTCTGCCAAAAAGTACCTACCCTCTATTTTCAAAAGTAGGCGAGATCCTAATGGTAGCGCCTTAATTTGAATTAGCCTATATAATACTAATAATAATAATGAGTTTGTTCACCATAACGATAACAAAAAATAAACATCACCGAAAAGATAAACATATCTAAAGTTGTATAATTTGAAAGATGGTATTAACGAGAAGTATATACCTAGTATAGAAATATCAAATATGTAAAATAGAAATAAATAAAAATAATATCAAGCAAAATATTTTTCTTTCTATATGAGGGCCTTTTCTTAAGCATAATAAAAAGAACACGGGGCATTTTTACTGCCTAACGGGACTCAATTTATGCAATAAAATATTACGAGTGCCCTTTGGCCTAACTAACAAAAAAACTAATTAACCTCATCGATTGAATTTATTGCCATTACGGACCATTAAACAACCAGAAAAAACAAATACAATAAAAATGTTAATAAGTTCAAAAACCTCATAAAATGACTTATTCAAAACGCTTTACCTACAGAATTTCTTTTCTATGTTGTATTTGGCCACATTTCGTTTGCTTTATTTTGATATATATACATATTTTGTTGACATTTGATTATTTTTGCATATTTTGGAATTAGATGCTGAATTCGCTAAATTGCTGAAATAACATTCAAAAACTCGACAGGCCCTGCGTTGGAAAAAGTTGGCGCGATCAAATATTGGACCTATGCAATTAAACCGAAAAATACTTCGGCAATCGAGTCAACATATCTATATATTTTTAATACAATGAAATGCTGTTACAAACAATAATTCCCAAAAATGCAACTTGGAGCAAAAAGGGTTTCCAACTTAGCTACGGAAACGAGGAAGGGAAGGCGCTCGACAGGTGTATCGGCCAATAAGGACGTAGTACCTCCTCTCGCACCTGCTCCAATGGAATCGCACAGGTGCAGCAGGTGTAGTATCTCAGGTAAAAACCACCTGCTGCGCGTGGGCGTTCACGTTTTTCGAAAATCTTCCCACAAACAATTATTTCAGTTTTCTATTTACGGAATGACTTCACGACCCTGGTATGTGGAGATACAATTATTAATGTTGGTCCATGGCGACATTACAGACAATAAAAAGCGTAACACGCGTCTCGACCTCATCACTTAACCTATGTGGGGCACAAATTAATTGACTCCCGGGAAAAATTAAAATGTGGCCATGCGAGGACACGTGATCGCGGACACGCGAACATTTTGGCGGGAACGTGATTCCGAAATAGGGCGCGTAAAATTCTTCTAAGATACGTATTACTACTCACATTGACAGGTGTTCCACACGTTGGCTAAGCTCCAAAGTCTATAAGAATAGCTATCATAACAACCAAACATGCTTTCACTTCGCGCCACCATGGCCGACTGAGACGGCCGGCCACTGTTACACGCGACGGACGCTGTGGTAAACTGTAGTCGCGATCAACATCCCTCCTTCGACAGGCGCCCATTCCCCCACCAACGGCGCGCGCCGCCGTCGGTCTACCTACGCGGATGCCGACGACGCCGGACCCGATACACTCTTCTGTGTAACGCTCGGCCGCCCGCCCCCAAATCTGAGGAACCGATATCAAATTGACGCGTGCGGTCGAACAGACTTTGGATTTGAATCACGGAAAAGGTTTTGGGAGATGAGGTTGATATAAGGGCTGCTCATATAGGAAATATGTTCTTCTCTAGGTGCTTATAGTGACCAAGTGACGTCATACATAATCAATATGTCGATGTTTTGTTGATCAAAACCATTCAAAATAACATTTTTCGTACTTGGTGTCAATTCCTCAATATTTCCCGTCAATCGCAAATAACTATTGTCAATATTTCGTTTTATTGATCACACCACCTATTCGTATTAACATTCCCTCAATATTAACTACCAGATTTTGAACATTATTACGGTTTGGCATTCGTTTTCTTTTCTTGAAGGAAATATGGTGACCTCATACATGATCAACATTGTCGATGTTTTATTGATCAAACCATCCAAAATGGCATTTTTCTTATTAACGTCAATTCATCTATATTTCGCGACAATAAATATAGCAAATAACAATTGTCAATATTTCGTTTTATTGATCACCGCCCATTCGTATTGTCACTCCCTCAATATTTTTATCACCATATTTTCAATATTAGTGCGTATTGACATATTTCTTTCGATTATCGTCCTGACAATATTTCACGTTTCATTTAAATAATCAATTTTATTATGTTGAACATTGAGGGGTGCAGAAAGCATCGGTGGTGGCTCTAGAAACTGCATCACTCTGTACATTGCATAACGTTGTAATTTCGCAGACGATAATTACCTTCAAACAATTTTAATGGAGTTTCAACACTTTGCAAGCCTACCTAACATCTGCCAACGACATTAATTCATAAAAGTATTTCTCCAGCATTGAAATCTCTGATGTAAAAACCATATCAGGTACGAAGGTTGCTGTGTGGGCGACAGATGGTGCGAATGGGTACAGAACACAATAATCTAGACACCTCTGGGACGTGATAAAAATAGGGCTTTACACAGGTCCCCCAACCTGCTCGCTTATAAATACTACGAGGGTGCAGGTTTAGCCATGACGGTCAATTGCAGGAGGTCGTTATTGTATTAGATTTTTACAACATTTGGTCGACACTTGTGCCCTAGGAAGTGGCCAGTGCACCTTTAGGAAATCCCATTGTTATTTTAGGTAGGTATACGTCGAGGTATACGTTCTGCCTGGCACCCGAGCCTGCACAGACTACTATGATTTTAAAAGTGCGCTGGTAATCGGATGGAAACAATAAGTGAGGATTTAAAAAAATACGAATTTACTAAAGGGAACATTTTTGATAGAATTTTAATAAATTTAGTTAATTATATTGACAAATCATATAAATTCTTCTTTGTACCGGCACATGCCTAAGTACATTTTAAGGTGTAATAAGAGCAAGGAGAAGGAGAGGGGTGCCTACCCTTAAATTATATGAGCAACTTACTACAATCAATAAATTCTCAACAAGTAGTGGCGTCCATCAGGACAGAACAAAAATAGGGCTATTTATATTGCGGACGTTATTCGCAGGGGTGGAGGGTAATACAGTATACCTATATATAAGACAGAACACCCCTATGATCGTTTCTGTGTATGGATTGGGGAGATTCGAAAATAAACCCGCATATCCTGAAAAGTGCCCTTTGTTCACCTGAGGGTTGATTATTATCGTTGGCCCATCTGATATCAATTATAAACCTTTTATTGTGAAGTGCAACTCAAACAAACTTAGGTAAAGAAGGGCTGACTGGTATTAAATTCAGCTAAGTGTTTTATATTATTACTTTACTGCTTAGAATAGGTACATGTGCAGTTGGATCGACTCTGACCTGTTCAGTGAGGAATAAATGCCACAAAACTGGCTTAAATTAACAGCATTCATTGCCTAGATTTACACGGCAACTTCAAACTGATAGGTGACGTACGCCAAAGATGTTATAGTTCACCGCTGAGGGGCGCTGTTAAGCAATATTCGCGCAGAGCCTGCATTGACACAAAGACAATAAATATTTTAATTTGGTGAAATTCTGGCATATAAGATAAATAATAAATACAGTTTTATCGACGTTTCGTCCCCGATCGGGGCATCTAATTTAACAATAAGAATAATAACTAAGGTTGCATCTCAGTTTCATTCGTATTTTTGACAGGCAGCACAAAAAAGGCAGATAATGCTCGCTTATCTACCCCATTTGTTAAAAAAATATGGCGGTATTTTCACCTATCAAGCTCAGGTCACCCACACCCTTAACTCTGACCGCTTATCTTTACGAGATATTGTGTAAAAACCCAAGAATTATGACTATAATAAACATAAAACTTTAGGTACAATAAATGCTCAAATATATTTCAAATTAAATTACGAACATTACAGTTGCAATTGATAAATGTCTATCAAATTATCGCTCATAAAACTCGAAGTGTACAAATATCATCAAAAAGTGCAAGAAGGTGAACACACTCGTCGACAAGCAATCATCATCGATATTATCCATTGTTAAAAACTTATCTTGTGCAGCACGATTTATTTTCCATAATCAAGTCTTGGGATTTATTGGCAACAACGCCAGAAATATCTCGGCGTAAAAAGGCGAAATAGCGTTTTAAATAATTAATATCTGCCATTTCCTGTCTCTTAGAAATAATTTTAGGTAGTCAATTTAACATTTACCTAAAGTTAGATTCGAACGGATTGAGAAACGTCCTTGTCAGAGCGGATTATAAATTTAAAGCATTAATCTCTAAATTTAAGTCAATTATTTTATGATGGGAAGTGTAGATGTCCAGTGACATTTAGCCATCCTGTAGCATTATATATTATATTCCACTTCCGTCCTCTCTCACTTTCCTCTATTCTTGCCTGTTCTGTGCTCTCATTCCCATTACACCTTTCCAACACGTGTTCCCATGTCTCCAACTCCGCTTCGCACATCATACACTTCCTTCTATCTTCGATTTCCCAGTACCCTCCACTGGAAGTATCAGGATAGCCCCGTTGTTCTCATCTCTTTATACTTATGACTGTATCTGGACTCTTATTTGTTGCTCTTTGCTTTTTTCCTGCACCTGACTTTCTCCTTTCTGTATTTCCTCTACCATGTTCCATCCCATCAACCTTCTGTGCTTTCTTCCTACTTTGATTTTTCGCTTCCTCCCCTCCTTATCTGTTCCCAACACTGCTTTGCTAGTTCGATTCCGCCTCCACCTCTTAACTTTTCCTCGTGCTTCATCGCTCTTTTCCCTGCTCCGGTTCTCAGTTTATCCGGAGTCCCTCTACCTTCTCTCTCCTACTCTACCCTAAAATCTCGGCTCACCAATGCATCGAATAGCTTTATTCATCTTTTCCAGGTCCCTCCAAAATTCCTTTTCCCTATTCCCCATCTTGTTTCATCACTTTTGTCGCCTCTCTCGCTACTTCTTTGAAATATTTTTCCTTTCCTACATTCTTTTTAAATTTAAATCCCAGACACTTGTCTTCTACCTCCTCCAGTTCTTCCCCCGTCTATTCCTATCTCTCTACTCGTCTTCTTCCACCCTCCTTTTTGAAACCGTTGGAGACTCGATAATTTTGAAATAACTCGAAAAGTGTCGAGTATAAAATTTTGAACAGAATCTTGGCGAAATTCCTTTTTTAGGAAGCCATGTAAAATTTCCAAATAATATGACATATAGTTCGTATTGGCCAAAGTAGACGCGTTAAATGTTTTAGAAAACTGTGGACAAAATTGGAAGAAGCCTCCTCGCCTTCATTTTCGTGGTCGTTAAATGGGTGGTCGGCTTCAAATGTGACTTTACGAGCTGCCATGCGGAACCAAGGACCTAACGCGGCGACTGCCGAGGAAACATAGATTGGTCATTACGCACCGAAGATCAATAACATGCCAAGACAGTGGAGGAAGCGAATCGAACAGGATGTCAAAACAGCGGATGAAGTGTCTGAAGAAGGCTAAAGTGATCATCTCGGGCAGTACATTTCTGGACTTTTTTGAAATGAGAAGAACGATGTGGCGAGAACTACGCTGGTTTGTTATAGCAAAATAATCGGCCATTTAACCAAGAAGTGGGTTCTCTTACACCACGACCATGACCCGGTGGCAACTTCCATTATTGCAACGGCCAAAATTCATGAGTTTCGCTGCGAAGCCATCGAGGAATAACATCAAAGCATTTCCAAAACTCCTTCCAATTAGGCAGTCAAATTTGAATTTTTGTGGTGAATTGGCCAATGGAAACTGCATACCAACAGTACCTAATCAATATTGGTTTGTGTTGAGGGAAGTCAAGTAAAAGGGAATATGTAGTCTCCAGCGGCTCATCCTTGATTTTCTTCATGCCTACGAAGAGGCCTGAGTTATAATTCTTCTACCACTTGGCAGAATGGAAATTTTTCCAATCTTTTGCCTTAGGAATGACTTGAGGGTTTTTCAGTTGCATCCAATTTACCAAGGACATCCCGTTTTGTTTATTGCTTGCATAACCCCCTAGGTTATGTTGGTAACTGAAATATCCATCTTTGGATAAAACTACTGCAAGTCAAGATACCTAATGTATTTTTCCCCTTCCTTCGATTTCTCTGCAACTTTTAGGCTCCGCCTGTATACAGGGTGTCCCAGAACAACGGGGCAATATTTCTGGACCATATAGTTTGGGTCAAAATAACACTTAAAGTATGTAGATTTTTTTTCTAGGTCGCACCCCTTCGAAGCTATTCAACCAAAGGAATAATTTATCAGTGAGGATAGCGTCCAACAAGAAAATAATAATAATAATTCTACATCTCAGTACAAATTCAACTGCATTTTACAGTACACATATTTCACCACCACCCCATCACCAGCCATTTCTCTTCTCCTCCCCTCTCTTCTGCAAATATTTCATCCACTTCTGCCATCTCCCTTTTTCCTCCAGGATCCTCTGTATTCTTGCCTGTTCTGTCCCAACTGTACCTCTCCGACACGTGTTCCCATGTCTCCTCCTCCGCTTCACACATCCTACACTTCCTTCTATCTTCGTTTTCCCAGTACTCTCCACTTATCATCATCTTCTCATCCTTTCCCCTCTCCTGGAAGTATCAGGATAGCCTCGTTGTGATCATCTCTTTATACTTATGACTGTATCTGGACTCTTATTCTTTGGTTTTTACTTTGCTCCTGCATATGCCTGTCTCTTTTCTGTATTTCCTCTGCCATGTTCCATCCCATCAACCTTCTGTGCTTTCTTCCTACTTTGATTTTTCGCTCCCTCATTCCTCATTCCTTTTTGGTCATTGTCTGCATAACCCCGTAGGTTATGGTGACAACTGAAATATCCATCTCTGGATGAAACTACTGCAAATCAAGATACCTTCCTTCGACTTCTTTGCATCTTTTAGGCTCCGCCTGTATACATCTCGAGCACTCTACCTTTACGTCCCTGGCCTTAAGCCTTAAGTGACCTTCGAATATTGACATGAATTGCTTATATAGATACAACTTCCGTTTCATCTCATTTCATGCTAATTGATCGATTGATTGATATTCTCTTAGAAAATTTAATAAATATTTAAATTTGCAGACTGCAAAATTATTTCCTTAACCCACACATCCTCCCCGTACAGTGAACTTTATAGTCTGAATAAAATATTAAAGTTACAGAAGAAAATAATTTTCAGCTACTTCTTGAACCCACCCTTTTGTTGTTTATCATCGCCTCTACTCTTCCATCAAATATTCGTTTTGTTTCAAGTTTATAAACGTGGGATGGTCTATCAGCATTATAACACACTTTTATACTATCTTCTAATAGGAGTGATTTATGAATTTGAAATTGCGCCCCATTCCCAAAGTCCTTTTATGAAATGAAACGCCCACGAGCGATTGCAATAAAATTTTAGTAAAGTCGCCATACAATCGGATTAACGCACACGCAGCATAAGCCATTACGGAGAACCGATAGCTTCAATTCTTATACTGTGCAGAAAGGACATATGACCGACTTCCTCTCCATCCGGTCGGAAGTCCATCTCGGACCCGTGGGGACCCTGAAAGGTAATTGTCGAGCAACCGGATCAACATTGTTTCTCTCTATACAATGGGAGGGCCACGTCACTACCATCGATGGTATCGCACCGCAGTCGTAGCCGTCTTCTCTCGGGCTCGGTTTTATAACCCTAACTTCCTTCAACTATTATTTCTACAATTGTCAGATTTCTCTCGTTCGCCTCAACAGCACCTTACTTATCTTATTTTCTCTTGTGCGGCTACAAAACGACCGCTGCAGGTCGATTCCGCTCCCCCAGGATGCAATAGCACTCACGGTTATCACACACGTTATAGTTTTCCTTCAAGAAGGTACACTATAAAGTTAGCAACAATCTATCCGAGCCGACCCTGCCGGCGACCCCTCTAGTGATAGAATATACGCCGACTGCGCCATGAGAACGGTGCCCGTATAATTACAAATTGAATTCTTATTCAAAGAAATTGTTCAAAAATTTTTGATTTAAACCTTTCTTTAATTTCGATACATTGATGATTTGAAAAAATGGCGGAGGTGCTGGGTGAAATCTACTTATTTTGTTTTCCACTTTTAAAATCTGGTAGATTGAGAATCTAAGGTATTTTTAGATATTTTTGATATATCGATGGGATAACCTTGTATTTGGAAACCCAGATTTCCGTACATAAACAGCCCTCTTCCTGTTATTTGGTGATTCCGTCGATTTATTGCTTCGTGTGGATTTAGAAATCGTCGTCTGTACCTTTTTGGGAATTTGACTCACGTTTGAGGTCCAGTTGGGTTCATCAAGAAAAAAACCCATGAGGGTGCGATTTTTCCCTAGTGCATCCTCCATCTAGAAGCGTGGTGTACCGGTGCTGAGCCTCAGGGGTGTCCAGCTTGATAGCAGCTAGCTTCGCCTCCTGTAAAGTCAGAAATGTTCATTTCCTTGTTGTCATCAGGTCGTTTGGAACGCCGCGTTCAACGGCTGAATTTTAAGTAGCGCCCAGCACGGCTTAACGTGACCACCACCTCGAATGAGTTTTGGAGGCGAAGGCAATTGGATTTTCCATTCCTGATGGGTATAAGTGGCTTAAGACTGTTAACACTGTTAACCTTAGTTCTAACTTCTCGCTGTAATGATCTAAAACGTCTGTCGATTTCCAGAACAAAGCCCAAAGCCAATGTATATATATTATCTATCAGCAAATTGTATAAAGGCTTTACTAAACTTGTTGATGAATTCCTCTTAATTTGAAATTTTTATTCCTGATTTTTTATTTGTAAGTTTAGATAACTATTCGTATTCAAATAATCGGCAAGTTATCGCTGTAGATCAATCAAGCTCACAAATGAGAACGCAACAGTCAGCATTCTACAAATGGAACAGTTTTCCTTGGAGTCCACACGCGATTTATCACCTGCATTATCTAAACTCTACACTTTCACTGGTTGCCAAGAGTAGAGAAAATAAACCAAATTAACGAAACTCCTTCGGGCTGGGGGATATTACAATCTGGATAAGAACAAAGACCTGGCGGCTGGTCATATCTGACTCATATGCTCTCTCAGGAAAGTGTTGATAGAATGATAAGAAACGGAGAGTTTTACATCCCAAGGGCAAACTCTTATCTCTTGCTACCCCGGGATTAGATTGGCCGTTGACATATTCGTTTTGACGTTATGGAGGTTACTTTGGTGTTCATACAGTTCTCTTGGCTCCTTCCCGAATTGATACTACGCTTCGTGCTTTTATACAACTCGTTTATTCAGCTTTATGTTTGCTAAATTATGTATGCTGTCAATATATCATTTTTCGTCGGCGTAAGTCTAAGAAAATTTTTACCTTATATAAAAATACCTTTTCTGCTAAAAACTTGTTTTGCGAGGGTAGAAAGAAAAGAGGAGGCCGTTGCGGTGGCGGTAGTAGACACGTGGGAATGATAACGGGTGCGAGGTAAACGCGGCGAAATGGTTTTATTGGTTTAATGAATCCATAAAGCAGCACGCTGTTGTTTGAAAACGCCTCAGCGCGACAGCGCGACTCCAAACTCTAGGGTACACACCGTCCGAAAAGATTGTTACATAAATTATTTCAATCGGAGCTCCTTTTTTCTGAAGGGGTTGCTGATTCGCGTGTATTATCGAGGAATGTTTTATTTCTACTACTGTTAAATGCCAAATATGTAAACAAATCTATTATCTTGAATCAGAGAGCATTGTACTGACGAGTCCCACAACGACGAAACTATGGGTATGTAAACAGATGTTGCAGATATTAATTCTGGTAATGCAATTTATAACTTTGCGATGATACGTAGTGGAACCCATTGGAGAGGCCAAGGAATTCCATTATAGACGTGGACATTCGCGTACAAGGTATGCTGCCTGCTTTTGCGGGGCATCTCTAAATTAAGTTAGCAAATGTCGCACCCGTCTGCAGTCGGCAGAACGCAATAATGGGGGTTGGTGACCATATTCATGTGCTTCATCACCTTAATGAAAATACCGTATTCTGCATTTTGCACTTAGTATTCAACACGTTGTCTCGGTGTTAAAGGAGCGGACGTTGTGCCGTTTTCGCGTTTTTCGGGTTGGTCAAATTATGAGCGAATTTGCCTCAAAATTGGATGGTCAGTTTGTGTAGATTGTATTCCAAACTTGATAGAATCTATATTCTTTAACCCTACATTCACACACAAAACCTGAAAAATAACTATGTAACTTAGATTTCCATTACATTATAGGGAAACCTCGAACGTGCATTAATCTGCGAAATTTATAGGATGTTTGTTGCGTTCTTCGAATTATCCCGCGAGAGTTTTTGTTTGTATAAATATATCAGAACCCCTCGACCTCAAACAGGTCGACTTCCTCAACCCCTTGAGAATAAATCTTCAATCCGTCATCGGAATCACAACTGTTTGTGTGCTACTGCTACTGGGACAAACTCCAGAAAAGAGACAAAGTGTCATCTTCTCCTATGATTAACAGACGGGATTAGTACGCCTACTTGATTTATTTTTATGTTTTTCTTTCTGCATGTTCACATGTGTGTTCAATTACGCTGAATAACAGAATACGCCGCTTCCGTAAGTACTCTTGTGAAAGACAAAACATTAGTTTTGTATGCGGAATCTGGTGTAGAGCTGGCCGGAAGGTTGCGATTTGACTTTCGTCTGAATTTTTATCTTAAATAGAATCTGCATTATCTGAATTGTATATTCGCTACTGTCTGCTTCCCACTCGCGAATAATAAAAGGATTTTTTTTTACTATTATGCGATAGAAGTATCCTTCTTGACAACCTCATATAAAATGCGTGGGACTATAATTAAGTTAGATATGCTGTGAAGGGGAACGTTTAACCTCCGTTTGGCAGACCATTGATAATTCTGTTCTTTAAAGGAAAATTTAAGAACTTGCCGGGATAAGACTCAGGACTAAGGCGAACGCTTACTCCAGGACGCAAACTGTTTTACAATTGGTGCATTTTATTAAATGGGTCGTTCACTAAGTGGCAATCTGACGTCAGAGAGCGATTTCATTTTAGTCTGATCAATGCTCTAGATTGATGAGGAGAGTGGTGTGATGACTGGTGCTGATGACGCAAGCTGGAATACTTTGGACATCTCTTGAGAGAACAAAAATATCGGCTCTTGCAGCTCATGCAAGAAAAAATAATGGACAGTCATGGTCCTGACGGCGTCACACATCCTGGCTGAAGTTTTTCCGTCAATGGTCTTTATATTCTCGACCAGCAGTGGATTTCGTAGACGCACTTCTTTGATGGATGGCCTCGCTCTTGTCACACAGAAGAGAGAAGATGAAGACGAGCGGCAGCATTGATTAACTTTCATGGACTTAAGACCCAGTGGTCCTAAATAGCAGTCTACGCCAAATTGTACTTACATTTCATGCAACGACATGAAAAGTTGGTTTAAGAGATGCAATATAGCAGAAGATGTATCGAAAGAGTAACAAGGTTGATCTGTCGGATGCTCGACGGGGCGCAGATCCCAAATTCGTCATTTTGCGAAACGGAGCACGCTAGCTTCTTAATCGAGTTACCGTAGCTAGATGTCTCTGGTGCAAATAAATCACCTAGGGCGCCCCGTGCGCGTTCGTTGTTCCCGAGGACATTTTAAAGTTAATTTAAGACGGTATAATAGGCTACAATGGTATAGGACGAGCTACTTAATATAACTTCAAGTATAATGCAACATGTCAACGAGTCGTGCCTTACCAAAACACCTTTCTGAGACGTAGACGTTCCTCCTTTACACTTCAGAGAGATTATAATAATTGTTTTGTGTGTCGCACAATGAAAATGTAAATTAAGTACGTGAGTGCAAATAACTGCTACTTCAGTTTAATAATAAGTCGAGTAACACAGTAAATATTAACTCTCGTGTCATACGCATAAAATGTAATTTTATTAAGTCGTAAACGGGCTCTTTTATTTCCTATTCCAATATTCGTAAGTTTGTAAATATAGATTAATGGCTGCATTAAACTGCGATATGTGTATTACAACATTTTCGGCCGCCGGTATTTCATTTGTTCCCATCAAGAACGTTGCTCCGACACAACCGCAATACGTCAAATTCCTCAGGAAATTATAAACCTTGCTTTATGGCTCAGTTTCACTGGTACGTCTAATTGGAAGCTGCAAGCCTGCAATTCATAGCTGAGAATAGTAAGGAGCCGATGGCCACCAACAATGACTCAGTTTCATTGAAGGAGAGGTTACGACTGAGTGCCCTCAACTGAATATCATCGGAAAGAAGGCGAAGAAGGAGACGAAAACGAACTTGGCATGTTGGAGTAGAAGAAGCTAGGTTTGGAAGTTCGGGGATTGGATGGCACCACGAGTTGAACGACCCCCGTGATATTAGGCAGTCTCTTTCTCCAAAAACATTATTTATCTTATAGGCAAAAGTCCGGCGTCACCACCACCCCCTTAGTCATCCCATATCATTGCGTAACTAATCGCATCAGGCAGACGTCTTCGTAAACATAATACCAAGAACGTCTTCACTCCTTGAAAAACTCATCTCACATCTTCTTTCGTTGGCCAAATATTCCCCACCATTGCAAAAAGAAGGAATGGTTTTGCCTATACTGTCTATACTGGCGCCATGACAGTTTCGGACCATGAAGTTCTGATTGCAGGTGTTTATATAAGTTCTTTGGTCTATACACCAATAATTTATTATTTTATATTTTACGGCGGCAATAGTTTGCGCGTAGTCCGTGTCTCATTTTCTGTAAAATTCAATAACGGTCCTATTCCTTCGGTATAACAACAAATAATTTAGTAAGAAATTTGAAGGCAGGGAATCTTTCATCGAAAGAAGTTAATTTTTACTAATACATAAACTTGTTTTTTTATTTAGATAATTCTCATTCACATTATTATTGTCATTACCTATAGTTGACAATTAATTGATTACTGGTGTGGATGTTTCGTTGGTGAATGCTGGTCCATAGTTTAGGGTAAATTGTAGGTGTCGTCTAACCTATTAAAAAGTTTTTGGGAAAATGTTAAAGCAGTAAAATGAAATAATAAAAATTAAATTACTTTAATTTTACTGCAATTATGAAAAATTTAACAAGCGGCAACATTTGTTTATTTTGCTCTAATGAATTTTGTAATCTGGCAATTTAATACTTATTTATTTCATATCTAGGTAAGGACAAAAACTTATTAATATACAATGAAATTAAAGTAACATCATCATCATAAGGTTCTCAGTCCGAAGACTGGTTGGACGCGTACCTCCATTCTTTTCTATCCTGAGCTAACCTACGCATTTCCCTAAAAGTAGAACATCCTACATCCCTAACTATTTGAGAGCAGTAGTCTAATCTAGGCCTACCCCTACCTCTTTTTATTCCTATCTCTGACTCTAGTATGTCACGAACTATTCCTTCGTGTCTTAGAAGGTGTCCTACCATCCTATCTCTCCTACTCTTTATTGTTTTCCATACCTTTCGCTTTTCCCCAACTCTTTCTAATACTTCCCTATTGCTAACCTTATCTATCCACGGTATCTTCATCATGCGTCTGTAGCACCACATTTCAAACGCTTCTACTCTTTTTCTATCCGCTTCTCCTATTGTCCAAGTTTCGCACCCGTATAATGCCGTACTCCATACATACGACGTTAAGAGTCTCTTCCTAGTCTCTATATTAACCGTTCTCGAGCATAACAGTTGTTTCTTTTTGTTAAACGCAACTCGGCCCTGCGCCATTCTTTGTTTTATATCTTTAGTGCTCCTACCGTCTTGAGTTATTTTACTTCCTAAGTAGCAGAAATCCGCGACCTCCTCTATCTTCTCATTTCCAATTTGTATTTCCATTTTAGTTCTATTTTCACATCCCCTACATACCAAAATTTTAGTTTTCTTTTTATTGATTTTCATGCCGAAGCCCTGTGTCAAAACTGCTTCCATTTCATTCAAAGCCGCTCCTAATTCTTCTTTGCTAGATGCTAACACTGCTATATCATCCGCAAATCTGAGCATGTTAATAGTTTGGCCCTGTACATTGATCCCTGAGGCTGTTCTTTCCTTAACAATATTAATCGCATCTTCGATATATAAGTTGAAAACTAGAGGTGACAATGCACATCCCTGTCTCACTCCCTTCCGGATATCTACTTCCCTTTGTTCCTGCTCACATTCTATAACTGCCTTTTGCTCTTTGTAGAGATTATGTATTATTCTTCTGTCCCTGTATTTCATCCCTACCTTTCTCAGCACTTCGAACATCTTCCCCCATTTTACGTTGTCGAAGGCTTTTTCTAAATCTACAAATCCTATATATACGCTCTTTCTCTTTTCTATCGTTTTTTCTATAATTACTCGTAAAGCTAGAATAGCCTCGCGCGTTCCTCTATTTCGTCTAAATCCGAACTGATCTTCTCCTAATATTTCTTCCGCCTTTTTCTCCATCCTTCTTTGCACAATTCTAGTTAAAATTTTTGACGCATGGGAAGTTAAACTGATAGTTCTAAAATTTTCGCATCTATCCGCGCCTTTCCTTTTTGGCAAAGCTACCATGATGTTCAGTTTGTAATCCTCTGGAATCTCGCCTGTCAGGTATATGCGACTAACTAATTTAAATAAACGATCTATTACCTCTTGACCTGCGCACTTTAAGATTTCTGCCTGCAAGCCATCTATACCTGGTGCTTTATTATTCCTTAAACTTTTTAGTGCTAGCTCAAACTCTTCTCTCATTATAGGACTCCCTAGGTTATCCCCTTCTACACTGCTTTCACTTTCTAATATATCTTGCACTTCCTGTCCCGCATATAAGTTTCCTAAATATTCTTTCCACCTATCTGCCTTCTCCCCGCTTTCGATTAGGATATCTCCTGCCTCATTCCTAATGCTTTTGGTACTAGATCCAATTTCTCTAAAATTTCTCCTAATTATTTTATATGCTTCATCAGTCTTTCCTATTTCGAACTTATTTTCCACTTCTTTGCACTTATCATCGATCCATTGCTCTTTCGCTTTCCTACATTTCCGAATAATTTCCCACTTGATCGCCTTATATCTTTGTTTCCCTATTTCATCTAACCTATTTTTATATTTGCGCCTTTCCTCTATTTGACTCACAATATGTTTTGTTATCCAGGGTTTCCTACTTTCATTCTGTTTATGACCCAAAATATCCTTAGCTGAGGAAACTAAACTATTTTTAATGCAATTCCATTCTTCCTCTATGTCCCTAACAATATTTTCGCCCGCGCCCTTTAGTACTTCGTTTGTCTTTTTCTCGAACTTATCGCACGTATCATCATCTTTTAGTTTCTCTGGGTCAAGATACCTTCTTCCGCTTCGTTTTTTCAAAATCTTAAATTTAAGATTGGCCTTCATAACGACTATATTGTGATCACTATCTATATCTGCTCCTGGATAACTTCTACAATCCCTAACTTGATTTCTAAATCTTTGCCTAACAAGAATGTAATCTATTTGATATCTCCCTAGGTCTCCTGGCATCTTCCACGTGTAGCGTCTCCTAACATGATGGTGAAATAGAGTGTTCGCGACCGTTAAGTTATGTTTATCGCAGAACTCTATCAGTCTCACTCCCCTATCGTTCCTATTGCCTAATCCAAAGGGACCAACTATTCCGCCCTCTCGCCCTGTGCCTACGACTGCATTGAAATCTCCTATAATTATTAAATTTTCGTGTCCTCTCACAAAATCTAGCACATGTTCAATATCACTATAAACTGCCTCTACGACCTCATCACTGTAGTTAGAAGTGGGCATATATACCTGTATTATTACTGTTTTTACAGGTTTCGAATCTAACCTAACCATAACTACCCTGTCACTTTGCTGTAAGAAATTTTCTACACTCTGCCCTACTTTTTTCCGCATAACAATTCCTACTCCAGAATTTCCTCCTACAGATCCTGTGTGTATTACTCTAAAATCTCCGCTCCAGAAGTCTCCGGCTTCTGGCCATCGCACTTCACTAATACCTACTACGTCTAATGCTAACCTATCCATCTCAATTTTCAAATTCTCTAACTTTCCTACTTGTTTCATGCTTCTAACATTCCACGCTCCGACTCGTGAGATGTTACACTTATCATTTCTGATGACTCCCCCCGAAGCAGTCCCCGCCCGGAGATCCGAATGTGGGACTATTTTACCTCCGGAATATTTTACTCCAGAAAGTGCCATCATCATAAATTCGAAGTACGCTGTACCAGGGATATAATAATGTGGTGGTTTCCCGTTGCCTTCCACATCGCAGTAGTGTGTATCACAGTGCCATACCGACCCTCACGATCTCTGCCACTATGATTACTGAAAGAGCTGCTGCCCCCTTTCAGGGACTTGATTTAGTCTGGCTTCTCAAATAAAAACCCCTCCAATATGGTTAAACCTATGGTTCGGCTCTTTAGATCATTGAAGCGCGCAAGCCATCCCACCCGTCCCAGTATTACTAGAACTGCGTCAAGGTACAAGTCCTTTGGGTAGTAAAGTAAAGTAAAGTAACATAAAAAAAGAAAAATAACTATAACAAATATTCAAATAAACCCCCATTCTGTATCAGACAGTATCCCAGTCTATTTATAGAAAGAATTTCTCACATTCGCAAGTTGCCGATAGTTTATTAAGTTGCATTCCGCAAAAATAGCATTCCTTAAAGAATCAATATTTGGGTGACGAGTTTTATAAATCTTATTTTTTAAATGACCCCACAAGAAAAAGTCACACGGTGCCAAATCGGGAGATCTAGCTGGCCAGTTTATAGCACCACCTCGACCAATCCAGCTCTCTGGAAATATTTCATTTAATAATTCCCTCACTTGTGCTCCAAAATGTGCTGGGCATCCGTCATGTTGAAACCAGACCTCCCGATTCGCATGTGCAACTTCTTCTAATGCAGGGCCAATATGGTTAATTAAAAGATCTAAATAAGCTTTTGAATTTAAATTTCCCTGTATTTCAAATTAAAAATGCCTGCCCAAATATTGATTTTTTGAGGGTATTGCGTTGTAGTGGCTAGATTTATTCTGGGATTTTCCTGGGTCCAATGTCTAACGTTTTGTGAATTTGATTTAAAGTGAAGGTACACTCATCGGTAAAACAAATTGATGAGAGGAAGCTGCGATCCCGCTTAGGCACGTCTTAGGGATTCGGCTTCACAATTTTATGAGGGACACTTGTCCGAAAAACCAAGACCAGCTGATTGACAGTGTACTTCTGCGCACGCGCACTAATGAAATAAAAAGGTCTATTAGCCACAAGCTATAAAATTGTTGTTTGACTTTTTTTTTCATTAACATTTTGATCAACAATTGTTGAAAATGAGTCGTCCAGTCCAAACCGTAACATCCTAAAATTCTTTCAAATTTTGATAAGCGCGCTCATTGAAATTCCTGCTGTAAATTAACATAGCATCCAACTCATTAACCGTGCAAATGAAACCGAAATCCTTCCATCACCTGGCACTAGGCTTTCCCGCCGAAAGCTATTGTTCCACACAGAAAATCATCCATGACAATAATTTATACCCGGGAAGGGGTTGCGCAGGTATAGTTTATACATTCGTTTCCGATTGATGTCGCTCACGCCCCAGTTCTATCACCGATATTGCTTTCATGTTTGCTTTTATGTGGTTCGTTATACCAACAGTCCTCTCTCCACTTTTTGCGAATCAGAATACAAACGGGTGCATTTTAATTGGTATGACTGATAACGGGCGACAATAACATACAAATTTTAAATTGCCACTGGAATGCTGGACTCTCTTCGTAAAAACTAATTTCTAGCTTTTATTATTTTTCCGTTTATTCTTTAGATTGACCATTGGGAAATTCTGAGCATCATTCATTTACGGAGCTTTTCAAGTCACATTAAGCAGAACAATTTTTTATACCAACAACTGTAAATGTAACCCCACGTGGTTAGAGCAAGTAGGTGTCCATAATAAGCGCCGCGTTTCTCAGGATGGAACTTTTTTGTTGAGTTTTTATAACGTTATATACATTTAAAACCAGATGTTTTGGTGTATATTTATATCGTATTACACTATTGCTGTGAGGTGGTTGATATTAACACACTCGAAAAGTCATTATACTGCTTGTCGACAGAAGAAAGATGGGGATATTTCACTTGACACGACGCAGAAAACTCTGTGGAACTTGAGATGGTAGACGAGGCCAGCTGCCATTCCATTACACAGCTCAGTGCTAATAGCCTTGATGCTTGATAAAATTATTTTAAAACGAATTATAAAGAATAGTGGTCCGAGTAAAGTTTCTGGGGGAACACCGAACCTATCCCAAAGTTAATATCAATTCTAAGCCTTGTGAAGCGTGGGAATAACTTGAATTTAAATCAGAGATAGCTTTCAATTTTCGAATTTCAAAAACGGACAATTTTTCTTAAGTTACACTTGTTTAAACCTTTTTCGAAGTGGCGAATTGAGTCGGATGGATGCGTCCGTTCATTCTCTTTCAGTTGATGAATAGAAATAGAAATAGCACTTGGTTGCATTGAGCATTTTCCTCATCTCATAAAAACCCGCCCAGGTTTATAAAATTTTGAAATATTTAAGAACGTGAATGATATCCAGATCAAAGATCCAGGTTTATGGCCGCATCCCAAAATCTCTAACATACCTCTGACAGTAGAAGAAGCACATTTTTCAACATTTCTAATCCTTTGAGGATGTAAAGAATATTAACAAGAGGTTACAGAACTTGCCAAGCGGTATAATTTTGTCGACAGGTATACCACGAAACTGCAAACAGTTTGATTTATTTTTTATTTATTGCGTAGTGTGATAAAAATAAGAGGGCCCGGTGTAATTCTTGTGAGAAAGTATAGACGTAGTTTTAAGAGGGGATCACGGTTCAGCGATTAATTAGCAGTAGTCAGTGAACGGTTAAGTCATAAGGGATGAAGATCCGGGGTGGAATGCACATCCTAGAGTGCAATCATTTATATCTTGAGTTGGCTCGTAGCGGGGCTTACAATAATAAGCTGTTTTATTCCATTTTGCATGGCATCAGAACCGAGCATGAGTGGGTTATAAAAGAGATTAAGAATATAATTAGTTACGCACAAATTACCAATTCCAGAAGACAATACTCAAAAGTGGGATGTAATCTTGTAATAATTATGCACACTTTTAATGGGGCGGCAGTTGTAAGCACAGCGCAAAATGTTCATTTGAATAAAGATGGTGCAATAATCTCAATTAAAAATTGCCGCCTCGTAACAATGGCAGACGGGCGCCGCTAGACTTCAGCTGCCAGCAAATTGATAATTAATGTTGTGTTTATAATAGCAGGAGTCGGAAATAAAAAAATGTACCTACTCAAGGCAGAGCGGTAATTGGAAGGAAAGCAGAATCAAAGAGGGGGATCATATACTACTTAATAGAAACGCGAAACTATGGCGACACTATTTGTCTTTTTTCCCCAGCCTCACTTTTGTAGAAGCTAATTCTTGTAAGTAAGAAACTTGCCACTTTTCTTTCAGAAATTAAAACTGCCAACGATGAGCATATTCGAATAATTCCGACCGGTTCATGGATGACACTTTGATTTGTTCTCTTGTCCGCCAAAAATAGTCGAGATTTTAAATTTTTTTCTTGTTCTAAAATTTTGGTGTCGTTAAATTCAAAGGTATGATTGCTGTCTTTCATGTGTTTACTAATTGCTGAATTACTGTTTCTGTATTTGTGTTGTTTTAGTCTGGTTTCTAAATGATTTTTAGATTGGCCAATATATGTTTTTTCACAGTCTTTACATTTAATTTTGTATACAGTATGAGTTTTCATCAATTTAGGAATGGGTGTTTTTAAATTAGAATGCAAAAATTTTAAGTTATTATAATTTTGGTGCGATACTTGTAAGTTGTGTTTTACTAATAATTTATTAATATTTTGTGACATGCCTTTAATATATGGTAACGAAATGTAATTTTTATTTTCTTTCGGTTTTTTACTATCGGTATTATTATTGTAAAATTGATGGGTTCTATTTTTTATAATTTTCATAATGAAATTTTTAGGATAATTATTTTTTATTAAACAATTTAACACTTTTTCTATTGCGGATTTTCTAAATTGTGGGCTGGAGAGTTTAATCGCACGGTCAGCTAGACACATAACAATACTCTTTTTGTGGGAAGTGGGTTGTTCAGAATTAAAACAAATATAACGGCCAGACCAAGTTGGTTTAGTGTACCATTCAGTTTCTATTGAATTTTTCATTTTATATAAAGTTAAATCTAAAAAATTTATTTGATTTTTTGTTGAAATTTCAATAGTGAATTGTAATTTAGGATGATAGTTATTAAATTTATTAAGAATTTCGTTATATTTTTCTGGAGGAACAGCAGTTAAACAATCATCCACATATCTAACAAAAAATGGTAAATTGAAAGATAATTTAGGAATAACTGTTGTCTCTAAATCTTCTAAAACTAACTGAGCAATGGGGCTAGAAATTGGGGAGCCCATGACACAGCCATTTGTTTGTTTGTAAATTGAATCTTTAAATTTAAAGTACGTAGATGTTAGAGTAAGTTCAATTGCAGTGATGAAATTATTTAGAGTGAGAGATGTGTAAGGTTCGATTCTATTCCAATTTTTTTTGACAGTGGAAATTGCAAGATCTAATGGTATATTTGTGTAAAGTGAAACTACATCTAGGGAAATTAAATTGAAGTTTTCAGGGATATAGAAATTTTTAGTTTTTTCTTTAAAAGACCAGGAGTCTTTGATATAAAATTCATTTTGCCCTATGATGTTAGAAAGAATGTTAGCTAAAAATTTTGATAACTTATAAAATGGGCTTTGAATGCAAGAAACAATTGGTCTGAGAGGAATATTAGTTTTATGTAATTTTGGTAAGCCATATATCCGTGGAGGTAGAGAATTTTGAATTTTAAGTTTGCTACTAAGTTTTGGAAGAATGTTACCTTCATTAAGTAATTTAGAAACAAAATTATTATTTTTGTTTTGTAAGTTGATAGTAGGATCTTTAGGGATAATTGAATATGTTGATCTATCATTTAATAGTTCATAAAGTTTATTTTCGTAATCTATGGAGTTCATTATTACTGTCTTATTGCTTTTATCAGGTTTTAATACAATTATTTGTGGGTTATTTTTGAGGAAGGTTTTTGTAGTTTTAATGTTATTTAAAATTTCTTTTTCTTTTTTATTTGTTTTTGAATTAGAATTAGTGTATTTTTTAATAATTTGACAAATTTGATGTCTGATTAAGTTTTTTTCGTCAGATGGGAGTAAGGATATACCGCTTTCTATAGATGCAATAATGTTATTGATTGGAAAGTGTTTATTATTTGTATTAAACTCTCCAGCCCACAATTTAGAAAATCCGCAATAGAAAAAGTGTTAAATTGTTTAATAAAAAATAATTATCCTAAAAATTTCATTATGAAAATTATAAAAAATAGAACCCATCAATTTTACAATAATAATACCGATAGTAAAAAACCGAAAGAAAATAAAAATTACATTTCGTTACCATATATTAAAGGCATGTCACAAAATATTAATAAATTATTAGTAAAACACAACTTACAAGTATCGCACCAAAATTATAATAACTTAAAATTTTTGCATTCTAATTTAAAAACACCCATTCCTAAATTGATGAAAACTCATACTGTATACAAAATTAAATGTAAAGACTGTGAAAAAACATATATTGGCCAATCTAAAAATCATTTAGAAACCAGACTAAAACAACACAAATACAGAAACAGTAATTCAGCAATTAGTAAACACATGAAAGACAGCAATCATACCTTTGAATTTAACGACACCAAAATTTTAGAACAAGAAAAAAATTTAAAATCTCGACTATTTTTAGAAATGATCTATATAAAAAAAGAACAAAACTCTATTAATGATAGAACTGATATACAAAATTTAAGTCAAATTTACTGTAATATAATAAAATAAATCATTCTCTCTGCTACTTACTATTATTATTGTTAAATTAAATACATAAACATTTTTCTCTTTCATAATTTCAATTGTATTCAAAATCAAAAGCGCTAAACTTTTTTTATATTTACATCATAGTTACCTACATAAATAATTTGTATTGTTTGAGAAAAATTCTGTTCTTGTCAGAAATTTTTACTGACAAATTTATATTTTATTTTTATACCAATAAATCTTGATAAAGCCCCCGAACGGGGGCGAAACGTCGATTTATCCAGTGTTTTAATTATATGATATGCCAGCATTTCACAAAAAATTGAAATCTTAAAATATAACTGGCACAAAATATACCAAAATTTCTATCTAAATAAAAAAAACAAGTTTATGTATTAGTAAAAATTAACTTCTTTCGATGAAAGATTCCCAGCCTTCAAATTTCTTACTAAATTATTTGTTGTTACACCGAAGGAATAGGACCGTTATTGAATTTTACAGAAAATAAGGCACGGACTACGCGCGAACTATTGCCGCCGTAAAATATTTTCACAATGAAAACCTTTTCTTGAACTGAATAAATATTTTTGTTCATTTTTAAATGTTGACAGTTCAGAAAATCCATAAAAATCAAAGACGTCCGTGATTAGAATAAATTAAGTTGTCATGGATAATCTGATAAATTTCTGTGTTTTAGTTAGAAAATTATTAATGTAATTTTTGCTTTTAATCAAAGACATTCTATACTAATAGACACCAAGATCCCATGTATTCAGCATACGTACCTTATTTCCAACATAAAAGACGTGCCTTTTTCTCTCCCACTTTTTCTACCTAATTTTGTCGTGTTAACGTCATCTCTCTTTCGGCAAAAAGTCAAAATTATTTTTTTTGGCGTAGCGCGCTAATTAAATTGCATGAAATTTAAACGTCACATCGCCTTGTCATTTGAATTTTTATTTTGCGTACGTGGGAAGAAATTTTTATTACTGTCTACTGTTTATTGTTCTGTTTGTTGTTAAGTGTTTCTATTTTGTGTTTTTTTTTTGAACTGGTACCTAGTTTAAGAAATGGTTTCATATTGTTGTGTTTGTGGAGCCAACTCAAAAGATGGTACCCTCTCATTTCACAAGTAAATTTCTTCAACACATACCAAAACGTACTAAAATACGGCGATTGTCACATTTAAGTAACATGGATTCTGACAAGCACCCAAAATGCATTTCATTTTACTCGATGCTTACTCTCCTAAAAGATTTAATTTTCTCGTATCCAATTTGACAACTAGCACTGACAACTCGGAAACTTGTGAAATGAAGGTTACCCAGTGAATGTCAGATTTGACTTTTTGCCTTAAGAAAGATGCAAAATCCATTTTTGCATGCTCCAAACGAAAACAGAGAATATTTTCTTGTCGCACGCATGTTTTCAGCTATATTAAATTGCATCTTGGTATCTATAGAAATAGAATATCTTTGCTTTTAATGCTTAATAAATTGGAAAGTTGTAGAGTTTTTGATATCCTCATACGCAGAAAAAAATAATCTTTCGATTGCTACCTTTACCACCACTGCAACTACACATGGGGAGCAGGAATCCCCAAAAATGTAATTGCCCATGTTATTTCCCCATGTACACATGGAAGTTTGTCACACGGTATATGTTCAGAGATGATGTCGGCTTCGGTCTGATACAGCGCTGGTCTTCGAGTATCAAAAACTGCTCAGTGTCCGCCTTGTTAATTCCGAACCTGCATGACCCGTTGTGCATCAGGGATAAGGGGTCTTACATTTTGGGTCGCCCCACTAATCATGCAAGCCGCGTAGTAGCCGAAGGAGGTTTGAGCTCCCAGTAGCTAAGACAGAAAATTAGTAATTTCTCTTTGGCGGTGGAGGTGCCGGACCTTAGACATGCCTTGTTTGCATGAATAATCAGAGACTATGCAAATATCTGAGGTCGAAGTATTAATTACAAAACTATGTATATTATCTTAGACGCGGAGATGACAACAAATCTGGGTTATGGTATATTATTTGAAAGGCAATGAGTTTATTTTTACGTATTGGCATACAAATATTACAGTAGACGTATACCGATTTCGCATCGGTCTTGGCACATTAGTAGATAAGCTGCGCCTGTTTGGGACCAAAATACCATGTATTTTTTTATGGTGGTTCAATTTGCAACAACAGCAACACAGAAAGTGCGTAAAGCCATCTGTTTTACTTACAGTTATACAAAAACTTTCGTGGATCAAGTAATTCGAATCCAAAACATGCAATCATGAACATAGACAGCCTGAAGAAGGATAAAAAAGAGTCAACCAAGGTTGCATATTACCCAACAACGGTGAGAAAAGAATACTAGATAATCAAGAAAAGGAAAACCCCGTATAAATTTTCCTCCTCAATTTCTTTCGAATAAAGGAAGTGCCAACGGTGAAATTTCGAGCAAATGACGCCGTGATGTAAAAGATAGAAGTTTAATTGTGGCGGAAGGGAAGCATCGTAATTAATAAAAGTTGGCGTTTTTAAAATGAGCCGGTGGTGAAGATTTAAACCTACCCTGTTTTTAAATGGCACCGGTTGCGGTAGAATTCCTCGGATTGCATTACTTATGCTAAAGGCAATTAATTTGTCCAAAGATTAGCCATGCATCCTGCCACCTCGCTCAAGTCTCGAGTTCTTTTAATTAAGTTTAATTAACGTTACCAAAGTCCGACGCTAAGGAGAGCAAGAGCTGCGGGGCTGATCTATGATGATCTTATTACTTGGGGTGGCTCAGGCAAAAGGGTAAATGTAGAATATAAAACGAACATTTCGGTACCGGGAGAGAACGGGAAAACTTAAACTTTGATCAAATTAAATTGTCATTCTTTCGGATTATTTGAAATGATGGATATCGAACCTGCCGCGTCAGACACTCTTTTAATTAAACTACCTATCAAGAAGGATAATTCCGTCACTCAATTACACCTACTCGACCAAACGTCCATCGCCGTTAAAGTACTAAAAATATACATAATTATACAGCGTCTTGGGTATGGAAAATATAGTTTTTTTTATAATTTAATCTAGTAATTTGAAACGCTATATACGTATTTCGGCAACTAAGTTGCCATCCTCAGTAGTACTAAAAATATACCTAACCCACTCGGCCAGATCTCGAACAAGAATGAGCTACGCCCGACAAACTCCGTTTATATATCCAAAGTGACGTCGCATTGACGTCACAACAGAATAGAAAATACGTATATTTAAGTTTCACACTCATTTTTACACTGATCTGCTCCTATTTTCAACATATTTGATCTCTTAGATTCTCTTCTTTGTTTCTGTTTATTATTTCAAGATTTCCATTCCAAGTCAATTATTCTGAAGATAGGATGTTTTATTCCGAAACTGCATGTTTGTTATGTTGAAAATAGGAGCAGAGTAGTGTAAAAATGTGTGTAAAACTTAAACATAAGTATTTTATATTCTATTGCGAGTCATGTTGACGTCACTGTGTGACGTGAATGCGACGTCACATTGGGTATATAAACGGAGTATTAATTGAGTTGTTGTTTTCATGTTTTTTTTGTAAATTTTATTAATTTGCGTTGTTTTTGATTTATGTTGATAAATGTAGTATTGAATTTTTGGTATTGTGAATGATGAGAAAAAATTACTGTAAGTTTGTGGTCCAATATTATGTTTATTCGCATAAGTCTTTACATTTAGTTTTGTAAACCGCATGGATAATAATAATAATAATAATATCTCTACTCACTCCTACTAACCCTAAGGTTAGCCCCAGAAGCTATATAGCTTGTGCGGGACGGAGGAGGCGGCATATTACTATTGGCCGCAGGTGCGTCACAGGAACGACCTACAGTTGTTAGTACTCTACCCACCATTTAGTGCGAGAATGAGGAAAACCTGGAAAACCTCATTAGGTAAAGCTGGATAGGCGATCCAAGGCGCGCCCTAGCCACAGCGCAGAAATGAGTCACCCATCCATAGCCAAACCGCGGGCACTGTTGCTGAGCATCAACGACTACTCACTCGCGCATGCCAGCAAGATCCCACGGCCCGGATTTTCATTAACATTTTACAGTTATTTAATGCCAATATTTAATATTGCATTTTTTATCGCTTTAAATATTTTATGGTCCCTTGTTTTAGATCGAGAGGATTCTTAAAGGTTTTGTCATTGTTACCCCCTTTTTCTGTTACAACAGTTACTCCTGCTGTGCCTAGTAACATTTTATAAGATAGTGCGCGTGTGATTGGCCAGTCGGTGCGCAAGCGCATGAGAAACTTCGGCAAATGACAAAACGGTACCATAACTTACAACAAATCAAATATATATGTAAACATAAAAGAAACGCTCCATCTATAGATTCCTATTTACTAAAATAAATAAAATTTAAATATCTGCTTCCGTTTGCCAGTTTTCTTTTTCATAAAAGTTATCTTTTGTTAAATCTCTGATCCCCGCTACTTAGCCAAAAGTCTTAAATAATATCGCATATTAGGGTTTTACTTGGACGGAATGATGTCAAAACACATTTTCCCTCCATTAAATACAAAAGACGAGCAGCTTGTTTCGGTGTATGTACCTTCAAGTTCGCTAATTCCTTTACACGGCCTTGAGTGGCTCTTCAGGAATGAAAGCAGCACAAGCTTTCAAGCGGAATCAATACAAACTGTCCCGCGCTATCTGTAACACATATTTCTCCTTCGCGTGGAACAACAACGTGGGCCCGCATACCCCGAGATTTCTGATAGAGGGTAAACGCACCTTTCCACTGCGTAACACAGAAAAGAAGAAGGCAAAGGCATAGTTTTTTAAAAATAATTTAGTTTTTAGGAGTCGTGTAGTTCTATTATTTTGGAGACAAAACAAGGATCATAAAATCGCGCAGGGTAGAACTGCAATAAACAAAAAGAAACGATTATGCTTGGGAATGGTAAATTTAGAAAATAGGAAGAGATTCTTACAAAAATGTATGTACGGAGCACGGCATTGTGCAGTTATGGAACGTGGGCGATAGCAGAAGCAAAAGCTAGACTACTGTTAGGATGTTCTACTTTAAATACCTTAGAACTTAAATTCGGTGTAATGGTGGTCATGTTAATTGATTGTTCACATGACATATTATAGTTTCTACCATTTACTTGAGCGATTTTCCTCTAAAAGTACTTACAGAAACCTCTTCCGTTGTTCAGCTATATAGGGAGCCGTTATATTGTGCACTAACCGAGGGAACAGCCCGTGAATTATTTTTCGCAGCATCAGGGGTGGGCGGTCTAGAAAACGGAGCTAATGTCTCGATACACTGCATCCTGACCAGAGCACGGCGTCGTGCCCCACGTCAGGGAGGCGACCTTATAAAAAGCCCTCATCCTTTATGCTCTATTTGCATACCGTTCTCGGGCTATGTCTCCAGTAGAGAACACGAAAAAGGTGTTACTCTGAGACTAACCCGCGGTGCTGGCGGACCGGAGGGGTCCGTCGAGTTTCGCTAAAATTAATGAACTCCTGTCCACGTAGAAAACGAAATAATCCACTTTTCCAGCAATTTGCTCTGCCTTATAACCTTTATATTGAGTTTGTTTTTACTCATTACGTTGCTTCATTTATTTCGTTTAAAGACGCAGTTACTTTTTAGAAAGAAACTTCACGAGAATGGCAAAAACCCAAAGAAAGGATGGGGTCGTTCACCATAGTGGAATTTCACCCAACTTTTCATATTTCTCAGAAAAAGTATATTTCTTGCCGTTGCGCGTTACGTCACTGAGACACAGTATGTTGTTTCAAATTATCACAAACTACAACTTGAAAATCAAAACTTACACTATACAGAAATGAATGCAGAACAAATAAAGCAGGAAAACCCTAAAACTGCAGCAACGCCATCACTGCTAAATCCCGGGATTTAATTTTTCGAATTTTAATAATTAATTTTTCCGTCAAAAGTGATCAAAAAGTCAAAAATACCCAATAAACACTGGAAAGGATGAACGACCTAAGACAATCTCAAATATAATCTTCTTTGACTGCAGGTCTGCCAAACTAAATGAAAGAAAAATGATGCTACAACAAAAAATGGAACTTACCAGTGGGCGACAGTCTCGAATGCGAATCTGGAAAATAATAATATTATTAGTACATATGTCGTAAATCTTCGGCAGTATCTAAGGGATAGCAAGTAATCGAGCATTCGTGATCTGGCCTGGCTTGACCTGACCGTTAGTCGACAAGAGTACATGGTGAGCATAGAGGGCCAAAGATGCTCCGGCGGTTTATGACAAAGGTGCGAAAAAGGAGAAAACAGCAGATACCATGGACTTGGAAAGAAGGAACCCAGGTGTATACGCTCAACTGACGCTTGTATTGCATCACAGTCTAAGCGGCGCCCTTGTGCAATGAACGGACGCGATCTCTTCCTCTAACATCCACTGGATTATGAATTATGAGTTTTAAATACTAACAATTTAAGGGTGCGGAATTTGAGCATTAAAAACGGGACATGCAGACACATTTTTATTCCAACACCATTCTGAAATTAAAGCAGATAGGGAGTTAAATAAAAAAAATGTTTATCAATTAAGGATCAACTTAGATAATACGAGCCAGCCTCGTCCTCTGCTTTTGCTGCACCCAAAATTTTTAGATGTTCATACTTCCCAACCTGTATCAAATATTCGTTAATATTTTCTACTTCCACAAAGAATTCTTTCCTACACAACTTTTATGTTGATACTCACAAGATTCCGAGACAATAAAAGAAACTTTATAAATCTTTTTTACCCATAAAATATACTGGCCGGGAATAAAAGATTGTGCACCAAGAGCCAAAGGACACCTTCCGACCCTTGTATCTTACGGAGCCTGAATTTCTATCACAGGTCAATTCCATTATTGCTGTTTATACACGTGAACCCCTTGCTTAAGTTATACAACAGGCCACAAATTATCCGATTTTTGCAGAAGGGGATTCCTAAACAACATCCTGTAATACAATGGGAACGATGATTTTGAATAAACGTATTCATGGAATATTTTAAGCTTCTCCGTAAATAAAAGAACTGCTCGGTGGAATATGAAATATATTTTCTAGGTATTGTCTATTTAGTTTCTCGTCGTTCATTTTTCAAAGTCAAAAATGAGATTGGGTGCTGTAGCGCTAAAGGTAGTTCACGAAATATCTAAAGGTGTGTGTAGACAGACATGTAACAATATCGATACGATGTGCATTTGAGGAATCTCTTTAAATAGCAATCATCGAAATTTCTGGATATTTGTGGCAAATGCTACAAAATTCGATAGTGAATTTACTAAATAGTAGTCGCGGATTTTCTTGCCACGTGGTCAACCCAACTCCACTTTAACGTTGCTATTCTCTCCATTACGCCTGCTAATTTTGTTCGTTCTTTTATGTCGTTATCTCTAATCTGTTCCTTAAGGCTAACTCTCAGCATGGCTACATTGTTATCCAACACTGTCTGATGCGTTTGGCTGAGCCAAACCGCTGCACTAGTCGATTCAATCTCTTAAATATTTACTCTAATTCTAATCTTAATTTCCTCACCCTAACTCCATGTAACTGAAGTGTGAACTCATTCATTAAGTTGATATAAGAATCGCGGCCCATAAAAGCTTGTCAAGTACCTTTTTGAAACATCTAACAAGATGAAAAAATAGTCATATCTAAAGTGCTTTCGACAATTTAGAATGCTGTGGGAAATAAATGATAGTGTAAACGCTATTTTCCGACAAAAAAAGTATTCTGCTAACCAACAGGCAGTGACGAATATGCCTGTATATCTTCTACGATATTTACCGTGCAATATCTTTATTAGCGTGTGAAGAATGGGAGATATAAAGTTTCTTAGAACGTCATAGGGGAAAGTTCGCACTATACATTTTTCATGTTTCTTTTTTAGAAAGTGGTGCATATAAAATAAATTCAATCTTATCATCACGGAAATTCGTAAGTGAAATTGCTGGGGGTATCATTTACGTACTTCATAAACATGGATATAAAATTTCAGCTGCAGTGCTAAGGATGGCTACTATGTAGAATGTAGATAGCTCCCGTCGATACATGCAGCAAGGAGTTACATTGTTGGATGTTGTCATTGCGGAAAATGTACACTGATGCATATCATTTTGGCATTTTTTTTTAATTGCTGAAAATTGCAGATTTCGATTGATTGTATTAAATAGTCTGTAGCAAGTAACGAACTTTTAAGCTAACTAGATAACTGAATTTCAATATTTATCTACCAGGCATTAGAAAAATTAAAAATAGAAAAATATAAATAAAATATGTTGGATCGTAGCTCCATAAAAATTATATACTGCTAAAAAACCTATCAAAGATAAACCGGATGGATCACATGGACAACGACAAAAGCTAAGGAAAAGGATAATGAATTTGGTAACTTGGAATGTGCAGGGCATAGGAGGAAAGATTGCAGAAATACTGAAGGAGCTGGAACAGTTACAAACAGAAATAGCAGTCTTGACAGAAACGAAGAAAAAGTGTAGTGGACTTGAGGAAGTTGGAAACTATATACATGTTTATAGCGGAGTGCCAAAAGATGAACGAGCTAGACGTGGAGTATCAATTTTGGTTCATAAGAAATATAAGAAAAGTATAACTAATTGGGAATGCTCGGATGAACGTATCATTAAATTGAACATTGACATAAAGGGTAAGCGGCTATCCATCATAGGAATATATGCACCAAATGATGATGACACGGTGGTTAATAAAGAAAATTTCTTCGAGACGTTGAACACTTTAATAACAAGTATGGGAACAACAAAAGAAATAATATTGGCCGGTGACTTTAATGGAAGAACAGGAAGGCAGTATAAAAACAAAATTGTAGGTGCTTATGGAGAAGAGGTCATAAACGATAATGGTCGCAGATTGATAGATCTATGTGACCAGAATACTTTACAAATAGCAAATGGCTATTTCAGACACAAAGATGTCCATAAATTCACGTGGACCCAAGCAACTCGACAACTGAAATCAATAATTGATTACATCATTGTAAAACAAAATACCTTGTAGAGACTTTTGGACGTAAGAGCATACAGAGGTGTGATTTGTGGTACTGACCATTACCCGGTTAAATCTAAAATACTATTCCCTTGGGTGAAAGTAGCAACTAAGGAAAAAACTGATAATGAAGAACTATCGACGGAAATAAGATACCCACGGTATAATATCTTTAGCCTGGAACACCCCAGTACGAAGCATCTGTATTAAAATCGATTAGATACCAAATTAGAAGAAAATAAATACACATCAGTGGAGATGCTATACAGACATATACAAGAAAGTATTCATGACGCGGCAACTGAAGCCCTAGGTAAAGTTGAAGATATTAAAAGGAGGAATGAGTATATGTGGTCAGAAAAGATAGAAAAGCAGACGCAAAAGAAAAAGCAAATATATCTAAATTAAGGTATAGAGAAGTGCAACGTGAAATACGAAGAACAGTGATAGAGGAGAGACGGGTGGAGATGTGGGACCAGAAGTGTAGAGAAATAGATACGTACATGGGGGGGCGACGATGCACAGAAGTGTGGAGATTTATAAAAAGCTTTAAGGCACCATATAAAGAAAGTACTTCCCTAAAAACAATTCAACTTAATACTTCTCTGAGCTGTTCGTTGAAGACAGACCTAATTTCCACCAAGGTCTACTCAAATTAATATACAGGGAGAACCAATAATAATAACAGAAGATAATGTACGGTCTAAAGTGAAAAACCTGAAAAACGGCAAGTCTCCTGGTCCTGGTGGAATATGTGACGTAACCTAAAAGACTAACGCCACAATGGAGGATCCTGCCGCAGCTATGCTCGAAGCCGAAGATGGGGGTGGGCTAAAAACAGGAAAAGGGCGCCAAGGAGTTGTTGGCTGATCCTCTGTAGCCAACACACAACGACTACAACTCCTAAAAGCCGCTGGTACACAATAGGGCACAATAAAATAACAAAAGAAAAAAACGTAGTCAAATAGTATATCATATAATAAAAAAAAACAAAATAGGTATGTAAACCAGATATGGCAATATCTGACAATATATATATATATAGCAATACCAAAAAAAACCACCAATGATATCAACAAATTAATTATTAATGAATATATATAATATAAATATAAAAAAAAGCAATGAACATAAACCTGGGTGAAATTTAGACACCCGGTACTAACGTTGCGCAAAAAAAAGGAAAACAAAAAAAGGCGCGGATGACGCGGTAAATACACTACACGAATGGAGCTCCGCACGCGCAGCGCACCGACGGGTCAATCGCACGCACGCTAACTACAACAATGAAGTCAGACGCAAACGGGAGTATCGACTGTTACTAAATCTTGACAAAAAAATAGATATTACTATTAATCAAAATGAAATTTAAAACTAAGCAAAATTATTGAAGTGACTATAAACAAAATGAACCAAAATTATTAAGTACTGACTAAATGAATTTTAAACAATAATAAACTACTTAACTACGTGAGCAAAAGAAACAAAGTTAATAAATGAATGAATTTTACAAAAGTCCAAAAGAACAAACAGGGTGACCACAACAAGCCGTGGCCAGGCATCTACATATGAAACTAGCCGAACGGAGACGGAAGTTCGAACAGACGGGCGACGCGAAGTCACAGAAAAACGAACACAAAATGGTCACAAAAAGCTGTGACGGGCGCAACTTACAAGCCAGCCGCTGGACACGGTGTTCCAAACGGACTGGGGACAAAAACTATCTGACCTTACAGAGATGATCGATGGTCAGCTGGGCCGCCGGGTAACTTGCGACTCTCAACGCCCTGGTAACAATGGTCGATTTTACAGATGGACGGGCTACTCAGAAAATGTCCAAAAGCACGTGGTCCAAAACGCTGTACCAAAAAAAGCGTTCCCCAAAAAAAACCCTAAAATGTCGTAAGGACAAAAATTAGAATAAAGGAAAAGAGAAATGAAGAAGGCAACACAATACTAATAATAAGAATTAAACAAATGAAGGAAAGAAAAAGAAAGAAAACGTGCTCACCTCGAGAGGGTTTTTTTCCAACAAACTTCCGACTAAAATCGACAGTATATTGGCCCAAAATCCCCAAATCGGGAGTAGACGACGCTTCCTACAAACCAAAACTAGGGCTGAAACGACGTCTGGAATATGTCCGGAGAAAATCCCAATTTCTTGGCTATGAAAAAATAACTTCACTACTCTCCGGAACACACTAAACCAAATACCTTCGAAATCGGACTAGAAGTGAGTATGGCTAGCGGAAATTGCAAATTTTGAAAAAAACGCGCACGTGAAGAATACGCGGCGATCAACCTATGAAAATCCAAATCCAAACTCCCTAAACCAACATCAAAAAGCATAGGCGTCGCCGGGTGCAGAATAATAAACAGATGGAAAGAAACGCTCTGAAGACTTGCAACCCCGAGCAGAAATATAATAAGGATGATAGAAACCTTAAGGAAACCTCTCGAGTTGAAAGAAAAGAGAATAAAGGACATAAAGAAATGAAAGCATCAATTTAGAAAATTGAAATAGATGAGAACACCACTGGCCTGCTGAAAAGCAATACAATCGAGGTGATCTTCACACATGACAGCTGGGGAAATCGCAAAATCAAAACATAACCCCAAAAGTCTGACAGATTACCTCAATGATTTCCGTAAACTAAATGAAACACAAAAGTCCGAAAGATGAACAATAAGGCGCGCAGAATTGATCAGAAAGAGGGTAAATATCAAATAATGACGAGAACAAAATAAACAACCAGCAGATACAGGCAATATCCAGAATCCAGCTAGGTGACAAAGATACAAGAAAAACAGGGTAATACAAAAGGTAAATCTCAGCAAATCTCATTCAACCTGATAAACTAATAAAGGTAACTCAAACTAGAAGTGAAACAAAATCTACAGTGACCTAAGAAGATAGGGCCGAGGGCTGGGACGGAGGCATCTGCGAAAGACAACTGCGATGGCAGCTAAGGAGAGAAACTAATCATTAAATGGAATAAATAAGTTAGAGATAGCATAACAAACATTCCTAGCACGTTGTAAGTACCATAATCTTATATGAATTTAAATAAAATAAGTATTAAAATCCGAAAAATGTTTTAGTGTAAAATTTCACCGTTACAAATACCTGGAGAATTAATTAAAAGCGGATCACCCAAGCTTTTCAGGACAGTAGCTAAATTATTTACAATGTGTATAAACGGCCAGTCAGTGCCTGATGAATGGAAAGTTGCTTATGTCACCCCTCTTCATAAGAAAGGCGACCGAAATAAATGCGAAAATTACAGAGCCCTATCGGTTACTAGCACATTTAGCAGATTTTACGGACGAATTTTAAGAGACCTAATAGATGATGAAATATCAAACCAACGAGGCGGAGGAACAAAGTGGATTCAGAGCGGGAAGAAGCTGCATAGACAACACATTCTGTATCAAACAACTCCTGCTGTAGGAAAAGAAACACACCTATTATTTGTAGATCTGGCGAAAGCATATGATACAGTACCAGTAATGAGACTATGGGAAGCGATGAAACTAACACAGATTAGCCATACTCTCATAAAGGCGGTTCAAGACCTATATGCGAACTGCTCATCGAGAATAAAAATCGGTAATACGCTAACAGAAAGTTTTCTAGTTACGAAAGGCCTATGACAAGGTTGTTCTATATCTCCGACTTTGTTTAAAATCTATGTGGAACAGGCGTTAGAGAAGTGGAAAAGGAAATGTGGTACCATGGGCTTTGAAATGAGCGACTTGATGTTGTATACCCTGCAATTCGCAGACGACCAGGTGGTGATTGCACAGTCAAAAGATGACATAGAGTACATGACAAGGAAACTATTGGAAGAATATAACGATTGGGGATTAACCATGAATATAAGTAAGACCAAGTATATGAGCATCGGAAGTGACGAAGGAGATTTGGAGTTGGAGAATGGTATAAGCATAGAGGGATGTAAGGAATACAAATATTTGGGAGTAACATTTGGCGCAGAAGGCAAGGACGCTCTAGATATTCAAAATAGAATAACACAAAGCAGGAAAATTATAGGAGCTTTAAATGGAATATTTTGGGCAAAGGATGTCACTAGAAAAAGAAAGAGAAGTATATACAACTCCATGGTGAAAAGCATATTAACCTATGGCTCCGAGACTTGGACACTGACAGAGAACGACAAGCGAAAGATTTTAGCTACAGAGATGGATGCCTTAAGACGGTCCGCGAGAATATCAAGACTAGATAGGAAAACCAACGAATATGTAAGGGAAGTAATGGATGCAAAGACAACAGTGTTGGAAGATATCGAGCATAAGCAACTGATTTGGTATGGCCACGTACGAAGAATGAAAGACGATAGACTGCCGAAGCAAGTGTTGGGGAATGGGCACCGCAAGGAAGAAGGAAAAGAGGGAGGCCAAGGAAGAACTGGGGCCAGGGAATCAGGAAAGCTATGAGTGATCGGAACTTAGCAGAACGAGATTGGGAAAATAGAAGAGAGTGGAGGATGGGTATCGGAAGGCGACATAAGACGCTATAAACTGATTATATATATACATATATTCTGATGATGAGATTTTTTAAATCTTGAAACCCGTCAATACAATAATAAATTGTTACATTGGTAGTATGCAGAGTATTTTATTATATACTACCAAAAAGTGAATCAAGAAAATATTAACTACATAATCTGTAGTAGGTAACGAATTATTAAGAAATAAATACTGGAAATAAAAAAAAATTCTGGTGCTTAAGATTTTCTTGCTTTAAATTTATATCGTCGTCGTTAAACCTCAGCAATAACATCACTCCTAGCGCCAGCCTAAATGTTAAGAAAACTATACGCCCCCTAGCCGCATATAAAGTTGTAAAGTAAATAAAAGCATGACAATCTAAAATCGCACGGATACATTTGCGTAGTGTAAAAGATAAACATGGTGGTAATTGAAAGCAGCCGAGGCGACAGAGGTGGATATTACAATCAAATAAATGCGCGCGTATGGGCTAGATTCAATTTCGTTTTAGAAATTGATGCGTATTCCCGAAGAGTGTGTAAACAATCTCGAAGAACGTCGCGGGAAGCTCTGAACCCTACATATCTATTCGTAATATATTCATAATTAAAGAGATGATACTCACGTATCATAATATTGACAGCGGAACATTGTTTAAAATTCACGAACGCATCCAAATTAAGTGAAAGTGGTATTAACCCTTGCCGGGATCCATTTGTTCGCGGTTATCTGGGGGGATACACTGTCAACTCCATGCTACGCTCTAATATTTTATGAAAACTTTGCTACCATCATCGATATTTACTTAGCCAACTATACAATTATTGAAAAATCATTACGCTAAAATTGGCAAAGCATCTCACTTTGATAGCTAATTCTCAAGATGTGTCGTAAATTGCCAACAGAATCAAATTTCTAGTATGAGATTCATGTCATGGTCTTCACAGTCTTCTTCATTTTAGTATTGAAAATACTTCTGGGCGCGTGTGTATATGGGACTCATCTTACGAAAAATGTATCGGCACGCGACAGATTCTGTCGGCGGCGCGCGCAGTCGAGGCCGCTAAATAATAATATTAATATCAGAGCGCTAGCCAGATGTAAACTAAAGGTACAGCGAGCGCGAGCGGGATATCGCGTTGGAATAAAAGTCCAAACGGTACAAAACGGATGCGTTAATATTAATATTAATATTAATATTGCGTCAGTTTGTCTAGGTGCCTTGTGCTTGTCACAAATCATTTCTTTTATTTTATTGTATCAATAATATACCAACTTGAAACGGCACAGATCACTTTTGTTGGACATCAGAAACCGAGCAGTTGTGTCCGTATTTTCAATACGCCTATGATACTTGCGTAAGATGCGAGGTCTGTGAATTTTCTTCTGCAGATTTGCGCGTTCTGAATGCTTATTTCCTTGTAAATACTTGGTGTGAGTCCAGATGGGTTGTCTCAACAGAAGAACACCAGAAACAGTACTTTTTACCACGCGTTTCTGTATACGGGTGGTCCAGTTTATATCATCAGGATTTCACCAACCGAAAGTTTATCAAAAAATAAAGGTAGTTTGTCTAATAAAACATGGTCGAATTTTGCTTCCTTTTTGATGTACAGGGTGTTAAAGAAAATAAATTATTTTATATAATCTGCTGTAAATCATTAATAGAAAAGGGTAGCCTTCTGAAATTTTGCATAGATCATTTCTTTTGTATTCTCTATTAAATAGTGGTTGTAATTATTTTATTTAGAACACAGAGGCGTGCATACGAGTTTCCTCAAAAATACTTTATTTAATACAACGTACGCCACTGGTTTTTTTTAGAACACCAAATGCAAAGACGATTTCTCATTCAATTTAGAAACCTTTTTGTATCTTACAATTTTTTGATAACTCAACTCAAAACAAAAAAAAACATTAAAAAGTATCATGTGACCAATTACTGAATTGATTTACTTAAAGGAAAAACAACATTAAGCTTAGCTGAAATATCAACTAGACAAGAATTGCAATTAAGTAATGTAAGAACTGTTCGAAAGAGGAACCATTTTGCTGGATGCACAATTGGCAGCGTCTTATGATTGAATGGTTTAAGTTTAGTAAAACATTGTTATTAATATTTGCACGAGCATTCCGAATTCTAAGGAGCAGTTACTCCCCCGTAGGCACCTGGGTCGCATAGACGGTATCTTTGAGATAACCCCACAGATAAAGATCTAAGGGCGCTAAATCTACGACCCATCCATCGTCCCTCAAAATGTCTATCAAGCCAGTGACGAACATTTCCACCTAAATTAGCTGGGCACCCATCAAGTTCGTAGTTGTGGTAGTTAACTATTCCTCTTCGAGTAAAACATGACTAGTCTATCCATAAAATATTGTTTATGAAATTCTGATCATTTTGAACAGCCATCGTCCAAAAGCCATTGATCACAAGGAGGCTGTGATTAGGCTTTGACATTTTGCACTTTGGCTGAACTTGTTACTGTCAATCGGTGATCTGTGCTATAAGTAAATAACTTACGTTTAAGTTATAAAATTTGTGTACGTATGGTTAAAGTATTAAAATCTAAAATGCCCTTTCGTTTTTCAAATCAAGAATATGCTGACATGCATTACGTTTACGGATTTTGCGATGGAAACTCAGCTGCTGCAGCTCGAGAATATCACTTGCGATTTTCAAATAGACGACAACCACAACATAATGTATTTGCAAATGTGCACCATCAATTTGTTACTCAAGGATTGAAATTTGTACCTAGAAATCCCAATCATCGTATCGCCAACGAGGTAATCAGAAACAATCGCATCTTGCTTGAATTTGACAGAGATCCTAGAACAAGTCAGAGAAGAGTTTCTAGAACTCTTAGAATTCCAAAAACTACTATTTTACGAGTATTAAGACGGGATCATAGACGACCTTTTCATCTACAACCAGTTCAGGGCTTGCAGCCAGGGGATGAAGATCGCAGAATGAGATTTTGTCAATGGCTTTTGGACTCTGTTCAAAATGATGAGAATTTCATAAACAATATTTTATGGACAGACGAGTCATGTTTTACTCGAAGAGGAATAGTTAACTTTCACAATCAGCATGTGTGGGCACATGAAAACCCTCATGAAATCAGGCCACGAAATTTTCAAAATGAGTTCAGTATTAATGTTTGGATCGGGATTTACAATGGTAATCTCTTTGGCCCTTACATACTACCGCACCGCCTTAATTCCGTAAACTTCTTAGAGTTCTTGGAGGCAGAGAGTCCCAATATGTGGGATGAAATTCCTCTTAATATGCGTAGACAAGTTTGGTTCCAACTTGATGGATGCCCAGCTCATTTTGGCCGAAATGTTCGTCACTGGCTTGATAGACATTTTGAGGGACGATGGATTGGTCGTGGGGGACCCGTTGCTTGGCCTCCGCGATCTCCAGATTTAACGCCTTTAGATTTTTATCTTTGGGGTTATGTTAAAGACACCGTCTATGCGACCCCGGTGCCTACGCGGGAGGAACTGCTCCTTAGAATTCAGAATGCTTGTGCAAATATTAATAACAATGTTTTACTAAACTTAAACCACTCAATCATAAGACGCTGCCAATTGTGCATCCAGCAAAATGGTTCCTCTTTCGAACAGTTCTTACATTACTTAATTGCGATTCTTGTCTAGTTGATATTTCAGCTAAGCTTAATGTTGTTTTTCCTTTAAAAGTAAATAAATTCAGTAATTGGTCACATGATACTTTTTAATGTTTTTTTTTGTTTTGAGTCGAGTTATCAAAAAATTGTAAGATACAAAAAGGTTTCTAAATTGAATGAGAAATCGTCTTTGTATTTGGTGTTCTAAAACAAACCAGTGGCGTACGTTGTATTAAATAAAGTATTTTTGAGGAAACCCGTATGCACGCCTCTGTGTTCTAAATAAAATAATTACAACCACTATTTAATAGAGAATACAAAAGAAATGATCTATGCAAAATTTCAGAAGGCTACCCTTTTCTATTAATGATTTATAGCAGATTATATAAAATAATTTATTTTCTTTAACACCCTGTACATCAAAAAGGAAGCAAAATTCGACCATGTTTTATTAGACAAACTACCTTTATTTTTTGATAAACTTTCGGTTGGTGAAATCCTGATGATATAAACTGGACCACCCTGTATATGTCAAATTTACTGTAATATAATAAAATAAATCATACTCTCTGCCAAAAAGAATTTTTTTCATAGTGCTAACAAAATTCATTGAAATTACAGAACTTTATATTATCAGTATAACTACAAAGTCTATTATAATCAAATAGTTTTCAATGGTATTTCCGAATGCGGTATTACAAAGCATAGAAAGTGTAGATCTATCATTTCTAAGGGCGTCGAACGAAAATTGTGCCAGTGTTCCTGCAAAACGACCATCTCAAGAAAAACAACCGTAAATTTTCCATCAAATGCGCGAAGGTCGTCCGGCCCCGGGAATCTAACGCCGCGGCGGTGGTAGGTTAGATGCCGGGTTAGATTTATATCCCCGTCTAGCAAAGTAACCGTGATTCTTACTTTCTAATTCAAGGCACGTTCCCTTAATACCATCACACATCCATACCCGGCCATGCTTAACCGGTTAAATTCTCCCGACTACATTTGTTACCATATTTGTATTTTTGGAGCAAGAGCGTGGTTAGTTCGGAGCTTACGTCGAACTAAATTGCACGAAATACTGGCATAAAATGACGTATGCACGACAGTGCCGGAGCGTGATACAAGGAAGTGGGTGTTCACAGAATACAGAGGACTTTAGCAAAACTCCAAGACATTTTGGATTAGGAACTCTTGTACGCTTCTTTCCTGGTGTTCTAAAGATCCCTTTGCCGTTATTTCCCGACGCGCTAGTGTTGCCTTCACTAACTAATCTCTATAGATCTAATAGACACTATTTCCCGTGTCTGACTACGTAAAACACCTTTCCGTTCGTAACCCGCCACCTTACCTTTTCAAAAGCTCACCGGTATCTGAAAATTTTACCTCCGCCACTGGTACTTTACCATGTAATAAGAAAATAAGTAAATCTTACCCCACCCCTTTTGACAGCCTATTTGACTCCAACTTACAAGGCGTATTGGAAGATTTTCAAGATATATAATTTCACAATTAATTCTGTTATTGTTTGACGTTGTTCCCGCGCCGCCGCTGTGCCAGGTATTCAAATGAGCGGTATCGGTATATGCTAAAGGAAAACAAAGAATGTGCTTGCAATCAAGAAGCTAGGAAGCAATCTTTCCGACCCCGTTGAAATTTGCTTCTTATGCAAATGAAGCACCGCTGAAACGTATCTAGTAATTAGTCCAAACGGTTTATTGACCTTTTTAGGTTAACTTGAACCGGAATGTTACGCGATTTTGAGCCGCGCTCCAGAAGCAGAATAAAATATGCGAATTAATTTGACAGAGCACTAACCTTTACACTAGATTAACAACAGATAAATGCAGGCAAAGTAGCATCTGGAGGGCAAGTAAGGGCGACATTATGCGGTTCATTCTTGGGGGGTTGTATATACTGTACTTGTCTACGAAAACACGGAGCAAATGTAAGAATGAGAATTTGCATGATAATGAGATCTGCCGAGTGCCTTTCCGCGGCATGGCCCGGATTACTTCATAAAGAAGACCTGCTTCCTTCGCAGAATGGGTCGCTTGCCCATCTGTTAATCGCTTGTTTATGGTAAACTAGGAATTGTAATCTTTATAAAAGGTGAGAATAAGTGTCGTACCTTTATAAGCAGGCAGAGCAGAATAATCCAGTGAACAAGTAATAATAGTATTATTATTCAGTATTATTATAATACTGAATTTCACACCACCTGTGAGGGATATTGCGAAGTTTCATAACCATCGTTATACCTACCTGGTTTTCATACGAATTCTCATCTGTTCCGAATAACTATGGACTTCTCTGTGTTCCCGCTCAAATTCTATAAAATAAAATCCAATTACCCTTGGTATTTATACCAAAAACGGTTCAGTTTTATAGGTAAGAGTAGTTCTTTGAGAAATTAGGGGAGGTAGAGTTCGAACGATACAATGGTGAGATTAGGGCAGGTACCTATAGGTGGGCGACTGACTTACGTGACAGGTAAAACTTGCGTTCAATAGCAACAGGTGTATCCGCTCCTACTCGACTTTTTAATCGGTCATGTCGGCCATTTTGCGAAGACATCCGCAAACTTGTTTTGTGAATGCACAGTTCTGTTTTCCAGTATTTTCTATTAACGAAGATGTTCTTTCTGATAGGGATACGAGGGCAGTTCTTTGTTCTTGCATCTCGAATGAAATTAAGAAGCGGATCACGGTTTAAATTTGACGTGTTAGGCCTTGACGATAAATTTCCTTTTTGGGAACGGGCGAGCGCTAAATGCAGTGTGTAAGTATGTTGTTTGATAATAAGGCATGAAATAAGCATGTTTCCGAATCTAGGCACGTCCGTGTTCCGGACTAGGATGGTAAGGAGTCGAAAGAACGGCGCCGAGAATCGCGACGCCAACATAATCCCGCACCGCCAGCTAAATTGAAAGTCACATCTACATTTACGCGTACAGATAGATCCACACGCAACTTGGTCCCCGGAATTATCATAATACAGTATAAACGCCGCGCCGACGAGGCCTTCTTCTCTACCATGGCTCTGCTCTAATAACAAAAGTGAAAAAGCTACGGCCATTTGTGTGCCCCCCGCTCTGCACTCAAAACTTAAGATAAACATTTTCACTCCGGCGGATTCCGCATTACTTCAAATGTAAACACAATTGTTTGTATGTTTTACGCCTTTGATTGAGGAAGAACTGGCTTTTCCGCACCGGAAAAATCCGCTTTCCAACCCTTGCTGCACAATGAACAATTTGAAATTATCTTAGCGGTTAGACGACGATTCCTACTTTAACAAGACTTTCATATTTTAGTACTGTGTTAATAAAATCTACTAGAGGAAAGAGTTCCCTGCAGAGGTCTTTAGCATAGAATTTAATTGTTATTACGCAAAAGTACCTACAAAACACAAAAAGAAAAACTGGACAAAACCAACATACTAATTGTTCTTCTCTCCTAAATGTCTCTGCTTGAATAAATAAGTTTTACCGAGAGTTTTAAATTACACAATGACCTTTGAATACAATTTTTGATATGCGTTTTAAATCGCAAATCGGTATTACCTAATCTAAGACCAATTGAAGAATCAATTGTACCCCTAACCACATAAAATTTGAAATACTATATACGCTCTTGCAATTATTTATCCTAAAAATGAAGATGGAAATGTTCCCACCAAGACATTTGATTCTAGCAAGATGAAACTCCTCCCCATTTTGGCGCAGAAGTACGGAATTTTCTTAACGATATATTCCCTATATAGAAAGAGTTATAGATCGGAAAATATATTGAAGCCAAAAAGAATATTAGACGAAAATGAAAAGTAAAATTCCTTGTCGACTCTTGTTAAAACTGAGGGGTGCCGGTCCTGCGGCAGTATTTAATCCCGCTGAAAGCCGTGTTCAAAATAATTATTTTTGTCTCCTGGTTAATTTAATTGAATTCACTTGAACCCACACCTGTTAAGAAGTTTCGAACAATTGAATCCCTTTCAACCCTCGTTAATTGTCTGAAATAGGGAGAAATCATTATCTGAGAGCCGGGGACACGGTCGCCCGTGATACGACGGACCGCAAGTCACTTCTATCACGTCTACAGTCACCGGTTGGGCCGCCGACCCCACTGCTCATTACATAAGCACTTTGCACAGAGATGGACCGAACCTCTCCATGCAATAATGATTCATGCTTAAGAGACGCAAAATAGAGGACTTCCAACTGTTCCTAATCAACTCTTCGGGCAAATCGGAGCGCAGTAAATACTGGATTTTATCGGCAAGGAAGATTTTGTATACAGCTGGACGATTTTCCATACACTCGATGACATTTCTAAATCCTACTTAATTTCAACACGCCACTCCCACAAAGCATACTCAATCGCAGCACCTCTTCCAAAATATACTGCGTTACAGCACACCGAGGGGTAAACCGCTGGAAAAAAGTTTTACACCACAATTCCTTTTTATCCAGAAATTCCCGAAATTCCTTGGAAATTCCCGTAATTCCTTGGAAATTCCCGTAATTCCTTGGAAATTCCCAGCAATTCCTTGGAAATTCCCCGCAATTCCTTGGAAATTCTCGCAATTCCTTGGAAATTCCCCGCAATTCCTTGTAAATTCCCGCAATTCCTTGGAAATTCCCTCAATTCCCCATGCACATTACACACATAAATTTATAACTGTCGCAAATAACATTCCCGATTGCATACGTATGTACATACATCCATCGCATGCCTAATACATTCATTATCATAAAGTTCTCAGGTCGAAGACTAGTTGCACGCGTACCTCCATCCTTTCCTATCCTGAACTAGCCTACGAATTTCTCTAAAAGTAGAACATACTACATCCCCAATTATTTGAGAGCAGTAGTCCGATATGGGCCTACCCTGCCTCTTTTTATTACTATCTCCGACTCTAGTATGTCGTGAACTATTCTTTCGTGCCTCAGAAGGTGTCCTACCATCCTATCTCTCTTATCCTTTATTGTCTTCCATACCTTTCGCGTTGAGCAACTTTTTGTAATACCTCCCTATTGCTAACCTTATCTATCCACGGTATCTTCATCAAATTAAAATAGGTGCTAGAGGAACACCAAATAAGACGAAAAGTTTAAATGAACATATGTTCCTCGATATGTTCTAAAGCGACTACTAACAAAGATACAGGGTGTAAAAGTCAATCCTTACAAAATAAAGAATAAAATTAGATTTTACCAAAACGATAACAACATGGCAAGAGAACATCAGTTCTTACTTACGAAAAGGTACAAACTAAAAATTAAAATCTGCTTTAGAACAAAAAAATAACACAACTTCTTTGAAAATGGCATTCATTTACTTACTTAGAAACTACCTATGTATTTTGTAAGATTTGTACTGCTTATCAATATTTATCTTATCAGATCTCTTGAGTTGGAATGGTCCACTGCCTATTAATCCAATAGGGCCGTATTTCGTATTCGTATTTCGTATTCACACAATTTATTTATAGTGACGTAGGTATGTACAAATATTTATAATTAAAAGTTATTTGAGAACATGTAATTTTAGAATTATTAACAATAAGCAGCGAAATATACAAGCAACAAACAAACTACAACAAGCAATAACTACGAGCGAACAATAAATTAAACAATTAACAACTAATTACCTAAACAATCCACAATACACAAATCAAAATCTAAAAACACTGCTACAACCAACGCTCTGAATAAGGCTTAATCGAAAAGCGTGTAAGAGGTAAGACATATACTCGTATAGGTACTCGCCCGGTTCTATCGCTCTTCTTCGCATCTGATTCTGAAAGCCAAGACTTCAAAAGCTAACTTCAAAACTGTCCTCCCGGCTTCTTGCTTCCCAATAAATAGTCCTCTTCGAACATTCGGGAACTGAAAACTACTAGAGATCGATTGTTTCATCGATCGATTTTTCTAGTTTCATAAACACACAAGTTCAACGCCATAATAAACAATTGCGGCTTGCAGACAAACAGCGTGACTCATTACCAGGAGCGTCGCTTGCGGGGCAAAAATTCGAATCAACATTTTTTCCCGCCCCAAGCAACATCTTCATTTGTAGGCCATAAAAAGAGATCTAAACTGTTCAGATAAGAATTTAATTTTAAATTCATTTCCAGAATTTTCTATAATTCGTCCAGTGTACCATCTTTTTTCATAATAGACCGCGTAGTACGCCATTAACTGTTATTCAATGCACAATTCAAACAATACGTTTAAAATACGCTGCCCGTCCAAAGTGAAACATAACCTAACTAACTCTACTGATCGACGAGAAACTTAATAGTGGTCCCTAACAAAAACTGGTTAAATATATTTGTCATTATTACCCGGACTAGCTAATTAACTAGGTACCTAATCAACTTATGAAAGGTATACCTTTCATATTTTATATAAAAACACGGATTCAAAACTACACTATATTTATGCTGCATTCAAACACACTTCTGAATGTATGTCTTAATTCGCATTCCAACTGTTTGACGCGCAAGCGCAAATCTTTCCACAACACGTGGCAATTCCTCCAAATTCCCGTCAATTCCTGACAATACCCACAAAATTCCTCGCAATTCCTCGGCAATTCCCGAAATTCCTCTGCATTTCTTGCGCAATTCCTCGGCAATTCCCGAAATTCCTCTGCAATTCCCGAAATTCCTCGGAAATTCCTCGCAATTCCTCTGCAATTCTCGAAATTCCTCGGCAATTCCTGCGCTTTGTACACCAAAATTCCTTAGCGGTTTACCCCTCACAGCACACCGACTCCTGTCATTTCTTTACCGCCATTTAGGAGCATTCTTTGTACATCTGTCATAATTGAAAAATATATCATGAGTCATTAAAGCTGGTGTGCCCTAAGGGACATTGAAACCAATAATTTCCGAATATTTAATCAGTCTGAAAGTCAGCGTAATAATAAATCCGAGACTCAAATTATATAGCGGCAGTTACTTCAAATAAAACATATTAACGGAACACATTATTGCAGAAACTTTATAACGGCATGCAATCTCATTAAAACAAGTGTCATATAAACTATTCGCAGTGTTACATACATAATAATCGTGCGCTCAGGAACCATAGACACGAGGCAGTAATGGTCACACAAACACATTACAAAACACAAATGGGGTATAATCGACTTTTTTAAAATTTTTTTCGGTTGTTTATAATTGCTGCAGGAGAACTGATATTTTTAACTGAGGGGTAAACCGCTGAGGAATTTTGGTGTACAAAGCGCAGGAATTGCCGAGGAATTTCGGGAATTGCAGAGGAATTGCGAGGAATTTCCGAGGAATTTCGGGAATTGCAGAGGAATTGCGCAGGAATTGCAGAGGAATTTCGGGAATTGCCGAGGAATTTTGTGGGCATTGTCAGGAATTGACGGGTATTTGAAGGAATTGCCACGTGTTGTGGAAAAATTTGCGCATGCACGTCAAACAGTTGGAAGTTGGAATGCGAATTAAGACATACATTCTGTATTGTGTTTGAATGCAGCATATAGTGTAATTTTGAATCCGTGTTTTTATACATATAAAATATGAAAGGTAGGTGATTAGGTACCTAGTTAATTAGCTAGTCCGGATAACAATGACGAATATATTAACCAGTTTTTGTTAAGGGACCACTATTAAGTTTCTCGTTGATCAGTAGAGTCCAATAGTTAGGTTATGTTTCACTTTGGGCGGGCAGCGTATTTCAAACGTGTTGTTGTGCATTGAATAACAGTTAATGGCGTACTACGCGGTCTATTATGAAGAAAAATGGTACATTGGACTAATTATAGAAAATTCTGGAAATAAATTTAAAATTAAATTCTTATCTGAACAGTTAGATCTCTTTTTATGGCCTAAAAATGAAGATGTTGCTTGGGGTGGGAAAAAATATTGATTCGAATTTTTGCACCGCAAGCGACGCTCCTGGTAATGAGTCACTCTGTTTGTCTGTAAGCCGCAATTGTTTATTATGGCGTTGACATTGTCTGTTTATGAGACTAGAAAAATCGATCGATGGAACAATCGATCGCTGGTGGTTTCCAGTTCCCGAATGTTCGAAGAAAACTATTTATTGGGAAGCAAGAAGCCGGGAGGACAGTTTTGAAGTTAGTTTTTGAAGTCTTTGCTTTCAGATGCGAAGAGGGATAGAATCGGGCGAGTACCTATACAAGTATTATGTCAATGTCTTACCTCTTACATGCGTTTCGTTTAGAGTTTTGGTATCGATATGTACGTGCGAATTTTGTCCCGTTTTTAAGTGTACCGGGGTGTTTTCGGATCTGATTAACCGTTGGTTGTAAGAGTGTTTTCAGAGAATCTCGAACTGTTGATTTGTGTATTGTGGATTGTTTAGGTTAGGTAATTAGTTGTTAATTATTTAATTGTTCACTGGTAGTTATTTAATTGTTATTGCTTGTTGTAGTTTATTTGTTGCTTGTATATTTCGCTGCTTATTGTTAATAATTCTAAAATTGCAAGTTCTCAAATCACTTTTAATTATAAATATTTGTACATACCTAAGTCACTGTAAATAAATCGTGTAAATACGAAATACGTTGCAATATGTTTTTACGGCCCTATTGGATTAATAGGCAGCGGACCATTCCAACTCAAGAGATCTGATAAAATAAATATTGATAAGATCTTACAAACTACATGGGTAGTTCCTAAGTAAGTAAATGAATGCCATTTTCAAAGGAGTTGTGTTATTTTTTTGTTTTAAAGCAGTATTTTAATTTTTAATTTGTACCTTTTCGTAAGTAAGAACTGATGTTCTCTTGCCATTTTGTTATCGTGTTGTTAAAATCGAATTTTATTCTTTATTTTGTAAGGATTGACTTTTGTTGTTGTTTTCTTTATTTTTATTATACCTTAGTTTCTCAACGAGTCTCAAAATTCATTTGTTTCGGAATACAGTGGGGCCTAGGTGCACTTTAAAGTAGATATCACTATTAATAATGCTCGGTAAGATACAAATCTCTTTGTGATGCTTGAAATGAACGTATACTTTCCAAAGCAGGTGGGTACATAGGGTTTAATCATTCTATCAATTAATTCAAAAATTTATTTGGAAACCATCCCTTTATCAAGTTATTTTTGCACAAGTGTTCAGTAGAAAAATGTGGAAGCTCGGAGGAGACTCCTAAAGACGTATGTATAGATTACGGCACTGTGAGGGTGTGAAACTTGGACAATATTAGAAGCGGATCTAAAAAGAATAGAAGCGCTTGAAATGTGGTCCTACAGGCGCATGATGAAGATACCGTGGATAGATAAGGTTAGCAATAGGGAGGTATTAGAAAAAGTTGGGGAAACGCGAATAGTTCGCGACATACTAGAGTCGGAGATAGGAATAAAAAGAGGTAGGGGTAGGCCCATATCGGACTACTGCTCTCAAATAGTTGGAGATGTAGGATGTTCTACTTTTAGGGAAATTCGTAGGTTAGTTCACGATAGGAAAGGATGGAGGTACGCGTGCAATTAGTCTTCGACCCGAGAACTTTATGATGATGAATGTATTAGGCATGCGATGGATGTATGTGTATGTACGTACGCAATCGGGAATGTTGCGGCAGTTGTAAATTTACGTGTATAATATACATGGGGAATTGCCGGAATTTCCAAGGAATTGCGGGAATTTCCAAGGAATTGCGGGAATTTCCAAGGAATTGTGGGAATTTCCAAGGAATTGCGGGGATTTTCCAAGGAATTACGGGAATTTCGAAGGAATTTCGGGAATTTCTGGCTGAAAAGGAATTGTGGTGTACAACTTTTTTCCAGCGGTTTACCCCTCGTTTTTAACTCTATGCTTGTTTTCCTTCGGAACTTGCTGTAGGTAATCAAGTTTTAGCATAAGGCAGCTGGGTAAAAGATAAATCCGAAGACTGCAGCTGCCCTGGTTGATCTCAGTGGCCAGTTGAAAAATTGTCCAACACTTTCTTGTTTACTGATAGACATACATTTCCCTTTGATATCTTCTTCACTGTCACGATTCAACCTGTTTTGGCTTCACCATTCCCATCGTGTCCTTGGTCTTCTCATGCTTCTTCTGCGTCTGGGTATGTATGCCTGCACCACTCTATAGGTAAAGGCAAAAGTCAAAAGGCGGGCACTTAAAAATGCCTATGATACATTGAAATCCACAAGCCAAAGTGCAATGGGTTTTAATCATGATGTGAATGAGGCAGCCTCTGTTCCACCCCCCTCGGTCAAATACACATCATTTGCAAACATAATCACAAATTATTTTATGAAACAGGCCGCACCTTCATTTATCTGGAACAAAAATGGGGACCGGAGTGAGCAAACAAATATCGTCGATTGCCAATAATTCTATTTATCCTGTCCGCACCTCCATTCAATGCGTCCGTTTTGAAATAATAAAATTCATGCTCGGTAAATGACAATGCACGAATGTCCGACCAAAAGCAATAAACAGAAATTTTAATCACAACATACCCCATTAACGCATTTACTAAATATACCTATGGGATATTACATCATTCTGTTTGCAATATAAACATTCCTATATATGATTTGACAAATAAATTGTTGTGTAAACTGTGTAATGAAAGGCTACCCTCGCGCAAAATTTATTTTCTGTTCAAACGCTAAACAATTGCGACGTTTTTAAAATTGTTATTTCAAGGCGCAAGAAATCGACAAAGTCTCTAGAGATATTGATCATTTTGCTATTTGGTTGCAGACTCACACTTGAATTAAAAATTATTATAATTCGCTACGTCAGAGTAGCAAAAATACATTGTAAATTTTACCATTCAGTATAGTTCCAAGTACACAATAAGTGGTAAATAACAAGAATATTCTTGTTAAAACAACATGAACATAATATGAAAGAATCATCGCAATTTTCATAGCTTTAAGGTTCTGTTAAGGCAACCACAATATTTGTTGAGAGTACAATACAGTTGCTAAAACATAAGGGAGTGTATATTGGTCCGAGCATTCGGACGACTTACAAGAACACTATTTGTCCGGCCGTCATTTTCGCATGCGCTGACGGCCGGATGAATATGACGGCGAACTAGTCGTCCGAGAGTTCGAATTTTCTAGAAAGTAAAATGTACATTTTATCAGAGACAGTCCTGTCACTGAAGAAGTGACTATTTGTGCTATTGTGCTTCAAACAATTAAAAGGTAAGTGTGACTAGGCTGACTATTTTTCATTTCCGCAAAATTTAGACAAGTTGCAACAAACACTAGCAGTATGTACCTACATACCTAATTCGAACATCAAACAAAATGTGTATCTCGTAGCATTTTGTTGATTTCTTTATTAAATACTTCATCACCAATCCATTCTAATGGCTTAATATTAAGTAGGTACCTGCAACAATTTCACTTAAACGTAGTTAAAAACATTTATTTACATTTTATTCATACGATTATTATCATAACCTCAAACAAGAGATTATTGTTATTTTTAGTAACTTATTTTTATTCATTCTTGCCCCCCACGTTTAGAACATGGATAATCAGATTGTTGTTGGACAAATCTTCCAATCATTTGAAGATATTGAAGAAGCAGTAAGACAGTTTCAAAAAGATCACTCTGTCCAGCTAATTCGGAGGGATTCAAAAACTCTTCTAAGTGCAAGAAAAAAGTGTCCACAGCGGATAGAAAATTGCAATAAAAAGCTTCAATATTATTGTATTAAGTATGCGTGTTATAAGGGGGGAAAGAAGTACAAAATGTCTAGGCCATTTGACGAAAGAAAAAGAAAATCAAGGTAAGGTTACTAAAGAAAATTGGACCTCTTCTAATAGTTCTTCTTTTGTAGCACAATTAAAGAAGATTGCCCTTTTTACGTAAGGTTTGCCTTGTCTCAGGATGGCCAATCTTTGGTTATTTCAGAAATTCAACAGAACCATAATCACAGCTGTGATGATGGACTTTTTAAACACTTGCCGAAACAACGAAGACTGGATAATTCAGCCACAGTAGAAGTTCTGAATTTGTTGCAGTTGAACTGTAACAAGAAACTTGTAAAAAATTATATAAAAACTAAATATAATAAAATAGTGACACTGAGAGATCTTACGAATCTAAAATGTAGCTCTAAAGTTTCTTCGGAGAATGAACTGAAGGAAACATTGACTTTTTTGAAAACGTTTCCTAATGCTACTGTTGAAGTCCTAGTTGATGAAAATCAAACTCTGGCAGGAATCTTCTTCCAAAATGAAAACATGAAAAACAATTACAAAGCTTATCCTGAAGTTGTGTTATGCGATGCAACTTTCAAGTTAAATAACTTAAGAATGCCGTTATATATTCTACTTGTCATGAATGGTAATGGCGAAGGGAAAATAGCTGCAATATTTATACTAACTTCTGAAAACACACAAACCATTGGCCATATGATAAAAATTTTTAAGAACTGCAACCAGTGTTGGTGCAACACAGTGTCTATATTTACAGACAAGGATTTCAAGGAAAGGAAGGTTTTTATAAGTGAATTTCCGAATGCAAATGTCTTGCTGTGTTTATTTCATACTTTAAAATCATTTCGTACTAACATTACGTGTGACTCAATGAAAATAAGCTCCGAACAAAGAGACACGGTTCTTAGAATATTACAGAAAATGGCTTATTCAAGGAATGAAAGTGAATACTTTTCTAACTATGATGCCCTATTGAACCTCAAATTCGAAAAAGTCATCGACTACTTCAATAAAAACTGGCATTCAACAAGAACAGAATGGGTTGAAGGATTCAAAAAGAGTTTCCTGACCTTCAATGTAACAACTACCAACGCTCTGGAAAATGTAAATCAAAAAATCAAACAAGTCGTAACAAAGATGTCTTCAATAAAAAACTTTTTTGAAGATTTAATGGTAACTTTCCAAGTTATGGAGGATGAACAAACTACTAGGGCCTATCAAATAATGAATAGAACTGAAATTCATAATTTCGCATTAGAATCGCCAGAAGCTAAATATTGCAAGTACCTGACTCCATATGCTTTCAAGCTTATTGAGAGAAATTTTAAAGCTGCGAAAAAAATAAATAATGTTGAATTAACGTCCGGTAATTACTTCGTTGGGGAATATGAAGTTTCAGAGAACAGCTGTTCTTGTAACTCTTTTAAAAATTTGCAGCTTCCATGCTGTCATATTTTTTCCATCCTACATTTACAGAAAAAAGATCTTTATGATGAAAGTTTAGTCCACAAAAGATTTACAAGAAAGTATTACATGGAAAATGAAGTAAAAAATTTTGAACAATATGATAAAAACGTTTTTGACTGTGATAATATGGAAGAACAAAGTGTAATAGTGTCTACATTGAAAAAGAAAAAAAGTATTCTGTCACAACAGGAGAAATTTCGAAAATCTATGGATCTCTGCTCAAAATTATCATCATTTCTATCTGAATACAGTAATGACGATTTCTCCAATATATACAGGCAAATAGAAACAGCAACAACACTAATCAAGGATAGGAAAGAATTTGTCATTGCAGAAATTTTTACTGACACTACCCAGAAAGAGACAGAAATGATGGAAATTTCCCCAGACCAGATGCCACAGGTAGAAGAGTCAGAAACTATTAATACTAAAGATTTGCTGGTTGAAGATTTGCATGCCACTCCTATTGCATCTGAATTTGAACAAAGCTTGCGCAAATATTTTCTCGAGATACTACAGGTAGAGGAGGAAATTGTCAATTCTGAAGGTTCTGAATTACAACCCGAAATACAGGAGAAGGTTAATGAGATTGAGATGAAAGATGCAGACGTACAGAAAACACAGGAAGAAATTGTAGATACGCGAAAAGTATCTAAAGTAACACAAATAGCAGATGCAGATAATGCGGATTTAGATAAAGGAGGCAAACCAGTCCAATTGAGGAATTTGTCAAATTTAAAAATAAATATATTAAAAGCGAAAACAGTAGGGAGGCCAAAAGGTATACAAAAGACTGTAATTGGTTTAAAGAAATATAAGAAAAAAGATATCTATAAGAACAAATCCCCCTACCAGAAGAGAAGGATGATACTAGAGGCTTTATTTCCCCATCAAGACTTTAACTTTCTTACTGATGTTTTAAATCATAAACATAAAGTTGAGGTCACCGATTTAAATGATAATGCAATAAGTTACTTTATTTGTGAACCTGAAGTTGATTTAACTATTGTAGAAATATTTTTTACTAATGCTGCATATAAGAAACTAACAGACATTTACCAAAAAGCAAATCGAAACGGAAAAAGAAAATACTTCTGCAACATTTGCAAGATGGCCCTAAGCGATTATTCTATACGTTGCAATTCATGTTTGCTGTGGGTGGATTTGCACTGCGCAGGTTTAACTAAAGTTTCTAAAAAGTTAAAAAGGTGGTTTTGTAGGCAATGCGAATAAAGCAGCACCAAAGATATACAGTGTGATCATATAAAAACGAGCCACCTCAAATATCTAAGAAACTAATAGAATTATGAAAAGGCGCCGAGACACGTAAATTTATGACTCAAAGGGGATAGCCCCAAAAGAAAAAAATGTAGCAGGCCAAGATAAGGAATAATTAAAAAATAAACATCACTGCTGTATTCCTCATTCGATTTCCTTTAAAATGAGGTGTCACAAGTAATATGGTGCCATTTAATATTTTAAAGTGAGGGTGGCTGGAGGTTGGGGGGGGGTTGTTTTTTTCACCAACGTCAACTATACGTCAAAATGAGTCCCTCTCGATTCCTAAAAATTTACTTGTCTCGGCGATTTAACGTATTTCTATTTGTTCCTAAGATATTTGAGGTGGCTCGTTTTTAAATAATCACACTGTATAGTATATGAAATTATAGTTTTAAGTGGAGTTTATGTTTTGTTATATGATTTTAACTAGAAGCCTGCATGGTGTGAATGTGCACAGCAATCCGCAGACCGGTTTCGTCCTATTGGGACTCTTCAGTACGGCGCCGCTATGCACAAACACACCCTGCCCAACGATCTCCCTATAAATAACTGCGATAGTCATCCATAAGGGAGAGCCAAAATCACGCCATCTAGAACGTAAATTGTTGAACAGCTGCCTGGCGGAGTATTTGCTCGAGGTGTAGTTGTTTGAGCGGGTGTATTAGTCGGCAGCTGTTCAATATGATTTTAAGTTTAAACCGTTATGTTGACATTGAGTTTGAATAAATGGTTTCTATTTATTTTTGTTTTTTAGTGTCTTATGTACTTTGAAAACGAAATACTTTAAATAGATACCTACTCTAAGTAATGATTCTCATAGAAATAATAATAATATGTACATTGCCTTTTTTTCTGGAATTTGAAAATTGAAAATACCTAGGTACTAATTATTGCTTTTTCTTCAATGATGGCTGATCTGTGATTAAAAAACTAATATGCACATTTTAAATCTCAAAATCTTCAGTGCTTCAAATACCTAGGTATACATTTGGAAAATACCCCATTTTTCTGAATTTAAACCGCAACAATAAAAAATACGTGAATTTTAATTCAGAATAAGCAGTAGATGTGAATTGCAAGTTATACGAGCCATCGGACAAATAAAAATCTTAGCAATTTGTCCGAGCGCTCGGATACCTATTTTTTACGTCGTCCGACCGGGCTGCCGGACCAATAGTTCACCACAATATTCGTCCGGCCGTCAGCTGAATGTCAGCGCATGCGAAAATAACGCCCGGACAAATAGCATACTTGCAAGTCGTCCGAATGCCCGGACTATTATACACTCCCAAAACATAACAAGAACAGAATAAGTTTTGGATATTGGAGGTGCCTGTAGTTAAATGAAAATATAGTTATATGAATGTCTATACATGCATGTAAGTAAATATTGAAATTTCCAGCTGTTATATTATAATAAATAGCGAGGATGTTTGGCATCAATAATTTAATATAAACTCCCTGGAATTTCCGTGTGCACTTTAATAAATAGGATACCTTTTGGCGGGCGCGCCAGCGTTATTGAATTCAGAACCATAATTAAAGTTTGAATATGCGACGTTCCTTATATACTGCTCCATCAAAACGTTTTGAGTACTCTGTAATGGATTAATAATAGACTAATAAAAAGGAAATTAAATATTCTTCATTAAAAACTTCGCTTTGAATAACTTTCCTGGACCCTTTGTGCACAAGACCCAAGGTAAAACAGCGCACGGCGGGCTGGATGATGTGTATTATACGTTGTCCTTAGTTTTAATAACTTCAGAGTTTCGTACTTTCTAAGTGGTACAACAAAAACCAAATTTCATCGTCGTGTAAACATTGGAACGACACAAGAACGTGAGCACGTACACTGCGTCGAACAAATAATATGACAGAAAAATATTAAGCCAAAGATTTTAAAATAATTAATATGGAAACGGTGTCCCCTTTTTAAGATAACACCAAACCGTTCGATAGATAATTTTCTTCACTAAAAAATGTAGTTTTGTTAGATTTTAACCATGGCAGTTTTGCTATCCGGTTGTTTGGAAGTGAAGAAGTCTCCAAGCCAATTTTGTAGAGCGACGTAGTTATTAAAGGAGATACCTCGAAGATTGTTCGATAGAGAGTGGAAGAGATGGAAATCTGATGGCTAACCGTTTTTGTGATGTTGACAGTATCAGGGCAGGCGTTATCATGCTACAAAATCACTCGATGATGTCTTCCCGGTATGTTTTCTTGAATTGCGGTCTCAAGACGACGGAGTTGTTGGCAATAAACTTCACCAGTTATGGTTACGTTCCTCGGAAGCAATAGACGATGCCTTCTTTGTCCCACCAGATGCACAACATCGGCTTACACTGATGCTATTCTTTTAGGACTAGTGATGGGCACTTTCCCGGAAAAGACATTTTGGGAAATTTCCTAGGGAACGTTCCTGGGATTGTTCTCGAACGCGAAGGAAAGTTAATTTTGCATTCGAAAATACGTAGCAGAAAGAAGAAAAAAATCTAGAAGAGTTTTGTTTCAAAAACAAATAAATAACAATTTTGACATATGTCTAAGTCTAACAAATTTGTTTCCAGAGCACTCTTTGTAGTTTTTAAGAAGAAACTGTGCACAATGGGTTGCCCTGGATAGTTAAAAATGTTTCGTGAAAAATGGAAAGGTCTGCCAAAGAAAGTTAAAAAGCATTCACCTTGAAAAGCTTCCATCAAAAGAAATAATTATGCGCATAAATTACATCGGAAAGAGTGCAGAAATGTATCCAAAAACGCAGTGTTCATAAAATGGTAAAGTGATTCTTGATGACCGTACACACTGACGAGACTTGATGTTCTCTCTTCTCTGCGCTCATAAGCCGACCTGTGTGATAGATTACAGGATCGATTAGAGCTGATTGCTGGACCGAATCCCCCGTTTTGTTGATTCTCCATCCCCTGCCTTTCGTGTAGATGCTCCCGTTATACATTAGCAGTTACTAATGTACAAAGATGAAATTATTTTTGATGTGTGTTCGGTGAAAGTCTTCCCGGTGTCAGGGGTGGTAATTACACGGGAAAAATACCCCCGGCGATATTAGTTACGTGACCAAGAAGAGGCTCAAAAGCTGATTACAAGTGGAGATAAATTATTTAGATTAAACTTTGTCGCTAAAGATAATCCATTAGGTAGCAGTTTGTAATTATCCAGGTTGGTAATATAAAAATAAATAAAAATAAATTTTCGTTATCACACTAGTTCGAAATGAAGAGAGTGGAATTGGATGCTGCACCCTTCCGGCAATAACTATAATTATATAGCAGAAATTTGGCTCCTGAAATTAACAAAACGCTTAATGATTTTATTGGCACTTGGGTAACGATCGCGTCGGTCGCCGCTAGGGGGTAGTTAACCGGTAATTAAATGATCTGCCGGATGGACTTTTTAAAATATTCCGCTATTAAGTAGTTGCTTTATTGCATAAAGCACCCCTCGCGGAAGAAAATTCTCATACAACATAAAGCACATTGTGAAGCGGGAACACCCCTTCGGCTCAACAATACAGTTTTAGATGCTAGACAATATATTACTTGTTATAAGTAACTGTTAAGTGCTTGACTGCTATGAAGACGTAATAATTATTATAATAAATTTGTTAAGCTATAATTTTGTCGAAAATAAAAGGGGTTGCCATATTTGCCTCCAAGAATTACGATGAACTGCTGAAAATGCTGATTTCGTTTCAGAAATCACTTGGGACTTGGCAGTGATAGCGGTGTATACAGAGAGTTCAATTTATGGACAAATCTAAAGAGGGATGTTTGTACATTTTGCACTTTTTCACCAAACTGTCGACTCAACATCGTTCCGGATCGTCTATGCCGATACTCTTAATATGTCTTCCTCTCATAATCAACGCGAGATAAAATGTTTATGTAAGTGTAATAACAATTAAAACTGTCGAGTCACTGTGCGGGTGCCGGTAGTCTAGTTGGCATAAATACCGCATGGAAATATTGTCCAAAACGCTCCGAGTAAAGAAAACACGCCCATTAGAAAGGACTGTATGATTTAGGCGAAAAATTGATAACGCTGATATTGGCTTGTAGCTCTTATTAATGTCTTTCGAGCCGCCTTTTTTGAAGAATGGTCTTCCACTTGGAATTCGATTATAACTGTAGGCACGAGCTGGAAACTTTCAAAAGTTTACCAAAGTGGTGGTCCTCCATCTTTCAGCATTTCGTACGTCTTTCTGCTTTATCAGAAAGCTTTCTTCTTCGACTTCTGCATCCATCAATCCTATGTGCCATTTTTTGTTGACTAGTATAATACTTGAGAGTGTACATAGAAAGTTTTATATACTTCTCATTTATGTTCACTGTCTCGCCCCTTCATAGATTAAACAGCGGAAATCTCAGTTTATTTCTAGCGAGAAGTAATCAATAGGTCAGTCGACAAATCCAACTTTCTTAGATTTCGGTCTTGATGAAAGGGTTGCAGGTGGAAGATGAGAAATGTGCGTGTCGTGGTGGAAGCGAACGAGTATTGTCAGCGACAGGAAAAGGGGTTATTGAGGCGTCAAGGCGGCGGTCATTTGGAAGCAGATGCCTGCATGCCGACTGATTGCTTTTCCTACAGCATTAGGTGTGTCTGCGTCACTTCGCCGGTGATGAATACCCCAACCCTACAGCCACCGGTTTTCTCTTTTGTGAATCCAGTGATGATGCGGTGGAAATTGGATGTCACTTCGAGGTGTCACCGCAGCAGCCGCCGGCTACGGCTACGCGACGAGGAGCTCGTGAACGACAAACCAGCCCGAAACAAATGAGGACGCGACAAAAATGAATTGACGGAAGGTGGAGGAGGAGGTGCATCAGCGTTGTGTACATACATCAAAACAAATGAACTGGCGATGAAACGTTGCGCCGGAAATTAATCTGGGAGTAGGTGCGATTCCGCTTCGGCGGACAGAGCGCTTTATTTTTATTTCTGTGCAACTTGTTGCCAGTAAATCACCGGAGTATCTACAGGTGCTCCGATTTTACCAATACTTCATCAAATATGCCGTACGTTTATTCTTTTTACGTTTCAAATCTGGTTACCAACTTTACTCCCACAAAACCGACTTTTATATCCCCGATGATTTATACAGATCAAATTTTGTTATATCTAGGTATAAATGACTGGAAAGAAAATTTTCAAAATAACATAACCATAAAGTTTAAACCGGGGCAAAAGAATATGTTCTTCTACAAACAATTTGGTGGGCATGGCTAGATTTTGTAATTTTTATTTTAGATTTTCGGAAACCAAAAAAAAGTTAAAATTCAAGGAAATTGCGAAATTCAAAATTCGGTTTCTTTCTATCATCAGAGAATGTTAAACCATATGAACAGGGTTATCACATAGGTAGCTTACTTTTAATATAAAACTAATAATAATAATAAACGTCTTTATTTCTGGCGAAGCATGAAGAAGAAGAAGAAGAAGAAGAAGAAGAAAACAATGTGGGTCCCGGTACAGATCCCTGTGGCACTCCTTATGTAATCAAACAAGATTCTGAAGAGCCCTGAGACATAGCAACTTTTTGAAAACGATTCGACAAATAAGATGACAATAAGGCAGCATAATTTTCATCGAAATCATATTTTGTTTTGGCAATGGGCAACTCATGGTCAAGGGGCTTGAATATCAAAAATAATTAAATAATAACCAATGTGGGCAAGTAATATGTCATTTTATATTGATTTGATATCGCTGAAGTCAATTTAAACCATATTTTTTTGTAACTATAAAATTTTCAAAATGGCACCCAAATTTCCAATTTTAATTCAAAATTTTGTTAAATTCCCTAATATTAAAAAATGCAAAATATATAACATTATTATTTAAATTGCAATCACTTAACCTGTTTTAATGATATTTTTTGGTATCGCCAAAAATTTCAAAATGGTTGCCATTTTTGAAAGTAAAATTTATTTACAGTATACCTTGTTGGATGTGGATGGACGAACTGAGGGTATTATAGACATTTTATTTTTTGTTTCACTTTTTATTTAACATATAAGCAATTTGTTTTTGAAGATAACTATACCGGGTGGGGATTTAGTGTGTAATCGGTTCATATCTCTGGTACTGCTTAAGATATCAAATTGAAATTTCACATGTATGTGGGGAACGACATAGAGCATTTCGTAAAATTATTTATGTATATACAGGATGTTCACATTCTGAGTACCAGACCAAAGTTCTATTTCTTTAAATGGAAACCCCACAAGTATTTGCGTGAATTCGATTCCCCATAAAATTTCATGAAAATTGATATACTACATGATATGGTTTTGAGTAAGGACTGTTAAGATATTGACATTTTTGTGTCATTATCATTATGGGCCCAAATCGATGACGCTACTGGCGTCTGCTGACCAAAGCCACCTAATTATTTTTTATTGAAGGGGGTTAACACACTTCTGTATTTATGAAATCTATAAATACTTTTACCATAATACTTAGGATTATACAAGGTGGTTAAGTTATGCAAAAGGGAATTTTTCTCAAAAATTTCAAATAGAATACCATGTAGGATGTTATTTACACAACTGACAGTCAATTAACTAAGCTTTTAATTGATGTAGATATTGCCAGGTCTACTACTGATAGTTTCGGCAGATATTACGATTGAACATCAAAATTTTTGAATTTCATTATTAGTATAGGTATACTCTTTTTGGCGAATTCCCCCTATTCTGTTGCTCAAAACTCACAATAATGTTTATATTTTGTATTTGCAAATTGGTATCAATATAAAGACAATAAATCTTATTGTAAAATTGTTTCTTGATGGTTATATTCTTAAATGTATATAATGTCTTTTTAAAGTCGGGTATAATGTTCAAACAAGGAGTGCTATGGAAGAAAATATTATCTTTAAGAAATAATCTTGCAATGGGAATTTTTGTGTTAATGTAAACTTCATTTGCTAAATGTTTTATAGAACCAAAATGCAGACCTTTTTTGGAGTTTTGGGTGACAAAATAGGGGAGATCGTCAAAAATAATGTAAAATACTAATGAAACTCTACATTTTTATAATTCAATTGTACATTCTGTCGAAACTTTTACTGGTAGACTTGACAATATCCACACCAATAAAAAGCTTAGTATAATGACCATCAATTGTACAAATAATAGACATGCTGTTCCATTTGAAATTTTTGAGAAAAATTATGTTTTGCATAACTTAACCACCCTGTATTATCTCAAGTATTATGATAAAATTATTTCAAAAATACAGCAGTGTGTGAACCTATTTCAATAAAGAAATTTTAGGTGGCTTTGGTTAGCATGCGTCAGTAGCGTCCATAATGACACAAAAATGTCAATATCTCAACATTCCTTAGTCAAAACCACATCATGTAGTATATCAATTTTCATGGAATTTTATGGGGAATCCATATTATGCAAGGACACGAAGGGTTTCCAATTAAAGAAATAGAACTTTGGTCTGGCACTTAGAATGTGTGAAATAATTTTGGGAAATGCTCCATGTAGTTCCCCACATTCGTACAAAATTTTATTTTGATATCTTAAATAGTTCCAGAGATATGATCCGATTACACACTAAATCCCCACCCGGTATACATACAGGGTTAAAATAAGGAAGTTAGGTGCCACTTCCGGTATAAGCGGAAGTTTGATTAAGTTGCCATTATTTTCATTGAATAGAGAATATTTGAAAAAATGATATTACAAATTTTCAGAATTCTATTTTGAGCGCTTCTCCACTCGCTTCTCCACAAACGTCTAATAGGAACTCGTCGTGACACACCCTGTATGTTTATAGTTATCTTCAAAAACAAATTGTTGACATGTTAAATAAAAAGAGAAACAAAAAATAAAATGTGTATAATACCCTCAGTTCGTCCATCCATATCGAACAAGGTATACTGTAACAGTTTACTTTCAAAAATGGCAACCATTTTGAAATTTTTGGGGATACCAAAAAATATCATTAGAACAGGTTAAGAGATTGCAATTTAAATAAAAATGTTATATATTTTGCAATTTTTTTAATATTAGCGAATTTAACAAAATTTTGAATTAAAATTGGAGATTTGGCCGTCATCTTGAAAATTTTATAGTTATACAAAAATATGGTTTAAATTGACTTTAGCGATATCAAATCAATATAAAATGACATATTACTTGCCCACAGTAGTCTGCACGAGCACCAATGACAGCCTATATAAAGTTGACGGAAATGTACCATAATATTACTAATTCATTGTTGATTGCATCGAATTTGTAGTAACACATGATTTTAACTGGAAGCTTCGCACATGAATAGAAATAAAACGTGCTCATTGGCAAATTGGTCGATGCAGTGCGCAATTGACGTCAAAAATGAAATTTCCCTCGTAAAAACTTTAATTTTATCCGTTTCCAGAGCAGCCTAGTGTATTTATGAAGTTCCCCTCAACTCTGGTAAAAACGAAACACGGGGCTGTGTCAGTGTGAGAGCTTTAAAATTGGCGCTACTTTTCCGGGAGACCATTAAGCAGGTTTAAAAACAGTTAAACTTTCCGAGAAAACCGCAAGACAAAGTTCCCACTTAGCCGCGGAGAGTAATGCGGCCAAGTGCCAACAGCGAGCACTTATATAATTTTCAGGTGATTGTCTCCTCTATGTACAATTTCAGTAGAGCAAATAACAAAAGTGTCGGAATCAGAAATCGACAAAGTGGGAATCTACAATGCAAATTTGGATTGAGCAAGGGAAACAGTGCTCTTACATAACGAGTACAAGGCAGGGCGACAAGTTTAAAGCTGTTGGACAAACATGGACACACCTAAACCTATAATATCCGCTTTCAAAGGATTATCAGAGAAACGAATCAAAATTAAGTTGGTGGTAATTCGTGATTAGACCTTGCAGAAGGAGAGCTTTCCCAGCCGGTTTGAATTAATCTCCTGAGGAAAATATCGAATCTGTTTATTTTATGTCAAATTTCCACTGTTATTTGATGTGATAAGTAATAAAAGAAAATATACTTGGCTATTAGAGGTTGCGTTGCGCAGTAAGTCATCAAATACTTCTTGAGAAGCTTGAGGCCTACGGTTTTAAAGAAGAAAGTCTGTATGTCTTGGAGTGTCATCTTACAGAAAGAGTGTAGTATGTAAAATTTAATGAAAAACGAGGTGACCCTCGTACATTGGACGTACCCCAACGAACAGAACCGGGGCCTCTCCTATTCCTTCTCTATATCAATATTTTTTTAACGTAGACATAAAATGAACAACAATATGCTAATTTAATTGACGGGACATAAAATAATGCTACAATGAGACACAATAATTAAGAAAAATGTTAAATCTACGAGCTGATTTAGTTCTGACGAGAGTCCCTAATTTATTCGTTTTTCTTTTTCTATTACTAGTCGAATCATGACTTCAAAGAAACGTATTATTGACTACAGAATAATTCACATCTGATATAATTATCTGAAAACGTAGTTTTGAACTATACGGCTATTTCTTTGATTTCCTAAATAAATTATCAATCCTTCCCAAGAACGAACTCTTGAAAAAGCCACGCATAATTGTCCGTGAGTAAATATTTCTTTTCGGAGATCAATTCCTATTTGATCAAATGTTTGGCCTTGTGATTTGTTAATAGTCATTGCAAACGCTAGTTTAATGGGAAATTATTGTCGTCTTTTAAAGGTAAAAGGATAAACATTTTCACAGTACAACGTTATACGGTTAACGAAAACTATATCTCCATGTTTATCGCCTGTTAAAATTTTGCACTGTAGGATATTGTCTCCCAATTGTAAAATTAACAATCTCGTACCATTACATAAGCCTTCATTAATGCTGAGATTTCTAACCAACATCACAATACAATATAATCTCAACTTCAATTCATGCGGAGGAAAATTTGGCGGGTTTAAAGTATTTAAATATTCAGGAAGAATAGAATCGTTTAAATCTCCATTATCACAATTTTCAACACTATCCAAGTTTGTATATATTTTTCTGTTTTTATATCTAACAGTTCTACCACTTTTTTGTTAATGTCTTCAACATCAGAATAGCTGATTAGGTCATATCTATGAATCGCTTTTCTCTAATTGATTCCTCCATATATACGTTCAACGATATCCGAATTATAAATACATCTCTGTGGCAATTCTAAATTGCTATTCATATCGTTCAAAACTCCATCTCCAACATCCAATAAAAACTTGGTGAATTCTTGTTCCTGTGGTAGAGCCCGCATATTTTGTGTTTAAGAAAATTTACGGAAATAACTCCAAAGAGAACTAAATGTGATACTTAAATTCACTGTTTCACAGCGGGTAGCATTTATTTTAACTGGTAACAATTGTCAAAAATCTCCTCGCAACACCATAATTTTTCCACCAAACGGAACATCACCACAATTCATAAAGTCTCGTAAGGTTCTGTCTATAATGTCTAGCATACCTTGGCGCCACAGGAGCTTCATCCCAAATAAAAACATCTACACTCCTTAAATAATCTGCTTCTTTTGAATTTTTCTTAAAGTTGGAAGATGAATCTAAAAACAGAGGAACAGGTAACCTAAACGTTTTATGAACTGTTCTGCCATGAGGAAGTAGTGTTGCTGCTATGCCCGTGATCCGTGAAGGCCATGGTACAAACAATTTTATTCTTACTCTTCAGTAAGCTGTAAAGGGTTGTATAAATATAAGTCTTACAGGAGCCTCCTGGACCGTCTATATAAAAACATGAAGATTCAGAAATTGATTCATTTATGCTAGCATCACATTTACCCAAAATAATATCAACAATTTCTTTCTGCTTTTCATTTAGGTGTTTATATTGTCGTGATCCTATTTCTATTGCTTGTTCTTCATTTGCATATTCAATGTCGTGACATGGTAGGAAACATTGAAAGATTGTCACCTTCCGCAGAAAGCATGGAACTAATTTGAATATAGGCTTTTTTGTCCTTCAGTATTGCTGTAACGTCTTTCATAATTTTGTGACATTGCTTCTTTAAATTCTTCCCACAATTCTTCCTGATAAATTGGTCGGCAATGCATTAAAATATGATGAATAAATATCTCAGCTGTCTGGGCATCATCCAAATTTCAGCTTGATTCATGGCTCTTTTCCACTCGTGATGATCTTAAATAATACCTAATTTTAAACACGCTGCTACATAAGATTCCTGTATTTCTCCTCGCTTGATCGAAACGGTACGTGTCTATTGCGCATTCTCCACGAGTAACATCACTTTTATTAGATAGGATCGCAGAAGTAGTATATTGACGATCATATTTCAAACGGGCTTTCCATTCTGCAGCGTTCCAAAAATTTTAATATGATCCCGAACGAGAATTCATGAAAGAATTCTTAGTTTTTCTTTTTCGTTATTTGGCTGAGATTCTCCTTATTTTTTGCGTAGGTGTTATGATAGGCTGTATAAAGGAACCTCGGCGAACAATAAAGCCATTTCTGCTCCGAAAACTAAAACAACAAATAATCAAAAACGAGAGAAACGATCAATTATTAGATTATTACTATTTCAATGGCACTCAATCCAACGGTCGTACCGTGTAATAACCTTAATAAAATTTTACGTTCTCTCAACTCGAATCAATATACTTTACTCTCAATGTCGGACATTAAAATTACCCAGTAATTTGGGGGAGTGAAACCGGAATCCACTCATAAGGGGTTTGTGTACACTGCGGCACCGGAATTCGTTTCAAAAAATTATGTTAGTCATTATCTTTGTTATTACAAGTTTTAAAATATATGAATAAGCAGCGTGTAACCGGAAACTGATATATTTAGCTACCTTCTATCAGTGACAGGTTTATGTCATCGCTGCACAGATATTACAGAAAAACTATAGTCCCAGTGGATGCAATTCGGTAAGGGTGGAACTCCCCCGAGACGAGTTTTGGGCAAATGCTCGTTGAGATTTGCTCGTTTGATTTTTATCTCCACTAAATCAATAGGATTTGCTATTTTGGTCTTCGAAACATGCACCTACAGCCACTTAATATCGGAAAATGTATAACGTGGATGTGCACCATAAAATGGGGATTTAAATTTTTAATTTCGAGTTCCCTACGTTGCTTTCTTAAAAAACTCAAGTTGTTAATAACACAATCACTTATTCTTGAAAAACACAAATTTTTACCTTTGTTCAGACATCGCTAAGAATATGTTATATAAGAAATTGTTTCATCCCTACAATCGTCTCGAAATTAGTAACCGGATCAACCCCCTGAATTCTATAAACGAACATATAAATCAACGATGTCCAGGTCTGGATTCCGGAGGCGATCCTGACAGAATCTCGGTACACAGAACCATCTACAGGGTCAGATGTTTTCGTTATATAGAGAAGAAAAGCATCCGTAGTTTGTTCAAATATTGCATGTTTTGAATGTGTGTGGAAAACCGCAGACCAACTGGTTTCGTCCTTCTGGAACTCATCAGTACAGTGCCTTCCCCTACACACTCAAACCATGCAATTTCATCATCATAAGGTTCTCAGTCCGAAGACTGGTTGGATGCGTACTTCCACTCTTTTCTATCCTGAGCTAACCTACGCATTTCCCTAAAAGTAGAACATCCTACATCCCTAACTATTTGAGAGCAGTAGTCTAATCTAGGCCTACCCCTACCTCTTTTTATTCCTATCTCTGACTCTAGTATGTCGCGAACTATTCCTTCGTGTCTTAGAAGGTGTCCTACCATCCTATCTCTCCTACTCTTTATTGTCTTCCATACCTTTCGCTTTTCCCCAACTCTTTCTAATACATCCCTATTGCTAACCTTATCTATCCACGGTATCTTCATCATGCGCCTGTAGCACCACATTTCAAACGCTTCTACTCTTTTTCGATCCGCTTCCCCTATTGTCCAAGTTTCGCACCCATATAATGCCGTACTCCATACATACGACTTTAAGAGTCTCTTCCTAGTCTCAACATTAACCGTTCTCGAACATAACAGTTGTTTCTTTCTGTTAAACGCAACTCGGCCCAGCGCTATTCTTTGTTTTATATCTTTAGTGCTCCTACCGTCTTGAGTTATTTTACTTCTTAAATAGCAGAAATCCGTGACCTCCTCTATCTTCTCATTTCCCATTTGTATGTCAACTTTAGTTCTATTTTCACATCCCCTACATACCAAAATTTTAGTTTTCTTTTTATTGACTTTCATGCCATAGCCCTGTGTCAAAACTGCTTCCATTTCATTCAAAGCCGCTCCTAATTCTTCTTTGCTAGATGCTAACACTGCTATATCATCGGCAAATCTAAGTATGTTAATAGTTTGACCCTGTACGTTAATCCCTGAGGCTGTTCTGTCCTTAACAATATTAATAGCATCTTCGATATATAAGTTGAAAACTAGAGGTGACAATGCACATCCCTGTCTCACTCCCTTCCGGATATCTACTTCCCTTCGTTCCTGCTCACATTCTATAACTGCCTTTTGCTCTTCGTAGAGATTATGTATTATTCTTCTGTCCCTATATTTCATCCCTACCTTTCTCAGCACTTCGAACATCTTCCCCCATTTTACGTTGTCGAAGGCCTTTTCTAAATCTACAAATCCTATATAGACGCTCTTTCTCTTTTCTATCGTTTTTTCTATTATTACTCGTAAAGCTAGAATGGCCTCGCGCGTTCCTCTATTTCGTCTAAATCCGAACTGATCTTCTCCTAATATTTCTTCTGCCTTTTTCTCCATCCTTCTTTGCACAATTCTAGTTAAAATTTTTGACGCATGGGAAGTAAACTGATGGTTCTGAAATTTTCGCACCTATCCGCGCCTTTCCTTTTTGGCAAAGCTACCATGATGTTCCGTTTGTAATCCTCTGGAATCTCGCCTGTCAGGTATATGCGACTAACTAATTTAAATAAACGATCTATTACCTCTTGACCTGCGCACTTTAAGATTTCTGCCTGCAAGCCATCTATACCTGGCGCTTTGTTATTCCTTAAACTTTTTAGTGCTAACTCAAACTCTTCTCTCATTATAGGATTCCCTAAGTTATCCCCCTCTACACTGCTTTCGCTTTCTAATGTATCTTGCACTTCCTGTCCCGCATATAAGTTTCCTAAATATTCTTTCCACCTATCTGCCTTCTCCACGCTTTCGATTAGAATATCTCCTGCCTTATTCCTAATGCTTTTGGTACTAGATCCAATTTCTCTAAAATTTCTCCTAATTATTTTATATGCTTCATCAGTCTTTCCTACTTCGAACTTATTTTCCACTTCTTTGCACTTATTATGCAATTTAACTTGCTATATATGCTGCCGCGCTCTGGACAGATATCAGCAAGTGACAACTACTTTGAGTAATTATCTAGTATTAATCAGTGGTACTGGACCGTTCGAACAACTACTCCTCGGGAAAATACCCCGCCAGGCATTGAATAATAGAACTAAATGAAGATTTTATGTACTACAGCAGGTACTACAGCAGGTCCTGAATTTAGATTTTAAGAGAAATCTATTTTGAAAGTCGATTTTAGAATCGACTTTTAAAGTCGATTTTGGAATAGATTTTGAAAGTCGATTTAGAAAGTCGATTTCGGATTCGATTTTTAAAGTCGATTTTGGAACCGATTTTTAAAATCAATTTTTAAAGTCGATTTTAGAACAGACTTTTATAGTCTATGCTAAAATGTGCTTTAAAATTTGGTAATTGTATTGAGCTACAAGTCGATTTAGAATTTGCGACTACCATTCCTCCTACAGCTAAAGTATCTGTTGTTAATTACAAAATACCCTAACTATTTTAGGAAACTGTTGACGAAAGTTCTGAAATAATTTCTAAAGTGACGCCTACGTCCACCTACTTCCGAAAAACAATCGCTTTCTTATTGGGTACCTTTTAATTACAGCCCATTCAAGCCGCATACTCCTCCTTGCAGTACACATCAAATACGCCGGAGTACACAAAAGAAGGAGTAAACAGATTCCTGTATTATTAATTTTCTCCGGCTGCTATGCACAAAGGAATATTCCTCCGCTGATTTGCTTGCCGCCCTCTTCTGCAAAATTCTTTGTGTATTTTAACAAATGTTAAAGAGGATTCGTATTTAAGTCTATTTAAGTTGGCAATCAGAGTCACGGTCTATATTGTGTTGCTTGTATATTGGCTTAACTGCTTCGAATTGGAACGGATTTAATCTCGAACAACAACTAGCTGGACGCGCGTAAGTGTACGGCCCGACCGCAACAGCCAGAAGTTGTTCCGGCTACTGTAAACAGGATTATACAAACACTCAGGTGGTCAGCGCTAACCGATACACTTTATTCTTGCATTGCACTAATCAGTTCTCTCCATCATTAATTTAATTTAATTAATTTAAACAAGAAAAGTTCGTAACATTATTGCTCCCTACCTTACCGACCCAAGATCCACATAACTTTACCAGTCTCGGTATCAGAGCAACAGTTCATCATTACTTTTGATATCGAATGTACCGCTGGCGCTGTATGAAAAAACCAATTTCATACACTTTAAACTTTATTCGGTGCGAAGCAAATGAACGAAGCGAAAAAAAGTTAAATGACGATGCCCTGTTGAGTGGTTAACAAGATTGGTCCGTTATTAAGATAGCAATCAGTTTTATTTCCTACCATAAAGACTGGATGTAATACATACAGTTCCTCTAGATGTCAGGAGGAGATATTTGCACCGAAACGGGAAAAATTGTCTAAACGACAAGATATAAAAGGTCTATGCTTGGATAGGCTGCTTTTTTAGAAGTGTACGGATGGAATATGACACGATTATGCGTGAACAGCATCCCCTTCGCGACCAATTCTTTGATTACTTGAGAGGACCTCGTTCCACTGCCTCTACTTCAATAAACTCGAATAAAACCTTAAGGGTAGTGTTCTTGAAAGAATTATGTTATTGCCTCTCGACTTGTCCTTCCGTGAAATAGTTTTTGTTTAAATTGTTTTCTTCTCTTATGGACCCACATAAATAATTCTTGTACTTTTACTATTAATCTGGCACTTCAAACTATTCCAGTGTCTGTATTTCAAAAAAGTCCATAGATATGTTGAATACACCCGCTGGATGATTTATAAAAGAAAATTCATGTCTGGTAAAATGTTCCAAACATTAGAAATTTTAACTAACCAAGAAAATTCTCAGGACAATCGGATTGGATTTCATCAACTGAGTCAAATGAAATTGAGGTTAAAGAGTACTCGATTGAAATATCAAAGTAGTATAAAATCGTGCTGCATCATGTAGAAAAGAAAAAAATATTATAATTATATGTACATTATAGCCTACCAGAACATTTCCAGTTGAATTCAAGCATTTTTTTAAGGTTTCGAATTTTCTTTCGGTCCTCTTTACTGATACTCAAGGGTATCTGAAAATGTCCAGTATCGGCCAGTACCGATGAGTATCTGTACTTAAATTAGAGAATACTCAGAATTTTAACAAATAAATGAGTTGATAGTTACCCAGAAAGCTACCAGTGTAAGTGTCGATTGTGATTAATCATTGTGTAAACATTACACGTGAACATGTTAAATATACTCGGCGCTGTGCTAAATTTACTGAGATTACTGTACAAAAAGTGCAACTTTTACTTGGCCGTCAAGTAAGTTTACACACGATTGTGTTAAAGTTAAAAAATACCGTGTCAACAGCTCTATCATTAACACAGTGTTTGTGCAAAAATTACACTAAATTCAACATCAAAACTCGGTATCTGCTTCTGACACAAGCATTTTTAGACTTTACTGATGACACATCTTTGTGTGGGCCTGAAATACACACACTTTTGTGTTGAAATTAACAAACTTTTTCTTGCAGTGTACGGTATTCAATATCTACACAAGTCTCAATTCTTTACCAAAGGTGCGCTTATCAAAAACAACCTACTCCTGAAGCTAAAATACACCAAATGGGGAGCAACCCCATACACCCCACTAGTCTGGGAACGATCAGTCCATGCAAACGACCTTGTTGGATGACTTAAACCAACTCTAACAGGTCATCTAAATCTATTGAGAGATAAATTACTATCTGGCAAAAGTTTTCTTCCATCACACTGCCAGAAAGACGACCGGTCAGGAACGCATCCTCAAATGGATATTGCCGAGCTTCCATCTACCACGAGCAACTTGGATGAACTGCAGTAGATTCTAAATAGATGTCTACTTCCTAGATGTATTTATTTGTGATGTAGAAACTCGGAAGAGTACGGCATTGTACGGGTGCGAAACTTGGACGATAGCAGAAGCAGATATGAAAAAATTAGAAGCATTTTAAATGTGGCGGGAGAAAAGGGGGAGGTAATCAGTCTGTCTCCTTTGTTAATAATAACTAATGCAGAATATTTAAAATATTAATAATTTCAATCAGACTGACACACAGCAACTACTTGTATAACAGATTACATTTAGATTGGGCGAATATTTTTTACTTTAATAAAAGAACTCCACAGTGGCGGTTTCTCCTTAAGGTCAATTGGTCAATGACCCTCCTAAAATATTCTAATCAAAACCATAATTTTAATAAAAATATTTTTTGTCTAACAGTCTCAAATTTAAAATCTTCAGCGGTCTGCATTCGCAGCAATACTAGAAATAGCCAAGCGTCAAGCCGCGCTGCGCGCTCGCTAGCAAGCCGGGACATTATTCAAATTGACCCTGCACAGCTCTTATGGCTTATGGAGAAATGCATGTAAAGAAGAACAGTGACAGCAGATGGCGAATTCTTGAGTGGAAGTGAGAGTCACCTTTTACTCCTATATCTCCAACGTGGTCAATGTCCCGATTACAACTGCGCAGAATCGAGTTTAGTTCTACAGTATTCAGTTATATTTTCTCTGGACTCTGGATCTCAGTTTCTCAGTTCTTCTTAGATAGCAGGCGGGAAACCTTTCTTTATTGTTGCGGATGTGAACTCTGATCGTTGTGAAGTTCTGATCGTTGAGAAATTTTGTGTGTTTAGCAAAACAAGATGAGTGTTGTTGAGGATATATTTGCCTTAAAGTCAGCTGGAACAATAAATTATGAACGCCGGCTTGAAAAGAGGGAAAGTGGACGGTCGAAACCAAAACTGAATTTGAAGCAGGCAACAAAGGATAAAGGTAAAAATGTCCAAAGATATTTTAAAGAATCGATGTACAATTTGTGCGACTGGATTTGTGGATGCAGTGTTAAAAATGCGTTCTTTTGCTATCCGTGCTTATTATTTTCAAATGATGCTACATGGGCTAAAAATGGAGTAACCTATATTAAACATTTAAAAGACAAAATTAAAAAGCATGCTTCTTCTGCTTCTCATATATAAATTGTTCAATGAGTTACGCCAGTTTAGGACGTGTAGACATAAGACAGCAACTTGATAGTGCGTATCGCAAATCAGTGCACGACTTTAATGAATCGGTTTCTAAAAATAGGTATATTTTAAACAAAATAATTGATTGTGTAAAATTTTGTGGAGTCTTTGAAATTGCATTGCGCGGTCATGACGAAAGTGACATGTCCAATAATCCTGGGATTTTTCGTGGCCTTATAGATTTTGTCTCTGAACTAGACTTAATATTTAAAGAGCACCTTGAAAAAAATACAGTATTCAAAGGAATATCAAAAACAATTCAAAAGGAAATTTTAGATTCAATGTTGGCCGTTGTACACACACATATAATAAAGGAAATTGACCAGACAAATTTTGTGGCAATTCAAGTTGATGAGAGCACAGATAGCTCCAATAAAACGCAAATGATTTTTATCTTTCGATATGTATTAGATGGTATTGTGCATGAAAGATTTTGGAAATTTGTCAACCCTCCAGGTACCACAGCACAACATTTATCCGATGCAATAATGGAAGAACTCCAATTATTAAAAATTAATGAAGCACCCCATAAATTGATTGCTCAAAGTTACGATGGTGCATCAGTCATGAGCGGTAAGCTGGGAGGAGTACAAACAAAAATTAAAGAAATGTACCCAAATGCACACTTTATTCATTGTTATGACCATCAACTTAATCTTATCCTCCAAAAAGCGGCGAGTCAACACAAACCGATAAAAATATTTTTTGCAAATTTACATACATTTTCGTCTTTTTTCGGACGATCCCCAAAACGTACGGCGGTATTGGATAGGGTGGTTAAGGTGAGATTACCTAAAGCTGCACCCACTCGATGGGCTTTAAATACAAAGCGTGTTGAAACTGTACACACTTATAAAGATGATTTAATATGTTGTTTGGAGCAAATCATTGATGAGGAGGAAGACGGAAATAATATAAATCAAGCCACTGGTTTAAAAAGGCATTTGGAAGATGAACTTTTTTTATTTTGGTTAAATTTTTTTCATAAAATAATGCCTCATGTAGACATATTGTTCAAACAATTACAAATTCGAGATATTGATGTTATATCAGTCAAAAACTACATAATGTCTTTCAATAGCAATATCCAAAAAGAAGATTTGGACATACAACGTGTCCTATAAAGTTCTCTACATATGGGAAACTTTTTTATTGTCCGTTTGTGAAAAAATAATATTCTTCATAAAAAGCTCTGAATTGCTCAAAAATCAAAATGCACTCGCAACATTCCAAAAATATCGGATAATATACAAGGGAGATAAAAAAATAATAATTTGACTGAAGAGTAAAGTACCCTTATTTTTGAAAATAATGAAAAATGTTAGTCGGGAAAGTTTTTCAGTATAAAAAGTGATGGACTATTATAAAATAACAGCCACCTATGATCAAATTTATGTTTCGTGAATTTAAAGCAAGAACAGCAATTTGCATTGAGAGAAAAGGTGGATATTTTGAGGCAATAGTTTAGGAAGTGCTCTAATTTAAATTTAAGTTAATTTAAAATAATTTTAGTTCTTTATTAGATATTAACACGTTTGTAATTTAGAAAAATAAATTTGATCATAGGTGGCTGTTATTTCATAATAGTCCATAACTTTTTATACTGAATAACTTTCCCGAATAACATTTTTCATTATTTTCAAAAATAATATGTAGAGAACTTTATAGGACATGTTGTATATGTATATATTTTTAGTATTAATTATAAGTTCTAAAACCAAAATGACCCCCCTGGTTATTTACCCACGAGCCGCCACTGGAACTCCATCTATTTATTCCACATTGAATTAATTTGGAAATATTCTGCATGTTGCGTGTTTTCCCACTGTTTGTGTTGATAGAAGGAAAGTACATAGTTGTGCTCTGGGTGAATGTGTTCTAATTAAAAGGTATCCAATAAGAAGGCCATTGTTTTTAAGCAGTGGGTGGCGGAGGGGCGTGGAGATTAGAGGAGAGACCGGCGGCGCTGCTTTCCCCCTGTGAAGAATACGGATTTGCGAATAGCGGTCGGCCAGAATCTCGGGCTAAACCGAATCAAAGTCTTGAGTTGATTCGTTTTAATTTTCCTTTACATTTCTCTTTATTCCTTTAGTCGGAACAAGAATTAAGTTTGGCTTTTGTAAATTAAAACAGCAGCTCAGAGTAGTGCGGGAAGGCTGCAGTGGTTTTTAGTCTAATTAATTCTGCTTATAAATTCCGATTCCAACCTTCCTCTGCCGTTTCCCGTCCGGTCTCTTGCTCTCCTGCTCTGTTATTGCTCGCTCGGCCGGTGTGTGCTTGATAAATTCACTTTTCCTCGCTTAAAAACATTAAAGCAAAGACGATTGAAGTTATGAAAGCTCAGAAATTAAATCTAGTAGCCGGACGAGCTTCGCTCAGATTATAGTAAATACAGTCGAAATAATTTGATTACGTACGAATAACTCGCTTTTAATACCGGCCTTTATAAATTCGGCTGCTGATTTCATTAATTACTACACCCCCGGGCTTTCTGCACCTACCGACAACTTTCTTACTGCTCTTTTCGAAACTTCAGGAAACGAATTTATGTATACTCGATCGCCATGAAAACAAATTCATCATCAAATAGGCTTTTCAACTTATAATTTTATTGCTCAACTCTCGTCGCCGCCAATAAAAATGTAACTTCCAAGTACAGAAAGCTGTAAATTTGAAATTTTGCTTATGACCGAGTAATATTATAATTTTCGGCTTATACTTGCCGTGATTAAATAGAAGATGCACGCAACTGGGAATCGAACCTAGGTTTCCATTTTCCCGGCAGGCGTTCTGACCACTAAACTGGCTCAGATCGCATGCACGGAAAACCGCGCAGACTGGTACTGTCTGTATCCGAATAATTTCTGAAATCAGATCAGATGCTCCTATAGAAAATGACCTTCACACGGTAGACTGTGAAAATTGGAGCCGTTTTCGGTCAAAATTTTAATTATTTCATGTCAAAAAGTGTGCCCCACTCTCTTCTCCCCTACAATCGCAATTTCATGTTATCTAACGATATAAACAGGAGTTCCCGCTGTTTCTCCCAGACTAAGAAAAGAACCAGTTTATTCGATCTGCATGAAAACAAATTAATCACACAGTGGGCTTATCAGGCTTAAACTTCTATTGAGATAAACAGGAGCAGGATGGCCGTGATTGCGGAGGTGGACACAGACAGGAAATTCTATATCAAGCTATCCGCGTACCTCACGCAAGCCGCAGGGCAATGGCACCACGCATGATACATGAAACGCCATATCTTACACCTACCAAAACATAGCGTTTACATTCCTATGTTGTTACAAGGATTAACTTAAAGTACGGCTGGCGATAACTTTTAATGAGTTTAGGGGAAATTTACTGGAGGTGATAGTTTTTACTTTACGACCCTTCGGTAATCGTACATATTTCTGACAAAGAAAATAGAGAGTGACACCTGCGCGTGTTTTACGTTAAATATTCTGATCCTTCGAGCAGGATAGTAAAATCTGTGATTGTTAAATCCACTAAATTTAGGCTCGGTGATATTTACATTGTCTCTCGTGCAGGGGGATGCGTACTCAAATAAAACGATTAGAATAGTTTTCAAATTAAATGGGGCATGTGATAATGTCAACATAACTCATATTTACGGTTTTTATTTAGGGCCATCCCCCTAGTTGAACGGCTGCGCAACTTTTATGTTGGCTTTTTCGCACCACCGTCATAAAAATGTAAGACGCATAAAATGTTTGCCATACCTACTACTACTACTAAGGCTGGACAAAATTTATTCATTACATTTTATTTATATACCGAGAGTCCGGTCACATGTGTTTCGCTGACGCCACATCCTCAGGAGCATGGACAAAAAATCCGTAAAAGCGTCCACCACAACAAACTCGGCAAAAATATTTTTAGCTTCCAATTTTCACAATTCAGAAATGAGAATGGGATGAAGAACTTTATGGAAAAATCATAAAGAAATATTTTTAAATTTTAATAAAACATTCTAAATTAATTAGGTTGTGGATGTTTTTGCGCAAGTTATTCAGTATTTATTTAAGTTTACGTCATACACGAAACCGAAATATTTTTATAGGTAGCAACCTGCATATAAAATGTTTTATTTTTACGGTAACCAGGAAGGAAATTATAAATAGAAATCCGGGTTGATTAATGTCTTCAATTTACCGAAAATTATATTTAAATTTTTTAATATCACCGTTTGATGTGATAACTCACATACATCATACACACCGAGCTTTAATTCCGTTTTTGACTTGCTTCCAAGATGCTAAAAGCAATTGCATGTAACAGGAGCAAAATAAAACTTGGGCATCACAATAAAATTAATCGCATCTCGATGAGGAGGAAATCGATTTTGTTAGTATTTTCGTAACACAACCTTTGCTTCTTAATGAACATCCCACACTGAGAAAAACCGTACGCAAACAGAATTGCCGCAAGACGTTTATCAAAATAACATCGATCCAATCTCCGTTATTGTCCTGATTATATCCTGATATAAATGTCATAATTAAAATAATGTTCCCAGTGTTTGCAGTGAGAATGGCCATTATTAACATTATAAATAACCTTAATATCGAAAATAAGAAAGATGGAGCTGTATTTTCTCGAGGCCGTAGCGCGGGGGTAGTCACAAAAAAATTTTTCTGCAAACCTCAGATTATCAAAGAATATTTTCTGAAGCGAGCTTAGATAACAGAGAGGGTTATTATCAGTTAAACGTTATGCACCATCGCAATTACAACGTTACACGGAAGTAGGTAACTAGGAGCCTAGGACACTTACTTACCTACCTACAAACTCAAATCGTCAAAAACTAGCAGTCAAGGTTAGGAGTAGATCAAACAACATCCAAAAGCTAACTAACTCTGGGAAAAAAAGCTTAGAACATCAGAAGAGGCCTAAAGTGTCGTTTTCAATCAATAAGCTACGGTTTCCTAGAAAAGCGGTGCCGTCATAAGCGACCCTAAATTATTATAAGGTTTTCATATGTAATACTCCAATAATCACAGTGGTTTCCTAGGAAACCACGATAATAAACGCTAAAGCTTCTGTATTTTTCACGGCCGCTATATGGCGGCACCGCTTTTCTAGGAAACTGTAGGTTCAACGTAACAAACTAAACGTTTCCTAAAATTAGCGTAACGTAAAAAGTTTGTTTGTGTTCAAAACAATGATAAGTATGTATTGTTAATCTGACACTAGCATAGATGTCAAACGCCAAGCCGACCTGAATCCCTTAATCTAATATCTGCGATTGTTTTTGTACAACCGCAACTACAGCAATTGTCATGTGACGTCAGCAAAGATTAGCTAAGCACGGAATTTTAACCTGAGGTACAATTGGCAGATTATCGACCGTTGTCCAATTACGGGCCATTTTCTTATTAATTATCTTATTAGAATGCATCGTCAGAGTCCCCGGTTTAGTTCAAACAGAGCCCTTATACTCTCTGTGCACATCCCCAAATCTAAATGCACAATTTAATTACGTCCTGCAAACTTGGCTGACCAGTAGGTATTATTGGAAACTATTCGCAGAGTTAGCGTCTTCGCTGTAACTTCCTCTCTCTGTCTCGCACTGTTTCCAACGAAACTTGCATCTGTGAACTAACATTTAAACTTTGAAGGAACTAGTGTTGCTTTGCTCCTTTGACCAGAAATATGGCAATTAATTATATTGAACGCTTCCCCTCTCCTTCGCCTCCCTCTTTAAGAGAATCTTAATTGCTTCCGGATTAAACTATACAAATCGGTATCAATTCAACTGATAACTTGGTATTTTAGTACGCAGAGATAGTCCAAAACATACTCATTTTTGATATATCAAAAAAGGCCTTAGTGTCCAGTTTACTATCGGGCTTTTATTTTTAATAGTCAGGTCAGATTCATTTCTTCCTGAAATGAATAAAGCAATTGACTTTTTTAAACAATTTTTGGGCGGCAGCATACAGGTCTTTCACAAACCGGAGTTACACAAATTGATAGGAAATAGTAAGAATTAAGAAAAAATACAAATTTAAAAATAAAAATTACTGGTAATGTGAAGTAACAAAAAAATGTTTGAAAAAGTAGTTCACGATTTCAAAATGGAAACGTTGCGAAGATCATAACAGATAGGAGAATCAAATTTCGTACCAAAACGTGATGGACAGCATATGTGTATAGGGCTAAGCACCGTACTGATGAGTCCCACAAAGACGAAACTAGAGGTCTACGATTTTTACTTCCATGTTCCGTATAAGGAAATGGAAGTATTGTATTACCAACAAAAATTCGTGTCCGAGATAAGGTCAGATTCGTAATGTACTAACTTCAAAACTTCGAGAAAAAGTTTTTTTAGCTGCGTGTCTGTGCGTGCGTATGTGTGCGTGTGTCTGTGTGTGTGTGTGTCCGGATTCTTTGGCATTCGATAACTGCCGTAAAAACTAACCGATTTTTTAATAATTTTTTTTTTGAAAAATTCGTCTCGGCGAGGACTCCAGACCTATTGATTTTGGTAATAATTAAACTAGGCGTTCATTTGTTATTAACATTTTAATTCTTCAAAAAAATATTGTGGCCAAACTATAAGAGATATTCAAAAAAAGTCTGAATAAAATATGTTGCGTATTTTAGGGCCAAAAAATTTTGTCACTACCAATTTTTCCCTAACTCAATTATTTATTAAGTTATTTGTTAAGTTATTAACCATTGCAGTAGCTTATCCAACGAGCGAGTTATAAACGTTGTCATAGAAACATATAGGTAATTTATACTAATACGCTCTCTTGAATTTCTGGGACAAGTAAGATATAAATTTGACACTTCTGTGGCATAGCAACCTTGATGCTGTACCCGAAATTTTCTGATTTACCTTTGAATAATGAACATTCTTAGGCTTCAGGAAAAGCAGGACGCACATGTAATGAAGATGTTATTTGACCAAAGCAAATAAAATTTATTTACTTAAGTATTTTCGTATTTTAAGAAATTTTGCAAAAATGTTTCTTCTTTAAGATATGTCGATATACATAGTTTATACTCTAGGGTTTATAATTATTGTAGACAGTTGGCAGTAACCTACGATAGCGTCAATTTAATAGATTCTCGTGATTACTAAACCAATTTTTCGTAAAATTGCCGATAATAAATAGATAATTGATGAGTCTTCTGAATTGCTCCATATTATCAAGGTTATTATTGAATAATTTTATCCGTTTATAATCCTCGACACTTAGATAATTGTTTTAAGTGTTCTTTTGTTATATACAATGAACATGGAAGTCATGTATGGTTCTCCATACCGATTTTTTTTTTATATGAAAAAGTCAATTTCATAAAGAAATATCGATATCTGTTTACACTTTCGCTACTTTTTTAATGAACTTCGTTAAGTCAAAAGTTATCTGTTTTTGAGATATTTAAATAATTTTGACACTTACATAGCTGAATTTAAAATTAACAATTGAATGCACATGTAAGTAAGCTCTTCGGGGCTGATATGATGGTTCTCTAATCTTTGGCGATGTCTGAGTTGCAAACATTTTTTGGAAAATATTCGAAATTTGGTTTGGTGTCCAAAATTCATCAATCTAACTTTTCAGTTGACTATTTGTTTCGTAAGTAGATGATTTTCCGTCCTTATAACATAAAATTTACTGGCTGCCTCCCGTATATCTCACTGGAGGCGTATTATATGTATACAAAATGAGAATGCCTATATATCTGCAGCTTCAGCGTTGAGTTGAAAGGGTCAACCACACAAACTTTCGAAGCTGCCAGCTAGCCAGGAGTTGTTCACCGAAGGCATTTCCTTACTCCGTACTTTGGTATAGTTGGAACTCGAGGAACTGCGGACGTCTTACGAATAGTGCCTGCCGGCAATTGCTCGCCAACTATGTTAAACATTTTATCGGGCATATTTTAGGTTTATTGAAATACAGCCCTTCTGTTTGGCATAGTCTCTTCTAGGTATTTATTTATTTATAAAAGACGAAGGAAATTTTGTCAGCACGAAAACATTTTAGAAGATAAAAGTTATTCCTAATTAAAAAATAAAGAAAAAGTAACATTTTTAGTATAACAAACGTGTTATTGAACTAACGCTCTAAATATCTTGATAGCAGCGCCAGAGAATTAATTATCGAGGATGCTATGAAAATCAAGTCTCCGTCAGGTCATTTGTATTTTAACGAGTGAAGCTCTAGACAGACCACTTAGCATCGCGTTTGCCTGCTTGATTCGGATCCATAACTCTTCATTTGCCCCCCTACATCTATACTCATTCCTACAGTGCAGATTCGGCCCATGAAACATAAGATGGAGAGTAATAGTAGCAATTTTCAGAACTGGCGGCCTCTACCTGAAGCTGTGTTTGTTTTCCTTTTTCTTCCGTGTAGCTCCGTAGGACATTTTTCACTCGTGACATCCGGAATTCCCTGCTCATTTGATCCGTTTCATCTAGTATGAGTCTAAGTTTTCAGACGGGATGCTTCAGAACTTGTGCGACGAGGGATATTTGTTAAGGCAAGAGCTGGAAAGACACTATTTCGATGGTAATTGCTCGGAAACTGGGAGTTTTTGATTTATTTGTTGTTCCTAGGAAAGTTTATACATACACCTACAAGAAATATGTTTAGATAGTGTTCGTAACTGATTCTATGCATCTAAATCCGTAAAGGGTATAATTTCCTTGCAAATAGGACATTCTAAGACGGTCACGCTCAGATTGTTTATACTCGTACACTGGAACAGGAACGCAGCAGCATTGCTCGGAAATTGGGCGCCTCAAGAATGTCAGACCAGTTTAATTTCGTTACGTACTGGACCTTAGTTGTGCAGAGGCGAATTCTTGTAGGTGCTTTCCCTGCCGTAATACACCCTCCTCCTGCCAAGATGCAGATTAATGTGCATTCATCCGTGTAAGAAATTGCTGCGGTTCCCCTACATCCTTACTACTATACCCGGTCTTGTGTCCGCTGCCGATTATGATGTTCGAATAGCCGGAAAATGGCCTGGACACATGTACCCGAATTACTCAAATGTTCAAGCGGGACATCACCACCTCATATTAGTTCCGCAGAGCAATAAAGAAGTTTCACGAAGTTCAGACCGCTCAGATTTTAACTGCAAAGTTTTGAAAGGCATTAGTGGCACAGAAATTTTAAATTTTTATTAAATGTACTATAAATTCGAAAAGTGGTGTTCCAGTTTGCGATGCGAATCGTTTATGCCGGACGTTGCTATGTTTTCGTCAGCCCTGCCCTCCCACCCCATAGACGATGTGATTTTTCGTTAAAAGAACAGAATTATTTATCTATTTTGCTGCCCTTTGTTTACTAGTGCAAGGCTAACACGTTTGTTGTCATTCAAATAAAATCGTTTAGATCCGCCTTCAAAATTTTAATTGGCGGACAGTTGCTAAGGTTTTTTTACCTCAGAATGTAATTGGTTATGACATTTTAAGCGGAATTGAACCGCAAAGTGGAACGAATTTTGGCGCTGATAGTACATGATGATACCAATAATTTGTTGCCATTTTTGCTAAGAAGACTGTTATTTAATAATAATTTTAAATAAAAGATCGTTGACTCTCGTCTTATTGATTCTTTCGACGACAGGAAGCAATTTCCCAAAAATCTCAAGTATTTGCAGGATTTTTTCAAAAAAATCTGAAATTCTTCGATGTTTCACGGGAATCTTGAATTGAAGTTCTTTTACTGCAATAGTAGTTTACCGATCTCCTAAATTTTCAGTTCCAGAGTTTTTGGATACTTTTGAGGATTGTGTTGGGAATGTCTGCAGTTTTTTTGATGAGGTGATATGTTGTGGTGACTTTAATATTGATTTTATGAAGCCATCTCTTAGTTCTTGCGGTCTATTGTTTAATTTAATCGAGTCATTTGGATTTTCTCAGGTCGTTGATGGACCGACTAGAGTTGCGCGGACGTCTTCCTCCTTACTAGACCTGTTTTTATGTCGCAACCCAGAAAATGTTCATAGTTGCGAGATCTTACAGAACACTAATATCACATCAGATCATAGTGTAGTTGTGATAACTTTCACGTATGACTCTTCTGCAGGTGGTGATACATTTGTTACTACAAGAAATTTTAAGAATATCAATCAATCCCAGTTCATCGAGGATTTATATGATCTACCTTTTTCTGAATTGCTTTACGTGAATGATATTAATTTAAAACTTGATATTTTTAATTTCTTGTTACTTCAGTTATTTGATAAACATGCTCCTTTAATTACATTCAAAACTAGGAAAAAACGCCACAGTCCGTGGCTTACTGATAATTTAAAATTAATGATGGAATTACGGGGCAAGGCTTTGGTTAAATTTAAACGAACAAAACGCGATATTCATTATTCTTATTACAAGCAACTACGCAATCTGACTAATAATGCAATAAAACACGAAAAGAAAGCTTATATTAATTTCATTTTAAATAGAGACAAGTCTACAAAAACTCTCTACAATGAATTGCACAACTTAAACGTATATTCAAAGAAAACTAAAACTGTGCAACTTCCAGATCACTTAGTTGATTTAAATGCCTTAAATAATTTTTTCGTAAATTCTACTCAAGTTACAGGGGATGGCGACATGCAAGTACTAAATCATTTAAGAAATAATGTGAGGCCTAACATGAACAAATTCAGTTTTCAGTTGGTTGGTGAGGAGGATGTTCGTGCGGCTCTTTTTAGCATAAAGTCCGGTGCTGTCGGCTCTGACGGGATAAGCATAAGAATGCTGCTGTTATGTTGCCCATTCATTTTTAAATATCTGGTGCATTTAATTAATTTTTCTATCGAAACGCATACGTTTCCTCAACAGTGGAAGACTGCCTACATAACTCCTCTACCAAAAGTTAAAAATCCAAACAGTTTTGAAGATCTTCGACCTATAAGTGTGTTACCTTCATTATCCAAAATATTTGAAAAAGTTATATACAAGCAAATTAAGCTGCATCTAGAAATTAACTCAATTATTCCTGCCAATCAATCTGGTTTTCGATCTAATTATAGTTGTGCAACAGCATTGTTGACTATAGTTGATGATATTCTGAAGGCTTCTGACAGTAACTTGGTAACTACCCTTGTGTTGCTGGATTACTCGAAAGCGTTTGATAGAATAAATCATCAATTGATGTTAGCAACTTTACATAATATTGGTTTTGACGATGTTGCGGTTGGTTTTATGGGCAGCTTTTTGTGTGAAAGGGAACAAATAGTAAGGTATCAAAATCGATTCTCTTCTCTTCATGTATTACTTGCGTTAGCGGAGTTCCACAAGGTTCAGTATTGGGCCCTCTACTTTTCTCCATTTATACGTCAACTTTTAAAAATTCACTCAAATATTGCAATAGTCACTTCTACGCAGATGATACTCAACTTTATTTTTCCTGCAATGAACATCAAATGAACGAATCTAATTTATTTATTAATGCCGACCTAAAATCCTTATTATGAATTATCAAATAAATACTGTTTGTCATTAAATCCCTCTAAGTCGAAGGTAATGTTATTCGGTAGGAAGGTAACTCGCGACAAATGTATATCTCAACTTGAAATCCAATTATCCGGTGAAACTTTAACCCAATCAGATGTGGTCAGGAATCTGGGACTTTACATTGATTCTAACCTACGTTTTGATGTTCATGTAAATAATATTATAAAAAAATCATTCTCCAATTTAAGATTACTATACATCAATCGACAAATGTTAAATATAAAGTCAAAAATTATTTTAAGTGAGGCACTGGTGTTGTCACATATGAATTTTTGTGATACGGTATTTGGGCCATGTCTCACAAATTATAATAGAATGCGTTTGCAAAGAATTCAGAATGCTTGCGTTCGGTTCGTTTGGGGCCTGAGAAGACGACAGCACACAAGCGAACATCTCAGGGCACTAGGTTGGCTCGATGCCCGCGGTCGCAGATTGTTTCATTACACGAATATAGTCCTGAAGGTTTTCGAGAGCCGGGAACCTGCGTATTTGTTGCATAAAGTTAGATTTCGTAGAGAAGATCATGTTGTGAATGTTAGGACTAGAGACTACGCCACCCTCCCTTTGTATCATACTTGCCAGTTTCGGGGATCATTTTCATATATGGCAGCAAAAATAACGAACAGTTTGTATCGTTACAAAGTAACAAGTATTAAACAATTTAAAAAGTTTACTGTTATTGGGAAAAATTAGTTTCAATGTGAAAGTTTAGGTTTGAAAGACTTCATTAATATTATATTAATTGGTACACATTATTTTTCTGTTTTCCACTTCTGTTCATGCGGAGATTAGTATTTTCTTTACAATTTTGTATGTTTTAGGCCTTTTTTATAATAATTTGTATAAACCGTTGTTTTCCGCATACTCATTTATGATTACTTATATTTGTTTTTAATTTTTCTGGTGGTAGGGAAGACCAACTCCGTACTGTTGTACGGAGTTGACTATTACCTTTTCTGGGTGTTGTCCACAGTTTAATAATTAATAAGTGTATAGGGTTAAAATATAATGTGTCCGATACTCAGAATAAAATTTATTTATTATTTATTATTATTATATAACCTTAAAACAAAGGCTTCTACGTTTCAAAGTTTCGTATAGAAAGTCGACCTCTGACAGTGGAAATAAACAATATTAGTTTTTAATGTTATTTCTATAACTGTCCCGCGGGGGCTAGTATTAGGACCCTGTTGTCTTAATTATTAAGACCCCCCACGTTTCTCAATATTTCATTCTTCTCTTACCCTTGCGCCGGTGTCATTATTGTTTTTCAAAAGCATGGTGTACCTATATCGTTAAAACCACTCTTTTTATTGTTCAATGTGGATTTTTATTTTTTACGGACGTCGCAGTTTTGCAAATCCCTTATATAATTCTTTGAATTGCAGATACTTTCATATAGATAAATCTGCCGGTAATTTAGCCATGACAACTACCACCAGTTTCACTTCATGTCTCCGGTCCATTTTTAAGGTATTTTGTTTTTAGATATTCATTTTCTGCGCATAAAATATTATGTTATGTGACAAATTTTTAAGTAGATTAATGTCCGCGCACTAATACTAATTAGGGCCATACTTTATGGCATCAGCCGAGAGAGGATGTAATTTTAATTCAATTCGACTGACGTCACAGTATCCCACGTTATAAGAGAAGGGTCACTTCTGAGGATAATAATGTAACAGAGGCCAATGAAAACGTTGAGCAAAACCATTAGAAGCCGCACTTGCAAACAGCTATAAGAAGCCCTCCGGAAACACCGAACTCCTTGCGAAGGAAACGGGACAAATGGAATGATAACGTGCAGGCTCAATTTCACATATCGCATTGTTTCATCTTTATGTATTTTCAAACTGCACTGATGCTTCTCGGGGACGAGAGCGGAGAGTTCCTACAGAGCCGCGGCACGTCTGTTGGCACACGTTACTTATTTCCGGACGCCGTGTTTAGTTTCCAAGTACTTGTACGAAGTCCACTTCTTGTTCGTATTATAAATCAACTTATCGCAAACGTTGTATGGGGATGATTTACATTTTATTTCACTTGCTTAAGTGGTAGGTGACGCAGAAATTTCAGGAAACAAGTTTAACAGAACATTCACTGGGTGCTTAGGTTTCGGTCCGTGCGTTTCCAATTTTGCGAATTTCTGGCATGTAAAAATATAATAAACACTAAATTAATGTTTGACGTTTACTTATCGCTGAATTACTATTTTTATATTTGTGCTTATTATTTAATCTAGTTGTTTTTTGTTTGCCCAATATATGTATTTATGTATATGGCTGTTTTATGGGTTCTCCCATTTCTAGTAGCATCGCCCAATTAGTTTTGGAAGATTTAGAGAAATTCATAAATTATCATTCAATTTACCGTTTTCTTGTTGGATATACAGGGTGTCCTTCCCAAAGGACTTGTACCTTGACGCAGTTCTAGTAATACTGGGACGGGTGGGATGGCTTGCGCGCTTCAATGATATAAAGAGCCGAACCATAGGTTTAACCATATTGGAGGGGTTTTTATTTGAGAAGCCAGACTAAATCAAGTCCCTGGAAGGGGGCAGCAGCTCTTTCAGTAATCATAGTGGCAGAGATCGTGAGGGTCGGTATGGCACTGTGATACACACTACTGCGATGTGGAAGGCAACGGGAAACCACCACATTATTTTATCCCTAGTACAGCGTACTTTAATTTATGATGATGGCACCTTCTGGAGTAAAATATTCCGGAGGTAAAATAGTCCCACATTCGGATCTCCGGGCGGGGACTGCTTCGGGGGGAGTCATCAGAAATGATAAGTGTAACATCTCACGAGTCGGAGCGTGGAATGTTAGAAGCATGAAACAAGTAGGGAAGTTAGAGAATTTGAAAATTGAGATGGATAGGTTAGCATTAGACGTAGTAGGTATCAGTGAAGTGCGATGGCCAGAAGCTGGAGACTTCTGGAGCGGAGATTTTAGAGTAATACACACAGGATCTGTAGGAGGAAATTCGGGAGTAGGAATTGTTATGCGGAAAAAAGTAGGACAGAGTGTAGAAAATTTCTTACAGCAAAGTGACAGGGTAGTTATGGTTAGGTTAGATTCGAAACCTGTAAAAACAGTAATAATACAGGTATACATGCCCACTTCTAACTACAGTGATGAGGCCGTAGAGGCAGTTTATAGTGATATTGAATATGTGCTACATTTTGTGAGAGGGCACGAAAATTTAATAATTACAGGAGATTTCAATGCAGTCGTAGGCACAGGGCGAGAGGGCGGAATAGTTGGCCCCTTTGGATTAGGCAATAGGAACGATAGGGGAGTTAGACTGATAGAGTTCTGCGATAAACATAACTTAACCGTCGCGAACACTCTATTTCACCATCATGTTAGGAGATGCTATACGTGGAAGATGCCAGGAGACTTAGGGAGATATCAAATAGATTACATTCTCGTTAGGCAAAGATTTAGAAATCAAGTTAGGGATTGTAGAAGTTATCCAGGAGCAGATATAGATAGTGATCACAACATAGTCGTTATGAAAGCCAATCTTAAATTTAAGATTTTGAAAAAAAGAAGCGGAAGAAGGTATCTTGACCCAGAGAAACTAAAAGATGATGATATGCGCAATAAGTTCGAGAAAAAGACAAACGAAGCACTAAAGGGCACGGGTGGAAATATTGTTAGGGACATAGAGGCAGAATGGAATTGCATTAAAAATAGTTTAGTTTCCTCGGCTAGGGATATTTTGGGTCATAAACAGAATGAAAGTAGGAAACCCTGGATAACAAAACATATTGTGAGTCTAATAGAGGAAAGGCGAAAATATAAAAATAGGTTAGATGAAACAGGGAAACAAAGATATAAGGCGATCAAGTGGGAAATTATTCGGAAATGTAGGAAAGCGAAAGAGCACTGGATCGATAATAAATGCAAAGAAGTGGAAGATAAATTCGAAGTAGGAAAGACTGATGAAGCATATAAAATAATTAGGAGAAATTTTAGAGAAATTGGATCTAGTACCAAAAACATTAGAAATGAGGCAGGAGATATCCTAATCGGAAGTGGGGAGAAGGCAGATAGGTGGAAAGAATATTTAGGAAACTTATATGCGGGACAGGAAGTGCAAGATATATTAGAAAGCGAAAGCAGTGTAGAGGGGGATAACCTAGGGAGTCCTATAATGAGAGAAGAGTTTGAGATAGCACTAAAAAGTTTAAGGAATAATAAAGCACCAGGTATAGATGGCTTGCAGGCAGAAATCTTAAAGTGCGCAGGTCAAGAGGTAATAGATCGTTTATTTAAATTAGTTAGTCGCATATACCTGACAGGCGAGATTCCAGAAGATTACAAACGGAACATCATAGTAGCTTTGCCAAAAAGAAAAGGCGCGGATAGATGCGAAAATTTTAGAACTATCAGTTTAACTTCCCATGCGTCAAAAATTTTAACTAGAATTGTGCAAAGAAGGATGGAGAAAAAGGCGGAAGAAATATTAGGAGAAGATCAGTTCGGATTTAGACGAAATAGAGGAACGCGCGAGGCCATTCTAGCTTTACGAGTAATTATAGAAAAAACGATAGAAAAGAGAAAGAGCGTCTATATAGGATTTGTAGATTTAGAAAAAGCCTTCGACAACGTAAAATGGGGGAAGATGTTCGAAGTGCTGAGAAAGGTAGGGATGAAATACAGGGACAGAAGAATAATACATAATCTCTACAAAGAGCAAAAGGCAGTTATAGAATGTGAGCAGGAACAAAGGGAAGTAGATATCCGGAAGGGAGTGAGACAGGGATGTGCATTGTCACCTCTAGTTTTCAACTTATATATCGAAGATGCGATTAATATTGTTAAGGAAAGAACAGCCTCAGGGATCAATGTACAGGGCCAAACTATTAACATGCTCAGATTTGCGGATGATATAGCAGTGTTAGCATCTAGCAAAGAAGAATTAGGAGCGGCTTTGAATGAAATGGAAGCAGTTTTGACACAGGGCTTCGGCATGAAAATCAATAAAAAGAAAACTAAAATTTTGGTATGTAGGGGATATGAAAATAGAACTAAAATGGAAATACAAATTGGAAATGAGAAGATAGAGGAGGTCGCGGATTTCTGCTACTTAGGAAGTAAAATAACTCAAGACGGTAGGAGCACTAAAGATATAAAACAAAGAATGGCGCAGGGCCGAGTTGCGTTTAACAAAAAGAAACAACTGTTATGCTCGAGAACGGTTAATATAGAGACTAGGAAGAGACTCTTAACGTCGTATGTATGGAGTACGGTATTATACGGGTGCGAAACTTGGACAATAGGAGAAGCGGATAGAAAAAGAGTAGAAGCGTTTGAAATGTGGTGCTACAGACGCATGATGAAGATACCGTGGATAGATAAGGTTAGCAATAGGGAAGTATTAGAAAGAGTTGGGGAAAAGCGAAAGGTATGGAAAACAATAAAGAGTAGGAGAGATAGGATGGTAGGACACCTTCTAAGACACGAGGGAATAGTTCGTGACATACTAGAGTCAGAGATAGGAATAAAAAGAGGTAGGGGTAGGCCTAGATTAGACTACTGCTCTCAAATAGTTAGGGATGTAGGATGTTCTACTTTTAGGGAAATGCGTAGGTTAGCTCAGGATAGAAAAGAATGGAGGTACGCGTCCAACCAGTCTTCGGACTGAGAACCTTATGATGATGATACAGGGTGTGTTTTTTAAGCGTCCGCGGAAGATTATGCCTAAATGACGAAAAATATAAAGAAAATATTTTAACTAACCCCACCTCATTTTTTACGCTCTATAATCTAAAAATGTTTTTACTTATACCAGGTTAGTCCAAATAGTTGGAATGATGGTCAACTTTGTTTTTTCTTATGGAATGTGCATTATTTAATTTTTTACTTGATTCAGAACAATATTTTAATGGCACTTTCTTAACATAATATTATAGTAATTTTCTTTCTTTTTTGAGATATTATTTTTTTTCTCGATATTTTGACAGTTACATCATACATTTTAAAAATTCATATTTCTGCACTGGTTGAAGATGGAATAATGATATTTTTGACAGCGGTCCTCATGATAATCATGATTAACACTGTTTGCGCTCAAATTTTGTATAAAATATACGAGGAGCATTCAATAATTTATCTAATAAAAATCAGAGAAAACCATCAAGAAGTCAGTTTTTTCAAATGACACGGTATATTTTTTATTGCTCCAATGGAAAGAGCAAAAAATTTCGCTTGGGCTCACCTAATAAAACAATATTGTTCCATGAGCATAATTTTTAAATATTTACAATATTGAAATTTTCATTTCAAAAATCAAAAATAAAGTTAGCCTTGTAAAAATACAGCCACAGAATATAAAACCCTATAGTAAAACAACAACAAAACTGTAGACATTCCAAAGCTACTTTATTTTTGATTTTTGAAGTGAAAATTTTAATATTGTAAATATTTAAAAATTATAGTTATGTAACAATATTGTTTTATTGGGTCAGCCCATGCGAAATTTTCCGCTCTTTCAAATGGAGTAATAAAAAATATACCATGTCATTTGAAAAAGCTGACTTTTTTCTGGTGTTTTGTCGCTTTCATATGATAAATTTTTGAATGCTCCTCGTATATTTTATACAAAATTTGAGCAAACAGTGTTAATCATGATTATCATGAGGACCGCTGTTAAAAATATCATTACTTCATCTTCAACCAATGCAGAAATATGAATTTTTAAAATGTATGATATAACTGCCAAAATATCGAGAAAAATAATTCTATCTCAAAAAAGAAAGAAAATTACTATAATATTATGTTACGAAAGTGCTATTAAAATATTGTTCTCAATCAAGTAAAAAATTAAATAATGCACATTCCATAAGAAAAAACAAAGTTGAGCATCATTCCAACTATTTGGACTAACCTGGTATAAGTAAAAACATTTTTAGATTATAGAGCGTAAAAAATGAGGTGAGGTTAGTTAAAATGTTTTCTTGATATTTTTCGTCATTTAGGCATAATCTTCCGCGGACGCTTAAAAAACACACCCTGTATAGATGATTGTCTTACTGCTGTCCCTCCCGCCAAAGATAATGAAATTCATAATCATTTTAATAATTATCGTCCCAAATTATTACAATTTACTATTGAAATTCCAAAAAACAATTAAATACTTTTTTAGATTTAAAATTCTTTACAAACTGAACAATAATTTTTAATATCTAATAATAATCGGAGAGTTCAGCTTTTCCATTTTATTGTGTGTTATTAAAGAATAGTGTAAATAAGACCCGTGCAGATAAGAAGATGCCAGGATGTTATGTCCCTTTTCAGTATTCTTTTTAATTTAATTTTCACGAATCGTAATTTTGTTCGTGTTTCCCCTAAATTTTTCCTTAATCCTCGAAATTTCTACAAAAATTTCGACTTTTCTTTGCCCCATTTGACGACAACTCTAAATACCCTTGTAATGCTTCAATATGGGAAACTGAAATAGTTCATGGACAATTCTCTTCAATATCAGATCGACTATAAAATTTCTACTAGAAATTCGTGTATTTTGAGTTAGAAAAATTTGAAAATTAATACTTTTTGAGGACTAAGGCTTTAAGGAACGGAAATGTTTCAGTTCCTGGTCCCTGCGAGTCAGATGCAAGAGTGCAGCACATCCGATATGAAAGAAACAAAATTGTTGCTGCAAGCGTGCTGGTAACGCGCGTTATTGATAGTTAGGGTTAAATTCAAGGCCTATTTTTAACAGAGGGTTAATTGATTGACGCCGCGATAGTGAGTTTTCCGACGTCCGCCATAAATTCCGCCGAAAGTGGGGTGTTTGCTGAATAATTCATGTAGTTGTGTACGTATCATTACTTGAGCCGTGTTGTTGGTACGGTGAGCACTTTGTCCGTGCGACCCACTGACTCTTCATCTTTTTACAGCCCCCTACTTGTTTATGTAAGCACACGCGGAAGTCTCCGTCATTTGTCTACCACGTTGACAGTTTTCTTCAAAACAGTTTCCTACCGAACGCAGCCTACTACTAAATTAGTGACCAATAAAGGGCTCCCCGATAAAATTCGCCAATAAAAATCGTTTTCAATCGGAGAAGAGGGTGGTTTGTCTTCGAAGTTTAAGTATCCGCTATCCGGAGACAATTCAACAGCCTTTTATATGTAAAACGAAACTGATACGTTTATGGAGGATTATAAAAGCACATGACTTGTAAAAATTGTGAGTGACAAGCGCCGGAAGATGTCGACGAAAGGAAATGAAAACAGGAACAGGAGTGCGTGTGCAGCAGGGGTAGCGAGCGAATAGAAATAAATGAAGCTTAAAGGGAAAATGATGATGATCTTTCGCGCAATGCGTTATGTGTAGGTGAACTTGACAAATCGTGTAAAGTGAAATATCGTCATTTATGGGGCTCAGATTCGCTGACTTATAAAAACTTTCGCGTATTGCTACCTTTTTGTCTAGTAGAATTTGGGTTTGAATATTGTAGGAGCCGACTTGACGGCAAAATTAAGCTGTTCAAATGTTTTGTGCCCCATGCTCGAATGCACCCCCTTCTCCCTACATACTCGGGCCCCATCTAAATATTCTGTACCCTGCGTTGCAAAGTAAGCCCAGATAAAAACTCGCGGGGGTAATCCAGCAAGTACATTTTAACTCGGCCACTTTTCTTAAGCTGATTACGAGTTGTAAATTGAGATAAGTCTACAATATTTATGGCAGTTACATGTAACCTGCGCTTTCCCGTAACTTTTAACCCTCCCATGGAACGCTTCGGTTTTAAAACTAAACGAAGACTTACACCCCCTGATATAGAGCAGGTTCAGAACAGCATTTAAAAATCATCAAAATTCGAATAATGGCTGGTTAGTTTGGATTTATGAAGCCTATTAATTATGTTGTAGTCGTGTTTACACCGCAGGTTTTAAGTAATGCAAGCAGCTACAAAAAAGCTAAGGGAATTACTGTTCACTCGCTCATAAGTGGGTAATATAAAGGTGTTAAGTAGTCGGGAAGATGAAAAATCGTGACATTTGTCGAGATTACAGTGGTACTTAGTTTTAAATATTGTTGAATGCGTGTTATCTCTAAAAACTTAAAACTAAAACTACGTTGCTAATATTGCACTTTAATTCGCTGCACTTGCATTGCTACTGTTCTACGAGGTGGATTTAGATTAAATGAAGCCTTTATAATGTGAAAAGTTTTTCAATATTTCGAATGTGTATGAAAAAATCGGTATGGAGAACCATACATGACTTCCATGTTCATTGTATATAACAAAAGAACACTTAAAACAATTATCTAAGTGTCGAGGATTATAAACGGATAAAACTATTCCTTCCCCAATTCAATAATAACCTTGATAATATGGAGCAATTCAGAAGACTCATCAATTATCTATTTATTATCGGCAATTTTACGAAAAATTGGTTTAGTAATCACGAGAATCTATGAAATTGACGCTATCATAGGTTACTGCCAACTGTCTACAATAATATTATAAACCCTAGAGTATAAACTATATCGACATATCTTAAAGAAGAAACATTTTTGCAAAATTTCTTAAAATACGAAAATACTTAAGTAAATAAATTTTATTTGCTCTGATCAAATAACATCTTCATTACATGTGCGTCCTGCTTTTCCTGAAGCCTAAGAATGTTCATTATTCAAAGGTAAATCAGAAAATTTCGGATACAGCATCAAGGTTGCTATGCCACAGAAGTGTCAAATTTATATCTCACTTGTCCCAGAAATTCAAGAGAGCGTATTAGTATAAATTACCTATATGTTTCTATGACAACGTTTATAACTCGCTCGTTGGATAAGCTACTGCAATGGTTAATAACTTAACAAATAACTTAATAAATAATTGAGTTAGGGAAAAATTGGTAGTGACAAAATTTTTTGGCCTTAAAATACGCAACATATTTTATTCAGACTTTTTTTGAATATCTCTTATAGTTTGGCCACAATATTTTTTTGAAGAATTAAAATGTTAATAACAAATGAACGCCTAGTTTAATTATTACCAAAATCAATAGGTCCTGGAGTCCTCGCCGAGACGCATTTTTCAAAAAAAAAAAAATTAAAATCGGTTAGTTTTTACGGCAGTTATCGAAGCGCCAAAGAATCCGGACACACACACACACACGGTAAATGTAAAGAGATCGGCAAAAGTCATAAGTAACAACTGACGTATACTTTTGGCTATTTATTAGCAAAGCAGAAATAATGAATTAAAATTACTTATGACAGTATCGGATGTACGAGTGACGTCGAAGAAGCCAGGTCAAATTAGTAATGTTTTTGCAGCCTTAAAGTGAAAAACAAATAGGGGTCAAATATTTTCATGCAATATTTCAATATTTGAAATTTAAAAAGTCGCTGAGTTGCCCATTAATCATTTAAATACTAATAATAAAATCAAGGCGATCACGTCTTTCCCTATTTCGATAATTAGGTACATTACAAAATAACACGAATGAAAATGTAAGCTTGATTTTGTTGTAACAACTAATTACATCTTTATAATGTGGACACTTCATCTAAATTAGTTGGCACAGCTATTAGAAACCCATATCTCATTTCACTGCCAGCTTTGCCTAATTATCTTAATAGAATGGGGATGTTTCATAGTTTTTCAGGAAAAAAAATGCGGCGAGTCGCTTATCCCCCAAAACACATATACTAAGAAAAAATATTATAGGAGCTTTGTAACTGGGGATTCTGCGTACCATATATTAATTTATCTTAACGTGAAGGAACTACAAATGTCCCGGGGCAAGGATAATACATTGCAATTCCCAACAATCCGAAGATGTTTGAATTTAATAGCAACATACATCATGAGCGCAAAGTTCACCGTAACAAAATGCAAGTTTCTAAGATGGAAGGGCGGGTTACAGTAGAATGGATGTTTCGGCGACCACAGTTTCTCTCGGGATGGTCCGCGGGATACAACTTGCTACGAGAGAGGATCTCGCCTCATTCCAGTCGGTACAAGTTTCAATATACGTTTCTCTATGCCAATAATATTTCATGGGAAGTTCTCGAAGATATTGTAGAGCTTCTTTGCATACTTATTTGAATCACCTCCAGCATCTTGTTGTTTTAACATTGAAAATGTTATTAGTATCCTAGACCGCTCAGTTTGAGTAAGCTTCATTCATAGTGGGACCGTCTAGCGTCGCAAATGTGAGAGAATGCCACAACAGGAATGCGAAGTCAGCGTGTTTGCGCTTGTCAGAGCCTGTCATTTAATCACTTCGTTTCAAAGAGATAGCAGGTTTCGTATTTAATTTTGAAGAAATGAAATGGAAAACGAACGTTTGCAACTTTCTTCATCGTCAAAAACAAGCTGTCAAGGAGCAAGGCATTTGCTCACTGATTATAAGCGAAGTGAGACTACTAGAAGAGGGTAGGTAGATGAAAAATTGCTTGGCAGTGGGTCACGCTATTTTGTCAAGCAAAATAGGTGGAAACTCGTAAACAGTTTTCCACTTTTTTTAATTATTTGGCTGACCTACTTTTGTGCAACTTCCGCAACTAATCCGAAAATCACGTAGAGTTAAAAAAATAATATCAGGCAAACGATAAATTGTAGTCACCGGGATGTTGGAAGTAAATTGTCCGTAACGTTTCATTCAGCTACATCGTTTAGTCCCGGTTTTATGTGTGCTTTTTTGTGCCTACAAATAATTTACCTAGGGCGTTTAAACAGTATGCGGTGCAAATGTAACGCGCTAACTAAACGGGCAGTGATGAAATACCGCCAGACGGTTGCCAACTACCTCCTTCGCTTAAATGAAGAGCCTGTTTTGTCTCTCTTTTAGGGTTGCTGATTACAAAATCTCTCACTTTTGTATACATTTTTTTTTCATACTTAACCTTAGTCAGTGTGGGGGCCCTGGTGTGATGGCTTGGCGTCAGGTTAGGTATACTAAACATAAGGCGTCGGGTTCGATTCCCGACAAAGTCAAATTTTATTTCATGCTGCATTGGAGATATATTAGAAAAGGAAATCAGTGTAGAGGGGGATAACCTAAAACCTAGGCTGTCCTATAATAAGGGAAGAGTTTGAGCTAGCATTAGAAAGTTTAAAAAACAATAAAGCACCAGGTGTAGACGGATTGCATGCAGAAATTTTAAAGTGCGCAGGTCAAGAGGTAAGAGAGCATTTATTGAAACTAGTTAGCCGTATATTCTAGCTTTATGAGTAAATACTTAAAAAAAAAAACAACAGAAAAGCGAAAAAGCGCCTATATAGAATTTGTAGATGTAGAAAAAGCCTTCAACAACGTAAAATGGGGGAAGATGTTCGAAGTGCTCAAAAAGGTAGGGAAGAAATGAAAGAAAACAAATTAACATAGCGAAAAACTGAACTGAAAAGAAGGAAAATAAAAGCAAAACTACGAGATTGCGAGCAACAATTTTCTAAAACCGAATGGGTCATGCCCTCTCGAGATGGGATTCATTTTAAGAAGTTACAGCCAGTATTATCTCCTCACATATTTGTCAAACGAACCGGAGAAAGACCTCGTACTTTATGATGTCGTGTATAAAATTTTTTTACGCGTAACAAGCGCCCCGGCATTTGCCAAGTCTCGCAATGAAACATAAGGTTATATAGCCTCTGGATTGCAACCAAATACATAAACGTTTGTCACAAATAATGTTCGCTAGGGTCTGTCTGAAAACATGCATATACGCAAAGTGGAAAAGTAGGAGCAGCCACATGCAGCTCAGCCTAATTTATCGTGCGTTATTCCAGAAACTGGATTGCTTTGACGCAGCTCCACTAATTTTGCTGACACGCCTACTCCGCGACGTTTTATTGGCAATACGTAAAACTGTAAACTTGGATTTTCTTTGAAACGCTCAGACTAGACGGCAGATATTGGCTGCAATTAATTCCTCGCTGCCCCATTTGTTTTTCCGAAGGACTCCGAGATTTCAGCACGAATTACCTATTCCATGTCACAGGAAAGCGCAACGATGTGATGCGATGACTAATCAAATTGGTTGTCTAGCGCAGCGGTGTCGTTTTAATCTGACCGGTCAGCTTCTGGGCGCGATATCATAAATTTAATTAGGTTTCAGAAACAACTCGTTAAGGACGATATCTGACCACTTTATACTCATCAATTATCCATGGTGTACGCAATTAGACCAGAACAGCATCAGGCAGTAAAACATCTACGTGGGTAGTGGGTAGGAAACTGAAAACTGAGGTTCTTAGCCATAAAATCAACGAGTGTCAGTCACGGAACATACGATCATAGGAATATTTTATTTACATGTACCTAGATACATATGTATTTAATAGCGCACGAATGTTTGTTTTTGAACCGACAATAGTAATCTTGAAAGTTCTGAAGACAAAGCAGCCGCCAATATATCTATTATGGTAGCTTTAAATGAGATGATCGCTGTATACGATACATCGCCATTGTCTTCAATTTCTCCCGAAATACCATCCAAGACGTAATCCAGGAATATCGCCAAACTGGGAAGTCTAGGTTTCGTCTGTGTTAACCAGATGGATAAGAACATGTTGTGTAGAGAAGACCAGGTGAACGGTTTTCGATTTCTGCATATCTCCATCGAAAATTCTTTGATCCCCAATATGTTGATGGCACATTTTGTATTCATATTGCCTAAACTTACACAATTTCTTCTTAAGGCTTTCGTGGCCGTTGTCCATGGAATAATGGTTTCCGGGCTGGTTGCCACGTCGTCGTTGGTAATCTGTAACACTAAAATTAACATTAACACTTGACGTTTCGACTCTCATATCGGAGTCTTCTTCAGAAGCTATTCTGAAACTGAAAATCCTATCGCAGGTAACTCTATTTATACTCGCCGGTAATCACTGAAGCGCGACCGGTAGATCCAATCCTCCATCTCTGTTGAAGTTGGGTCTCTTGAAGATCTCTATAGCCTCCCTGATCCGTCTGGGCCAAAAATTGGGAATCCTTGCTAGCGCCTTAGCATCCTCGAAACGAATCTCGTGTCCTGGCAAAGAGGAGTGTTCCGCGACTGCTGACTTCTCCGTCCGTTGGTTCCTGACGTCCCTCCTGTGCTCTTGCAGCCTCGTGCTGATGTGTCTCTTCGTTTCTCCGATGTATTCCTTACCACAGATACATGGGATGCTGTATACTCCTGGTCCTTGATGCTTCTTCTGCTCTCCTACGGTCCTAGGGAAACTTGCAGCTATCTTTCCAGGCGGATTGTACACTACGTTGATCTTGTGTCCGTGCATCCATCTATGTAAGGAAGGTAGGCCGTCGCAATGCAGATTTCTGGTTCCTTTCGCCGTTGGTCGCTCTTCCTGATAGCATGCTCTATGGCTCGTAGAGAATATCCATTCTTCCTTAGGGCTGTCTTCAGATGCGCTAGTTCTTCCTCCAAATGTTCCGGTTCGCTGATTTGGCTGAAGACAGCCCTAAGGAAGAATGGATATTCTCTATGAGCCATAGAGCATGCTATCAGGAAGAGCGACCAACGGCGAAAGGAACCAGAAATCTGCATTGCGACGGCCTACCTTCCTAACATAGATGGATGTACGGACAAAATCGGACGCTTTCTCAACAGACACAAGATCAACGTAGTGCACAATCCGCCTGGAAAGATTGCTGCAAGTTTCCCTAGGACCGTAGGAGAGCAGAAGCACCAAGGGCCAGGAGTATACAGCATCCCATGTATCTGTGGTAAGGAATACATCGGAGAAACGAAGAGACACATCAGCACGAGGCTGCAAGAGCACAGGAGGGACGTCAGGAACCAACGGACGGAGAAGTCAGCAGTCGCGGAACACTCCTCTTTGTCAGGACACGAGATTCGTTTCGAGGATGCTAAGGCGCTAGCAAGGATTCGCAATTTTTGGCCCAGACGGATCAGGGAGGCTATAGAGATCTTCAAGAGACCCAACTTCATCAGAGATGGAGGAATGGATCTACCGGTTACTTGGAAATCACTGTTCCGTGAAAACGTCGCGCTTCAGTGATTACTGGCGAGTATAAATAGAGTTACCTGCGATAGGATTTTCAGTTTCAGAATAGCTTCTGAAGAAGACTCCGATATGAGAGTCGAAACGTCAAGTGTTAATGTTAATTTTAGTGTTACAGATTACCAACGACGACGTGGCAACCAGCCCGGAAACCATTATTCCACTTACACAATGTCTCCCAAATTTCCTCTAAATATTCTTTTGTCCCAAGGAGTAGTACAACCGCATGCTGTAGAACCCACAGTCAACGTGGCAGAATTTGTAAAATATCTTTAATGTGACCTCTTCACCAACAATATGCTCGATTTCAAAAAAAAATGGTATCAGTACTCCATCGAGTCACACTGATAAAAGGTTAAGGAATGGTGTCAAGAAATAGGAAAAGAGGAAGGAAGTTCATTTCCTTACCTTGTCGAAGAGCGAATTTTCATCCTGTGTTTCTTAGATTACAGGAGTTTCTATCGTTTCACAATCCGGCTCGAAGGACCACCGTTTGATTTATTCACAAATAAAACAGTAAAATCAAAAGGAAAAACTGTATAATTATATTTTCATTTAAAACAAATTATTGCAAATATTTTTTCTGTATCAAGTTAGTGTTGGCTTATCTGGTAGGTCTCTGTGAAGAGAGCATCCAACTGGTAGTTGAAAAATAGACGGTTCGATTGTAGCTTTTTAGTCAAAATGATGAAATGTATTTTATACACTAAATCTCTTAAGACATTCCCGAAAAACACCTTATACCACTTCCTTAATGCTCAACTGCAGATTATACTCGCATATTTTATTTAAACAATCAGCTCCTCAAAACTATTTTCAACACTTACCCCCACCAGATCGACCAACAGGCTCCGGGTAAATCACAGCAGTATCACTCCGCTGCAGATACTCTTCGATCTTCTCCCCGTCCTCCAGTTGTTCGCCAGCTGCCAGTTTAGCCCTCACAACATCACAAAGTCTAAGTACTTCTTCGATAGAACCATCGGTCTTCCCAACTTTCGGATTGAATGTAATTCCGACAATTCCGTTGTCGTTAACTACTTCTTCTGGCACGGCAGCTTCTTTGTGGATCCCATTCATTCTACTTTGGAAATGCTCTCGATTTTCTGGGATTTCATTGTGGTTGGTGTCGGGACTCATTGATGAAGCAGTTGCTGCGACTTCGGTTAGGATAGTGTTGTACTGAATCCGTAGCTCAATCGCAGCTGCTTCCAACTCGACTGCAAAGAAATAAGTGGCGTAAGTTTAACAGTAAATAACAAACTCTAGACAGGTGTGGCTATTTCGATTTTCCTTTTCGATGTGACTAACGTAAGTGATAGGAAAGAGGAGCTCAGTGAAACGATTGCACGGATGCATGGCCGTCCTAGAGCCAGTTTGATTATGCAAGAGCACGGGTAGGAAAACGTCCGAGGATAACTAAGGATATCGTCCTGGTTTCAGATATACATACCGGTGCAAACGCGAGAGCACGTATGCAATCTTTTGTGACGGTTTACTTATTCGTTTAAAATATTTTCTCACTTTATCGTCAATTTATTCCACGGAGATGTTAAATGAAGAAAGTGCATGAAATTTCTACTTGTAAGAAATGAATTTCGCAACCGTAATATTATGGTTTTTATTTTTGTAAAAATGACCGATCAGGTAATTCTAAGTACACCGAACAGTTACAACGATGGGACAGATAAGGACCATGGCCGAATGATAAGGAACATCCCAGCAAGAAATTCAATTAATAACAAACTGAATACCTCCTATCTGACACTAGATAAAACCACCTAAACAAACGATATCTCCTGATTGATGTAATCTCAAAATCTATCCACCCAGACTTCCTCCTCGTCACTCATACTAAATCGTGAAGTAGAAAGAATTAGAGATGTGTGGGTCATCCCGGATGGCATGTTTGTAACAGCATTAGGCAGGTTGACTATTTAATGTAGATAAGGGCGCTGTGACACGCGGTTTGACACGGTGTCCAGTTGCTACACAACGCAGTGAACCGTGAAAAAGCGCCGCCGCCACATGCCGGTTCGACTGACATTCGGAATTACGACGCCCGCTACTTGCTGCTGGTCCCGTCGGAAAAATACACCCTGGCAAATTATAGGGGGATTAATTCCCATAAATTTATGGATACGTTTTTAAAGGTGTTCCACTAATGTACCAGGGTAAAAAATTGTTCCATGGAATGAATATACGGTAACAATTTTTTCGAAGCAGATTTCAGAGAACTTCATTTTGACCATGTAATATCAGCAGCCAATAACTCTAAAGAAAGGTGAGGCGACTCCGTATATAACACGAGTCATTTTTAGAAGTGTTTTTCGACCTATAAGAAGCATTTTACTGTTTTGCTGTTGGGATTTGTTCGATTTTGCAGTTGCGAAAAATTTCTATTGTATATAAGTATTCAAAAATTAAATTCCCCCCCCTTAAAAGTTTCGTTTAAATTTGTTTAGTTTATTGTTGAATAAAATACCTAATAATGTATTGAGTATTTCCCACACGAAGCCCAATCTGAAAAAAGTTATTCTTTGTTTTATGTTTAGAATTCGATTTTATATATGACATTTAATTTACCAAATACCCTGTATGTGCTACATAAAAAATTTATGAAGTGTTGGGCTAAGCGAAAAATCTGCAATTGAACCGTTCATAAAATCGGGAATACTAAAGCGCGCCTACCGAGGCGAGATGTGACGTAAAGTTCCTACCATAGTACCTGCTCCCCTTCTCCTCCATCCGCTGCGCCAATAACGATAATGGTCGCTGACCCTGAATGAATAAAGTGGGGGCAGAATCAGCATGTCTGCGTCTGCCCAAGTCCCTTCCCAACTTTTGGAGCAATACGTCAAATTGCTCAAAGAGGTACAGGGTTTAGCATTTAATTTTGACTAAATGAAGTCTCAAATGCAAAAACTGAGAGGTTACAAAGAAAATTTGATTTAAGGTTTCCATGGTGTACCCCCAAGGTAGTTGACATATTACGATACCCATTAAAAAAGCGTAATAAATCCACGACTTACGAAATTTTTACTTACATATTCCTCAAATTAAAAAATAAATATTTTATAAATTATTAAAGTTAGAAGTCGCAGTACCGCTATGTTCAGTCTCAGAAAGACGTTATATATTTTAGTGAGTGAACTTTCTTATGAAAGCTTGAGTGGAACGCGGAATACATATATCATATCGGGGTGCATCATCAATATAATGGCGCAAACTGAATCAGGACCGTAACCCTATTTCCTCAGCAAAGAAACGCACTTCCGCGTCTGGCCAGTGGCGTGGTCTTTTCAGCTGCAAGTGTAGTTTTAATGCAGTTCTTTTCTTTGTGTCCATTCTTCATTTTCTTTGTTCGTCCGAGGTGATAATGATACAGCACCGGGGTATCCGGCCAACTTTGCGCCAATGTTGTTTTGAGAAGCTTTCAGCTCAGCAGACCACTCGTTGATTTAATATAATAGGTACATTGTGGCCAGTGCTCGAGGTAGCTCTACTAAGTTTTGAATCACACTTATGTGGCGCCTCCAGCCAACGCTATTGTTATGTTACCGGCCATAGTTCACTGGATTATTCTCTTATACTTTACAGCTCGACTACGGCAACCTAAGAATGCACCTTTCACGATAAAAAGTTCACATAACTTTGCGATTTCAGCTTAATCATCCTGTACCGACAAGAAACTTTTGCTAATTACCTACTTGCTTTACTCGCAATAACAATTGTTCTTACTTCCTTATATGCCCGAAAAAAATCGTTATTTTGTGGTGCGATCTAGTAACGAAAAGAAGCAACTCTGGCTTATGGCTAACTTTTCACTCTCCAGAAGGGATTGTTATGTAACTGAAGGTTTTAGTTAACCATTTTAAGCCACGTGCTCTCTAAAATTGTCATTTTCTTGGCACGTAGTAAGATACTTAACTGATTCACAATTAGCGACTTTTTGCAACAGCCTAGATTTAGAGTAGGTTTCCAACATTTATTATTATTATTATTTTTCCATTGGTAGTACGCGACGTATTTAATTAATTCAATAAGAGAAGATGGTTTATGAGGGTTTTTCTTGGAAAAAACCATATCATTAGAAAGCAAGTCTACACTTTCAAAGAATTGACAATCAACGTTCTACTTGTTTTACAATGCCTTCGACACTTAAACCAAGTGTGCCATTAGAGACCCGCATTCCATAAAAATCGTTCACACAACTGTTGCTCGAACGTTAAATTGGGCATATCGGATGCAATCTACCCCAAAAATAAGAACTTTAGAAGCCGCGTTCTTTTCAATTTCAATTAAGACACACACATACACGGGCGAAGGTAGATGCTGTCATACGATCTGCAACAACGTGATGCTATCGAGGTGCCCCCATGTCACCATACATACGGGTACAGGAGCTAATAGGTCTTAAATTGGTTCTGATTAGTCACATACCTGCAGCTGCCGTCTCCTGTCTCTATTATGGCGTACCTACGTTGATTGCTTGATTACTTCAATTGCTCGGCATACGGGTGTCTGTGGAAAAGATGACGTCAGTATCCGCGACGGGATGAAGGACTTATTACGACAATTATAAAATCGATATTGTACAAAATGTGCAGCACAAGAGTTCGTTGACGCTCGTTGTATTTAAGGTACTGACAGACATTAATCAGGTTCTAGACAAGTACTTTAATATTATATGGACACTTGGTATTTTTATCGTCTCTTCAAAGATTTGCTCTTTCCTATTTTCGCATGTGGTAATTATAGTAACGCCACCTATTGTCATATTGGCGCTTTATATGACATGGCACAGTCGGTAGGATAGTAAGAAATTTTTAAGCCAAACAAGAGGATTTAACATTTTTCGAAATTTTCCGAGCGGTTATACTAAAACATATGATTTAAACACTTTTAGGTACACAAAATAAAATATATATCTGTTGATCATGCGATGATAGTGCTGTAGTTTGTCTTGCAAGCAACGTGACTTCGGCATTGTTTGCCGTTTCCTGTCCAGCAGTTTTAGACCAGAAACCCGACCGCCGAGGATCTGATCAATGATCTGCGGTCACACGTCATCAGCATTCGAGCAATGAGGTGGAAGATCCACTTCCTTCGACTGCATTGACAGCACAGTTGCTACTGTTAGTCTACGAATAAGTCATCTACTTCACTGCCACTGCTCGCTCAAATTATTTTCTTGAGAAATTAGGTACAGGGAAGGTCGTTAAGTTCGAACCGGTTAGGAGATTTTGCGTATTAGTACATTACTCTTGACATGTGGAAGAATTGTCATTGATTCTCTTATTAACAACTCCGTAAAAAAGAAGAAAGAAGTAAAAAGAACTAACTTTTATGAAGATTTTTTTGTGATAAATCTATACTAACATGAATGAATGTTAATTGAGATGGAAGAGCTGGTTGCAAACTTGTTCCCTTGTCAATTCAACAGGTGATGTAAGTTGGAGAGAGGTGGAGACGCGACGCGTAAAACTGAAAGTTAATCATAAAGTATTGTAGCAAAAACTTATTTAATTTAAATCAAGATTAAATACTTTTCGCGTAAAAATTCCCAGACAGAAGCCTGGTCCACCACACGCAAGGACTTTTCCATCGATGCAGAAATAATCGCAACAATTTCTAATTTGTATGCCCCGCGTGTCAAACGCCAGTCGCTGGACGTGCGTCCGGTTAAGTGACACTTATCCGATGTACAGTTTTAGCATCCAGCACCCCTCCGGCACACGTTAAAGAGCAAATGTAAGGTAGGGGAGCCCGACTGTGCACCCCTGCAGAACAAATCGCTGTATAACTGTGCCAGATCGGTGAACGGTTTGCACACATCACGGGCGCGGAAGGGTCCGTTTAATCTACATGCCTGATATTCCCCGCTTTTACGTCGATGCCTGTTAAGTAATACGATGATGTTGACTCTGGGAAAACAGGAGTACTCTCTCGTACGTTTCTGCGCCCGGACAGATGTTACCTGCTTTTTGACTCATTGATCGATCACATTTATATTTTTTAATTTTTAGTAATTGTAAACTTTGAGAACACCATCAGTTACTAGGAAAAGGTGTGGTAAAAATTATTAGATTTGAAAAGAGACGCGACGAAATATTTATTCAGTAAACGTCAAAATTTCAAAACTGCCTATATCTGTCCATTCTGGAACTTTTAATTACTTCTAGCACAAGGTTATTTTTATAAACTTTTCAAAAATTTAGCAATCGATTTTTTTGTGCCCCGTCGCGGGCGCCATATTACATCGTCCGTAAAAATATATTTTCTCAGGACGCGTTTTTATGGGAAAGGTATGTCCTTTGTTAGCCCGGTGTCCAGTGACCAGAAACAGAAGGATGAAATATATCCTGGGGCGTGCAGTAAAGCAGAAAGCCGGCCGTAGATCCAGGTAATTACTTTTCAGACAATACAATCAATTAATTACTACGTGACGGGCACCGCAGGTTGCCAAATGCGACGCGGCGACAAACAACTCGGGCTGAATCTCACATAGTCGATCCCCTTCATTTCGTCTTATCCGTTTGTTGCCACGCGGGACTTGCGATTTATTTATAAGTAGTTTGTTTTACAACACTAAGAACTCGCCATTCATGGGCCCCACTAGCTTCCGAGGCACCTATCTGAAATTACAATAGGCAGGTTCGCTAATTTTCAAATTTCATTAAAATTGATAGAGTTTATTATACTGAAGGTAGTTATGTTGTTAATTTTTGTTAAAAAAATTCCTTCGCCTGTGAAGCCGTTGCAAAGTTTTCCGTCGGTGCGAGGCTAGAAATCGTACCTTGCAGCGAGAGTAGGCCGCGTGACGTCAGAACTTAGTATAACGTACAAGTCCCAGCTTCAGCGCGCAGCAGTCCCATAAGTATTATGAATATGCATGTGTAGTTAAATTGTTAAATATTATTAACTGGTTCTAACTGGTGTTTTCTGTTTTGTACCCAGACTAATACATCGTACAGCACACCAATAAAACGGAAAAAAGTGGTTCGTTGGAGCCAGAAGGAAAATCGGTCAGCATTATCGATATTTTCGTGAGTTAGTTTATCATTGCAAAAGTTTATAAAATTATCGGCTGCCCCATTGCAGCTACTCTAAATAAAATCGAACATAATGTAATTTATCGATAGTTTTCTGGGACCCCTTGGTACTTGGTAACGTGTTACGGTTAGCATAATTTGAAACAGGATGCTAGGAGCATGACGGAGCCAAATACTGAATCGCCGTAGCGTTCCCTCCCTGAACTAAAAAAGGAAATTTTATTAACTATTTTACAATAATAATTAAATAGTACGTCATCATAAAGTTCTCTTTTGAAGACTGGTAGGACGCGTACCTCCATCCTTTCCCTGAGCTAGCCTACGCATTTCCGTAAAAGTAGGACATTCTACATCCCCAACTATTTGAGAGCAGTAGTCTAATCTGCTCCAACCTCTACCTCTTTATTCCTATCTCTGACTCTAGTATGTCGCGAACTATTCCTTTGTGTCTCAGAAGGTGTCCTACCATCCTACGATCCTATCCCCTATTCTTTATTGTCTTCCATACTTTTCTCTTTTCCCCAACTCTTTCTAATTCCTCCTTATTGCTAACTTGTCTATCCACGGTATCTTCAACACCCGTCTGTAGCATCACATTTCAAACGATTCTACCCTTTTTCAATCTGCTTCTCCCATTGTCCAAGTTTCGCACCCATAGGTATAATTTCGTACTCTATACATGCGTCTTTAAGAGTCTCTTCCGAGTTTCTACATTAACCGTTTCAGAATATAGCAGTTATTTCTTTTTGTTAAACAAGTTAACCTACGTAGCGTAGCTTTTTGATTCGCGTGAGTTGTATTTGTTTCCGTTTTTTTTTTTTTTTAATTCCAATCCGTTATAAAACTGTTAACTTGATAACTTGTCAATCACTTAGGTATACATACATAAATAAGTAGGTATGTATTGTATTGTATTAGAGAATATAGGTAGGTACCTATTTTACAAACAAGTAAGCAGGTATCTACAATCTACATACCTGCTTATACTGAATTATAAAAGGCATGTACAGTTAATAAATTATTGACTTTGTTTTACTTATACCGGTCTGCCTTTACACACGGGCACTTCAAGAGAAGTGGGAGGAGCGCCTTACGAATCTCTGACGTCAAACCAATAACAAAGCGAACTAGTATGTGGGCGTGATAAGCTAATTTCTTTCGCTTATTACGCCGCAAAAAAATTTTGTAGAAAAAAAAATTCGCCGTAAATCAATTACAATAACAATTTTCTGTCATTTTCATGCCAAAAATAGATATCTTATTTTTCTCCGAACCTCCCTATTACATGGACAATTTTGGAAATGCTTCTTGGTGCGGTAACCTATCCTTAATAATGTTGATCGTATGTATTTTTAGGGAAAAAATTGCTGGGCTTTATTATCCAAAAGACAGGAACGAAAAATTAAATTAATCTTTTAACTCGGCGGGCTTTTCGGGTCGAAATAACATTAAAAAATGGCTGCTTTGCGCTATCAAACTGACAGACGGTATACAACACACCTACAGAGAGAGCCCCATTTCTCCCAAAACATCCGGCTTTTGTAATTGCATATACATGAGCGAATTTCATATTAATTTCTGATTATACCGAAATGAACGACCACAAAGCTTTTAAATTGCAATCGCGCCCTGCCGTAATAAGACCTGTAATCCGGACTCATATGGGTTATAATCAGTGATATTACAACGTCCTGTTACCATCACCGCTCAATCGTGGCCTCCTCCGATCCGTCGTTCGTTACCCTGCCCGCCTGGCCACAAAAGAATTTTTCCCGGGAAATTAGTTGCGATAAAAATTTTAATTACGGAAAGAGTGCAGAGAAAATTCTATGTACGAGGAGGTATTTACATCCATTTACGCCAGTCTCACATCAAAAAATTATTTTGACTTTTAGCCCACAAAAATGACATTATGTAACTTTTACATTAGAATTAGACTACATACCGTTTGACCAACTTCCATGTGTACATGGGGAAATAACATGGGCAATTACATTTTTGGGGATTCCTGCTCCCCATGTGTAGTTACAGTGGTGGTAAAGGTAGCAATCGAAAGATTATTTTTTTCTGCGTATGAGGATATCAAAAACTCTACAACTTTCCAATTTATTAAAGCATTGAAAGCAAAAATTACATTCATAATTTTCTAACTAAAACACAGAAATTTATCAGATTATCCATGACAACTTAATTTATTCTAATCACGGACGTCTTTGATTTTTATGGATTTTCTGAACTGTCAACATTTAAAAATGAACAAAAATATTTATTCAGTTCAAGAAAAGGTTTTTATTGTGAAAATATTTTACGGCGGCAATAGTTTGCGCGTAGTCCTTTCCTTATTTTCTGTAAAATTCAATAACGGTCCTATTCCTTCGGTACCTATAACAACAAATAATTTAGTAAGAAATTTGAAGGCTGGGAATCTTTCATCGAAAGAAGTTAATTTTTACTAATACATAAACTTGTTTTTTTATTTAGATAATTCTCATTCACATTATTATTATCATTACCTATAGTTGACAATTAATTGATTACTGGTGTGGATGTTTCGTTGGTGAATGCTGGTCCATAGTTTAGGGTAAATTGTAGGTGTCGTCTTGCCTATTAAAAAGTTTTTGGGAAAATGTTAAAGCAGTAAAATGAAATAATAAAAAGTAAATTACTTTAATTTTACTGCAATTATGAAAAATTTAACAAGCGACAACAATTGTTTATTTTGCTCTAATGAATTTTGTAATCTGGCAATGTAATACTTATTTATTTCATATCTAGGTAAGGACAAAAACATATTAATATACAATGAAATTAAAGTAACATAAAAAAAGAAAAATAACTATAACAAATATTCAAATAAACCCCCATTCTGTATCAGACAGTATCCCACCCTATTATAGAAAGAATTTCTCACATTCGTAAGTTGCCGATCGTTTATTAAGTTGCATTCCGCAAAAATAGCATTCCTTAAAGAATCAATATTTGGGTGGCGAGTTTTATAAATCTTATTTTTTAAATGACCCCACAAGAAAAAGTCACACGGTGCCAAATCGGGAGATCTAGCTGGCCAGTTTATAGCACCACCTCGACCAATCCAGCTCTCTGGAAATATTTCATTTAATAATTCCCTCACTTGTGCTCCAAAATGTGCTGGGCATCCGTCATGTTGAAACCAGACCTCCCGATTCGCATGTGCAACTTCTTCTAATGCAGGGCCAATATGGTTAATTAAAAGATTTAAATAAGCTTCTGAATTTAAATTTCCCTGTATTTCAAATGGTCTTATAATGCGATTATTAAAAATGCCTGCCCAAGATTGATTTTTTGAGGGTATTGCGTTGTAGTGGCTAGATTTATTCCGGGATTTTCCTGGGCCCAATGCCTAACGTTTTGTGAATTTGGCTCTTGATTTAAAGTGAAGGTACACTCATCGGTAAAACAAATTGATGAGAGGAAGCTGCGATCCCGATTAGCCCGTTCTTGCATTTCTTCACAGAAAGTTTGCCTTGATTCTTCGTCAAAAGGAAGTAACTCTTGGTGACATTGGAATTTAAAGGGATGATATTTGTTTTTTTAATATGTTACGGACAGTTTCTCTTGAAACATTACATTCTAGGGCAATAGACCTTAAACTAGATGTTGGACTAGCAGTTATCAGGCCTATTACCATTTCCTCTACCTCAACATTTAGATTTCTTGGAACGACTAAAAAAATAAATGATAAGATTAATTTTAGTTTTGTTTCACTCCACGTTATCACTTGTTGAATTTCTCATAATCCCAGTAAAATTTAAGTTAGCGAACAATAAGGAATTAGCAACTAGGTAATAATAATAAGCGAATCAGAATAATTATCTAAATAAAAACCAAGTAAATTTATTAGTAAAAATTACCTTCTTTCAATGAAAGATTCCCAGTATCTTCAAATTTCTTAACTAAATTTTTTATTGTTGTTACCGAAGGAATAGGACTGTTATTGAATTTTACAGAAAATAAGTCACGGACTACCCGCAGACTATTGCCGCCGTAAAATGTTTTCACAATGAAAACCTTTTCTTCAACTGAATAAATATTTTTGTTCATTTTGAAATCCAAATTTTAAATTGTCGATAAATAATGTTGACAGTTCAGACGAATTAGAAATTAGAATCAAGGGAGTCTTTGATTAGAATAAATTAAATTGTCATAGGTAATCTGATGAATATCCGTGTTTTAATTTGAAAATTATTAGTGTAATTTTTGCTTTTAATGCTTTAATAAATTGGAAAATTGCAGAGTTTTTGATATCCTCATACGCAGAAAAAATAGTCTTTCGATTGCTACCTTTACCACCACTGTAACTACACATGGGGAGCAGGAATCCCCAAAAATGTAATTGCCCATGTTATTTCCCCATGTACACATGGAAGTTTGTCACACGGTATATGTCTAATACCTGGGGATCACGGTGTCTATTAGCATAGAATGTCTTTGTGAACAACAATTTTTTTAATCAAATTGCTGTTTTTCTAAAAATATAACACTGCATCCTCACATATATATATATATATTTTTGAGTATTATATCTCAACCTAACAAGTTAGTAGCATCTGAATCACCTGTTCCTTGGAATATCTCCTCCCGACCTTCGTCATATTTCATTTTATTCCCCAGCGAACAGATGTGTTATCTCCATGATGTGTTGTCCCATCTGGTTTGTTTATTTGGTTTTTATATACAGAGGCAGGTCTCACGGGCGCAGAGGTTATACCTTCCCTTGTAACTGATTTACCTATTCATAGAATCAGAGATGATATCAAAATAAAAAACTGCTCCAATTCCGTACGCCACGAAACCGCATCGAGGGTGAGCTCAATTTAAGTGCATACAATGAAAGTGTTATATTGTAAAGACTGTGTTACTTGGATAAAAAATAACCAAAAAATATCATAAGATTAATTTAAGCATGATGAAGATGACATGGATAGCTAAGTTTAGCAAGAGAGAGGTATTAGAAAGAGTTCATGAAAAGAAATACGGAAGACGGTAAAGAATATGATGGAAGGGCACCTTCTAAGATACGAAACTTTTGGGGTTAGTTCAGGATAGGACAGGAGTCACGTGCGTGTTCAACTCGTCCTTTGGACTGAATTCCTTATGATGATGACCTCGTGCATATAAACCAAAGTCCATAAGCCCATATCTGTTCACTGTTGAATGCAGCCCTTTCCCACTTCCGTACCATTCTATCCATAGCTACCACCGTCCAACTCACTTCTCCAGGTCTTCTAATGACATTTCAATGAGTATTTATTCGTCCACCTTCCATTCAGTACGTTCAGTGCGTTCTTGCTACTGTGTCCAATTTAAATACTTTTCTAGTTCCTTTATTTTTAAACTTAAAATTGCACCCCTATCTCGGAAACGTCTTAAATGTAAAGTCTTCGACAAAGTAGTCGAAAACCACAGATAACCTTAGAAAAATATCACTTTTAAAAAACTATCAGATATATATCCAATTGCTCGTGTTTGCTCCATTAGCAAAATTTATTAGGCACCTTTTGCACTGGATAGTTTGAAATATTGTTATAATTTGTGGAAATAAAAGTTAATGAAAACTATTTGAGTCTAAAGGAAGTTGGTTTCGCGTATTTTTCGAAGCCAGAGGGCCCCGTCTCGTTCCGAAACGACTAAGCTATTAAAACTTAATGCATTAAATTGGGGCGCTTAAAATTTCCGTAATTATTTAGGTTGATTTATTCGAGTACGCTAATTATTATCGACTTTAATTGGCCACCTAAAGCCGTCGGTATTTTTCCCGGAGCATTTCGCTTTTTTCCTCGTGGACAATGTTTCTAACTGACACGGGAAATGGGACAGAAAATTGTCTTCTCCGCTGCCGCCAAGGAATAGTATGCATTTTTTCAGAGCGTGTTCTCAATCTTTGCACATTCCCTATTCTAGCAAGCATTTGTTCACGGCCGGACATGGACAAATCGGGGTTATTTACAGTTGGCCATGATGGGAATACGAAAAATCAGAAGCAAAACTCCGTTCTCTATCCCCGCCGTGCAAACTTTATATTTCACAACGTTTTAGGTATATGTATGCGAATGTCTCGGTTGATACTTACTTTTAGACGTTTTATTGTTCCTTTTATAATAATATGCAACAGAATCTTTTCGGGGAATATGATCCCCATACTAGGATACTAAAAACATTTTCGATGTTAAAAAATAATAGGTAGGTAATAGTAGGGAAAACAGGATGTTGAAGATATTATTAAACAGTTTCTTTGGCAATATTTTGTAACAGTTGAAAAATCCATATCATTCGTGTTCTATAATAAGTGTCCTGAGAATCATCGGTCACTGTCCGCCAAGAAAAACGTAATGAGCAAGCATATCTTTTGTCGCAACTGCTATCAATGGAGATAAGTTGCCTGCACAGTCAGTTCGAAATTGATGGAACAAAACGGACGGACGTCCACCGAAGCCACGACCAGCAGCAGCAGCGGGAGCAACCCTTCATCCCTCATATCAGTTCCGGTTGCGGGAACTTGCCGAAGTACAAACAGAGTTGACTGTTAGCAAGAAGGGGGACATCCGTTAGCGTCTACAGACCACACAGATCATGGCCCACTTGCGGTCAAAGTAGCAAGACACTCTTAAGATAAATAACGATATCTATCCTTGCACCCCGTCCTAAGGCACATTAATGACCCAAACAACTACAACTGCTTGCTAGGAAATGTCCCTAGATACGTGACGCGGTCTGTCTAATGACAGAGGCGACCGAGATAAGCCAACCTATGACAATAAAAATCATAATTTTATGGCAACTAATAAAGGAACTCCAGAATCGGGACCCGCTCTTTCAGATACCAATGACAGCATGAAAAACAACTGTTGGGGCATTGTTTCGGGGTTGTTTTGTTTCCATTTTTATGTTACGCCGAACAGCTAATGTAAGTGGAAGGCGCCGTAATTTTTCTTGTAAAATTGTAAGCAGGGAGATAGACATGCCAGACAACATCTTAAATTAAGTAAAGCAGATTCACGTTGACGCAGTTTCTCAAATTGCAATCACATTATTGGAAAATGTGTTTTTCCGATACGTGATCAATAATCAAGAGCTTAAAATAGGTTTGCGAATTGGCAAGTGTGGGATTCTATAATCCAGGTGTAGGATCATCCTTCGTGCTAGCAACAAACGTGTGCAAAATTAAACAAATGCTAGAAATTAAAATAACTTTTCTAGGTTCAACCTTTCAATCAGGTAGTCAGGTAATCAGATTCTGAAGAGTAGCAGTACGACTCAAATCCTTAATTTGACAAGTATACTCAGAAACAGTTTATGAAATATCTTTGAACTATTTCTAGCTAAAATCATCAACAGAACTTCCGATTTATCTGTAGAAAAATCCAAAGTCACATACAAGCTAATAAAGAAATTGTCAACTATAAACTTAATAATGAACTGACAGTAAACATGTCACAACAACACTTAATATTTTTATAACCTACAGGAATATGTAGACATGCAAGATAAACATAATGTAAGGCAGCTATAGTGCATGTAGTATGCAAATACCGACCGAAGTTTAATATTAATAAAGAAGTGCAGTATTATTAGCTAACATGCGAGTTTACGTAAAACATGTCATATATTTCTGAATCCGTAAACTTTATGAAAGTCGAGCTACACGAATGAACCTCTCGGTTCAAGTATTAAATTCAGGGAGATGAGTACACAAATGTACTCGAAATATTTTCGATGTCAACTTGAAGGGTTTGTAGTAGATGTACTCGTACACCTCCAAACGAATTTGCTACTGCTATTGCATTGACGTATACAGTGTGTCTACACAGAGAAAAGAGATTGTTTGATTTAAGTATATTAGTTTCTTTGAATATCATTATTTTAAAACAAGAAAACATTCTTTCAAAGAAGTAAATTTATTTCAATTGAAACAATAGCAGTTTCTTGAATATAGCATTCAATTAGTTTGGGTTCGAGTAACATCTGATCTTCAATTTAAAACATTATTTACTTGTTACAAATGCAAAAATCGTAAGACAAATTTGAAATCAAAAAGTTTTCACGGAAATAAATGTTTCTTTACGTTGAACAAATATCTGCTGAATGCAAAGTATTTTATTATTTTTATTAAAGCAATATATGTTTGAGTGCACTTAAATATTTGTTTCGACTAAAACGCTCAATATTTGAATTCAAAAAATATTTCGTTGTAAATCGCACTCCTCAACCACTACCCCCAAGTGCGCCGTGTGCAAAACACAAGAACAAACCAGATTAAAAAGGCAAAGAAAAACGGTCAGTTAGCAACAAGAAATCACGGGAAACTGTGAACCGTGAGAGTGAGGCCGCGCCTTTTGTATTTCTTTGTTCTTTTCTGAATGTGAAAAATAGAGAAATTTTTGGAAGAGAATACGTTAATTCATCTCGCCGATATACATATTTGACAGTAAGTAGGTACTTATATTATTTATTTAATTTGGCATGTACAATGTTTTTAATTTTGTTATGCATTAATGGACCTTCGAAGAAATTAACAACGGGACGTTAAACCTTATTGAAAATAATCTTATACCATAGATGTGCATGCTCATTTTCAGCATTTGTAATTTAATTTCTGAATGTACAATAAGTTTAAACAATAAAGTAGGTATGTATGTTTTTTTAAATCTCCAAAGAGGCTAGAAGTTCTCAGGCAGACATTTTTGAAGTTTTTTGTGTAAATATTTTAGGGCTAGGCGGCTAGAGAATGTTTATCTCGATGTTTATTCAGAGTTTAATGTTATGTTTCTTGAGTACAGCATAATATGGTAAAATATAATAAACGTATGAACATTTTGTGTAATGATTTTTATTTTCCAGTCGCAATTTCGAATTTTCCTATCCCAATATACAGTAAATAAAATACCCAAATAAATATTTCTTTAGTAGTACCTAATTACCTAAGTTTCAAAGAAATATTTGTTTGAATCATTTTTGTCAAAAAAAAATTTATTTTGTTCAAAGAAATCATTCCTAAATTTCAGAAAAAACTTACAATTTAAAGAAATATGTATTTGCTCAAAAGCACGTGTGCAAGCCCCCGAATAAATATTTCTTTCAAACAAAACTACATCTTTTCATTCAAATCGTGCTCTTATTTTCCGCAAAAAAATATTTTTAACTTAGGGATGGATAATCTTGCTTTCAAGACAAATGTGTAAATGATTCTTTCAAAGAAATATTTTTTCGGTACAGTAAAATAAACTACGTTTTTGTATGAAATAACAGATTTGCTTCGCCATATAGAAACAAGAGATTTGTTTAAAGTGAATAAATTTTGTTTCATTCAAGTAAATACTTTTATCTGTGCACAGAGAAAACAGTTTCTTTAAATCTAAGAAACTAATTTATTTGAATCAGATTTCTTTTGGTCGAACAAAATTCATTTTATATAAAAATTTGTTGTTTCAGTGGGCCAAACGAGTTTTTTTGAAACTAATTTAAAATTTATTTGAACATTTATAGCAAGCAAAATGTAACGCAAACAAATTAACTTCTCAATGAAACAAGTACATTTTTTTGAAAAATTATGATTTTGCATTATTTTCTTTAAATAAATAATACATTATTTCAAGTAAATATATTATTAAATGAAATAAATTGAAGCAAGGAATACAAATAAATATATTTGTTTCGGTTAAAAACGCAATCCTTTAAGCAGAGCAACAACTTTTTAAATTAAAGATATATTTGTTTGAATGAAAACATTCCACCATTCTCAATCACGCCATTTTCATGTGCGGTTTTGGGGGGTTTAGTTGGCGTCATATTTCTTGTGCAACGACGGGGTAACGCGATTTTTTTTTATTTGTGCCTGTGTTTTGCCGTGCAAAAATGGATCGGTGCATGCAATTTTTTAAAATAATATGCTCATCACTGGTACCTAAAGCTTAATCTTAAGTTGAGATACTGTATAAGTGTACTTGCAATAACTGGACACCGATCGAGTTTCATTCTTATGCAATTCAGCATTAGTTTTGTTACAGAGCAAAATATATTCTCGGATTTACTAACAAATTTGTCTGAGGTTCTGAGGAGCAAATACTCAGTTTAATCCCTTCAGTCGGGGACCAAGTAAGATTTAAAAAGGCTATCAAAAGTTTTCTGCAACCAGATAAGCCTATCCTCACATCAGATGCATTTCATTTAAATCGGGTAAGTTCTTAACACAGTTTACTCATTTTTATGCATATATGTTAGAATGTATGGTTGAAGGACAAAAAAATTTAAATCATTTGTAAAGTGTTTAACAGACTTTAGAAACGCCGGCATTGTTAAAATTAATTAATACTTTTTTTAGAAACGGCCTGCAGAAGAGGATCCATCAGAAGCATTGTTATTATATGCCACGAATGAAATTATATTTGAGTTTGTTATTATTTCTAGAAATTTATAAATTTATGTATTTTTTATGAATAAAACATATTTTTCACTATTCAAAGAAATATTTTATTTCAAACTCAAAAAATATTTATTTAAATCAAAGTTATATTCAACAAAATTATCAAACAAATTTTTATTTAGATTAAGCACTTGAATATTATACTATCCAAAGAATTATTCCTTTACATACAGAACTGTTGTTTCAATGAAATATTTTTTTTAATGAAAGAAACCTTCATTTTATATTTACAAATGAATCAGAAATTATAATGAAATAAACATTTCTTTGCTCATATACAAACAACATATTTCTTTCAAACAAATAAAATTTATTTGATTGAAAGTAACTGTTTTCTCTGTGTGTACTTTTGTTTAATGGAAAAGTAATAGGCAGATATTCAGATCTTTTTGGCCCCCTAGGTCTCCACACCTGACCCTCTGGACTATTTTTATGGGGCTACTTACAAAATAAGGTATACCTACAAAATCAATTTTTTGAAAATGTTGACCAAGTGGAGAGGATGATTAGGGAAACAATTCAATGTATTAAGAGAATTTTCTACAAGAACGACTGTCATCTGTGTGGAAAAAGAAGGTGGATATGTTGAGGCAAATGCGCACTGAGGGAAAATTTATGCATACATAAAATTATTTGTTTCATAAAATTTTGCTCTAAAATAAAAATTAGAGTACATCCTTCTCTCTGGAATCAGTTATGAATATTTACATTTTCTGGCCACTCTGTACATGCTATGCCAAGTTTTATTAGTGTAGTATTATTTTCTCAGAAAGCAGAACTTTTTATAAAGAGCAACTTTTTTCGTAAAATTAATAAAAAAGTTTTTAATATGTAGACAACTTTAGTAGACCCACAGTATTAGCCAGCCAAGATTTCGGTATAATTTGGGGGTACTAATTTTCCACTAGATTAGATTAGATAATGGTTTTATTGTTTCCCATTTGGGATTACAACTCAATAAATAAACGAATAAATGAATGGAACAAACAAAATAATAAATAAATAAATAAACTCCTTTTCACAATTAACTTCCACCTATCTAATTCCCATTTAAGTATAATTAAACCTCCCTCTCCTTTCTTCCCCTCTGAATCACTTCCATCCACTTCTCCCCCCTTCCGCTTTCTTCCAGTATCATCCCCACCCCGACATGTTCCGTGTTCTCTCTCCACCAGCACCTCTCTAACACATGTTCCCATGTCTCCTCCTCCGCCCCGCACACCCTACACATTCTTCTGTCTTCACTTTCCCAATACCTCCCCCCTCTCATCTCATTTCCCAGTCTAAACCTTGCCACCCTTATTATCTTCTCCTCCCTTCCCCTACTTCGTAGATATCTCGGTAGTCCCGCTGCCCTTATTTCTTTATATTTGCTGTTGTATCTTGACTCTCTTATCTTCTCTTCTTTATCCTGCACTTGTATTTGTCTGTCTCTCTCCTCTATCTCCCTCACCATGTTCCACCCTGCTGTTCTCAAGTTCTCCACTTCTTCTGCTGCATATCCTCGCTCCTGATAAAATTTCTCTCGTCTCTCCTCCCATTTCGATTTTTCTCTTCCTCCCTTCCGTACCTCTTCCCAACACTGCCTGGCTAACTCATTGCCGCCCCCACCTCTTAACTTTTCCTCATATTTCATGGCTCTCTTTCCTGCCCTAGTTCTTAGTTTTTCTCTATTTGTTTCGTCTCTTACCATGTACCCTGGCGTTACCCAGTCTAAGCCCAGTGTCCACCTTATGTATTTTTCCTGGATCCCCTCTATCTTCTCTCTCTCTTCCCACCCCCAAATTTCCGCTCCATACATGGCTACGCTGCTCACTAAAGCGTCAAACAACTTTACTCTTCTTTTCCAGTCGCCCCCAAAATTTCTCTTCCCTATTCCCCATACCTGCTTCATCGCTATTGTTGCCTTTCTGGCTCTCTCTCTCACGTGCTTCTCTTGACCCCCATTCTTTTGTAAGATGAATCCTAGATATTTAAACTCCCCCACCTCCTCCAATTCTTCCCCCTTCCACTCCCACTTCTCTATGCGACTCCTCCCCCCTCCTTTCCTGAATCTCATAATTTTGGTCTTCTCTGTGTTCACTACTAACTCTTTCCTCTCCAAATATCTTTCCAATCTTCTAAGCATCTCCTTTAGTTCTTTCTCTTCCTTTGCCAAGAGGACTACATCATCTGCATATGCTAGTGTCCAATATTTCTTTCTCCCTATTATCACTCCTCCTGCCTGCCCCTTTCTCATTACTTCTTCTAAATCAGACAGGAAGATGTTAAACAAGTACGGGCTCAGGGGACACCCCTGTCTGACTCCTCTCTCCGTCCAAAATACTTCGCCTAGCCGTCCTCCAACCCTTACCCTGTTTCTTGTTCCACTATATATTTCCTGTATTCTTTCTCTCAAGTTCCTTGTTATATTCTTTCTTTCCAACATCTCAAATAATTTTTCTCTGTTAATCCTGTCAAACGCTGTCACTAGATCTATGAAGCATGCTATTATTTTCCCTCCCTTCTTCTTCGTTTCTCTTCCTATTACGTGGTTCAAGGTGTAAATATTTTCCATCGTACCTTTTGCCTTCCTGAATCCCGTTTGCCCTTCCGGTATTATATTCTTCTCCTCTAATTCTTCTTCTAACTTGTTTGCTAATACTGCTAATACTAATTTTCCACTAAAAACCATGATTGCCATCTCACAGTGGTAGCTAATACAAATGGCCGCCAATCTAAGATGGCGGATGTTGACTTCCAAAGAACGGCCATATCTCTGGAAATAACCGTCCGATTTCAACAGTCTTTTTTTTTAATGAAATCTTAAAAGATGTCCTATAATTTAGGTTATTTAGTATTTTTGTATATGTGCAATCGTTAACTGGTAAATAGTGGATTAAAACAGATGATTGAGAAAAATTGAGAAAAATTTTATAATTTCTATCAAAACTTTTGTTAACCTAACGAATAATAATATGAAAAAGCAATAGTATAATAGTACAGTTAATAAAGTTACAGCAAGTTATCACATCAATTTGTTAAACTGAAATACATAAATCAGAGATACAGATAAACAAAAGGCATAATCCAGTATTCCAATGTAATCTTGAGTACATGGAACTGGCATTGAAATACTTCTTTGCCTTTTCCCAATAACTGCCATGCCAGATCTTTGTGGCGAGCCATTGACACGATGAGAAGTACCAGCCCCACTTAATGTTTCCTCTAATACTGTCTATATTGTCATAGGCTACTATGGTAGGAATACTGACATGGATACTGCTTGGTAGTGGCATTTCACCCTCTTTAACAGTGTTTAGTTTCTCCATACACAACGCTGTATCTATTTCCAAAAGTTTAGACTAACTTCATTCGTGGCCTAGACGATTTAAAATTGAAATCATCTCAACATGTTTCCAGTCGGAGTCTTCACTCTCATTGGTAGAAATATATGTTTTGGAGTCAAAATTATATCTTTGAAATGGACCATGCTAGTCTATTCACTCGAGGTAATGAATCTCCAAAAAGTTTCTGCAAAAAGCATATCAACGAGGGAGGTATGACGTATGACCATATAATTCATGTGAAGCTCATGTGGCGATGGAGGTCAAACATGGGTTTCTATACCTTTTAAATCTGCTTTTATCTGTTGAGCTGCTGGGGGGTATATGGTTTCCGGTTCCTTTGCCAAAAGGTGCTCTTCTAATTTAATTTTGGACCTCACGTAATTTGCAAGTAGCAAATCGTAAGTCATAGCTAAGGTAACAAGTTTTATGATAATGAACTTCTGCAGCTATATCTCTTGATGTGATTCCTATTATTTTTTACCGCCCCTTTCAATAGCAATTTTACGTAATTCTGCTTGTCAGTTCTCAACTCTAAAACTTGAGTAAGCGCTTCCCTTGTTTTGCTTCCTTTCTTGTATTTACTCTCTTTGTGACAAAAAACACAATTTTTGTTTTATATGATATGGTAGCATGTAATCTCGCCTGTAATACTCCGTTCCAACCATTTTCAACCTGACTCAAATCTACATTTTCTGATGATGAGATTTTTTAAATCTTGAAACCGGTCAAATATTATAATAAATTATTACAATGGTAGTACGCAAAGTATTTTATTAATTCATCAAGTAATAATAATGACAAAAAGTTACATAGAGAACAGGAATTACCGAAATTAGTAAACAAACACTATATGCATTATAGTCAACGTGTTTGATTCATTTCAATACCATTTCTAGGACAAGACACAAAAGTATAGATAATAAAATTAAAGATAAAAGTTTAGGCTTAAGAGTCCGGCAAAGCAGGTCAAAAGTTACATTTGCGGGGCATCGGGTCGGTGAAGTATCCGTTCGAAAACGGAGCAAACTATCAGCTGTGTTGCAACACCGTCGCAGGTAATTCATGATAAACTAAGAAACCGTTTTTAAAAATTGCAAAATGTTTATTAATTAATGATTTACCAATTAATTATTGCACATATCAAAGACCTAAAAGAATCCTAAATATAGGGCACATTTTAAGCTTCCATTAAAAAAAGAATGTTGTAATCAGACCTACACTTCCAGAGATAAGGTCGTTTTTCAAGAGTCCGCATCTGCCATCTTGAATTGGCCGCCATTTCTATTAGCTACCACTTTAAGATGGCAATCATGGTTTTTTGCTTTCCTTATATACCCACGTAACTGTGTTAGCAAGGAAAATTAGTACCCCCAAATTATACCAATTGCCTAAATTTGACTAGCTAGCCCATAGACTATATGTTTAGATCTTAGGTAATCGTCAGCAGCTAACACCTTTAACCTACATGACAAACAAACAACAGGGAGAAGCGGCAATATTAATAAATTAAAATGAAATCCAGACTAGTTTGACACCTGAAAAAGTGGTTAACGAAATATGATCGGCGACAAAACTACTGACTCTTACAATATGAGAAAGTAACCCTGCGGCGCACCTGTTGTACTCATAGGCCCTACAAGTATACCTATAGCATGAGAAAAGGAGTTTTCTTCCCCACACATCCCGAAATTCTTTACTGAAATGACTCGTAAGTGAACAGTAACCTGCAAATAGTTCTCCAGTCGAATTAAGTCTTCAGCTCTCTTGCTGGATGAATATCCGTTACTGACAGTAAGAGGAACATTTGTATTTTCCCCATCTTTGTTCGCTCGTTTCGAGAATCGTGACTTCGTGACTTACTATGGAATTTTGTTATTATTCCCCATGCATTTTTGTCCTCCGCCATTCTCATACGCTGTGTCCAGCGACGAGTTGGTCGTCTTCCTAATTAGTTCCATGTATCTTGTACGCGATCTTCCTCTTCCCCTTGGCCCACAACCTTTCTCCAGTATCATCAATCAATTTTTCTAGCAGGTATTTGTTGTCTTCCAAAATATACGAATTTTTCTCCAACCCATGTGTTGTATCTGGGTTATCTGGAATTTGTTTAGATCATTATGTTTGTTTTGGTTGATGTAAGTACGGTGATGTCTCCGGCGTATCTCAGGTTATTGAGCTCTTTACCACTTATAAAAGGTATGGGGGCTCAAGACTTCTATTTCATGGACAGATCGATGTCAGGTGTAACTGTTCTCATATAAGTAGGTGTCTCCTTCCATATATCATATCGGTTTTTGGTGTCTTTTGACGCTGGCTGATCTCCAGCCTGATCCTCCAATATTTCCTATCTGCCACCAGTTTTCCTGCAGGTTTCTCTCGCTTATCGTCTTCCTGAAGTCATCACCCCAGGATATCTTAGGTCTTCCTGGTTTCCCCCTTCCTGAGGGACACAGTTGAACGTTATTTTTGACAATCGAGGATGTTGTATTTTGTCGTTTTTGAATATTTCCTTGCTCCACCATATTCCGTTCAATCTCTGATAGATCTTCTTCCTTGCCCTATTCTCTGTCGAACCTCCTCTTTGTCTCTCCTATTTTATGGAATTTTCTGACCCATATAGATGCTCCCATTTCCGCTAGGATGGTCCATAAATTTTGCCAGCTCACACAATCAAAAGCTTTGCTGTAGCCCAAAAGCAGAGGTAGGCCTTAAAGTTTAACTCCTTGCATTATTCAAAAATTTGGCGTATGTTCAATATGTGCCCTCTCATACCTCTTTCTGATATGAATCTGACCTGTTTTTGTGGTATCTGTGGAAGAACGTAAGCTTTTAAACGTTCCGGGATAATTTGTACCATTAGTTTGTTACACATCTCAAATCCTTTTTTTGTGAAAAGTTACATATACTGAGCTAGTCCAGTGTTGTGGCCATTTTGCAGGGTTGCCGTATTCGTCTACATATTGAGAACGCGACTGACGGACGCAATCACCTTTATTATAGCTTTATCTTCTCGACAGTTTTGCCATTGTTACTTTCCTTAGAGACGCCTCTATTTCTTGTTTTGTGATGTTGAATTCTGGACTAAAAGCTATCATTTTTTCCCAATCAGAAATCCCTCGCAAAAAATTCTAGCAAAATTTCTTTCACTGCTCCACTTGTTAAGAACGTGCCTTCATTGTTTCTGATCGTTTTGTGTTGGAAAGAAAATTTCCTGGTAATCTACATGCTTGTACTTCAATTCCTATTTTATTTTGATTCGGAATTTCGAGATCCTTTTCCTTTTAAGATTAGTTTCCTATAAGCGCGACACCTTCTTTGTTTTATTAGGTCCTTTATTACCCCTTTAGCTAAGTAATATACCAAACAACAGGCTGGTTTCGACGTTGTCAGAGGAACTGAGGAACTTCGACTATCCTCTGTGTTTCCTCACCTTCTCCATTTCCTTGTTGGCCCTGGCTTGTTCTGCTAACAGAATTCACGCAGCCCACACAGTTTTTAACCCTTATGGATTGTGCTTTTGCATCTATAGCTTTCAGTGTTGCTTTTTGTTAGTGATAATCGGGATCCTACTATTCTGAAAGGATTGTATTATAGTAATTTTTGTACTGAATACAGTCCATACACTACTTACTTTTACGCTGCTTTCATTCTATGTTCCTTTGCCTGCTATACTCACTCCAGTGTTGTGTCCAATTTGCGACCAATCTGTATACCAAAGTATTCCAACTGCACCCTGGTTTTTGTCTATTTGTAGAAATGTCGCGGTACGGTTTCCCGATTTTGATAGAGTTTGTCCACACCTGTTAATCCTTAGCCTGTATGCTACTGATAGAGGTTCCGCCTCGACCATGCGGGGGCGATCATGGCGTGCAAGTCTTTGCAACTTTTCTAGCTTGGTTACAGGTTGCATCGTGACTCTAGTCCTACCTCAGTTCTGCAGCAGAAATTCTTTTGACAAAGCTTTTATTATTAATTCTGGAAGGATCATCTTGCAAAAGCGGAAAAAACGCTATACTTTACTTATCATTCCCCCATGAATTATGAATGAAAATAATAGTTACTGTCTGTACCTAACGCAATAGCGGCGATCTAAATTCTTCTCAAAGGTATTTAACCATTCCTGCGTAATTGCTACGTGGAGCAGATTCCCTCTCATGCGAGATTGGAACATGCCGATAATGAATAACGAGAAACAAGTAGCTAAAGGGGAACACAGGGAAAAATCTGAAGCGTATCCTACTGTAATTACACACGGTTATTTTAATTTTAAAACAAAAGGCTGCGGCCACTCGCAAAAGAAGCAATGGACGGTAATTTATTCTCTGTCCGACCGGGATTTTAATTGACGGTAGGACACCACACATCAAACGATTCCGATCCGTGTGTATTTTCCGTTTAAAGGTGCGCGTGGGCCGTTTTTTAATTTTCTAATCTAATTTGTTTCACGAATTGCACATAATATGTGGTAGAATAATATATATATGTATTTCTTTATTTTGTTTCTCAAGTTATCGGAGAAAAAAAAGTTTATGTAAAAATGAAAAGTCGAACTCATTTTGTGAAAATTAGTTGTGACATCTAGTATGGTTAGCTGTTTCCTTGAAGTACTTGTAGTACGTGTAATTCTTCTACGAATTTCACCACACACTAAGTTTATGTTAAAATTTTTATGAACCAAATAAATAAACAAATCTCGAGTAACCTGTTCAGGAATGCCACTCACAGATGCATAAAACACAACTTCATTATATTCAATGATGAATAGAGCCTTGTTTTCGTGTTTTCTTGCCTTCTAATGTAACTCGGTTTTGCGTCTTGCATCCCAACACCTGTTTCATTTCATTAAACATCTCGTTTGCCCTGCTTTATACACAATTAATTTCTTTTAAGTTCAGTTATCCATTCTTAAAAAATCGGTGTTGGCCGATATATTCGCTCTGCTAATTATTGTTTTTTAAATAGCACCCTGTATATTCTGTGAAGGAGCGTGACGAATTGAAATTATCTACCTAACATTGTTTTTGAAATTTAAAATTGACCCATCAATGGTGGAGAAAACATATTTTTTTATTTATGTTAAAATCGGCCATGGAATTATTAACATTTATTGGAACTGATAAGCAAATGACTACCGGCTACAGGCGTAAATGTCGAAGTTAATTTGAGTTTTGTGTTGTGTTCTGAAATGCCTGCTTTATTTATGCCATATATGAGTATGTGGACAAGCGGCATGTAGAAGAAATTTATTGCCCAGGTTAGAAATGTGTGTTGTTGCAGAAGGACTCCAATTTGAACATTAATTTGATCAACTGATTATGTTATCACATTATTAGTGTTATTAGTTTAACTTATTTTAAACTTTTTCTTTAATAGTTTTAATAATTCCATGACTAACGTAAAAATAAATAAAAAGTCTGTTTTAATGGGCCAATTTTTATTTCAAAAAAATCTTGGCTAGAGAATTTGATTCTTTGTCATATTCCTTCACGGAATATACAGAGTGCTATTTGAAAAAAATAAGTGGGGTGGTTTGTCGGAGATGGCGGTCCCCGGGGGTCGTTACTTTCTTGGGGTTGTATACTCCTTCATCAACACTACAGAGTGGTTTTTGTTCAATTTCGTTATGTGTTACAGTTTTGAAGCTATAACCTGTATAAAACGTTCTGGGACAACCTGTATAGGGTAGGTAAGTAGCTATATGCCCATTTTTCAAATATCGATTCTATAATATTTGCAGTATTTGCAAAATAACAAGTAAAATTAACAATTGCGTGTACAAGATTGTGTACTTATTATTGTACTTAACAATAATCTATTTACATTGATACACAGGCATGGGAAGACGGAAAATTGATCGTACTGCTGACGAGGAAGAAGCATTTCAATGTTTGCGGCGAAAGAAACGTGCAGATAATCAACGAAGAAGACATGATGCTCGGTGTGCCCAAAAGTTTCAGACTTTAAAACAACAAAAAATTAACAATGAAATTGTGGAACATTATACCTATAGGTAGGGAAAATGGATGTTTTATTTAAGTTTTATTTAAGTTCTATTTAAGTATTGGCATTTTGTTGTTGAAAAAGTAGCTAACAAGGAGGATTCTTTAATGATTGTTGTAGTCATTGATGGTACAGTGTTTTGGATACTTTACCTATTTTTCCACAACCGCTCAAAAGTTTATTTGAATCCACTGATTCACAGTCAAAACGTTCAAAACGTTTTCGTGAACGAATACGTCCTTATAATAATGCTTTTTCATTTGCATTGTTTAACGCAAATTTAGTCAAATTCAGATCAAGACGTCCTGGTCCACAATGTTTTAAAATTCAACGTCAAATTTACTATCATTTACCCCGATCAGGGCGTATCTCCAAGTTATGGTCAATTGTTTATTGTATTGTTGATCCTAGCGAAGTGACAACCAATCGTTCAAATAACAATAATGAACTAGATGTTCAATTGTTACAAAGCCTCGATAAAATTATGCGGGATGATAACGCATTTGCCCAATCTTATCGGGTGATGCACGAAGAGGTGAAAAGACAAGAAGAAATGGAGTTGTACAATAACGAAGCCTGTCCTGAAATGCTACTGCTTTTCACACTAAAGCCTGGCATAAATCGTAGAAGATTTAACTTTCAACAGGTCAATGAAGTTGCTGTTGTTTTTTCTACTACTGCTGATGGTGAGATTTTAGAATCATACGTTACTATACGCAATCGAAATTCAAAAGAACTGCAATGCCTAAGTTCAATGGATCCAAATGTGGAGCCATGGATTTATCCATCATTTTATCCTCACGGTACCCAAGATTGGCATAGCAATTTAATGAAAGTAAATAGTAAGAAGAGTGTTTCGAGAACAGCTTCGTGACGAATTTAACGCGTTTCTACGAGGAGGTCGATTATTTCAACAGTGGCTTGTAGATAACTAAGTTAAAATTGAAAAAGACAGATTAATGTAGGTATAATAATAATAATAATAATTATTATTATTATGTTGTTATATTTTAATATTTTAATTATTACTTCATATTATGTTACTATTGTATTATTTCCATTAGCTATATTTTTATAATAATATGCAAGTATTTTTTCTCTTTATAAAACAATATTTTTCAACATTGTCAATAAACTATATCTTCCAACAGAGCACAATGCAGTGGCGTAGCCACACACCCGCGAGCCCCCGCCATGGCGGGGGGCCCGTAAGTTTCAGGGACCCTGAGCCCTGCCATGGGTTAGAAAATGTTTTTTCCGCAGCTAAAAATTTACCTACGTATTTTCTTTACTTTTCTGCGGTCTGTAAATGAACATACACATAATGATATTTCTTGTTTGAAAATGCTTTAAAATGGTTTCTAAAACGCAAAATTTAAAAAAAATCTACCTACGTATTTTCTTTACTTTTCTGTGGTCTGTAAATGAACATACACATAATGATATTTCTTGTTTGAAAATGCTTTAAAATGGTTTCTAAAACGCAAAATTTAAAAAAAATCTCCGAGGGAAAAACCCGTCGCCCCCCACACCCCCCGTTGTTGAGGGCCTTTTGGATTTTTTCGCGGGGGGGCCAAAAATTTATAGTTACGCCACTGGCACAATGTATCTTTCTATTCTTCTTGTCATAAGTACTCCCGCATTTAGATATGATTTCAGGGGAACACACATGGGCCCGATATTTTTATCCCATCAAAATAATATTTATGTTGTACTTTCGAAAATCGAAAATCGGCGCGCGCTAAAAGCGCGCGTTTTGGAATCTAGTGATATCTAAATAATGTATGTATCATGTATGTAATGAAGTTATAAGCTGAGACGTCGCGGGGCGATCCACCTCTCATTCATCTTTGCCACCAAAAATAAACGCTACAGTGCAGAGTTAAACGTAAATTAAAAGACAATACTGATAACCGAATTTTATTTCAATTTCACTGAGTCGAATTCATCCCAAGAAATGTCAGAAAAAATGTCAGGTTGTTTTTCTGCGTTTGGAACTAGCACCCCCCATTAAAAGCACAATTGTTTTGCCTCTAGGAAATTTATGCCGGTTTTATTGCGCGAGATCCGTGCGTTAATGTATTTATTTAAAATATAACGATCCTAGGATGTTGTCGGGGCCGAGTATAAATCCGGCTTTTTTACAGTCAACGAAATTTGATGGTTTGTAGGTGTGCGGTTATGGGGATGATCGCGCGCCGTGGCGGTCGTAGCTTGAATTATGGTTATGGACTAACTCTCTCCTATGGAGACCGCGAAAACTGCCGCAATATAGTTTTATTGGGGAGGTTCTTGCAAGAACTGGGTGCGAATGAGAGACGCACCGGCCCGCTTTTACAATCGCAGATCCATATTTTATATTTATGTCTCCTTACTGATTCACCGCTGTCATATTTTGAAGATTGCTATTACTTATTTTGCGCCATCCACAAGACGACCGCTTTTCGATGCCGCGAATACTCCGATGAATTTGATATCCCCCTCTGCATTACTATCTCACAATTTAGTACCGGTAACTGGATAACAGACGGAATGATGACAAATAGAAAAATTTGCTCTTCTTAGACTTCTAAATTATGGAAAATTTCGACAACCTCTTTCACGTACACTTAAACTGAGCACGTTTTCCATGCTATGAAGCTTCTTCCCGCCAAAGAGCATAACTTATCAATATAATCCATATATCGATAACATATGACAGCCCTATACGTGACACGCTATTCTTAGTTACCTACATTAACGAACACGTGACAAACCAAGAGTATTTGTGAAAAGTCCATCCCTGTACTCTTACCGATAAAACTACCCCCAAATTTCGCTAGGTTCAGCGTCATTAAAGATTAATAGATCCCCAATTGAAAGCTCCATAATAATTGAGAGATGGTCCTTTTATATCATCACCAGTGTGTATATAAATTGCGGAACGTCGTATAATAGTCCGGTCTATCAAAAGAGACGCCGTCCAGCCATTAAGAACGACGGCTGTGGATACGACGCGTTTGTATACTACGCCGACCATAAAACTTACAAAAAAAGAATGTAGTTCTGTTTTATGTATGTACCTAGTTTCGTGTTAGGTTATTGAAAAGTTATTTCAAGACTCCTTAACCTAGTGCAAAAACTACGCGATTTGAGACGCTGCAACGGCCTAAGGTGCCAAGAAAAACAAGCGGGATGCGTGAAAATATTTATCTATCGGAAAATTAATAAGCAAGGAACATGCATCGCGGTCGACATAATACTAAATATAATAGTGATTTAAGTGCATCTAAAAAGATGGAATTTCTAGAGGTTTAATAGGTTTTACAGGATTTTACCGAAAGCAGTATGCAATATCCAAGGATAAATCTCGTCCTTAAACCTCTTCAGTGATATTATGTAATATTCTACTGAAGAACATTGCATTATATTACTAAATGAACGTTCTGTATTTAGTAATTCGTCAAAAAAGTAAACCGAAATTGACGTAGGTTACGCGAGGACATCCCTATGCGGTCGAAGCTTCGCGCACGTAAGCGCACCTACGGGACAACCATACGCAATCATATACATCTAGAGTGATCGATAATAGCAGTAACACAGCTTCACCAGAGAAAGAGCAATTTTAATGTTCAATAGAATCAGGGGGAAATATGGCATAACGATAAATTTTCTTAGAGTAGAATTATTCCAACGGGCAACCCTCTATATTTGATTTAAAATCTGAACTATGCATTTATTCAGTTTAAGACACACCAACGTCTGTACTTTTAATCAATTTTCGAATGTTTCGGATTTTTACTGCAAATATAACTCGCGATAAATTCCAGCTTCAAACAACCCCTAGAGATATTTTATTATAGCTCTCGGGGGTATGGGAATAAACTCGTAGATTTTCACTACCTGTCGACTTCCTAAGGCAGGTGGATATTGTATAATAGACCTCTACATATTTCTTTAAAGTCAATCAAAGATTGAATGTTTTTTCTCCACCCCAACATTATTTTCGTCCGCATCCTTTAACAATTAGTTTGCCATTTTTCAGTTTAACGACTTTCTGATGAAAATTCGTAAGTTTGTTTCTTCCTCTTCACCTTCATTCCCCATTGAACATAACTTCCCTTTGTAATTTGAACGTTACCACACATTCAGTGTGGGTAATGCAAATCAAAACCGAAATCGTGGGATTAAAAAAGCACTAGGTGTATTCCGCGTGACATCTCCACCGCAGCGACCCCTCTCGATAAAAACGCTTAGCGCAATAAATTTCATCTCGCCCTTTCTGGCGCAGAGAAAAAATAAAGCAAAATGAAATAATACCAAATCTAATTATAAAAAATAAATCGCACACGGATGCTCTTTATCACAATGGCCAAAGTTGGTGTGTCTGTGCTCTACCCCACGTCAGTATCTGTGGGAATCAGGACTCAAACACAAATGAATCATTGTGTAGGGATTTTTGGCCGCGTGGCTAAAGAATTATACTTGCATTGGCACGTGCGTTAAGGTAGAGGATTATAGCAGACTTCACGGGCATCCATCAGGACTATAGCGATTGTATATCTGCTTTGGTCATATTTTTGTAGGGGAGAACGAATAGGTAGAGTGCGATCAGCAATAGGCTTAGAACCGAAAGGAGCTTTATCTTGTTTATTCGGACAATTCACTTCACATCTTTATGAATACAGTTCTTTGTATCCCATACCTATTTTAATAGGTAGCTGGTTGGAGAATCTACTGACGTAGTTTTAAATTCATTTTATGAGAAAGTAGCAATAATGTCGTGGTCGCGCGATATGAAAGCAGGTTATTGAAATGTTGCCTTCATGTTAATGAAAGAAGCAGGTTTTAAGCCGACCACTGCCCCCTCTGGTGAGCAAACAAAGCGAGCGGTGACCAAATGAGTTTTTGACGTAGCAGATATTACAGATGACGTTTATTAAACTCTAATAAGGTCACCCGTATAATCGAGAAACAGCAAGGTATTAGTAAAGAATGCTCATGTAGGACATGAATTTTGTATTTATTGTTATTCCCAAATAACTAATAAAAAAGGGGTTGTAGTCCACTAGCAGACTCCTTGACATACACGTTACGGAAGATTAAAAGATATTTACCTACAATAATATTTACAGAAATAAATGCGTCGGTATAGTTTCAGGTTTCCTGAACGAGTAGCACGCGAGTGCCGGACCATATGCCAGGCTCATGGGCTATTCGCTCAGATCAGATACTATTTGGATACCAGTAATGATTTAACTGTTTCGGGATACCAGATTTTCTGTTGTAGCACAGTAGTGCAATCCAGCCGTGGTTCAAGCCTGAGATATACGACGGAGCACCAAGGGTGTAATCCCATGTAATACAGGTTTATCACCCGGTAGACAGTAGACACACAACTGTATAACTAACGGATTCACCTTAGACACATACTCGGGGAACTAGAGATATCGGTCGATTCTACGAGGTTCGTATACTATCAGACACAAGAACGACGAGGCGGTGGGTCAGATGGAGAAACAAGTTCTTTTTCTAGCTCAAACTTCCTACTTTGTCTGGAGTTGTTGGTCTGTCTTCTAGAGGAAATTATTTCTTCCACTCCAAAGTCGCGTATTCCGCTATGGAAGAAGGAAGAGCACAAAGGACGATGGTTTTTATTCTTATTCAGCATTCAGCAACTGAAAAATTCATCATCTGCACTTTCCACTCTGCAATAGAATCAAAAACTTTGAAGTTCCAGTGAGATAATTTTCCCAGTACCAACTTTGCCCACCAGCAACTAATTATAGTTGGGTGTTATTAATCCTTAGAACTCATATTTTGCAAATGACCTCCATCTAGGCAAGTCCTTCCATCTGAATCTGTATTAAGACATAAGCAATATTTTTAGGCGTCGATACCGGCTGTTATGACATAAACCGACATCAAAGATCGCTCAATTCAAATTCAAAATCGCGGTAAACGGCAATGTTTGCCCCATTAGGTGAGACAAGGATGCAACAGATGTTCCAACCTCTACCTCCCACGAACGTCTCGCCTGTCATATTGAAATTTTACCCTGTACACTCACCTCCAACATTAAATTAAGTCAACTATCTCCGATGGAACTTTAAATTCAATTTAGCTACATAATAATCTCGATTTAATTCAAATTCAAGAACATTTCTGAATGTAACATTGTATATAATTGTTACTTCGATAATGTTTGTTTTCTGGGGGGAGGTTTTGTATTATTTGTCTCGGAGTGTACACCTAATACCGAAAGCATAATGATGGCTTGAGCGGGGCTCGGAGAAAAACAGCAATATGTGATCACACGCGGGCTCGATGTCAATGCCGAAATAATGACGATTATATAGGAAAAGTAATTTTCCCCTTCATTTACATACTTGATGAAAATCTCATTGGTGCTGTGCCGTGTGCGTTTACAGTGTAGGCACACCGCATTTAACATTTCCAACGCAAAATAAAGGGGAATACCGAGCGGTATTTCAGGACCCGAATGCAATTAATAAACCGGTGGTCCTCGTAAAAATATGTTTATTAAGGGTCAGCACACTCAACGAGTCTGGAATGAATTTTATAAATTAGAAAAATGACTAAAAATTATTATCAAACTACATAATATAATTTTTCTGAAAGTCGAAGGACCAATATTGTTCTTAGAAATTATAGATATGGATACATTTTCTGCATTTCATCGCAAGTTTTGTGCAAAACTGAAGCCGACTAGCTCTGAAGAGGGGATGAACTCAGGGGCGGCGTGACAGCCAACAGAGCCCTTTTCCATCATTCTCCATTACATAAAGTAGCAACAATAAGAGGATACTTACTCTGGCGTTATTCCAACAAGCCCCACTTGCATCAAGTCAGCCGTGGTCGGGGAGAAATTTGTTTTTCGATTATTTTATACGGTTTTGTTGTAAGATAGTTTCCGTTCGAATTTCAAAATATAAATATGTTCGCTGTGCGAGAATTATGTTACGACGAATTGTGGTTACAATATTGCTTTCTTAGACAAGTATATCGTAATAGTACGGAATATGGTTATGTGTTCTAGAGCCAAAAGTTATAATTGAAACTAGTAAATCTTGCGTACAATTTAAGTTCGAGGCGCGCTCGCATTAATTCACGAAACTTGCGTATTTATTATGGCTTTGTCCCACGTTTGTAATTTTTGACGATGAAGAAAGTTAATTTATTTTATTCTGCTCGTCTCATTACACCTCTGGAATTAGAAATTGGTATTAGGTAAATTTCAAGACAAAAACTTTTTTACCGCGTTATTGATTGGCTGGACACTGACGTCTCGTCCCCTATCAGAAGGGACATCTTCAGGATAAGAAGCTGAGAATTTATGAATTTGTGTTCGGAAATAATCTGGGTAATGTTACAGTGAATTTTGAAAATTTGGACATTTTAGCGTTACCTTAAGTTTACCCAGCACGTTTTATTGACGTTAAAATGATGTAATGGTCGTTGAAAAGACGTTGCTCGTTGAAAATTGAACGTTGTATTGTATATAACGTCAGTTTTATACCCCTTAAATAAACTTTAATTCTTAGTGTCTTTATAACCATTGACCAAAATCTAATGTTGATCAAACGTTGTAAATCTAACGTTAAAAATGTCTTTGTATAACTTGATATTACGTCGATTTAAGGTTTAGTTGAAAGTCTTCGTCAATATGAGGTACCACCAGTGTCGTAGCTACCCATCTTGGCGCCCCTAATACCACTATACATGAGGGTACAATTACTTCATTAGGTTTTTAGGTATTCACAATAAAAATACGTTAAACATTTTTTTAATTCAGAGGGATTTTATTGCCCTATCATTATGCACAAACGAAAAGTGCAAAATATTGATGATTATGATATACCTACAGTGTAAGTAAAAAGTCTGAAACTAATTCGATGAAAAATCCAGGACGCGTCAAACTAATTTTTTTAAGTGCATCTTTTTTGATAATTATAGATTTTCGATGGTTTTTTGATTTCGTACTGTGACGTCATCGTCCATTTTTTTTAAATGGCTCTCCATATTTTTGAAGCCATAGTTGGATAGTGGCTAAAATTACGAATTCAATGATATGCCGCAGTATGACAGTGACGTTGATATTTTTCGAAATAATCAAGTTTAAAGTGAAAACAAAAACTCTCAAAGAAAATGAGTTAGCCATGGAATATTGACAGATTGTTTGGAAACGAAAACCATTAAGTTTCCAATTAAATTCTAATAGTTCAGCATTATTTTGTGGATTTCCATTTATTCTCTACCCAAATCATGAAGATCCGGACTTACCAAACAATACTTTATGTTACCAACAGGATGACGCTCCTGCGAAATTATTATGGTCCGGATTTATGAAGACCAAATTTTCCTCAACAGATGGATTGGTAGGAGAGGTACTATTGATATTGAGTGGCCTGCACGATTCTCCGACCTTACCCCACTACATTTTTTCTTAAAAAAAGCAAAATTTATTTTAAGTGTTCAAATACAATTGATGAATTACAGCAGAGAATCCGCAACGTAATTAGAGCAATTAGACCAGACACCCTCCGCAATGTTCTCCAGGAATTTCGAATACGACTTCTGTATTACCAAGAAGTGCATGGATGACAATTTCAACATCAACTTAACTGTTATTTTTAAATAATTAATGTTATTTTGTCTAATTTACGCCGTTTCCAATCAATGAAACTGTCAATATTCCATGACCAACTCATTTTCTTTGAGAGTTTTTGTTTTTATTTTAAACTTGATTATTTCGAAAAGTATCAGCGTCAATATCATTCTGTGGCATATCACTGAATTCGTAATTTCAGCCACTATCCAACTACAACTTCAAAAGTATGGAGAGCCATTTAAAAAATGGACGATTACGTCACGGTACGAAATCAAAAGACCATCGAAAAACGACAATTATCAAAAAAATGCACTTTAAAAAAAATTGTTTGACGTATCCGAGCGTTTTCTTCTAGAAATGGTTCCTGAATTTTTTATCGAATTAGTTCCGGACTTTTTACTCACACTGTAGGTAATTTTACTCGTAATTTTGCGTGACAGAAAGCGTCCCGTTATAATACATTCTAAAAACTTCTAAAAACGGGACTGTCCCGGAAAAAACGGACGTCTGGCAATCCTACTTCTTGCGTTCCTCCCCGCGTTCCTCTTTTGTCTTTTCTCTTTTATTTTTGAATTGTTCCCCTGGTGGCTTTTTTGGCGGCACTATTTTGTTTCAAAGTTTCATATTTGATATTTGATATTATCGTTGATTGTGAAGGCCTTCTCAATCAACGATATTGTTCATTATTTCATTGTAAAAAGCATTTACTTACACTTAACTTATAACCAATTAGATATTTGAATCTCACTGGTGACTAAGTTAACTTATATTTTCATTTTGTATTATTTACGGTTTTTCTCTGTTTTGTAAGACAGACGAAGCTTAAAATTGCGCCACCCGGAGCTTGCGCCCCTGGCAGGTGCCCCGGTTGCCCTGCCCTAGTTACGACACTGGGTACCACGAACTACGTTGAAAATATGTATCACATTGACTGCACGGTCAGGAATAAAAGTTAAATCGACGTGCTAGGAAAAACGTTAATATTATGTCCTTGGCTGGTTGTTAGAATGACGTTGAAATATGACGTTATCCGAAAAGCAGGCATTTAAAGTGAAATAACCTACGCTAATTTCCCGTGTGCATCTAAAAAATACGCTATCTAATATTTTCACGTATTTAACACGTTGACATTTATTTTGTACGATATTTTGATCAAAAATTTTAGTATATTAGGTACATACTTTGTCTTTACTTTTAGTACATAGTTCATTTTCCTCCCACAAATAAAATAAGTAGTCTAAAAACTCGCGCTGTTTCAACGTTGAAGAACTAACCAACCTCTTGGTCGAACTGTAGACGTTAATGCAACGTTTAAAAGTAGAACATAAAATGATGTTAAACGTGAATTTAATGTCAAATATACGTCATTTTTACGTTCAATTTTAATACCTACGTTGAAATGACGTCGAAATTGAAACCTGTTTGTTGAAGAGCCACGTGTTTTATGGGTAAAGGAAGTAAACGTTTCAAAAATAACGTTACTAGATATATAGTAACGTTAAAAGGCCGTTATAAAAGAGCGTACAATGAACGAGATATCATTGACAAAGTGTTTGATTTTCGCGACACCTCGACGTTAATGTAGCGTATGGTTATGGTCTATTTTTATTCGTTTATTCAACGTATGTGTTCCTGCTGGGTACATTTCAACAGTACAGATAATGTGCCCCTTTTCTATCCCTGATTTATTTTTAGGTAGGTATATCCACTAGAAGAGGTAGGTATATATTATATTTATTACAAAAAGCCAATATACCAAGTTTAAAATTCCACAAACTCTCCTTTTGACTAAGTAAAGGAATCTGGGGGCTAAATATTATTTAATTAAGAAGGAAAGCATTTCTCTAAAGCGGAAATTGAAAATGGAAGGCAACGATCTTTGAATCTATATACAACCAGCACACAATGAATTTACAAGCTCGGAAAATTAATCGAGTTTTTCGCGATAAAAGGAAATACTTCACGTGGAATATCTATGTCGAAAAGGTACTCTTTGATCAAACTCATTTTAATTTTGTTCGGTTGGTTTAGTTAGGTAGTTCTTAAGTTCCTTGTTACAACAAGGTTTAGAGAGGTGCTCCAAAAATTTAACGTGGCTACTGACGTTGATTACCTCGCACATCCATGTAACAAAGCGATCGAACACAACCTGTCAATTAGACAGTATTAGTCCGTGTAGCGGTGTACTGGACTTAGATGGCTAGTTCTCTCACTGATCCTAGTGTAATAGTATAGAAGCTTAACTCCCGTTCTCCTTTCTGCCTCTCTCTCTTTGTCTCTGTTAAGTTTAGTGATTTGTTCAACAACGGTTCGCCTGAAAACACTAATTGATGGTCGCCCTGATTCTGAAGGAGACAGCGTCTAATAGAAATGTCAACAAGTAAACTGCTGTATTTTCTCTTTCAGCCGGTGTGGTGCATAATTCGAAGTATTTACTTTGTTATAACAATATACTTATGTAAATTGAAATGAATTTTTCTGAAGATAACTTCCATCTGAAACAAAGAAAATTCAACAGGGACGTTCCTGATCTCTCTTGTAGCAACTTATCAAGCAACCAGCGGAAGGAAGACAGTCCGACAAGGTGCCGACCGCGTCATAAAAATACATCTCGCTGCTCGCCGACAAATATTATTTTCCTGCCCAAGGACACGCATAGGTGCGTCTAGGTTTCGCTCTACGATCTCCACAGGGTGAATCACACAATGCAGCCATTTCCCGCGCTGTTCAAGGGGGAGGTTGCGGCCGAACCACCCCTTAGCGTGACTCAGCTTCGACCCTTACTTTCCGGTGCAAATGTCGCATATATAGCATGTGCTCTTTTCATTATCCAACAATCAAGGTAGCGTGGGTGCTGGAAAAATCGATCTAACATTATTCGTTTGGAAACAATCGCGTGCAGGCCAGCGACCAATAAGAGGAGGTTTCACCTGTTCTGGTCGATATTAGGAGGAGCTCGACGCTCCAATGCGCACCTGACTTTCAGGTGTATGTACAGCGCATGAAAGAACTGGAACTCTGTGTGGTGTCCCGGTAGACCAATCAGGTGCTACCTACCTGCCGACCTCACCTGCCTCAGGTGGGCGGCTCGCCAGATTCTGCCAATCTCTCCTACAACTCTGCGCACCTTCAAAATGTATTCCTATAATTGAATTAAAAAATTAAGTGGAGAATTTACAACCAACTACTGAACTGGTAGGTACCTAGACTTCCAAGAAGTACCTAGTGAATTTAAAAGTGATGCCAATGGGGCCATAAACCTGCTCTATGAGAGCCACCCATTTATAGGTTACAGAGTATTACGGTGTGGTCCACGTGTACACAGCTTGCAAGAAAGACGTCTTTGTTACACACTAATATAAAGTTGTTTACGGCTTGCGAGAGGAAACACTACCACTGCCTCAAATTTTACAGCCCTAAAAGTACATTTTACTGGAGTCGAGAGTATTGAAGGACACGTGTGAATAGAAGCTTAAAATGTTACAAAAACACCGTAAAGGTTTATTATAGGTACAAGTCACTTAACAATTTCAATGCCTACTGTGACGGTTTCGGCCATTGGCGTGCAGGTAGTAAAGTTTCTAAAATAGTTTAGGCATTGTTCCTCTGAATTGATAAAAACTAATATTTATACCCCTGAAGATGCAGACGTCAGCCAAAAACGTGTTGAGTTTAATTACTATGTCATTGTTCGGATAAATACTCTAGGTATGTTAGGTACATCACCTAGTATGTATGTAGATTTTCGTCTTCCTTTCTCCTCGGTGTGAACGTCCTCAGCGCTGCCCACAACCTGTATGTCCCTAGTACTTCCTGAAAAATTATCAAATTAACTTCCTTCCAGGACTACAATGCACAGCCTGCATCTGCGTGGGCTGTGACTATTAGAATTGTATTTTAAGTTTACCGCTTTACAGATTATGCAGAAAAAATGTTGTATCTGACCGTGTGATTCATCCTGTGTCGGTTGGATTTCCTGGAATGACCCACATCAGATATATCTTCCTTGTCTAATGCTATTATATTACTTATATGGCCAATAGCGATTAGTTTCGATGGTTAGTATTACTTATCTTAAAGATACAGATTGTGGTTTTCCTGTAATTATAAACGAGTAAATTATGAAAAGATATCTTTACCGGAAATTGGTTGTTTTGTTTACATATATTTATTTAAGATAATACCTTTATATTTTTATTCAACATACGCATACTTCGTATATTGCTCTTTTTTGGTAGATTATGAATTATTCTTCTATCCCTATACTTCAACCCTACACTTTCCTTATTTGTGTGACTCAATTTATCTTATTTATTGCTGAATAATCCATCTGGTTACAAAATTAAATGAAAAAAATGTTAAGCATACTTTTTATTGCAGGAATTACTATTTTACTGAATAAAAAACAACGGACGGTTTGAAATGATATTTAACATATTCTTTTCATCTTAACAATAAATAAAAAACAAGAAACAAAATGATTCGTCAACAAAAACCTAACAAAAGTATTTTGTAGAGATCAACCTGTTACTTAAGAACTTGAAAAGACAAACAAAAAAAATATTAAAAGGAAAAGCACACTAGTAGAACCAAATTAATAATGGGTGTTACCACCACGAACTCTTATTACTTCCCTTAAACGTTGTGGCATGCCCTAAATGAGGCTATCAATAGATTCTTGGGGTATTTGTTCAAATTCTTCTTGAAGCGCCATTTAATGTTTCTGGTAGGGGTTGGCGACGTCTAATTCTTTTCCCAAGCTGATCCCGCAGATGTTCAATGGGATTCAGGTCTGGACTATTGGCTGACCATGGGAGACATCCAATACCAACCTCTTCACGGTACTCGGTAACAATTCTTGCTGATGTGTGTGGGTGGGCGTTGTCATCCATAAACACAAAATTTTCCGCTATAAATGGCATATGGTGTGACATGGGGTTCCAGGCAATCAAAAATGTGCAGTCATTGTTCCATTCTAAATGAAAATCAATTCTGTGTGACCCCTCAGATATTCCGGCCCACACAGTAATGCTACCACCATTGAAACTGACCCTGGGAGATATATAACATTGACTGTATCGCTCCCCTGGTCTTCGCCACACCTTTTCACGTCCATCTGGTGAACTGACACTAAATCTTGACTCGTCCGAGAAGAGCACGTTCCTCCATTGATGTTCGTCCCAATTTACGTATTGCCGCGCAAATGCAAGTCATGCTCTGCGATGTTCTACGGTCTACAGGGTACCCGTAGCTGGTTTTCTTGAAGTCAAAACATATTCGTTTAGCCCTTTCCGAAGTGTTCTGGCTGAAACTGCCACTCCTCGAACTTCAGCTAACCGTCCAGCAAGAATAGGTGATGGCAATGCTCGATCGGGTGGCGCAGCAACATGGAGAAAACGGACATCTTGATGGTTCGCAGTCCGTGGACGACCAGATCCGACCTTCTTTACAAACCCATGAGTTTCACGAAATCGCAAAAGTACATTTTGCACTGTGTTATATTCAGCACTTGAGCAATATACCGCACTCTTCGGCCATCGTGGCTTAAAGCAACAATTTGTGAACAAATTTCGGGGTGCATTGTATGGAAAATGTTAAAAGCTGACATTTACAAATGAAATTTCCCCAAAAAACCAATAGAAAATAGAGAGCAGCCCAATAAGGTAAAAGATTTTGATGAAATAGAAAATTACTATGCGTACTACCAATAAGTATAATAAATTATTTTATTGACCGGTTTCAAGATTCACAAACGATCTCATCATCAGAAATGGTAAATAAAATTGTAAACAAATTATTATGACAGTTGACAAGGAAACTAAAATTGATAAAACAATACAAAAAATAATGATATCCATGAAACATGTTAACTAGATAACTGAATTTCAGTATTTACCTACGGGGCATAAGAAAACACAAAGGAAATTCGAATACCTCGTACCTTGAAGGGAAAAAACAATGAATTTAAAGAAAACCAATTCGGGAAAAAACAATAAATTCAATTGAAAAAACCTTCAAGTGAAATATCAGAACAGAAAAAATAAATCAATCAATATCCAAGAATTCTTGACAACTGCCAACTGCTAAACTTGAAAAAACTGCGAGGTCAAGTCTATGTCGTTCTGTCTTGACAACAGCCAACTGTTAATCTTGTAATAAACTAAAAAAAGAGAAATAAGTCAATAAATGTCATAATGAGAGAAACTGTAATACCGACACCTGAGAATTATAATTTTGATCAAAAGATAATTACAAAAGTTTAAATAAACTAGATTGTATTAAATCGACCTGGTCATTAAGTAAGTTATAATTTGTATCATTTTTATGTTTATAAATTTCTATAGACTCTAATATATCTAATTGATAACTCTTTACAAAATTAAACAATAATTTAGTATTTTCTGGAGGAGGGAATTGATGATTGTTATCAAAGAAATGATTAGCAAAACTTGAACGATCATTTTTTAAACGAAATGACCTTAAATGTTCATTGTACCTAATACGTATAGATCTGCCAGTTTGTCCGATATATATACTGTTACAGTCTAAACAATTTAGTTGATAAACACCTGTGTGGTCAAGTTTATGTGTTTTGTCTTTATTGTTAAACAAAATATGTGATAATATATTTGATGGTTTAAATGTGACTTGTATGTTATTTTTTCTTAAAATACTGGCAATCTTTTCAGAAATATTTCCAAAATAAGTAATCCTGCAAAATTTGGTAACTTTATCATTAGATAATTTAGGATATATGTTGTTACAAGCAATTTTAAATTTTTTATTGTTAATGATTCTATTGATGATTTCAATCTTAAATCCGTTATTTATTGCAATTGTTCTAATTATGTTTAGTTCTTTATTCAATTTATCCAAAGATAGCGGTACTGTAAAGGCCCTGTGTATCATAGAATTATAAGCAGAAATTTTTTGACAAAAGGGGTGAAATGAATTTGATGAAAGAGTAATATCTGTATATGTTGGTTTCCTAAAAATATCGAAATTAATTTTATTATATTCATTTATTAAAGTTAAATCTAAGAAATTAATTTTATGTTCAGTTTCTATTTCTTTTGTAAACTTAATTTTTGGATGAATACTGTTCAAAAAATTTTGAAAATTGTCTAATTGTCCTGTTGTTCCTTTAAAACAAGCAATAATATCATCTACATATCTATACCAAAATAGAATATGTTGTTTGCCTAATTCTGAATTCATAATTTTATCTTCAATATCTGACATGAAAATATCTGCTAATAAAGGACTAATTGGTGAACCCATAGCAAGACCTAAATTTTGAGTATAATATTTATTATTGAACTGGAGATAATTTTGTTCAATACAAAATTGGAAAGCAGTAATAATATCATTCTTTATAACAATATTAGTGTGAGTTTTATCTAAAATATTTTCAATTAATTTTAAGCATTCATTAGGAGGAATATTAGGGAACATATTTGTAACATCAAAAGAAACCAAAAAGGACCCTGCTGGAATATTTTTATTTTTGATATTGGTAATTAATTCTAAAGAATTTTTTAAACTAAATTTGGATTTAAAATTTGTTGTATTTCTGAATATATTATTAATGTTTTTAGCTAAATTTCTTGTAGGAGCATTAATATATGATACTACTGGTCTTATAGGTGTATTAATTTTATGGTTCTTGATAAGTCCATATAATTTAGGGGCACATGCATTCATATTAATTAATCTTAATTTTTCAAAATTGTTATTAAAAATACTGTTGCAATTTTTTAACCAATCTTTTAATTTTGTTTGAAAATGTTTTGTTGGATCTTTTTTTAGTTCAGTTAATTTTTCATTATTAATAAAATTTTGCATCTTTGTTATATATTCATCTTTAGGTAAAATTACTATAGCATTGTATTTGTTTGCTTTCGAAACTATCAAATTATCTTTATTAATTTTTTCTTTAATAGAATTAATTGTAATTTTATCAAGTTTATTAATTTTATTAATGATTAAGTTTTTGTACTGAAAGGTATTATGAATTTTATTTCTAATATTCTGAGAATCATCATCCTTTTTCAAAATTACTTCAATTTCTGAAATTAAAATTTCGGTTCTATTTATATTGTTCATATTGGGGGCAAATTTTGGACCTTTTGATAGTAATTCTGTTTCATTATAGTCAAAAACTGTATTACTGTAATTGATAAATTTGGAACTAAATATTGCTTTCCTAGAATTGTTGTTATAGATGTCAGTTTTCTTAAAATTTTGAATATAGTTCAAATTATCTAATTTCTTTCGTTGTGTGAGGTATTTTTTATGTATGACTTTACTAATATTGTCTCTAATTATGTCATCTAAACTGTCAAACTCTATAGCGTGTAATTTGTATGAAAGTTCAGAGTGTAAAACATTAATGTATCTTTGTTTATATTGGGTTCTACATTCTTCTTTCAACCAAACTCTCTGGGCAGCTTTAATTGCCTTCTCTGCAGCAATCGTGTTACTTCTCGTTGTGATATGTACATATTTGGGAACTATCTTCATTCTTAAACATTCTTGATTAAACCAAATGTTTTGACTTATTTTTCTCTGTTTAAGTTTAAGCTTCTTGTATAGTCTTTCTTGAACTGCCGTGCTGGCATTTTTTATGTAGTTAATATTTTCTGTCTTGACTATTTGGTAGAAATCCGATATGTAGATGATATTATTGCTTGTTTTAAAGGAACAACAGGACAATTAGACAATTTTCAAAATTTTTTGAACAGTATTCATCCAAAAATTAAGTTTACAAAAGAAATAGAAACTGAACATAAAATTAATTTCTTAGATTTAACTTTAATAAATGAATATAATAAAATTAATTTCGATATTTTTAGGAAACCAACATATACAGATATTACTCTTTCATCAAATTCATTTCACCCCTTTTGCCAAAAAATTTCTGCTTATAATTCTATGATACACAGGGCCTTTACAGTACCGCTATCTTTGGATAAATTGAATAAAGAACTAAACATAATTAGAACAATTGCAATAAATAACTGATTTAAGATTGAAATCATCAATAGAATCATTAACAATAAAAAATTTAAAATTGCTTGTAACAACATATATCCTAAATTATCTAATGATAAAGTTACCAAATTTTGCAGGATTACTTATTTTGAAAATATTTCTGAAAAGATTGCCAGTATTTTAAGAAAAAATAACATACAAGTCACATTTAAACCATCAAATATATTATCACATATTTTGTTTAACAATAAAGACAAAACACATAAACTTGACCACACAGGTGTTTATCAACTAAATTGTTTAGACTGTAACAGTATATATATCGGACAAACTGGCAGATCTATACGTATTAGGTACAGTGAACATTTAAGGTCATTTCGTTTAAAAAATGATCGTTCAAGTTTTGCTAATCATTTCTTTGATAACAATCATCAATTCCCTCCTCCAGAAAATACTAAATTATTGTTTAATTTTGTAAAGAGTTATCAATTAGATATATTAGAGTCTATAGAAATTTATAAACATAAAAATGATACAAATTATAACTTACTTAATGACCAGGTCGATTTAATACAATCTAGTTTATTTAAACTTTTGTAATTATCTTTTGATCAAAATTATAATTCTCAGGTGTCGGTATTACAGTTTCTCTCATTATGACATTTATTGACTTATTTCTCTTTTTTTAGTTTATTACAAGATTAACAGTTGGCTGTTGTCAAGACAGAACGACATAGACTTGACCTCGCAGTTTTTTCAAGTTTAGCAGTTGGCAGTTGTCAAGAATTCTTGGATATTGATTGATTTATTTTTTCTGTTCTGATATTTCACTTGAAGGTTTTTCAATTGAATTTATTGTTTTTTCCCGAATTGGTTTTCTTTAAATTCATTGTTTTTTCCCTTCAAGGTACGAGGTATTCGAATTTCCTTTGTGTTTTCTTATGCCCCGTAGGTAAATACTGAAATTCAGTTATCTAGTTAACATGTTTCATGGATATCATTATTTTTTGTATTGTTTTATCAATTTTAGTTTCCTTGTCAACTGTCATAATAATTTGTTTACAATTTTATTTACCATTTCTGATGATGAGATCGTTTGTGAATCTTGAAACCGGTCAATAAAATAATTTATTATAATTATTGGTAGTACGCATAGTAATTTTCTATTTCATCATGGATTTCTACCAAATAGTCAAGACAGAAAATATTAACTACATAAAAGATTTTGATTCAATAAAGATGCATGAAGAGTCAAAATGGTGATTTGGCTGTTTAGGCTTGCGAAAGGTGCAATATTCAGCTAAAACTTCCTTTTTTCTCACTAGTAGGGCAATCTTTAATTATTTGCGTAAGTTTAGTAACATAGAAATATTGTAGGGCCTCAAAATAAAAATAAAAACGTGTCCGGTTTTTTTTGTCCGGCAGTGTAGTTGAATCAAACAGCTTACTGCATCAACTTGCAGGAGGGTAAGTGTAGGTGTTGCAATTAAGGTGGGAGATAGAGGGGCATGCGGTGGTGCGTTCTGCGGTAGAATTTAATAAAGCCCGCAACTGCAAGTCACAAAATTAACGATGTTTAAATTCTTAAGCGGTTGTAGTTTCATATTTTCCAAGTATGTATTCCACATTCAGCGAGTAGTATACAAGCGGCGTTTAGTGGAGCATTCGTTATGAATATCTCCTTTGTAACACAAGACATTCGAATGTCGTAAAATTGTATTTAGTCTCTTGGAGGGGCCGGAATATAAAAAAGTTTATGACTCCGAGTTGCTGACATCTCCACAGATTTACCTGCAAATTGTATATATTAAATTTTTATGTTTTCTCGGGCCTTTGTAAGACGTATTAAAATTTCTCGTGGATATTTTTTGCCGGCGGATTGCGCACTCTGCAGACATCAGGGGTTGTGTATCGCAATTTTCGGGGCGCCTGTTTGCTGAATTGGGATAGTTTACCGATAACATCAACAATCACGGAGTTCGCCTGGCCTCGCGTTTGTCATTTTCAGAACTCAAAGTGTCTTCTTGTTTTCACGAAGTGAAAGGTAATTTGCACTGTTACACGTTAATGTCCAGATTGTATCATACATGCTACTTTGTTTCAAGATATATGAAACTTTATAGCTGCTATACATTTTATACGATGTTGTTCAACTAATTCATCACCTTTAATTAGAGCGTGTGCAGAGAAAATTGTTTGTTTTGTATTATAATTTTACACTGTTTGTTTCTTTTTCCGTTGTAGTTGCAGCCGTCCCAATTTTATACAGTCTGACGACAGTGTTAGGTTCAGATTACAGTGTGCAAGCACAACGCCTCAACCCGTATATTGTTCTGCCCAGGACACTGATTTTCTTGGACTGCTGGGTCGACCCAGAAGCAGAAAAATGGTTAGATATATTGGAGTGATTTAGTCCCATTTCGTGCGTTCCCGTTTCGTGCGTCGTCCCAAACCTCTACCTGGTTTGAGTGCATTTTCGTGCGCTAGCCTGCCAATAATGCAGTAAGGCACTAATTCGAGTTTATCTTTACAACACAACGCTGTTAATAACTAGACTTCAATGCGGAAGTGTTTGTTGATTTCTCTCCTATTGTTTTCAAATGTTAATGTTTTTGTTAAACATTAAACGCTCAGCTCGCTAAGATTGCCCACAGACCGGAAATAGTGGGCCGTGGAACCACTTTTTGGCCGTATTCAGTGACGGGCAACTATAAAACAAAGCAGTACGTTTTATATGCCTTTATTGCAACAGGTACAACATGTTCAAAGTAAAGGATATCGTTGTGCAACGTACGAACTGGCACTATTTAATTACCCAGTAAATTCTTGACGCTCGAATCGGCACGAAAACAGGTAGAAACGCAAAAACGCACGAAACGGGAAAATACCATTGGAGTAGCATTCCAGCCCTATTACCTGCTCTTGCCCAGCTCATAAATTATGAGCCATTATTTATTTTACAAGACATCTATCAGGTTAAGGTCAAGAGGAGCAAAGCGAAGCGAGCGGAGCGTCGTAAGTGTCAGTCATTAGCGTCTCTTTAAAGATTACTCGCCTCCAAAATTAATAGTTTTAAAATAATGGTCTTCAAATAGAAAACCTTGGTTTTTCGTTTGGAAAGTTGGGCTTGTTATTTAAAAGTTTAGAAATGTTTAGAAAAAGTTTGTTCAAGTAGTTCGGTAGCGCAATCGGCTTAAACGTGAAAAAATTGTCACAGCCGCGCAGGAGCAAATTCAGCAGTTCGTTTCTCTAATTATTTCTCTTGTTTAAAAATTTTTATTATTTATTATGACATGCGTTATAACATGAAAGAACAAAATAATTGGGCAATTTTTGAAAAAAAATATAAATAACAACCGCCGGATTTGATACCGTCTCGTCTCATTCTCCGAACTTCCTTTTTTACTTTTGGGGTCAGGATGCTACTGAACTAATTAAACAGTACTTTTTAAGGTTTTTTAAACGAAGCGCCCCATTTTTATTACATTTTTGATTTCTACGCCAAATTTTATACAGGGACTCGTATACCGGGATGATAAAAAAATCCCAAGCGAGACTTTTTTTACATACATTATAAATGATTTTTTAACAGAAACATGTAGCAAGGTATCTCTTGTACTACTGATAAAAAATCAACATATCTCAGAAAAAAAATTTTCGGAAATTTAACAATCATTTGCACACACCCTGTAAATACTTTGATAGAAGTCTTGATACACAATTATTTTCTTAAAAAGTCAAGTTATCTCTAAAATGAAACATCCTAGAATTTTTTTTCTTGTACAATGTCGGAATAAAATTCGCTGTAGAATTTAAAAATGTCGTTAAAAGTACAGCATTCTATTTAAAATTAAAATTAAAGTTATCAACTTCCGGTATAACCGGAAGCACCGGAGAAATGAAAATAGTTTCGTTAAACTTGCCCCAAAATTTTCATATCAGAAAATCTTGCTTTGTTAACAGAGATGTGTGCAACCTCTAACGTAAGTAGTTTAAATTGGAAGATCCTGTATATAATGTATTTATAACAAACTTCAGTTCATGTTTATTAAAAAACATAGATATTCCTATGATTTTGCATTTTCGATGAACATCTGTTAATACCGCAATTTAAAATTTAGGAATTAAAGCAGCAAGATTCAGTTTTCGTGGGATCGGCCGACGGTGCGGCGCACAGAAAACTTCCAACTCGGAAGATATATTTCTGAGCGGAGCGGTATAATGACATCTTGTAATTGCCTCTAATTACTTGTAAAATTACCTTGTGGCATAAAAGATGTGGCTGGGAAACGCGGAAGTTTTTCCGAGGGGTAGGAAATGAACCCGTTCGCTCCAGCAGCCGGGCCGCCGTTTAAAACTCATTGCACTCTTCTTCTTCATAAGTAAATACCGCGAAATCTTATATATTATTGTTTAATTACAGTTGGCCAAAGAAAAATAAGAAGTTCTTAATTAATTTGGGAGAGTCGCTCCTTCTCCTTTTCCTCGCCGCCGCTTAATTTATGCTTTGGAATTATCCGTTAGAAATAACTGATATTTTAATGAAAGTTTGTTTCCACGGAATGAATGGGGCGGTTAATTTATAAATTTCCAGCAGATGAGCAGATGTTTTACTCTACAGTCATTGCTAGATACCGTACTTAATCCATTACACACCTATTAAGTTGTTTGCACTTCTTAGAACTACTACTTTACAAAAAGATCAGTGCTTCTTCCATTTAGATTCTCTTACCGTCACGAGGTTGCTCAGTGAGATCTGTCGAATCAAAACAAACAAGCCGGCTCGAAGGACCAATATATTGTTGTTCCAGGGGATAAGAAATAAAATCAAGTTCTTTTAGTAGTATTGTCATAATTCCATCGGCGGTGGCGGAAAAATGTGAAGAGTGGGGTATACGATCTATTTTTAGCAAAAAGAATTGAATGAACTAGAGTGTACGTATATATTGTAAACAACGAATTTTTAAGGTGATTTGCATTCTGTTGACGGTGTGTGAAGTAAAAAAACAAAGGGCCAGGGAGGGAAGTCCTGAAAACAATGTATGAATTGGAGGATCTCATTTGCTTAATGCTCCCTCAAGTGTAACGAAAGTATTATAGTTCAATTTAAATCGCTGTCGTCCGCAAACATTTTCCAGTCAGTACCTTTTATTCGAGAGCCCAGGCATCACGTCGCTGTTAAGTAGAAAACTACAGCAAAACAATTTTCCTGTAAAAAATATGTCATTTTTCTATTCTCTCTTTTTCTTGATAAACTCGAGCAAAGTTATTAATACGGACTAACTGGTTATGTCAAAGCCAAACATTGGCGTCGTTAAGAGTTGCGGCCTTCTAAACAGCGAGTTGGAATACTGATGAGGAAAAGAGCGGCCGAACGACTAGTTCTGATTGATATCACCAGGGAATTATAATCAGGGTAGGTTTTAAGTTTTATATCAGACTACTCTACCCTCCACTTTTTCACGCAACATAGCTTTAACGCATTCTCCTATTATAAATGACTTATTAAAACAAATTGCAAGACTGGAATTATGGTAATGGTTTTGGCCTTTGTGCTGCTGTCGGGCGATGCTCACCATTTTCATTTAACGTAATCACAACAGATTCAAAAAGTATGATTTCTTTCCAATTGAACTGCTCTAAACATCGCATGAGCTTAATTATTTCAGTGTTTGGCGATATACTGGTTTAATGGTTGCTTCTAAACTAAACCCAAAGTGGACAATGGTGGAATCAGAAACTGCAGATCTGCTTAAAAATCAGAGGCTGATCAACGTGTGTATAATAGTAACTTATACGTAGAAGATCCCATTATTTTTCCCAGTGACAGGAAGTTGAAGCAGGAATTAACAAAATACTGTAGAATTTCGAAACAAAAGATTTTAGGTATGAAAGTAACAAGAGACCAAGCTGACCCATTGGCCAAGCTGATTATATTCAAAAGACAGACAATTATAGGGTATATTAGGTCTATTTCAACTTATTTAACAACGAAGTTTTAAGAAGTTTTCCCAGATTAAATGTGAAATACAAAATTAAACCTTCTGCAGCTCTAGAAGTTTTATGGATTTAAATGTCTTATTCTTAATCAAAGTGAGTCTCCGGGGACGTCAGCTTGACAGGCAGGTGGGATCGAAACGGTAATTAGCGCCCCCGTGACTGTACAAAAACTTGGCACAATTCGCGCGCTTTATAGAAAGTCTGACTGTCAGTCGTCGCGAAGATATCATTGTTTCTCAGTGCTCCACGTAAATAGCGAACATCATCAGCCTAATCCAATATCGGAACCATTTATCTTCATTTACTGACTCCTTCATTAACTGGAACTTTTAAAACGGTTCGCAGGTCTGTCTCCCGCTACTCCCGTATTGACTAGCGTCAGTGATACATTGGAGTTGTCAGACGCAGTCAAATGTATTCAGTTTATACCGCATTAAATTAAATGAGGATCGGAGTAAGATGTATGTAGCTTTACCGTATTTTGCTAGATGATGGATGAGACTGCTAAGACTTGTTAGGAGGTTTATAAACGGGGGCTGTACCTGAAACAAAACAAAAGAATTAAATACTTGTCACGCCAAGAAATTAATATCGCGCATTAACAAAATAGAACAAGCATTATTCACTGCAGCATACACACTTCTTTATCATAAAAAATGTAGCATGTTGAATCAAAAAATATACATCGCTTGTAAAAGATTGTAATAAACCGATAATTATTTTAATATAATTCTACCATCCACGTTTTGTGACCGTATTGCTATGCTCCACATGTACGATTTTAAGAGTCTCTTTGATTTATGTGCTCGTTTATGTGTCTATACCGCTCCTACCAACGCGAGTTATTCGACTATAAAAATAAATAAATTTCCATTCCGTAGCCCTGGTAAAACTGCTTCCTACTGATCTAAGCTCCCAACTGGTCTTCCCTTAACAACCATAACTTAGTTCTTTCGTGGGATAGAAGTATTACTGAAGGAGTTCCAGCCATAAGCAAGATTGCTTCCAAAGACACTGTTCTTCTACAGCAATGCCCCGTATCCGTACTTCAAAATGATGACTCTTCCCATCAAAAATCTTGTCTACTTCTCAGGTCAGGTATAAATTAGGTTGATGGTACACTTTCACGCTAAACTAAGTTATCTGTTAGCAATAGGAATCAGAGCAATAGCAATCAGAGAAAAGGCTTTTCGAGTGTTGGTGATTTTCATACGGCTATTGTGTGATCAGCGCCAAAATCTCAAATACGTACGTAGAAATTTTATTTCCAGTTACGTTTAGTATCCGAATTAATCGCTGGCCGAATGAAAAAACAAATTCCGCGGGGAAAATCAATGCCAGATTCGTCCCAAACTTTGTACAATGTTTGAAAACAGCCCACCATTCCAGAATTCATTTATGCTAATGAGCCCATAATAAAAAGGAAATTATAAACACTGTAAAAATATTCACCGACTATTCACTCACTAATTTGCATATGATTTTCTTGGAAAAAACTCGGAAATAAAAGCGCCGGGGCCTAGGTTATCCGTGCATTACACTCATTTGCATAATGGCGGTATTATAACAAAGTTTCATCACTTCATTTTAACTATCTCCCCGAATTTTATATTTTCTTGCACCTCAGATATAAAACGAGCAGAACCCTCGGTCTACCCCGCACTTAATTCCTCAAGACGATACTCTTTCTTGTCCCCAAAGAAAATTAAAAAGGTGTAAAAATAAAATCTGGGCATAAATCTTTCGCTAAAAAGAGTCTGCTTTATGTGAGACATTTCCGAGGATAAGATCTCGTTAAGTTCCGTCTGATTTTAAATGTAAGCCTTCGGGGAGACGTCCCGAATAACTCATTAATTAATAAGTAAGAACCATGCATTTTCTTGCACGAAAGTAAATCAGTTCTAATGCTTAATGATTAACGAGACGCATTAAAACATTTTGGTCCTTCGAGCTGGATTGAGGTAAAATATACTTCATGGGTTGTTATCGGCAATAAGTGCAATAGCAATACTGAGGGCAACATGGAACAAAAATCAAAAAATCCTAAGTCGTAAGAACCCATGACGAGAAGATCATTCCACGTGAAAATTCGTTTAATTTCCGCAACTATTAATCTTGTACTAAATTAAACGAGTAAAAGAATGTTCTTAAACAGTTTTATTTATACACCTGTCAACGATATGCATCTTTCATTTTCACTTCTGAATTGGAAGAGAGAGAGCGGTTAAGACGAGTTAAAAATAACTCAGAGACGTGATGAGTGTAGGTAAAACTAATGATAATTAGTTAACTCGCAAAAGAGCTACGTGGGAGGGGGACTCCTAAGGATTCTTCGGTCATTTCCTGTTAGAGAAAACCGAAAAATGCAATTTAGCCTGACAGCCCGAAGGGTAGGTTCGTAGGTTGTAAACAACACGTTGGAAATTGCTTTGAAATATTATACCCACCTATTTTTATTTTTTGCAGCTGTAGGTACGTCTGTTACCGAGAATTTTTATATTACACGTTCCAAAGAGGGCGTTAAAATAATATGTTTCGTGTTTGGAAATAAAATTATGGTTCCCATTTTAATTGTATCAGCATCACTAAATAATCGACGAAATTTTAAAACTTCTCTGTTTAAAGCCAAATTTCAGTTTGTATTCTAAACTTTGTCACCAAAAATATGAAAATTATTAGTGTTCAGAAAACTTCTGACAGCTTTGTATCGCGAATTTTACCTATAAATAAGCGCATTTCGCGCCCGAGCTTGAAAAGAATGCCGAGACAATAGATTTTCTCCAGGCGTACCCTTAATACGATTATTAAGCACTGAAATTTAATAAGCACCTTAAAACAACTGCCAGTGAAAATAAACAGACCCCCTAGGGCATTAAATAAAGGTGTATGCGTTAAAAATGTTAATTGAATGCTGTAGGGAAATGAGTGAGACAAAGATGGAAACTGCTGTCGCTTGCAGATTTTCCAGACGAAGTTCAGGAAATCTTGATATTATAGGCACTTTTGCTTATATTGGAATTGGAAATTCAATAAAATATAACAGTTGATAGAAAACTGCAAGTATCTTCGTACAAGTTGTTGTACCTACGTTAAAATTAATTCGTTCGTTAATTTTATAATTAATTTTATTTTATATATTTGTTACATCAAAAGAAACTAAAAATGAACCTATTGGTATAGTTTTATCTTTTATTTTATCTATAAGATCTAATGAATCTTTTAGACCAAATTGTCTCCTTTAAAAATACATAACTAGATTATCTTTAATAACCTTTTCTTTTATAGAATTTAGTGTAAATTTTGTTAATTTTGGTTACCTATATAATTTCTGATGCGTACCTACATGATCTGTCTCCTTTATAAACGAGGCTTAACAACTTCAAAAAGTACGTACAATTCAATTAAAATAATTCAATCTAATTCAAGTAATTCAGTTTATATAATTCAATTCAGCCAATTCAATTTAATTCAAAAACAATTCATTCTAATTCAAATAATTAAATTCAAATCGGCCAATTTAATTCAAATAATTCAATTCATCCAATTTAATTCAAGTATAATTCAATTCCTATAATTCAATTTAGCCAATCCAATTTAATTCAGAAATAATTTAATCCAATTCAAATAATTTAATTCAATTTGGCCAATTCAATTCAAATAATTCTACTCAATTCAAGTACAATTGAATTTAATCAATTCAATTCAAGTAATTCAATTCACATAATTCAATTCAATTCAAGAATAATTCAATATAATTCAAATGATTCGATCCCATTCGGTCAATTCAAAAATTCAGTTCAATTTTGTCAATTCAGCCAATTCAATTCCAATTCAGAAAGAGTGTACATAGGTACATAACAATTCAAAATTTTGGTTGTCGTTTTGATTATAATAATTTTGCGGGTGGATAACAACTTTTGAATTGTTATGTAGGTAGGTACACTCTCTCTGAATTGGAATGGAAATGAATTGATTGAATTAAACTGAATTTTTTTTAATTGTCCGAATTGAATTGTATTACTTGAATTGGATCAAATCATTGGAATTATATTGAATTATTTTTGAATTGAGTTGAATTGGCTGAATTGAATTATAGGATTTGAATTGCTTGAATTGAATTGACTGAATTGAATTATACCTGAATTTAATTGGCTGAATGGAATTAATTGAATAAAATTGGCCGAATTGAATTAAATTATTTGAACTGGACTGAATTATTTTTGAATTAAATTGAATTGGCTGAATTGAATTATTTACCTAAACTGAATTGAATTGGATTAAATTAATTGGATTAAATTATTTGAATCGAATTGTACGTACTTTTTGAACTTGTTATGCCTCGTAATTTTGAGTAGATATTATTAAAATTTTTACATTGGTTAAAGTATTTTTGATGTATGATTTTACTAACTTGGCTTCTAATGATGTCATCTAAGTTGTCAAACGCTAAGGGATGTAGTTTATAAGACAGTTCAGAATGTATACGTAGAAGATAATGATTTAATACGTATCCTTTTTATATAAGGTCCTACATTCCTCTTTAAGACAATAGTTGCTTTATCATCATAAGGTTCTCAGTCCGAAGACTGGTTGGACGCGTACCTCCATTCTTTTCTATCCTGAGCTACATCCCTAACTATTTGAGAGCAGTAGTCTAATCTAGGCCTACCCCTACCTCTTTTTATTCCTATCTCTGACTCTAGTATGTCACGAACTATTCCTTCGTGTCTTAGAAGGTGTCCTACCATCCTATCTCTCCTACTCTTTATTGTTTTCCATACCTTTCGCTTTTCCCCAACTCTTTCTAATACTTCCCTATTGCTAACCTTATCTATCCACGGTATCTTCATCATGCGTCTGTAGCACCACATTTCAAACGCTTCTACTCTTTTTCTATCCGCTTCTCCTATTGTCCAAGTTTCGCACCCGTATAATGCCGTACTCCATACATACGACGTTAAGAGTCTCTTCCTAGTCTCTATATTAACCGTTCTCGAGCATAACAGTTGTTTCTTTTTGTTAAACGCAACTCGGCCCTGCGCCATTCTTTGTTTTATATCTTTAGTGCTCCTACCGTCTTGAGTTATTTTACTTCCTAAGTAGCAGAAATCCGCGACCTCCTCTATCTTCTCATTTCCAATTTGTATTTCCATTTTAGTTCTATTTTCACATCCCCTACATACCAAAATTTTAGTTTTCTTTTTATTGATTTTCATGCCGAAGCCCTGTGTCAAAACTGCTTCCATTTCATTCAAAGCCGCTCCTAATTCTTCTTTGCTAGATGCTAACACTGCTATATCATCCGCAAATCTGAGCATGTTAATAGTTTGGCCCTGTACATTGATCCCTGAGGCTGTTCTTTCCTTAACAATGTTAATCGCATCTTCGATATATAAGTTGAAAACTAGAGGTGACAATGCACATCCCTGTCTCACTCCCTTCCGGATATCTACTTCCCTTTGTTCCTGCTCACATTCTATAACTGCCTTTTGCTCTTTGTAGAGATTATGTATTATTCTTCTGTCCCTGTATTTTATCCCTACCTTTCTCGGCACTTCGAACATCTTCCCCCATTTTACGTTGTCGAAGGCTTTTTCTAAATCTACAAATCCTATATAGACGCTCTTTCTCTTTTCTATCGTTTTTTCTATAATTACTCGTAAAGCTAGAATGGCCTCGCGCGTTCCTCTATTTCGTCTAAATCCGAACTGATCTTCTCCTAATATTTCTTCCGCCTTTTTCTCCATCCTTCTTTGCACAATTCTAGTTAAAATTTTTGACGCATGGGAAGTTAAACTGATAGTTCTAAAATTTTCGCATCTATCCGCGCCTTTTCTTTTTGGCAAAGCTACTATGCTGTTCCGTTTGTAATCTTCTGGAATCTCGCCTGTCAGGTATATGCGACTAACTAGTTTAAATAAACGATCTATTACCTCTTGACCTGCGCACTTTAAGATTTCTGCCTGCAAGCCATCTATACCTGGTGCTTATTATTCCTTAAACTTTTTAGTGCTATCTCAAACTCTTCTCTCATTATAGGACTCCCTAGGTTATCCCCCTCTACACTGCTTTCGCTTTCTAATATATCTTGCACTTCCTGTCCCGCATATAAGTTTCCTAAATATTCTTTCCACCTATCTGCCTTCTCCCCACTTCCGATTAGGATATCTCCTGCCTCATTTCTAATGTTTTTGGTACTAGATCCAATTTCTCTAAAATTTCTCCTAATTATTTTATATGCTTCATCAGTCTTTCCTACTTCGAATTTATCTTCCACTTCTTTGCATTTATTATCGATCCATTGCTCTTTCGCTTTCCTACATTCCCGAATAATTTCCCACTTGATCGCCTTATATCTTTGTTTCCCTGTTTCATCTAACCTATTTTTATATTTTCGCCTTTCCTCTATTAGACTCACAATATGTTTTGTTATCCAGGGTTTCCTACTTTCATTCTGTTTATGACCCAAAATATCCCTAGCTGAGGAAACTAAACTATTTTTAATGCAATTCCATTCTGCCTCTATGTCCCTAACAATATTTCCACCCGTGCCCTTTAGTGCTTCGTTTGTCTTTTTCTCGAACTTATTGCGCATATCATCATCTTTTAGTTTCTCTGGGTCAAGATACCTTCTTCCGCTTCTTTTTTTCAAAATCTTAAATTTAAGATTGACCTTCATAACGACTATGTTGTGATCACTATCTATATCTGCTCCTGGATAACTTCTACAATCCCTAACTTGATTTCTAAATCTTTGCCTAACGAGAATGTAATCTATTTGATATCTCCCTAAGTCTCCTGGCATCTTCCACGTATAGCATCTCCTAACATGATGGTGAAATAGAGTGTTCGCGACCGTTGCTTTATAACATTGAAATTGTTATCTGCATGATTCTTTATTATTCTTGGACGGATGTAATAATTTCGGAGTCATTCACATACTTCCATTCTTTTCATACAGGTAGAATCTAAGCTCCTCCTATATTAGCAGGGCGCATTCGACAGGTGGGTTGATGCAGAACAGGTGGAGTCAGGTGAAAAATGCGAGGTAAAATGGCGCACCTTTTCCCTTGGGTACAAACTAAAACTTAAGTTTTACAGAATTCGGAGAACTCAGGGTGCAGCAGATGTTTTCAGCATGGCATGAGCAGGTAGAAACCTTAGGTGACTTTGTCCTTGACAGCCGTGTCTAATCCATACCCCATATAGACTCCACCGTGTCGTATTTTTTTTACGTGAATAAGAGCAGTTAGTGGAATTCCTGAAAAAGGGGCTTGTAAATCTTGTGAATGAGGGTCGACAGGTTTGAAGCGGACGTAAAGCAGCAGGTTGATTGGACAAGAATCATCGGGAAACAGAGACGTTTAGAGGTGGACGGTTCTCCTGCTTTGATTGATGTCCTCGACAAAAGCGGAGACACAATGCCCGTCCATAAAGGTCCGAATACTCACGGAAGATAAATATTATTTTAGAAACTTTCCGAACTTCTGCCGCATAAAAATGCACGGACAGAGCCCGCGGCGGTCGCCCGAGATAATGTTATTGTGGCGTCCACTTCGGAGTTCTTTTGTTACCGCCCAGTGTTTTCTGTGGCAATATAATTCAATTCCATATCGATGTATATGACATCAATATTCAAATTTCTCGAGGTTACCTTATAAAGTTCGGCAGAAGTTTGCGTTGGACATTATTCGCGCATCCTATCACAACCAAACACGACCAATATGCAAATGTGGGCGCTCCGATGTCTGCTGTACCTGCATCGGTCAGCTACGTCAACAATCCATTACGCGCCTCCCTGCCTGCGAAATGCAAAGTGCCCAAGGATGACTCGATTTCTAATGTACTCCTTCAATCCCCCCGCACCCCAAAGCCGCATCTGCATAGATCTACTTATTGTCGTGTTACTATGTCAAAGCACATTTTTGACGAGAAGGTGAATATCTAAACTGATAAATAATAACTAAATATTTGACTAGTCGACATCACAAAAACATCTTATTTGCAAAAAATATTATTTTTTCAATGGCTCGCGTAAAACTCGGAAGATACACCCTGATTGAAATTCTATTTTATGCTTGCAATGAGAGAAATTTTTACTTACTATAACAGAAATTTGGTTATATTAAACAAATGGTAGAGTTGGATACAGGGAACCAAACACAGGTTGTTATAAACTAATTCTTTGATTCATGGTTTTAACAATGATACGGTAATTATAACCAAATGCTATTTACAGTACACAAATTATGTGTTTGCTGGAATGCATTGTATTAGTTACAAGTAAACTGAAATAATGTGTAACAAATTCCATTGTAGATGCAAATACTATTTAGTTCTTAATAGTTACTGTTAATATCAAGAACTTTATTGTTAAAAAGAACAAATTGAAGGAAAGAAAATATATTTGGATTGTTAAATAAATCAAATTTATACCAACTAAAATAATACCCTCCAAACTTTTACGTGTTTATGTTGCCTGTGCTTTGATAATGGCAAATTTGTATTTTTTGCGGAGAGAGCTAACTTACAATTTATTATAATAAAATTCAATTACGGTCCTATTCCTTCAGTATAACAACAAATAATTTAGTAAGAAATTTGAAGGCTGGGAATCTTTCATCGAAAGAAGTTGATTTTTACTAATACATAAACTTGTTTTTTTATTTAGATAATTCTCATTCACATTATTATTGTCATTACCTATAGTTGGCAATTAATTGATTACTGGTGTGGATGTTTCGTTGGTGAATGCTGGTCCATAGTTTAGGGTAAATTGTAGGTGTCATCTAACCTATTAAAAAGTTTTTGGGAAAATGTTAAAGCAGTAAAATGAAATAATAAAAATTAAATTACTTTAATTTTACTGCAATTATGAAAAATTTAACAAGCGGCAACATTTGTTTATTTTGCTCTAATGAATTTTGTAATCTGGCAATTTAATACTTATTTATTTCATATCTAGGTAAGGACAAAACTTATTAATATACAATGAAATTAAAGTAACATAAAAAAGAAAAATAACTATAACAAATATTCAAATAAACCCCCATTCTGTATCAGACAGTATCCCAGCCTATTATAGAAAGAATTTCTCACATTCGCAAGTTGCCGATCGTTTATTAAGTTGCATTCCGCAAAAATAGCATTCCTCAAAGAATCAATATTTGGGTGACGAGTTTTATAAATCTTATTTTTTAAATGACCCCACAAGAAAAAGTCACACGGTGCCAAATCGGGAGATCTAGCTGGCCAGTTTATAGCACCACCTCGGCCAATCCAGCTCTCTGGAAATATTTCATTTAATAATTCCCTCACTTGTGCTCCAAAATGTGTTGGGCATCCGTCATGTTGAACTTCTTCTAATGCAGGGCCAATGTGGTTAATTAAAAGATCTAAATAAGCTTCTGAATTTAAATTTCCCTGTATTTCAAATGGTCCTATATTGCGATTATTAAAAATGCCTGCCCAAATATTGATTTTTTGAGGGTATTGCGTTGTAGTGGCTAGATTTATTCTGGGATTTTCCTGGGCCCAATGCCTAACGTTTTGTGAATTTGGCTCTTGATTTGAAGTGAAGGTACACTCATCGGTAAAACAAATTGATGAGAGGAAGCTGCGATCCCGATTAGCCCGTTCTTGCATTTCTTCACAGAAAGTTTGCCTTGATTCTTCGTCAAAAGGAAGTAACTCTTGGCGACATTGGAATTTAAAGGGATGATATTTGTTTTTTTTTAATATGTTACGGTCAGTTTTTCTTGAAACATTACATTCTAGGGCAATAGACCTTAAACTAGATGTTGTACTAGCAGTTATCAGGCCTATTACCATTTGCTCTACCTCAACATTTAGATTTCTTGGAATGACTAAAAAAATAAATGATAAGATTAATTTTAGTTTTGTTTCACTCCACGTTATCACTTGTTAAATTTCTCATAATCCCAGTAAAATTTAAGTTAGCGAACAATAAGGAATTAGCAACTAGGTAATAATAATAAGCGAATTAGAATTATCTAAATAAAAACCAAGTAAATTTATTAGTAAAAATTACCTTCTTTCAATGAAAGATTCCCAGTATCTTCAAATTTCTTAACTAAATTTTTTATTGTTGTTACCGAAGGAATAGGACTGTTATTGAATTTTACAGAAAATAAGTCACGGACTACCCGCAGACTATTGCCGCCGTAAAATGTTTTCACAATGAAAACCTTTTCTTCAACTGAATAAATATTTTTGTTCATTTTGAAACCCAAATTTTAAATTGTCGATAAATAATGCTGACAGTTCAGACGAATTAGAAATTAGAATCAAGGGAGTCTTTGATTAGAATAAATTAAATTGTCATAGGTAATCTGATGAATATCCGTGTTTTAATTTGAAAATTATTAGTGTAATTTTTGCTTTTAATGGCTTAATAAATTGGAAAATTGCAGAGTTTTTGATATCCTCATACGCAGAAAAAAAATAGTCTTTCGATTGCTACCTTTACCACCACTGTAACTACACATGGGGAGCAGGAATCCCCAAAAATGTAATTGCACATGTTATTTCCCCATGTACACATGGAAGTTTGTCACACGGTAGTTTATCCACATAACCGAATTTCGATAAATATCGATATTTTTAATAGCGATATTAAATAATGTATATCGCCCAGCCCTAACCGTAAATACAATTTATTACCATTATCCCAAAATCAAAAATGGGAAGAGAAATTTCCAAGCTGACTTATATGTGTCTGGATAAAAAGCTATAGATTTTGTAAATGTTCATGAAGAATAAATAAGTAAAAGAAAATAATAAGACAGGTAGTGTTAAAAAGAAAACCAACTTCTAAGTGCATAGTAAGAAAGAAAAGTACCATATTAAACAGTGTGGTCTACAATTTTCTTGAAAAATGCAGACTGGTCAAAATTATTTTGCATATATTATATGGAAGTTGTAGTATATTATGTTTCAATTTAAAAAAGTAATAAAAATATCTACTTTCAAGAACAGTGTGTATACAAACCTATGAAAATATACTATTTTAGGAAAATATCTAGGTATAGGTAAAGTTATTAGTAGTTTTATTTATTTATGTCTCCCAAGAAATGTATCCCATCACAGCCTTCTTGATCACGTTAAAATGTGTGGGAACGTATTTTATGGCAGGTATACAGGTTTTCGGTCGACCTTTCAGCCTCCCCCCAGATAAGCCACCTCCAGCACCGAATCCCACACGTGTGGAGCTTTTTTCTACCTAACTCGCCGTCAAAAGCAACAGCCCCAGCCATTTCTTTAATTATCTTATTAAAATTAATGATCTCGCTTGTCGTTTTCGTTGTTTATACAGATTCCAAAGCATACTGGATTTGAAGGTATGCCAACAAATAATATACTACAAGGGTGGATGTGGTGAATTTAGAGGTGCACCTCTAAGAATCTTTGATGAGTCTGTATTTGGTATTGAAAAGTCGCAAGTGAATCATCGTGCTCGCAGAGCAGTTAAGCCAACCAATCAGCGGCACGGCAAATGATTTTAATTCAGTTTCATAAAGAGCCACATACCAAGCTTATTGATGATGATAAAAACAGCTGAAGGCATACGAATGTGATTGACCTCCTGAGCAGGACCGTGAGATCTGTACAACACGCGTATAATTTAATAACCCGCCATAATTAGTGGAATAAGAAGTGTAACGGAAATAGAGAAGCGTTTTTGCTATACAGAATGTAATAGTATAACCGCATGTGACAGGTGCGCAAAAAGAGGCGGGATCGCAGACACTTCCTAAGCTCCCCAAGCGGGCCATGACATCCACTTAGGTGATTACACATACTTGATGTACGTAATATTTATCCTCTTTACACCGTCGAATGTTTTGCTCTTCCATCTGCGCCTAATGACGCCGCGTCCATGGATAAAACTCTTGCTACTTGTTTTTGTCGCCAACATGTGTTCATCCGAAGGTTATTTAGGTTAAGTTCCCATCTCTACTCCGCCCGGTGTCTGTGTGCGTTTCGTTTGCCTTTTAATTTTATTTTATGCCACTTTTTATAACGTGTGTGAACAGTAGTTGGCTTGTTTCAGCAGCTAATTGAAACGGTCTTGTTGTCTCGATGGCACAGTTTGTACAATGGATTATGTCTGTCCGACATCCACCTTGCTACACAGGATGAGGCTCGCCCTCGATACCGCAGTTCCGGTCAATACACAAAATTAAGGAGCATCTTCACTGCTAAGTTCAGCAGAATAAGTGACGTTAAGGCAAACTTTGGTTCACCCACGATTTGTCTATTTTTTACAGTATCATCCAACTGTTGCGTCACTGAGTAATGAATGAAACGGCTGATTTATAATAAACAACTTTTATTGTACAGTAAAATTAGAAAACTTAACACCCACCACCCACAGAACTGTCAACATTGAAGTAAACTTTGGTAATTTTTAGAATAGTCCACAAAGTACGATAACCTGCTTCTTTTGATCTGTAAATCTGTTGTCGGTTTTGGCGAGTGAGTGAAAAGTGGTTTCGCAGACTGATCCATTTTGGTGAAAAGACACGAAGACGTTCCACATTTGCACTTTGAGAAGAAGAGAATATCAACAAACCGTTCTTGCTGCCTCTGCCATGGACGGCAAGAAGCGCTGCGATCTATTGTTCTAACAGAATTTCCTAAATTAAAGACTGGAAAGTTTCGTCTGCATTTGACCATAGTACCTTTATCCTTTCCTATCCTGAGCTAACCTACGCATTTCCCCAAAAGTTGAACGTCATACATCCCTAACTATTTGAGAGCAGTAGTCTGGGCCTAACCCTACCTCTTTTTTCTTATCTCCGACTCTAGCATGTCGCAAACTAGCCTTCGTGCCTCAGAAGGTGTCCTACCATCCTATCTCTCCTATTCCTTACTGTCTTCCATAAATTTCGCTTTTCTCCATCATGCGTCTAGAGCACCACATTTCAAATGCTTCTAATTTTTTCCTATCCGCTTCTCCTATCGTCCAAGTTTCGCACCCGTACAATGCCGTACTCCATACGTACGTCTTTAAGAGCCTCTTCCGAGTGTCTACATTTATAATTCCCGAGGATAATAATTGTTTATTTTTGTTAAACGCAACTCGACCCTGCGTTATTCTTTGTTTTATATCTCTAGAGCTCCTACCATCGCGAGTTATTCACTGAGAAAAATGGGTAGTTCCCAACAAATAAATATGACTGTAGAATAACAGTGACTTGTTAAAAACTAAAAATTACTTCTTCTAGATAAACCTTATTTACCGCAACTTTTTTGGTATATCTCCCATTATGAAATGCTTGATTTGGTATCTTTATTTGTGGAAAATATATATTATTTCTCAAGATTATTCGCAATGTAATTCAAGCTAATTCTATGATTTCGCCTAAATAAATATTGCCTTTGAAACAAAAGCCATGATGTATTTGTAACAAATAAACACTTATGTTTGGCTGTGGCTAATGTCATTTTAGACTTTTAGAGGAAGAGCTGAACATTGTGAGAAAGGTATATTTATATTATCTACTTAACCAGCCGCCCCAGCGCATCAAGTAGTGAGCGCTACCTGACGCTAGATGGCGCGGGCCAAGCTCTCGCTGATATCTGTTAAGCCACTCCATACAAAAGGACCCTGGATTTCACCCAGCCAAAACCAAGAAGAAATAAAATAGACGTTTTTTATATTATTTCAGATATTATTGTTGTTGTACTTTTGTTAATTATTACAAAAAGTTTAAACAACATTACATAACAACAATCTTACAATGTGTATTTGATTTCTGTCGAATAAATAATGGCAGACCTTCCACCTGCAAGGTATACACAGTGTTGCCAGACGTAGGGATTTGTCCCTACACGTAGGGTTTTTTAGGCAAAGTAGGGACGTAGGGTCGGATTTTCGAAATTACCTTATTTGTAGGGACATTTTGAGCCACAGGCCATGAGTAAAACGACGGTGGTAAAATTTGAATATATTAATCCGAAAAATGCTTTACGCAAAGTAAACAGAATTAATAAAGCATATTTATACTATAAATATAAACAATGCATTGATGTTTCAGCAACTTTAACCGAATATAATAATCAGGCATTCTACTTTTCAGTAGAAGAGGTGACTTGTTTAGAAATGCTACCTATAGAAGATTTTTGGATCCAAATTTCAGAAATAAAAGATGTTTCAAACAAAAATTATTTTTTAAATGTTTATAAACTAAGATTGGGTTATCTCTACCACATTCAAACGCTGTAGTGGAGAGAGTGTTTTCCTTGTGCATTGATATAAAAACTAAAAAATTAAATAAGTAGTGAAGCACAAAAACATTAAGTTCGTTAATACGAATAAAAATGGAAATGAAACTTACAAAAACTCATGCACATTATTTTGTTGAATCAGAAAAATTAAGAAAACTCTTTAGACGTTGCGGAGGAGAGTCACGAGATGACAACTTGATCTCCGACTCGGATGAATGTATCATCATATTTTGTATTTTAGGTACACACACGTGGCACCTGATTTATTTATTATTATCATCAACATCAAAAGTTTAAGTTTGTCTTGTTTTGTTTTCTATGCTATTTTAGTTTATTTTTGTTATATCGTTTTATTATTTATAATATTTACAAAAAAATTAAAGTTTAAACGAATTCGTATTATTTCAACGTTTTTTAGCAGCGTAGGGACATGTAGGGTTTTTTTAAAGTCTCGGTAGGGAATTCCAGTGTATAACTTCTGGCAACACTGGGTATACAATGAAATAAAAACTAGTCAGTTCATTTAAGGAAGTAAATATATCCGTTACTTGGAGATTTTATTTCATAATTTATTTGAGAGAAAGAAATAATAGAGTTTGTTAAAATACATTATTTATTTGCGGCAAATAATTAATTTGGTAGCTACAAATATATAATTTACTTGTCACAAATAAGTAAAATATTTTAACAAACTCTGTGGTTTATTTCTGTCAAATAAATTATGAAATTAATTGAAATAAAATCTCGAAGTAGATGATTTAGTTAATGGAACTGACATATTCATTTCGCTGTATACAGGTCTACCATTTATTCCCAGAAATAAAATTGACATTGATATAAATAAACCTTTCTCTCAGTGTTTGACTTCCTAAATACCTAGCAGAAATCTGAGACTTCCTCTATCTTCCTCTATATTAATTTCAATAGCAGGCCGTTGCTTGATAATCTGAAGTGATCATTAAGTAGGAGACGTCATCTCCGCTGTTTAAGTTTACGTTTGTCCTATTTTTTTGTTATACTCGTACCTTCCTGGATACTAACAACTTCCGAGCCCGGATAGAATGTTTATTTGAACTACTATTTCACGTTTCACGAAAATAACTTGACTCACGAGTTCTCCTTGACTTAAGGGCGAAGTACGGTTCTTGTTTTGGTTAAAAAATAAATACTACTACCGGGAAATTATGGAAAGGACACGGGCCGGCTGTGCGGCACGACTTAAATAGCGATCACAGCCATTTGGGCTTACTTTTAAACAAAACAAACCGTGCCCTGTGTTTATTGTTTCGCCAAAGAATACTTTTGAGCAGGTATAAGTTGCAGTATACTATTTCCGCCCTGGATAGAAAAAGGAATAATTTACAATGTGGTGGCGTACTTGTTGCACCTGGTGCGCAGATTCCGGAATAATATTTGGAATTGTGCACTAATATATCTGAAAAAGTTTCTGTCGTAGGAAAACCTGAGGTGTGCCACAAGGTCAGTTTATAAAAGTACAACATATACCTTTGCTAATCCTTCTTCTCTCCATCTTCTCATTTCACAATAGGTAATTATTATTGATATTTAGATGGAAGAATGTATAAGGTACTATGTATTTATTGCCTGCTGAACCGCCTATACTGAACGAGAATAAGTGAATTATAAATAATATAAACGCTCACGACTGAGACTTACAACGCAACGCTCGCTTCGCTTCACTCCGCTTGACCTTAACCTGTAGGCAAGTGCCACTTACTTCGCGTTGCCCGCTTTACCCGCTGGACGCAGCTATTGGAACAAGAATACAACAGCTTACTCTACAACGTTTTATTATTTTTTAAAATAATATAAATAAAATTTTATTGAAAAACATTTTTGTGGTACATATTATTAATATAGGGGCGAGATGTGTGGGGGCGAAATGTGTGGGAGCGAGGTGTGCAGGTGCGAGATGTGCGGGGCACCCAAGTCTTTTTATGCCGCAGCCAAACAGAGACAACTTGCCTAGTTTATGTATGGGGGATCTCTAGTTGAAGTTAAAGCATAATTTACTTAAGTAGCAGATTACATACGAGCTATCTTCGAATATCTCAGGATATGGCTTAATGACAAAAATTATACAAATTAACAAATTATTTGTTTGTTTGTGTAATGTATATAATTTTAGATGAAGGTAAGTAGTTCTAGTGCGTGCAAAGACCGTCGTAGGCCGGGGCAGGGCTCGTTTGGCGCGGGCTTTGAGAACTTTAAGCATGAGCTTTTGCGATCAAACCGTGCGTCAGAATGAGTGATTACCGAAGGAGTTGCTTGCAGCGGCGCGGTGCTGAAACAATGAGACTCTTTCATTGTTTTTGCGCGGTCTGATTCAGAAGCGCAACTGACAACCCTTCACAGCGCGCTCTCACACCGTACCCCTTTTGTTTTTCTTTCCTTTCCATCACCATTTTAACGCTTATTTTTAATATGATGAATTTGGAGCTTTGTAGTCTTTAATTATTCTCGTTTTTACATTTATCTACCTAATTGTATTTCCTGATTCTACGCTCCCCGGCCGGAACAAAGACCATCTCAAGAGGTGTAATAAATCATAATATTTTTTCCTTGACACATGGAAAAAATGTGATTTAGTCACCACCACGGCTCGCTGCCCCATTCCGTGTAATTTGATCGCCTTCCTCTGTTTCACAGTGGGGGGGGGGGGGTTACAGCGAACCTGAACTTCTTTTGACGCCAACCTATTGATTCTAATCAATCTTTAACCTCATATCATTATCATACCATATACCATCACATCACTACATACTAAGGAGGATGGACGACATACTGTAGCCCTGGAGGAGTCATGTTGTTATATTGAAGTCTTCTGTTATTTCGTTTCCAACTTTCACTCCAGAATAGACTCCTTTTACATAGCTTCCCCATTGGCAATAATTGACATAATAGCAGGAAAATGTTGAAACAAAATAGTAAGGAAAAAATAATTTGACAATTGGCATTATCCCTGTATTATTCAACTGAAATAATAAATTACTTACATAAAACGTAGAAGCTTTAGAAGTAAACTTCACGGAAGTGCGAGCCATCTGGGAGAACTGACTATCCTAAATTCGATTAAACACTAGTTTCTACACATACAAAATATTGTCAACAGGAAATTCGATAGATACATATATCCCCTAGTAATAGAAACGTAGAGACAGGTTCTGGTGGAGTTTACAGAAACCACATAGCGTATTTTACCACAATCCAATTCGAGAACTGCATAAACCCAGTACTCTGGCAATTAGAGAGATACATGGCCCGTGTGGAGGAGAGAAAGGACCCGCGACTCGGATTCAATACTGGTAAATATACACGTTTCCAGTTAATTAAATCAGGCAGGATTTTCCGATAAAAATTCACCTCGGGAAACTCTAACTGCGGTTTGATAGCTTAACGCTCCGGAAACGGTGACAGTGCCGCAGGCATGGGGCAGTTAAGCTAAAGTTATTTTACACGCTTCTAATCCTAATACGATTTCTGTCAGGGAATAAATCTATTGGCAAAGGCGACTTTCTCGGTTTGATATCTGTCGACTTAGGTCCAAGTATCTCAAAAAACAAGAAAAAACTGGTATTGTTACGAAAGTAACCCCCATACCGGCACCCTAGGTTGTTTACGCGAAGTGTGATTCAATGTTTTGTTAGTAAACAAGTCGCAGACTTTTTTTTTATAACGATGACCTTGTTTACTATGAATCGAATTATGTAGAATGTTCGGTGACTTCCTTGAGCTTCTTCGGCGGATTATACATTTGTAGGTACCTACATAAAGGGAAGTAAGAGACCAGGAGTTAGTTCAGATCTTTAAGCGGTCGGAAAAGAGAAAGCGAAAGAATTTTCCGCACGCCACTGTCCAATTCGTACATATTTTCCCGTCCGCGTGTACAAACAGCAATTAACATTAATATCGGACAAATCCTTAATGGAAATTCAAACACGTGTGGCAAGATATTAAAACTGTTAATGTGCAAGTGGAGGACGGCACAAAAAGCTTCAGGAGCGCTTATGTCGCGGCTTTTTTATTTTATAAAGGGATTTTCGTTTGGTTATACAATTAATTGCTTTAATAATGCCACGTAATGCGGAAGGATTTTTTTTCTAAATTTACAAGGACCTTCGGTATTGTTGTGGGGTGGAAATAAGATACAGTTGTTTCGGTTTTAGTTTCGTCCATGTTCATTCTTTAATTCTTTTACATGGGTAAGACCTTAGAATACAAAAAAATACAAAATACAAAAAAGTAGAAGAAAATATCAAGAAAAGAGGAAAGAAGTAAAGATAGCAGTTTAGAAAGCAAAACATGAATTATGGACAAAATTTGGCGACAAAATGACTAAGTAAAACAACTGAGGTAGAAAAAACAGAGCAATATGATGACCATAAAGGACAAAAGTGGAAATATAATTAGGAAGATAAAATTATGGAAAGGTGGAGACAATATTTCGAAACATTGACAGAATCAAATACAAACCCAAAACAACAAGAAAAAGAAGATGAGGTATATTTTGTTTTCTTTTAACACCCTGTATAGCATTCAATTTTACTTGCAAAATGCATGAAAATAAAACATTCACACGATATTTTACACAATCACATTTTGGTGTTAGAGAATTTCGGCATTCAACATTTAATGGTTAAAGTTTCAGGACCGAATAAATTCGGTAACAAATTTATAAGATCATTAAATATGTGCATACATTTCACACCAGAAAGTTCTAAACTGAATTAAAATTGCAAGAGTATCCTTGAATGAAGGTTTTTTTGAAGCATTTCGATCTTCGTGGTCATTAGAAACTTTGTAGTTGTTGTCATTCAATAACCGCAGTTAGGGTTGGGGGATTCCAAATATTGAATACCTATCGATATTACGTCCATAATCGATATATCGATTTTTATGCTTTGTTGAAATGTATGGTGCTAAAATAATCTCTTAAGGGAAAATAAAACAAAAACTTCCAGCTATTTTATTTATAAGAACAATTATAGGGGTTGGAAAGAGTAGAGGGTTTAAAATTTCATATAAACAAAACTGAGCAGCTTTCTTGACAGAGTTCAAAGCAAATAAAAGAGCTTTAGGTAATTTAATTAATTGTTAAGAAAAGTTTTCAAAAAGTTTATTTTGCTTGCTTATTTAGAGCGACGAAAAACAAATAAGTCTTTCAGTGTCATAATTAATTTTACCGTGAAATGAATCCTCTTTACTTCTTAGACTGCGCCAAGTTATTGCCTTGTTTTTCATTTAAAAATTTGATATACGAGGGCGTACTAATATATGGTTACACTATGCGTAAAAGAAGGCTCTGTTGCCGAAATAGCAATCGCCGACTGAACCTTCAAAAAACTGGTAACTGCTTCTGTAGTAAGTTAAAAATGGATCAATACACCCTCGTAGGTAGATAAATTTTTAGAATAAAATAAAGAGTGTACCTATTTAGCACTACGTCAGAAAGGCCGACAATTCCAGAGAAACGTTAAATGTAAACTCGGTCTGGCTTCCCAATAGAGCAATACATATGTGTTAGAGGAGTTACCGTTTCTCCAATTACGAAGTAACCCCTCTAGTAGTTTATTCTTTGACCTGGAAGATCCGGTGACCATGTTAGCGATTCCTCGAGGTATAATGTGTTTCTCTTATTACCTAACTTATGCTCGTTCCGTTGGGAGAGTGTCTTGGATACTCGAGAAATTCTCGTCAAAAAAGGCAGGAAAAAGCGAATGTTTCCTTTAGAATATAAGGCTTAAAATGCGCGTTCCAGCAGAGGGGATGAAATAATTTATGTTGTAAAAATTGCAATTTATAGCACCCTTCGCTATTTGGCATTGAAAATGAATTTGCAAACAACGAAAACGCAAAAATGTTCAAAAATCGAAACAATGACAGACGCCTGCTTACTACAAGAAATACAACTGGAATGAAACAGTGAGGACTTAGCGAAATGTAACTGACTGCACGTCGCCAATGGCCGTCTACCATGAAATATGCTAAAAACGTATCTCAACTTTACATACCCTTATAGTATCGCCCTTGTGATTCGCAGACCCCAAAAACCAACCCATACCAATTTTGAAGATCTGGTCAAATGCCAACTTTTTGGCAGACGGCCATTGGCTACGTACAGTCAGTTACGTTTCGCGTGGTCCTCCCTGTTTCATTCCAGTTTTGTTCCTTGTTTGGATTTCCAAATTTTTAACTTTGTTTGGTCAAAAGTGGTTTGTACTTTAACAGAATCAATAGAGTTGGTCACCTAAAATTCTTCCGGTCGTATTTTATGTGCGATAGGAAAGTTCTCCCATAAAAGCAGCGGTTTCGGAATATTCCCATCAGTCAATCTATCTTTACCTATATTAAACGGTAGAGCAAGCCGTAAAAGAGCCGGCAAAATGGGGTCGGTGCGCCTCGACGCCATCACACCGCGAATACTTTACACACAACCGATAAAGGTACATAAAGAACCGCACACACAGATAAGAAAAACATAATACACGGTGGAAATGCATACGTAATTTGATTTCCGAGGACGATATTTTTGTGTGTTTTGTGTATCGCCTATGAATTTATACGGCATAGTGAAAACACGATAAATCAGATTAAGATTTTTTTGTTATTATTTCCAACCCCCTGTGTGTATATCTGATAAATTATGCCTTAGGGCTTCGATTGTAAATTATTATATTTTCGGGGCAAAAAATCACGGGACAAGAAACATAAAAATAAATTGTTCTGTCCGACTTCCCCCCGGTTTTGTTTCACCAATCCACTTGATTATTCCTCTTGTTCAGAGGTAAACTGTTTTAATCGACAACATTCCGAATACGCAAGCTCTTCTGTTTTGCATGTTAACCGTGAGACACCCGTAACATTTCCACTGTTATATTTCAACCTTTATCAAAAGTTTGTCGAACGTGAACGATGAACAAGTAGGCGCTGGGCCGTAGTTGCTGTATGATGAATGAATCCTCTGACAGCTGGCAGAGTTCACTTTATAATGTTCAACACACAAACTGCTCTCTGATGTTACCTTACGAACTTCAACAGACAATGTTCAATAGATTCACTAAACAACCCTTTCCTGGACAGGAAAAATTTATTCCATATAGTAAAAAAGTATTAGGTATGAAATACTTTTTACAAACCTTTTTCATTCACAGTATAGGTAGGTAAATAAGACGTTTACGAATTGCCGAATTTCAACGCTTATTGATGTTTATAAAAATACTATAAGGTTCGTAAAAAAATAATCTATGAACTATGAAAACTACAACTTGGCGCCCGAGCAGGGAGCACCCAATAGCAGCTAGATAGGACCCTTTAATGGTTTGCTGCCGTTAGCCGCCTACATAGTTAGGTAGGAATAAGTTTAGGACGGATACGCCACTGAAGATCGACTAAGCGGTGCGTCCGAGTGATTTCTCTGAGAGAAAGGAAAAACCGCGCCACCCTAATTGTAGTCTACACGATACTAATTGCCTTACTGCTGTTTTGTGCGGTGTTGTCCAAGTGGAAGGCTGCATTTCTTCTTTTGGTACTTTTTATCCCGGTAGGCATGCCATGTATTTATGTCTACGAGACGGCGGGGCAGAAGTAGAAGAATAAGAACACACGGGATTAGTTGGCTGCACTGTTCGGAAAGCTCCTGTCGCTGTAAATGAGGCAACTTGTGCGCTTTCCGCCTGACCTCCGACAAATGAACTTTTTTCCATTGCTCTGGCACTCTAAGTCGTACCTATATATCACAATTAATCAGACCCGGCTCCAGAATATAACTGCGTTCTTAAATAATCGTCAATGTTTCCCTGCCATGAAATTCTTGATCTGTAAATTGCTGGAGAAATTAGATGCCGGTAACTGGATGGTTTATCATTATTACTGAAAATAAGAAAACTCCAGTTTAATCTGAACGTGTTCAAGTTTCACATAAATACAGGACATAGGTACTTCATTTGCTTCAAACAGTTACTTGTTTCGAACGACGATATTTTATTAATCTAGAGTACTGGATACACTGTGCACATTCATTTGTAAAATGACAAGCGAACAGCAGCATGTTCCTTGGCTGTATCATCCACGAGAATCTCATGAAAGCCGCAGAATAAACAATTAAAGCTAAAAAAATTAAAATAAATTAATAACTTCATTCAAGGACATCTTCAGGGTTGAGGACTTTAAGTTTACCAACTGTTCTCAAACTGACTTCAAAATGTTAGAAAAATTAACGTTTTTGAATGGAAAAATAATCAATCAATTCATTAATTCGTTCAAGAATGGTTTTATTCTCATTCATCTTCATTTTTTGTTGTTTAATGAACTGAGACAAAGTCTTAACACTTGCTTCTAAATATTTATAGTAACTGTACCAATTTTTTTTCTTTCAAACATAGAACAATGTTTAGCGAATGTTTATGAATTGTTTGTAAACTTAGCAGACAATGTCTGACAGTCTCGACTTCTCTTTTAAGATTGTCTGAAAAATGTTGTATGTACACAACTGGAAAATATTCGATAGCTTAATCAGAATCGACTCTCTCAACTCAAACCTTCAAGACTACCTTCGCATATTCGTAAACTCAAGTTATTTCGTATTCTTCATTATTGGGATTTCTAGCGCTGCGCCGTGACGAATAGGAACGAGAGTGACTGTTTACGGCAATCGCCGCTAGAGTGAAGCTCTCTGCAGTCGAAATACTTGCCGTTTCCACATTACCCTCATGTTTCCACATTTGCACCCCCTCCTTTACATTTTTTTAGGCCAAAGAATTGAAGTGTTGGAAGCATATGGAACCGACGTGACTTCATGCTGGGTGCTTCTAGAATGGATATCTTTGCCATCATCAATATACGCCTTCTATACCACAACTCCACTTCTTCTCATGGTTACTACACTGAAATGGTTGTCTCATATTGCACCTTTTCGGGAAGAGACTGCGCGGGTATTCGGGGCGATTACTACGTCACTCTGAGCCAGCCACCATTCTAATTAGGCCAATGACAAACAAAACAAGTGGGTGGAGGAAAGGAATCCTGATGACAGCAGAATTTGTTCAATTCATTTTACGGATTATGATTTTAAAATTGATAAAATAGCAATAATGCTAAATGCACCTCCTAACACATTAGAGTTCCTAGTCTTAGCTCAATAATTGAAGGAACAAAGGAATGAAAATGAAGATTTCTTTGAAAGTCTCGACAGCGGGAAACTCTCAATACTTCCTTTAATCTTACCAAATGTCATATTTCCACTTATGTATTTAGGGTCTTTATGGAAATCTCCAATAGCTGCCAGTGGAATAGACCAGTTTAAAAGTGGGCCCCAGAAATGAGTGCTGGGATGAAACAAACGTAACTCAATGGAAAACAGAAGACAATAACAACTACTAACCTACAGAGGTAGTTCCTGAATTCTTTGCTCTTTAAGTTATCCACGACATACTTTATCGATTTAGACATTTTTGGTTAATTTTGATGTAAATTTGACAGGTGTCAAATCAGAGGCATTTGCAGAAATATGCTTACTACATGAAAACAAAGTCTCAATATGAGTCATCATTTTGCCTGAGAACCAGATTAAACAACGTGTTTTCGTGAATATCTGCGGAATTTTAAAACGAAGCAGTATATTTTGGCAAGTTTTTTCGATATAATGTCAATAATAATTGTTTATTTACACGTTTCTACGTTCTCACAACCTGCTCACCTCATTGGAAAATCTGTTTCACATCTGTTGCTTTTCGCATAATGTAAACCTTTGCCTGAAATGTCACGTCTCTGTGCGAATTTTAATAAGGTTGCAAATGCGCCTAACATTTCACCTTTACTACATCTGGTCTGCATATTTTATAAGTCGTTCTGTGTCCGTTTTATAGTGTGGGTGGGCAATAAAATAAGCGGCTGTACCTAAACATTTCGTGTAATTCAAATTTGCTAGCCTGAGTGATATAATATTGGATTTACATGGAAATGGTTAGGGAAAATATTCAATAAACTTTAGGTTCATTATAGCGTGGGATCCATTTCAAACAAAAACACATGGCCCATATTAGGAAATTGGGTAAATTAGTTGTTAACTCAATGAATTTTGAACACCAAAATTCCTAAAGCAGCAGATAAAGATATTGGAATACATATAAGTATACCTATAATAAATTGGGAACTGAGAACTGCACAGAAAAACTATAAGTATTAGTGTAATCAGGACAAGAACACTGTACCCTGGGAAAAATATTTTCATAATGAATAAATCATTTATTTTTGAGAAATATGGTATATTTGGGTTTAATAAAAATTAAAATGTGTATCTGTGACAGTTTTTCGCTTGTTTTCTTAGTGAAATGGTTATAGGTGGTTAGAGCGATAACTTAATGCACCCTGCAATCAAAGGATTGCAGAAAATGAGTGTCAGTTGCTTAAATTATGGAATATAACTACTACATATATGTCGTGATTCAAAATTAAGGGTTTTATTTGCTTGTATTTCATATTTAATTATGTTAAACAAAAGTTCATTTATGGTAAATAATACGTATTTGAGCAACCGCAATTAATCCCATATTAAGAAGTAACAAATATTTATTTCTCCAAATAAGGATAAATTATTGATTTATGATTTTTAGTGAATACACCCATTTCTCAGCGTAGGTACTGCCACTTGATAGAAATCTGGGTGGGGACAAGTTAACTCTTCAATATTGCTTTTGAAAATTTGGAATTGACAATGATGATAAATAAAAAGTGCATTTCTGTAGACTCCCAAAGTTATTATCTGAATAATACTAGTCGCCCTGTATATATTGTATACAGGGTGAGTCATTAAAGCGAAATCGGCCGATAACAAGAGTACAGTTCAAAATGGGAGAAACTTTTTCAAATAAAAGTTTTTCAAAAATAAGTGCTTAATGAGATAAAAATATTTTCAAATATGGCGGACTTCCGGTTATACCGGAAATGGACACTAACTCTGTTATTTTAAATGGAACACCCTGTATTCGTTTGCATTTTTGGATTTCGCATGAAAAATAAATGTCAGTTTGTTAATCAAACATTGGGTCTAAGTCGAACCGCTATGGTGTTTTTTAATTTTTTTTGAAAATTTTGACGTATGCAGCAGTTGGCGCCATTTTGAATATCTTCGAAACGAAAGCACTTAGAGGAATGCGGTTTCGACAGTTCGTCTCTGGAAGTAACGTCCTATCACACACAAGTATAACATGGAATCATAACTTTTTAATTAAATGAAATTTATCCATGCCAATATTTACTAATTCAAACAGGAATAACTCTTTTTTTTAATGGAATGCTACATTGGTTCTCACCTCATAAGACGCAACATTAAATTTCCTTTCTGATGATGTATGGTTGTTGGCAACTGTCACCAGCAGTTTTTAAGAAATTTGCGTTTTTCTGGAAATTTTGAATAATATAATAATATAATGTTTATGCATTAACAATGGTTGACGTTTGGCGATATTGTTTTGTTTTGCCAACGAAATGTCATTTATATTAAATTAGTGTTAAGTAAGAGTGCAATTTGAGTTCAATTAGTGAGAGTATTGATTTCAATTTTAATAAATATCACAATTAATAAAACTGAAAATGTACACTCAAGAAGAATTAATTGCTATGGTGTATTCCTTGGGTGAAGCAGAAGGAAATTCGTTACTTGCCTCAAGAATGTATGCGCAACGTTTTCCCGAACATAGACATCCAAATGTAACGGCATTCGCAAAATTAAAAGAGAGGTTTGAACGAACTGGTTGTGTGGGATACGAGAAGAAAGAACGTGTAAAATCAGTGACACATGAGGAAAATCATTTTAGTAGCTGCTACTGTTGTCCGAGATCCTCATTTAAGTACCAGAGAAATTAGTCGCGAGTTAGAAATAAGCCAAACTTCTGTATCTCGAATACTGCGCAAAAATAAATTTCACCCGTACCACGTTCAGTTGGTTCAGGAACTAGATCGAAATGACTTCAACAATCGGTTGCAGTTTTGTTAGTGGGCTTTACGTAAACTTCAGGAGCGAAATGACTTTTTCGATCATGTTCTCTTTACGGACGAAGCTTCGTTTCATAAGAACGGTTTTGTTTCAAGATACAACTGCCATTATTACAGTACTGACAATCCCCATTGGTTAAGGCCATTGGATCATCAACATAGGTTGTCTTTGAATGTATGGGGTGGCATAATTGGACGACACGTAATTGGACCACATTTTTTCGATGGAAATTTGAGCGGTAATAGCTACCTACAATTTTTACAAAACGATTTGCCAGAAATGTTAGACAATTTACCACTTGCTGCAATACAACAGATGTGGTATCAACAAGATGGAGCGCCTGCACATTACGGGAGGGATGTAAGGGAGCACTTGACTGCAGCATTTCCAAACACATGGATAGGAAGAGGAGGTCCGACACCTTGGCCAGCGCGATCTCCAGACCTAACAAAACTTGACTTTTTCTTGTGGGGGTACGTAAAGCAGTTAGTTTACAGGGAGCCTCCAACTACTCGAGAAAATATGATGGAACGAGTTCGCGATGCATTTCGAAGTATCAATGAAGATATGTTGATAAATGTGAACAATTCTTTGTTGAAACGATTGCGTGTTTGTTATCGTGAGGATGGCGGTTATGTCGAACATTTAATCTAATTACATTAATTTATTTTTGTTGCTGTTATTATCTAATGATCTTTGAAGTTTTGGAAATAGTATAGAAGATTTGAAACGAACATTTTGTAAGACAAAACAAAACAATATCGCCAAACGTCAACCATTGTTAATGCATAAACATGATATTATTCAAAATTTCCAGAAAAATGCAAATTTCTTAAAAACTGCTGGTGACAGATGCCAACAACCATACATCATCAGAAAGGAAATTTAATTTTGCGTCTTATGAGGTGAGAATCAATGTAGCATTCCATTAAAAAAAAAAGAGTTATTCCTGTTTGAATTAGTAAATATTGGCATGGATAAATTTCATTTAATTAAAAAGTTATGATTCCATGTTATACTTGTGTGTGATAGGCCGTTACTTCCAGAGACGAACTGTCGAAACCGCATTCCTCTAAGTGCTTTCGATTCGAAGATATTCAAAATGGCGCCAACTACTGCAAACGTCAAAATTTTCAAAAAAAATTAAGAAACTCCATAGCGGTTCGACTGAGACCCAATGTTTGATTAACAAACTGACATTTATTTTTCATGAGAAATCCAAAAATGCAAACGAATACAGGGTGTTCCATTTAAAATAACACAGTTAGTGTCCATTTCCGGTATAACCGGAAGTCCGCCATATTTGAAAATATTTTTATCTCATTAAGCACTTATTTTTGAAAAACTTTTATTTGAAAAAGTTTCTCCCATTTTGAACTGTACTCTTGTTATAGGCCGATTTCGCCTTAGTGACTCACCCTGTATATGTACTCAAACGTACACTATGTGGCAATACACCTACCTACGTAAGTAGCTACAGGAATCGGTTACAGGATACGGTTTTCCCTCCAGAAAATTAATGACTGACTCATTGTTTTTATGTAATTAATTTGAAGCCACTTCAGAAAAACAAGTCATCCATTAAGACAGTAATATGAAGACCGACACGCACACAACCATTAACAACTTTCTGTGTTCCTCAAATCCCGTGACATTCGATCTCTACATGTGTGTCAACGTACGCAGGCCATAATAACACGGTTGTCTTGGCAACGGATTAAAAAAATATCATGTGGTAGCTCCATAGAAATAATTGCTTAGGATGGAATTAAAGGTGAAGCTTGGAAACATTGTTGAACTGCAATGTATTTCTATAATTGATACAAGATGGAAAAAAGCAGAAAATAATCAAAAAAATGGTCTGGTTTGCAATAAATTGAACAAAAATGATTGTACAACATCGGCCCTCTAATTTGTTCTTGTGAGACACCCAAATACTTAATGCCATAGTAACGGATTCGTATACAATACAATACAACACTGATGACTTTAATTTAAGGCACCCCGTATAAAATTTGAAATTCATTCAACGTGAATGGCAAATGCGCAATGAAATTACAGATTTTCGTGAAAGCCGCTGGATCGTCGCTCTGAAATTTAGCACAACGTGTGTACTGAAGTACTCCACAAAATGACTAGAGGGCAGCAACGGCCGAACGTGATGTTTCCGCGCGGGGAATTCCAAGTTAAACAAACAATGACCACTCTAAGTTGTCCCAAAGGAAAGATCGACTCGACCGCAGTACAAACAAACGTATAAAGTGTTGCAAACATTTAACTAATGTATATTATTAGACTTCCAGATGTTTTCTTTGGTTCTGAATCTCGAAAAGTACATAATATTAAAACACAAGGCCGAGTAAACTTTTAAACAACATGTTTACGTACTTATTTCAATCAGTTTTAATGCGTTCACGCTGCAGTTGCTCCGTGTTTGTTGATTAACGCATGCTGCAATAAAGAGAGGTACCTAGGATGTGCTCTACTGGATTCACTTAAGTACAAACTTCCATGCAGCATCGGTGGTTCAGTGGTAGAATGCTCGCCTGCCACGCGGGCGGCCCGGGTTCGATTCCCGGCCGATGCAATTTGTTTTTTTATAATTTAAAAAACAAAATTGTGGGTATTTAAAAATACAAGAAATGAGATTTGCCTTTTGCAGATATAGCGACACAGATATGTTATATTAGGAGTAAAATGTGGACTGACGAGAATTTTGAGGAAAATAGATGACCGATGAGTTTGTTTGCCAGATGGTCTACGTTAATAACGCTTACTTATAAGTCAAAAAAACTTTACAATTGAAGTTAAAAATATCTTGATCCAAAAAATTTTATTATTTTTCAACTAAATAATGCAAAGTACTTTATAAACAAATTTCGATATAATTAACCACTCACCGCGGGAGAGCCTGTGTATACTATAACCTAACTTTATTGCACCCTTAGCCTAGGGGTTTTAGGTGTTACAGTGTGAAATTTATTCGAAGGTAATTATGTTAACCTGGTCTACCTTCTTTTTTGTTCTTCGTGAGGTTTTTCTCTTCATTCGCGGTAATTCGTATATTTAGGTACTTCAATTGCTACTTTTTATTTTTATTTCAAATAAGGGAATTGCTACGGTAATGAAATAATTACCTTTCGTGCATGAAGAACTAGGAACTCGTACCTGTAAAACACGTTGAAGACAAGCTGACCATCAAGCATCGGTGGTTCAGTGGTAGAATGCTCGCCTGCCACGCGGGCGGCCCGGGTTCGATTCCCGGCCGATGCAAGCTGTTTTTTATCGTATAAAAGACGTTCAATGCTATACATTCTTTCTCCTCGTATCGAGTTAAATTTTCTTTTCCCTCTCCGGTTCCTCGAATTTGTACACACTTCCATAATTACGTTAAGACCAACGAGTGACATCAGCGAGATTTTCCGCTTCTCTGAGTGTTTCTCCCCCGTGAAGGATGTTAACCCCACGGTCGGGCGGCAGGAGCATGAATCTAATGCATCACTTTCAGCGATGAGTATAATCACAATACATGATTCAATTACATTTTATACAATCTGCACTCGAATAAGCGGCCGAGCTGAGTGCATTTGTCATTCGGCAGTTCCGCCTGATTTGACAGGTCGCCGCGACGCTCCTCTATACGGACGCACGCTGCTGTCAACGCCGAACGCCGGCCGTCGAGGTGCACGGCCGTCAGATCAACAAATCACATTAAACACAAATAATCACATTACATTCTCCGCTGATTTATACACCACGTTATTTAAGCGACCTCTATTGTTGTAAATCACTGGTAAACAGTTTAGCTTGCAGATATTTATTTCTATTTAATAATGGAATACCCTTTTTGGGTAACACCGCTTTCATCCATACTCTCTTTACTTGCACGCGAATTACTTTTTTTACTACATTAAGTAACTGCAATGTTTACAAGAAATAATATGTTGAACATGCTATTTTTGTTACACGAGGGCGGACCTCAAAGGATGTTTCCAAAAACCTAGAGATTCATATAATACAATCACGCTTTATTCAATAATATAAAGAATAACATTCACCATTTTTCTGCATGTTTTGTCCTTATATATCAACTCTGTAACATTCATTTTTCTTGCACATTTATGATGATGGCACCTTCTGGAGTAAAATATTCCGGAGGTAAAATAGTCCCACATTCGGATCTCCGGGCGGGGACTGCTTCGGGGGGAGTCATCAGAAATGATAAGTGTAACATCTCACGAGTCGGAGCGTGGAATGTTAGAAGCATGAAACAAGTAGGAAAGTTAGAGAATTTGAAAATTGAGATGGATAGGTTAGCATTAGACGTAGTAGGTATTAGTGAAGTGCGATGGCCAGAACCCGGAGACTTCTGGAGCGGAGATTTTAGAGTAATACACACAGGATCTGCAGGAGGAAATTCGGGAGTAGGAATTGTTATGCGGAAAAAAGTAGGGCAGAGTGTAGAAAATTTCTTACAGCAAAGTGACAGGGTAGTTATGGGTAGGTTAGATTCGAAACCTGTAAAAACAGTAATAATACAGGTATATATGCCCACTTCTAACTACAGTGATGAGGTCGTAGAGGCTGTTTATAGTTATATTGAACATGTGCTAGATTTTGTGAGAGGACACGAAAATTTAATAATTATAGGAGATTTCAATGCCTATTGCCTAATCCAAAGGGATTAGGCAATAGGAACGATAGGGGAGTTAGACTGATAGAGTTCTGCGATAAACATAACTTAACGGTCGCGAACACTCTATTTCACCATCATGTTAGGAGACGCTACACGTGGAAGATGCCAGGAGACCTAGGGAGATATCAAATAGATTACATTCTTGTTAGGCAAAGATTTAGAAATCAAGTTAGGGATTGTAGAAGTTATCCAGGAGCAGATATAGATAGTGATCACAATATAGTCGTTATGAACGCCAATCTTAAATTTAAGATTTTGAAAAAACGAAGCGGAAGAAGGTATCTTGACCCAGAGAAACTAAAAGATGATGATACGCGCGATAAGTTCGAGATAAAGACAAACGAAGTACTAAAGGGCGCGGGCGAAAATATTGTTAAGGACATAGAGGAAGAATGGAATTGCATTAAAAATAGTTTAGTTTCCTCAGCTAGGGATATTTTGGGTCATAAACAGAATGAAAGTAGGAAACCCTGGATAACAAAACATATTGTGAGTCTAATAGAGGAAAGGCGAAAATATAAAAATAGGTTAGATGAAATAGGGAAACAAAGATATAAGGCGATCAAGTGGGAAATTATTCGGAAATGTAGGAAAGCGAAAGAGCAATGGATCGATAATAAGTGCAAAGAAGTGGAAAATAAGTTCGAAGTAGGAAAGACTGATGAAGCATATAAAATAATTAGAAATTTTAGAGAAATTGGATCTAGTACCAAAAGCATTAGGAATGAGGCAGGAGATATCCTAATCGAAAGCGGGGAGAAGGCAGATAGGTGGAAAGAATATTTAGGAAACTTATATGCGGGACAGGAAGTGCAAGATATATTAGAAAGTGAAAGCAGTGTAGAGGGGGATAACCTAGGGAATCCTATAATGAGAGAAGAGTTTGAGCTAGCACTAAAAAGTTTAAGGAATAATAAAGCGCCAGGTATAGATGGCTTGCAGGCAGAAATCTTAAAGTGCGCAGGTCAAGAGGTAATAGATCGTTTATTTAAATTAGTTAGTCGCATATACCTGACAGGCGAGATTCCAGAGGATTACAAACGGAACATCATGGTAGCTTTGCCAAAAAGGAAAGGCGCGGATAGGTGCGAAAATTTCAGAACCATCAGTTTAACTTCCCATGCGTCAAAAATTTTAATTAGAATTGTGCAAAGAAGGATGGAGAAAAAGACAGAGGAAATATTAGGAGAAGATCAGTTCGGATTTAGACGAAATAGAGGAACGCGCGAGGCCATCCTAGCTTTACGAGTAATTATAGAAAAAACGATAGAAAAGAGAAAGAGCGTCTATATAGGATTTGTAGATTTAGAAAAGGCCTTCGACAACGTAAAATGGGGGAAGATGTTCGAAGTGCTGAGGAAGGTAGGGATGAAATATAGGGACAGAAGAATAATACATAATCTCTACGAAGAGCAAAAGGCAGTTATAGAATGTGAGCAGGAACGAAGGGAAGTAGATATCCGGAAGGGAGTGAGACAGGGATGTGCATTGTCACCTCTAGTTTTCAACTTAATATTAATATTGTTAAGGACAGAACAGCCTCAGGGATTAACGTACAGGGTCAAACTATTAACATGCTCAGATTTGCGGATGATATAGCAGTGTTAGCATCTAGCAAAGAAGAACTAGGAGCGGTTTTGAATGAAATGGAAGCAGTTTTGACACAGGGCTATGGCATGAAAGTCAATAAAAAGAAAACTAAAATTTTGGTATATAGGGGATGTGAAAATAGAATTAAAGTTGACATACAAATAGGAAATGAGAAGATAGAGGAGATCACGGATTTCTGCTATTTAGGAAGTAAAATAACTCAAGACGGTAGGAGCACTAAAGATATAAAACAAAGAGTAGCGCAGGGCCGAGTTGCGTTTAACAGAAAGAAACAACTGTTATGTTCGAGAACGGTTAATATTGAGACTAGGAAGAGACTCTTAAAGTCGTATGTATGGAGTACGGCATTATACGGGTGCGAAACTTGGACAATAGGGGAAGCGGATCGAAAAAGAGTAGACGCGTTTGAAATGTGGTGCTATAGGCGCATGATGAAAATACCGTGGATAGATAAGGTTAGCAATAGGGAAGTATTAGAAAGAGTTGGGGAAAAGCGAAAGGTATGGAAGGCAATAAAGAGTAGGAGAGATAGGATGGTAGGACACCTTCTAAGACACGAAGGAATAGTTCGCGACATACTAGAGTCAGAGATAGGAATAAAAAGAGGTAGGGGTAGGCCTAGATTAGACTACTGCTCTCAAATAGTTAGGGATGTAGGATGTTCTACTTTTAGGGAAATGCGCAGGTTAGCTCAGGATAGAAAAGGGTGGAGGTACGCATCCAACCAGTCTTCGGACTGAGAACCTTATGATGAGGGTGGTAAGTTTTAATAGCTTACCATTGTTATTCCGGTTATTATACTGTAGATAAAAGCTTAAATGATGATTATAAAACTATTTATTACCCCCTATACTATGCTACAATAGTTCGATACACTGTCTTCTGCCTACGCGAAAGTATTATAATGCATAAACAGAGGCCCTGAAGTAATCGTTATGCTTCGTAATGTTGATTGTGTCCGTAGGACCGCCCGCTTTCCCTTGCTGCCCCGGACAATACTGTACGTGGTCTGGAGAAAAAACAATTCGTCACGGATGCGCAGAAACCAATTTTCGTTAGCGTCCCGGGCAACGAATCAGCTGGTCGTCAATGTCATTAGATTATGTAACATACTTGATTAGTTAAGAAATGTACGTAGTATGTTACTGTACGTTTCTTAAAGCCATAGTAAATTCCTTTAAACTTGCCGACTTGATCAAAACTGAAAGGAACAAAAGAGCTTACGAAATGAACCAAGTGCCTTTATAAATACGAAAATAATACGGTTGTTTTTCCGCCTGAAAGGAGGCACAAGATGATTGGTCTGCATATTGGATATTTTGACCGGTAGAGAAGCCGCGGGCTGCTAAGGCAATAACAGACCTTAGCATACATCAAGACCGGACCCCTCAATCGCCCTTGGCCTTTGAGACGATTCTGTGGAGACACTTTGGCTAATAAAAATACCGATATGCGGGTGGACATAGGTTACATGTATAAAGAAGGTATATTGCTCCGTGGATCGAGGGCTCTTCATATATCCCTCACGGCTTTCCCCACACCTCTCAGAAGGGGTGGTGGGCGGCATACTTCACGTCGACGTCTCAAAGACTCGCTTGCCGTAAAATAATTCTTAAATTCAAGAATATTTCTATCTGTTACAAGGATGATATTCATAAACTAAAATTTACATCAAACAAAGTCTTAGGTACAGGGTGTTTCACTTCCCATCCCATATATCTGTGTTATTTTTGAAATTACAAAAATAAGTTAAATGCAAAAGTTTTAAGTTTTCAATTGTGTCATTATAGAAACAATCGAGAATCAAATATGGCAAGTTCAAATATAATTTGGATTTTTTTAATAGAACAACCTATGTTTATCATCATCCAGTCCGCAGACAATAGGCAGGTTCGGTAATTTTCAAGTTTCATTAAAATTGATAGAGTTTATTATACTGAAGGCAGTTATGTTGTTAATTTTTGTTAAAAAAAATTCCTTCGCCTGTGAAGCCGTTGCAAAGTTTTCCGTCGGTGCGAGGCTAGAAATCGTACCTTGCAGCGAGAGTAGGCCGCGTGACGTCAGAACATAGTATAACGTACAAGTCCCAGCTTCAGCGCGCAGCAGTCCCATAAGTATTATGCATATGCATGTGTAGTTAAATTGTTAAATATTATTAACTGGTTCTAACTGGTGTTTTCTGTTTTGTACCCAGACTAATACATCGTACAGCACACCAATAAAACGGAAAAAGTGGTTCGTTGGAGCCAGAAGGAAAATCGGTCAGCATTATCGATATTTTCGCGAGTTAGTTTATCATTGCAAAAGTTTATAAAATTATCGGCTGCCCCATTGCAGCCACTCTAAATAAAATCGAACATAATGTAATTTATCTACAGTTTTCTGGGACCCCTTGGTACTTGGTAACGTGTTACGGTTAGCATAATTTGAAACAGGATGCTAGGAGCATGACGGAGCCAAATACTGAATCGCCGTAGCGTTCCCTCCCTGAACTAAAAAAGGAAATTTTATTAACTATTTTACAATAATAATTAAATAGTACGTCATCATAAAGTTCTCTTTTGAAGACTGGTAGGACGCGTACCTCCATCCTTTCCCTGAGCTAGCCTACGCATTTCCGTAAAAGTAGAACATTCTACATCCCCCAACTATTTGAGAGCAGTAGTCTAATCTGCTCCAACCTCTACCTCTTTATTCCTATCTCTGACTCTAGTATGTCGCGAACTATTCCTTTGTGTCTCAGAAGGTGTCCTACCATCCTACGATCCTACGATCCTACGATCCTATCCCCTATTTTTTATTGTCTTCCATACTTTTCTCTTTTCCCCAACTCTTTCTAATTCCTCCTTATTGCTAACTTGTCTATCCACGGTATCTTCAACACCCGTCTGTAGCATCACATTTCAAACGCTTCTACTCTTTTTCAATCCGCTTCTCCCATTGTCCAAGTTTCACGCCCATAGGTATAATTTCGTACTCCATACATGCGTCTTTAAGAGTCTCTTCCGAGTTTCTACATTAACCGTTCCAGCAGTTGTTTCTTTTTGTTAAACAAGTACCTAGTACCTACGTAGCGTAGTTTTTTGATTCGCGTGAGTTGTATTTGTTTCCGTTTTTTTAAAAAATTTCCAATCCGTTATAAAACTGTTAACTTGATAACTTGTCAATCACTTAGGTATACATACCTACATAAATGAGTAGGTATGTATTGTATTGTATTAGAGAATATAGGTAGGTACCTATTTTACAAACAGAAGTAAGCAGGTATCTACAATCTACATACCTACTTATACTGAATTATAAAAGGCATGTACAGTTAATAAATTGTTGACTTTGTTTTACTTATACCGGTCTGCCTTTACACTACTGTTTTGAGGTTGAATGAAATTGGGGTTAGATGCAAGAATCACACACCATTTCCACATTTACCGGGACATTTACCTACCTACTACATAAATATGGCAAATTATGTGAATCGGACTTTTGATACCCTTGTTGCATCATTATATCGATTATGTTGTCTTTGTTTTATGTTTCCTTGACACCTTACTTTAAAAATTCACGCTCGAAATAGTCCCAATAAGTATGTTATGAGATAGGTACCGCTTCACGGGCACTTCAAGAGAATTAGGAGGAGCGCCTTACGAATCTCTGACGTCAAACCAATAACAAAGCGAACCAGCATGTGGGCGTGATAAGCTAATTTCTTTCGCTTATTACGCCGCAAAAAAATTTTTTAGAAAAAAAATTTCGCCGTAAATCAATTACAATAACAATTTTCTGTCATTTTCGTGCCAAAAATAGATATCTTATTTTTCTCCGAACCCCCTATTTTATTCTGGGTGAAGCGATATACCACGCATGAAATTTTTCTTTGGTACTTTTTGAAATATCTACGTTCAAGAATCTTGTAAATGGCAAGTTAATTCCTTTGGAGGCTAGTATAGATACTAGAGATACCGTTTGCATAGATTATTCTAAGTAAATTAACAAATATTCCCACATGCAATAATGGAATCGAGCAATCTTGAAGATCGGCGACCTCGTAATAAATAAGTCGATAAAAAGTTCTTACCTAGGCTTTTTACAAGAAAATTCCATTAAATAGAGCACGTATTGGTAATGAAAGCAGGCCATTTCCTGCATTAGAGGATTCCAGGCGCCCGCTTGCTACTCTTCCTCATTGTCACGCGTAAAGACACTAAAGACCCTGCTGATTGAAACTCCTACCTTTCTCTAGAAAAATAATTGCTTCCCATCTCGAAAAAAATCCAACTTAGTACCTCTAAGTCATTTTAAAACAAGGAATGGACCTTTTATTCTAATTTTTCCGGTAGGGGTTAATTGTTTCTTCGGGGAAAACGATTCTTTGCACGCACACAATTCGCTGGCATATTATAATTTTTAATTCCCAGTAGGCTGCAAACAAAAGCATAAATACGAAAAAACAAGGTGGTCACATCCGTCAATATTCGTCTTCCACTATTCGGTCCGTCGAAACCTTGTCTGGCTTTCACATAAATCATTTATTATCTGATCTGCCGGCTTCCCACACATGACTCACCACTTTCCCCCATCAATGAGTTTTTATTGTGGCTTTAATTGTTTAATGTAGGTGCTATTACGAATGTCATTTCACCTGTTAAGGACGGATGTGTTCATTTAAGCTCATTTAACTCGTTTTATGCTTTCTATTAGTAAGTCATGTCGGTACGTTGCACGTGTGGTTATGTTCACAGGGTTGGCTTTAACGAATTAACAATAGGACGATGTTGTGGGTTACCCTACCTACTTGTTATTAAATTGAAAACTTTACTTTAATGTGGGTAATGAAACGTTAATTCGTGAGCGACAGAATATTGAGTCTGATTTATCTCTTTGGTTTGCGCACCATGGACACCGAAAGGTTGGTAGGAGCAATAAAATGTGTGGTCCCCACTTGCAGTGGTGACCGTCTATCACGAACACTGTGCAGCTGATCGTGCTTCGGATGTCAATTTTCTAAACTTACTTCGAAGTATAAAGACACTCGTCCAGTCTTAGGTTAGTCACCTGCTTACATTTGCTCACGGATGAAAATGGCTCAAACAGACCATAGGCCAAAACAAATAAGAACAAACGTCTTCATTTTTACACTTACCAATGTTTCTGTTTTATTTTTTTCACTTTTAAAATAACAAAACACTCTGTACAGCAAAAAGAAAACGCAGCTCCTAATTCTGCGCTACTGAACGAAAAAACTTCGAATTTAATATATTTATAGGAAGTACAGAGGGCAAAGCAGAGATGCAAAAAGGGTTGCCTACCAACCGGGCGGCAAAATACAATAAAAATCGCTATTTTAAGGTACAATCAAATAAACGTTTTTACACTTTAACAATATAAACAATTTAATAATCTTAAATATCAGAAAATTTCTTAAGTGAATCTGAGAAATGTAGCATAATAGCGTCACGAAGTGATTCGGTCGTTTCACGTGAAAGGACAAATTTGATGGCGGATCAAACCGCCACCCCCAAACCCAGGAGATAGTTTCCATAAAACATATAGATAATTCACCCTTTGCTGTCCTCCTCGATGGCCATGTTTACAAGACACAATATTAATTTAATGTTAGGATATTAATTCAAAGGAATAATTTCTCGGTTTTATAGGAGCGTCGGAGCTACGCAATTTCATCCGGTCGCCTGTAAAAACAACATAAAATGTTATTTCTTCATCGGAGCCAGGTTTCCGCTCGCTTATGTCGCCGGTTCACCTCAGATATGAGATGATATGAAAAAAAGGAACATGTAGGGAATATCTCACGTCCGTTGACCACTCGCAGTAATAAAACTAGCCAATATCCGGGCCACCTTGGTCGGACACGCGATGGCAGCCGCACATCACCGCGCAGATGGCGCCGGATATTGTAACTCTCTCTGGAAATAACGCCTAGATGCTCTGGAAGTAAATTGATCTGACTGCAGCCATAACCTTGATCAGTCGCATCATCGCCTTAAGTAATTACTTCGAGTTTCTAAGATGGTGATTGTAATCAGCAGCTAAACTGGTTCATCTCGTACAAATGAATAGTACAATGAATAGTAAGCAACTTTGTGGACTATGTAACGGGCGTTATTATGTTGAAAAAAGGTTAGTTTTAACATTGAAAATGTTTTTAGTATCCTAGTATGGGGGATCATATTCACTGAAAAGAGTCTGTTGCATTTGCCACACCACGTGACGCGCAAAGCGTATATCACTCAGACCCTTTAAGTCCATTTTCGCTCACTACCATAAGAATTTATATGTGTAGCAAGCGACTTCGTGCCTTAAGACTGGCTGTGTCAAATTGGTCCATTCTTGCTTTCGGCCGTATGTTTTAACATGTGGAGCAAGCGACTTCGTGCCTTAGTAGTTAATATTTTAATTTCAGTATTTCACGCTAATATTAGGACATGTAGGCCATGTTAAACTGCATCAGATAAGATCAGCTTCTCAAACAAGAACAACAAGACCAATAAATTTGGTTAAGACATATATAAATTTATTTGAGTACATATATTAATAATTAATAATTAATATATCTCCTATATAAAAATGCATTTGGATTCTGACACAAATGAATTGCATAAATGGAAAACAAAATGAGCCCAGGATTGAACCTTGTGGGACAACTTTTTTCAAGGCAATGATACTTTATCGTTGACTTTCATCTAGCAAATAATTTTTAAAAACCCAATAGAACCATAACTGAACCCAGAGTACAACAAAATTGACAGCAGTTGAAGGTTTCTGAATAATCTAGCAGTATCACCTACATACTACAGGCGAGTAGATCAAAGTAAACTTTTAAAACTGTCCGCTGTGATGAATGCACCACGGCTCGAAATTACTTTTTTCTCCAACGACTCGTAGCCAATCACAAGCCTTGTGGCCAAAGAACAAGTTTGTGATAAATAAATCTTGCGTGTTTAACATTAAGCATAACAGTAATTGCTTCCGACTTTACAGTAAACTTTGGCTGGAACACCTAAAAATATTGTTTTCAAAAAGCTTGCGACGAAAATATTTTAAGCGAGTTTACGTCAAATTTTTGTAATACAGCTCCCGGACGAGTCGTTTAAAATTAACCCTTGTCGCGAAGTTCAAATCGGAATTGGAATATGAACATGGAATTCTTATTAAACAGGTTAATTTGGCTTTTGGGAATAGTTCTCTGGTAAAGTTTGAGATTTATTAAGTGCGGCGGAAGAAGTTTGTCAATGATGCATCTCTTTTTAATAATTATTGCATTAGTGACCCATTTTCGGTATTTTCGTATTTTCTTCTTCAGTTGTGACTTGTGAATCACAAATACACCGGGTAAACTTGAGAACAGGGTAGGTTGTAGTAATCCTTGCAGACCAATCACTGAGCCAAGAAAACTAACCTGAAACAAAAAAATGCCATTAGTATTGGCAACAAAATCTATGTACAAACTATATAATAATTGTAATTATGAGAACCCTTTCACGAAAAAATAATAAATAAATAAATAAAACTGGAACTTTATGAATTGGAATTTATTAATTTATTGGACGTTTCGACCCTGTGGGTAGGTTTTTTCTCAAGATTTAAAAACGTATAAAAAGGTATAAAAAAGGAACATAATTTATTCTAATCAAATTTGTAAATACTGCTCTTTCTTATACAGCAAGGCTTCACTGTTACCGCTACTAAATTTCGATAGCTAGATCAGAATTTTTCTGTCAGTTAATTTTTAACGTTTAACATTTAATTTAATTTCCAAATCTAGAACGCTCTTTTGGGGATGCAATTTTATTAATAGACTATTCCTAATTATAGAATATTAATATTTTTCTTATTACAAACTTAAGGGTAGATTCCTCTCCTTATCACTTTGATACTCATAAGCATGCGTGCAATTTTGAAAGATATTTAGACGCTTGAAAATATAGCGAACCTCTAAGCACGTGTTGGTATCCGCTTGTTTAGAACTTTTGCTCTACATACGATCACAGGGAATAGTAATTGCTTGTAGATCAGAAGACTTCTTACATCAAAGACGCCGTCACGTTCCCCCCATTTTTGAAGTGCACATTTTCTGCAAGTCTTGTGTTAGCGAGAGTCCTCTATTGAACAGAGATTCTCCCAATTTGACTGGAAGTGTTATCTGGTAATCGCTGACAAATGCCCCGACAGTTTTGGCCCAAATTTGATATAGCCCATAAACTGTCAGAATTATCGTAAACCCTCCATAGCTAATATCGTTAAAGCTGTACTCGATATCATTTTGTCGGGGTAAACGAAACTTCAAGGCAATCACATAAGTGTGTAACACTCTTCAAATGAAACCCGGGGATATGTAACACAAAGGAGTATCAACCGGGGGTAGTCGCTGACCCTTCCGAAATTATGTGCAAATTTAATTACGTTTTAATAACATCACGCAAACTCTTGCGTATGATAAATGACTGCATTTAACTAATTGCTAGTTATCAGATTACACCTCAGGCGATGATTGGCCCGTAAAAGCGGCACGTTGTTTTTGTCCGTTCTTAAACTCTGGAAAGGGCGATATCTCGAAGGGGGCGCGCAAAAACTTTTACACGCAGCGAAAGCTCCGTCTCGAATTCAATACAGTAAAGTGCTCCGCTACAGTTATGTATAACATATAAGCGCGGGAAAGCGCATCTCACAATAAGAAGCGGCCCCCACCGCGAGTCGGACTCACTTGGATAGGTATTGTTCGGGCCTAATCTTAATTGATGCCCTACCGTTATCCATCATAGCGCGAGATGAAGCTATTGCTTGCAATGACAGCCTCTTCTCGCAGAGCGAAACGTGCACACACCTCGCGCTATCTGCGGGAGCGAGACAGCCGCAAAGGCTCTTGAGTGCGTTCGCACAAGAATGGAGTTTAGTTGATGCAAGGAAGGTAACAATGTAATATGCCATTAGCAGAGAATCTGAATTGGCTTTGTTACTCGCGGAGAGGGGGGCGGTTTTACTCTTGCCTCCCGAGGGGCACTTCGACCTGCAATCACTGTTTATTTACTGTGAATTGATGTAACGGATGCCTACGCCATAAGCGGATTTTACGTGGCAGATTTTTTGGTGGAGGCGCTGGAGTAAAAGTCTTCTTTTGTTGTTGCTGTTGCTCCATTGTTGCTGTTGCATCTGTACTTGGAAAGTAGTCTCTGCCATTTGGATGTGACAGATGGACTGACTAATGAATTCTAAATCCTTAGTGTTGGCTTCTTCAATAAAGACCGCTAGGATTTTCCTCGTCTCCTTGGCGAATGTAGCTTCCGAGGTAGCTTCATTGGAGAACTTCGAGAAAGTTGGGTTTCTCAAAGCAGAGATGCAAAAACCACCTGCAAAATTCGACAGATAACACAGCTTACACTTTTTGTGGATAGAAAGGATGAAGCTGTTGTTCGTGAAGTATTTGCAAAACAAGATTTACATTCCTCCTGCTTGTGATTTGTCTTATATTTATGGACGGATCGTCTCAACGAGGCCTAGCAAAGGTAGTACGAGTCCTTCGTGAGCCCCAGTTGCTTTAGCTGGCAATCACAGTTTCACACTCGCTCCAGCGTTGACCTCGTTGCTTGGGGAGGAGCCACCTGGATTATTCTTTCTACGAATTTGTCTAGCCACCAAGACCCAAAATACATTAACAAAATTCCGGTATGCAGCCAACAACTGGTAGGTACCCAAAATAAAGTGCAAAATCTAAACTTTACATGGCGCAGTCGTTTTTATTCATATAGTAGTGTGTATGTTAAATTGTGTACATAGAATTCTGTTGAAAGTTCTTAAGTTTGTTATAAAAAATAAAAGAAGAGATGCACGAGTTATTAGTTCGGGTCAAAATAGCAACGGCGCCAGATTGAGCGCGGAAGAGCGCCGGAAGGCACGGCAAATAATGTATTCAGTGTTGGTGTTTTAGTGCGAATACCTCGATCGTTTGATTAAATTCTGATCTTGCTTCCGTTGCAGGAATTCGCACTGAGGTTCAATATCAGCAGCGGAACGATACGAGGAACTAGGTACTAACCTCTCTCCGGTCTGACCCGATGAAAATCAGAAGTAGAAAATAAAAGTAATCTGCCTCTAAATGTGTCACTGTAAAGTCTTCTTTGTGTCGTTTGGTCCCGCCAATAACAATCGGCGATCGGCTGACGCTCGCAGCAATACGTGATATATGTGACGCGGCAAGGGGAAAATTAGTTTTCCAAGACAAAGATTCCGCATACCGTTTCTTTCGACTCCTTGCCGGAGATGTCCCCCGACTATATTGTTTTTATATCTGCTACGGTACAAGATATATTAGTCCAATTTTAACGTTTAATTTGCCTTTAATTTCAATCTCAACTTCAGCAGTGTGTCCAGGGTCACTGATAGACGCGAAGAAGTAACAATTCATTACGGAGAATATTAAAGAAGGGCAGACCCATACTATGCAACTGCAAAATTACTATTAAAATTATTACGTTTATGGCAAACTCTTGTCTTTTTAGTTCTCCTGGATTTAAAATTAGTCTCCTTTGTACAGACTATTGAGGTTTTCAAAGGAAGACCCGGTGCAGTCTAACATTTTAAAATTCCTTAATTTCGGTAACTCTGAACATATTTTGGGATCTGCTGTGCGAGTACGAAGATTGAGGCAACATTTATACACATAGTTCGAAGATGGATGCAGATGCTGGTGCCCTTTTCAACATCTGATGTGCACAGCTGAACTGTCTGCCCTTTTGAAAGTATGGAGTATGCTGCAACCACGGAAAAGCTTCCTTATTAATAATAAGTGATTATCTGAGCTTGCCATACCATAGTCGATTTAACCCAACAGTCCGTCTTAAAGAAGATTGGACCACAAGTGGTGTTCTAGTGGATACCAAGTTCTATTGCGGTATCCACGATAGTAAGGAGGCGACTGCCCTGGACCGTACCTATCTGTTTTATGCAAACCATTAATTTTACAGAGAGAAGAGAGAATTTCATGAAGAATCAGAATAACCTTACAAAAATCATTTTTCGAGTAATTTTTTCGTATAATTGCTAATACCCTGTATACTATTTTCGACTTATTTATTGCAAATATCCGAAAGGGCGAAATGTTGTGTTCCAATAATCGGCTGACTTCAGCAAACTTTGAAAACTAAAAATATTATAGATATCTGATTTCATTCGGATCGAGTTTATACCAAATAAATTTGAATTCGTTTTCGTGAGGGAGAGTCGTGTAGTTCAAAATACGATCGAACGCAGTTCGCTGCCAGCATTGGAATGCAGGGAACGCGAGTAACTGTCCTGAAAAGGACTATCGGTCGCGACATCTACTGGGTCATAGTTGCTTAAAAATCCGCTATGGGTCGCCACCAGGAACATTTTCCAATTCTCTGCCAAACATGTATTGTAAGATAATAATTGCCAAGAGCATTGTAAGATATACAATGCGTTCCGAAATTTATGTAATCGCTTTGTAAACTGTATTTTCGATCAATCATCATCGACAGATTTGTATTACAGTTTTAGCATTATTTTAGTTCTCCCCTCCCCTAAAGCCATTTCTAATTCTTTCTCGTAAAATTAAATACCTCGCGTGCTCCCATAATATTTGGACTAAACCAGAATTGGCCTTCCCCTAATATTTATTTCATCTATGCTTTTTAGAACATTTCTCCTCTCTCAAAATATCCTTAGTTATCCAGGGTCTTCTAGTTTCGTTTATCTTCAGATGAAGCATAGGTACAAGATGAAATGGATTTGACGAAAGTGTTATGTCTATGTAAGTAGATTTACGGGGGGTAAACCGCTGGGGATTTATGGTGTACACTATGTAGGAATTACGGGATTTATAAGGAATTATGGGGATTTATAAGGAATTAGGGGGATTTACAAGGAATTATGGAGAATTATTGGGATTTATCGTGAATTACAAGGGATTTATTAGGAATTATAGGGGATTTATTGGGAATTACAAGAGAAATAACCATTGCACAGCAGTTTCTGCACATTCGCAGCAAGTTGCCAGACAAGTTAGTTCGCGTTCTGGGAAGTTCTACTAAGACCCAGAAATTTATCTGAGAGAAATCAATACCTTTTAGATGATATTCGACAACAATTGTAGAAGAAATAATTATTAATCTAAATGCCCATAATTCTACTAGCTCCTAGACCCCGCCACTCTACAATTATTCCCGATTTTATTGTTATAAGTAAAAAAAACATTTTTAAGTTAAACGGTTTTATTGTTGACACACGCATTTTAAACAGACCCCTTAGCTGCCCTCTCGCACCAGACACACGCATTTTTTGCAAAAGAGATAATGTAAAAACATGTGAGAAAAACTAACTTCTACGGGAGCCGATCCCACCCGGCCGGAGGATACCAAACTATCAGTTCTATGCGATACCTCTCTACCTACCGCCGCTGATGGTTCCACTCTTTGCTAACGAAGTGCTTAAACGTATAACTATGATAACGTTTCGCGTGGTGAGCGGGAATAATTATTGTAGAGTGGCGGGGTCTAGGCGCTATTATAATTCTCTCTTCATTGTATATTGACATCATCATAAAGTTCTCAGTCCGAAGACTGGTTGGACACATACCTCCATATTTTCGATCCTGAGCTAACCCACGCATTTCCCTAAAAGTAGAACATCCTACATCCCCAACTATTTGAAAGCAGTAGTCTAATTTGGCCCTACACCCTGCCTCTTTTTATTCTTATCTCCGACTCTAGTATGTCGCGAACTATTCCTTCGTGTCTCAGAAGGTGTCCTACCTTCCTACCCCTCCTATTCTTTATTGTCTTCCATACCTTTCGCTTTTCTCAAACTCTCTAATACTTCCCTATTGCTAACCTTATCTATCCACGGTATTTTCATGATGCGCTTGGAGCACCAAATTTCAAATGCTTCTATTCCTTTTCGATCCTCTTCTCTTGTTGTCCAAATTTCACACACGCACAGTACCGTACCCCATAAATACGTCTTTAAGGGTCGCTTCCGAGTTTCTACATTAACCGTTCTCGGTCCTGCGCTATTCTTTGTTTCATATCTCTAGTGCTCCTACCATTGCGAGTTATTTGACTTCCTGAATAACAAATATCCGCTATGTTCTCTATTTTCTCATTTTATCATTTTCTCATTTCCTATTTATAATTTAGTGTTACTTCTTTTTTCACTCCCTCTAGATACCAAAATTTTGGTTTTCTTATTATTGATCTTCATGCCATATCCCTCTATCAAAACTGCTTCCATTTCGTTCAGAGCTATTTCTAATTATTCTTTGCTGGATGCTAACACTGCTATACCATCCGCGAATCTGAGCATGTTAATAGTTTGGCCCTGTAGGTATACATTAATTCCTGAGGCTGGTCGGATTTTCTATTGTATATAAGTGGAAAACTAGAGGTGACAACGCACATCCCATGTCTCACTTCCTTTTCCGGATATCTACTTCTCTTAGTTCCTGCTCAAATTCTATAACTGCCGTTTGCTCTTTGTAGAGATTATGTATTATTCTTCTGTCCTTATATTTCATCCCTGCCTTTCTGAGCACTTCGAATATCTCCCAGTTTGCATTGTCGAAGGGTTTTTCTAAATCTACAAATTCTATGTAGGCGCTCTTTCCCCGTTCTATTGTTTTTTCCATAATTACTCGGAAAGCCAGAATGGCCTTGCGCATTCCTCTACTTCGTCTAAATCTGAACTGATCTTCTCCTAATATTTCTTCCGCCCTTTTCTCCATTCTTCCGTGCACAATTCTAGTTTGAATTTTTGGTTGATGAGAAGTTGAACTGATCGTTCTACAATTTTCACAATTATCCGCGCTTTCCTTTTTCGCAAAGCGACTATGATGTTCTTTTTGTAATCTTGTGGAATATCACCTGTCTCGTACGGCTATCTAGTTTAAATTGACCCTCTCTTGCCTCTTGACCGGCACACTTTAAAATTTCTGGCTGCAATTCGCCTTCTCCTGGTGCTTTATTGTTTTTAACTTTTCTAATGCTAGGCTCCAACTCTTCCCTCATTATAGGGCGGCCTGGGTTATCCCCATCTACACTGATTTCATTTTCCAATGCCTATGTCTCCCAGTTTTGTCCCGCATATAAGATTCCCAAATATTCCTTCCACATTATCGGCTTTTTCCTCTCCAATTAGGATGTATACTGACTGTGCATCATCTTATACGTAAATATGCGTATGCATAGTAAATAGACTAAGTATATAAAATCTTAGGAATCCATATAGGAATTACTGGAATTATCGAGGATGTATGGGAATTATTGGGGAATTACGGAGGATTTACAGGAATTAAGGGGAATTATAGAGATTATTTCCATAAAAAGGATTTATGGTGTACATTTTTACGCCAGCGGTTTACCCCCCGTAGATTTATTAAAAATATGGAATTAATTTTTTTAATATTACATTTATTAAAGTTAAATCTAAGAAATCAATTTTTTGATCATTTTCAATTTCTTTCGTAAATTTTATTTTAGAAAATTTAGAAAACTAATTTAATTGACTTGCAGTGCCTTTAAAACAAACTAAATGTCATCGACCTATCTTTACCAAAAGAAAATAATATGTCGTTTTCTGAGATATAAATTAATAATTTTTTCTTCAATATTAGACATAAAAATGTTGGCTGATAATGGGCTTACATTGCTAGACCTGAATTTTGACAATAATATTTATTATTAAATTGAAACTACATAATTTTCTTCAATAAAAATTTTAAATTCAGTCTTTAATTCATTTTTATGACAATATTGGTTTGAGATTTCTCTAAAATATCTGTTTATAATTTTAAGCATTCTTTAAGCTACATCAAAAGAAACTAATAAAAATTAACGCATTGTATAGTTTTATATGAATTTTATCGAATGAATATTTTAAACCAAATTTGGGAGTAAAATTTGTCATATTTTAAAGAATATTAATAATATTCTTAGCTAAATTTCTCGTAGTTCTATTAATTTTTTTATTACTGATACAATTTTCCATTTTTGTTAAATAATCTTCTTTGGGTAGAATATGATTAGTGCAATCTTGAATAAATTTTACATAATTTTGGTTTCTAACACTTATTGTTCTAGAAATTGGAGCTGAGGGGGGAGGGGAACGCTTGGTTGTGAAGATGCTTGTAACTTCGGCTTGGTTTAACATAATTTGGCAAACTTGGTCTAGTCGAAAAGAGCTCTCTTCGATTAGTCATATGCTAATATGAGAGGTCCTTTTGGTTCTGTAGTGATCGCTAATAGGGGGCGCTGTTTGAAGGCCAGCAATTTTCAGATTTTCTGAAAATTTTAAATGGAATGATTTAACAATTATACCATAATTAAAATGAGGATAAAATGATGAAAGGAATAGTGAAAACCACACATTGATATATTTTTTCTAACCGGAGATATGAACAAATTAGTGTTAGGAGTGGGAAGATGGGGGCAAAATAAGTAACACCCCGTACAACATTTGTAATAATCATGTAGATACATAGTAGTGTATGCTTTGACTCGTGCTTTGATGCCAATATACAAATACGATACAACAGTTTTTACTATAGTTTGGAGAAAGTCTCCCACATTTCGAAAATTTAACACATTTGTAGATATCTGTAAAACATGAATTCAAAAAATTAATAAATAAATAAATAAAAAGTTTTGCGCGCACACCTCCCTTAAAACTGCCCTGAAATATGTACCTACATATTTATAACTACCTTGTGGTGTGGGTTTAAAGAGTTCTTCGTTTAATAAAAATTAAATATGCCAATATTTCACAAATTATAAAATTATTTGAAAAATCGGCACAAATAATAAAATAATAAAAATAAACTTTAAATAACAAGAAGAAAACGGCAACTTCTAATGCCTTCCTAAATGTTCAAATTGTTTGTGATCATCTTCTATGCATGAATTCATAATAAGTTAACCTCACACGCCAAAAGAGAGTGACTCAGCACACTCCTGAGGATGCTGACTTCGTCAGCGAAATATGTGTCGAGTTTAATTACTGTGTCGCTGTCGTTTGGCGAGCGGGGTTACCTTATTAAGAATTCATAAAAAATATTGCAATTTACAAGAGTAAATTTTAATACCTAAAACATGGGTATTTTAGGGTATTGCTTTAAAAAACGGTCACTGCCATATTTGAAACGGACACGAAGAAGCAACATATAATTTTAATGATAATGGGATTTTCAAAAAAATGTCTTTTATATTCCGTGGCACGTATAATAATTATAACACCTTTTTGTTTAAGATTTTCAAGAAAATCTGAAAAGTTTGCTGATCTTTCAAACAGCGCCTTCTAGCGATCGCTACAGAACAAAATTGACTTAATTTATAAAAGCATCTGATTAGAGCAATAAGTGGTAAACCAAAATTATACAAAATCAATTCATGATTGCAATATTCGTATTTCTGATCTATTGGGCATATTTTTTGTTGGCTATTACTATTACGCCCTCTAGTAGCAAACTTAGAAACTTGAAAATAATTTAAAGCGATTTCTCTTGGCTACTTTTATTACTATTTTTTCTTTCCCATATCTGTATTATGAATGGTTCCTTAGATTTTATGTTAACACATTCTATAAATTGAAATGGGGATGTTGCGACATGCGAAAGAGCCAGTGCGGGCCTGGAGAAATTTTGAGCGGGGGTCAAATGCTTACGTGTTCGCAAAGCATTTGTTATGCAAAGTTCTCGCATAGAAACTTGGGAAGTCAAATCTCGCCCCAAAGTCAGTTTCATATTTACCACAAATAAATAAGTTTATGCGCGCAGTTACTAGTATAGTAGGAATGAAAGGATCAAGTAGTCTACTCACAATTCAAGATATATGTGTGCGAAGGATTATGTGGTTGGCTCAAATCTTCCAGATATTCCGGACGTAGAGCGCGTCATTGTCATATAGGTAACGGCATCATCCAGGCTGGATTTGCCAGGCTTTTGCCTCAAGTTGACGGTACGCCAGTTTAAGGGGGAATTTAATTATTATGGTTATCTTTATAAAACAAGGTAGATGAAGAAGAGAGAATAGTAAAGTGCGCTGTCTCTCCCGATGTATAATCTCCAACATAATTCACGCCGTGATACCTTCTCTTCATTTGGATTCCTCTTAAAGCTTTGTTTCCAAGATTTATACAATTGTTTACATTACAAGTTAATTTCGAATTTAAATTCCTAATTAATCAGATACTCTCTACGTGTAGTTGTACTTCTTTGGTCCCCCGGAGCTCTATCTCGGCCTGTTTTGTTCGCGACTTTAATTCACCCTCTTCCAGACTTATTACATAACCGTTTTCTCTTTTAACATTTATCCACTCACGGTCAACCACATCGATCAGCTTCTATAGCTTCGATAGCTAGCGACTACAATAACAAATTAATAAGTGATCATAAAGAACACTTATGATAATATTTTCAGGATCACGTCACGTGATACCTATGCTCTGGTAGTAGTAACATGAAAGCACAAAATATTTCTACCACACAACTGCTATCAAGCAAAACAAGTAAGACAAAGGTCGAGATTCAATGAATAACTCGATTGATGCGTGAATCAATCACGCGTGATCACCAATCAGATAATCACAAATTTAATTTATGCAGTTACATCGAACTAATGTGTTATTGTAATTTATTCGTATCATAAAATGTAATTACTTCTTTAGCCGTAATAGAAAAAATAAAATTCACAATACCCGTTTTGGAATCACGTCACGTGAGGTCATGTGCCTTCTCATCGCTAACTATAACTATAAAATTCCTAAACATGTAAAAGATAATAATTAGGACAGTGTGCGCGATTCAATAAATCATTAGATTCGTCCGTGACCTTATCACGCGTGATCATCAATCAAACTAACGTATGACTATAACCAATATTTTTAGGCTTGAAATTACGAAGAAAGAATGTCCGACAACAATTTTCTCGTATCATAGAGTACCTATTGTGGTACATAATAGAAACAATAAAAAGCACAATAATAATAGTTTAAAGAATCACGCCACGTGATAGGCTTGTGGTCATGAGCCTTTACAGAATGATTGCTACCACATAACTATACGATACGTAAAACAATATAAGTAGGGCGCGATTCTGTATGACTCAGTTCGTGAGTGAATCTATCACGCGTGATCGCCGATCATGTTAAAATTATTATTATTATCAGTTCCTTTTTGCATGAAGCGAAATTGAAAATGTATTCGTATACACTACTTAAATTTAGGTAAGTACTACATAATATGATATACGATCACTCACGCTCACTCACTCGCGATGTTTTTGCTGCCATTTCACGGTCACGACACTCACGTACGTGCTTCTATATGATAACGATCGCTCACTCACGGCAAGTCACGAGGCTCGCGACTTAAAATGAGTTGGGCTGTTTCTTCTCTACCTTTAATAAAAGCCCAAACCTAATATTATAAGTAGGTGTAATTGTTAGAGAAAAATCGAATTCTCTTAATACTAAATGTGGCGTGCCCCAGGGGTCTATGTTGGGGCCTTTATACTGCTCATCATATACAGGTGTCCCGTAAAAAAAATTGTATTTTGGAAAGAGCTTGACTTACAGGTATCCAATTTGGTACATATACCATAGGCACGTTGCAAGTCTCAATTGATATTAAGATGAAGTTATTTGAAGTAAAACAAGGTGTTCATTGGGGGTGAGTCACCCCTAACATTTCACAGGACACTTTTATCTATTAATTTATCTGTAAGTTAAATTTCATGTTTTAACTTTATGTAATTTTCATTAAAATCGATGTTGAAACATCTGAAACTTATTTTAAGCAACTTTATGTATTTATTTAAGTTATAGAATACACGGAATACAAAATTAATCCAGATTGCAATTTCCAATACGACGCCGACACGGTGCATTTAATGCATATGCAACAACAGCGATTTATTCCAAGAAGACGAGAGGCAACAGAAAACGAGTAATGAAGCATCTTCCAAGTACATACAGTCTCGTCGCGCCAACAAGTTGCCGAACGTTATAAGATGTTATTAGGTACTTAATTAAATACGCGAATTACCTTTATAAAATGTACTGCAGTGCAGTCAATCGGCCGAGGGTAATAACGCTGGAGAACGTGCAGAAGTTAATCTTACTGATGAAGGTGGCGCCAGTTTCCCACAAATTAATTGAGAGTGGATTATTCCAATTAGCGTTCGGGGAAGCTGCCTTGCCGGCATTTATAAATAATTCTAAATCTCGTATCTGTCTCCGAGCGCATTACAATCACCGATTGCTCTTTTACAAATGGCTATAATTCTGAATTTTTGGCCCTTTAAAATAACGGAACCGCTATTTATTTTAGAATGTCGATATTCTCCTAACTTATAATGATAGTAGTATAGCGCACGTTTCCATAGTTCGTTGTACGTGCCATTGTAATGACAACGCAAGTTTATATGACCATTGCTTAACGGCCAGTGGTGCGCCACTCCTGCTTGTTTTAATGTGGATATTTATTTTGAAAATGCGTCGAAAAGTTCTAATATACTATATTTTCTAAATACTAGATTATCCAAGTAAACGTGGCCAATTCAGTTGGAATTTGCGAGTAGGAGTGAGTTAAACAGGTGCATAACAATTCCTACCTACAAACAACTTCTATTCTCTATTCTATTAACATTAATTCTTAAAGAATGTTAATGAACAGGCGAAAACTTTTATAGTGCCGTCTATTTTAGAAAGCATTTGATAAATCGCTACATTGTAGCTGGACTGAAACGGGGAGATTCTATCAATTAAGTGGAAATTGGCACGGTCACAAGAGGCCACTCATAATTTATAATAGCAGATACCCGCAGACGTTTAGAAAACACAATGATACAAACAGTCAGTTTAATTGGACCAAGGTACAAAAAGCACCTAACACAATAATATTGTTGGTCGTGTTGTGTCTATGCAGTTCTAAAGCAAACGTTTAATTGTATTTGTGCTAATTATGCATGTCTGTAAAAATAGGGCCAAAAATAAAAGTATGTACGAAATAAATAAAAACGCTTGGATGAAAGACTGCTTGAACAGCAAGTTTTATAATTACTCAAGAAACTACTTTGTAATTGCCTCCATTCTGTTGACGTGTACACTTCTTATAAATCGATAGAAAAGCCCTAGAATGTAATGTTTCAAGAAAAACTGACCGTAACATATTAAAAAAAAAAACAAATATCATCCCTTTAAATTCCAATGTCGCCAAGAGTTACTTCCTTTTGACGAAGAATCAAGGCAAACTTTCTGTGAAGAAATGCAAGAACGGGCTAATCGGGATCGCAGCTTCCTCTCATCAATTTGTTTTACCGATGAGTGTACCTTCACTTTAAATCAAGAGCCAAATTTACAAAACGTTAGGCATTGGGCCCAGGAAAATCCCAGAATAAATCTAGCCACTACAACGCAATACCCTCAAAAAATCAATATTTGGGCAGGCATTTTTAATAATCGCATTATAGGACCATTTGAAATACAGGGACATTTAAATTCAGATCTTTTAATTAACCATATTGGCCCTGCATTAGAAGAAGTTGCACATGCGAATCGAGAGGTCTGGTTTCAACATGACGGATGCCCAGCACATTTTGGAGCACAAGTGAGGGAATTATTAAATGAAATATTTCCAGAGAGCTGGATTGGTCGAGGTGGTGCTATAAACTGGCCAGCTAGATCTCCTGATTTGGCACCGTCTGACTTTTTCTTGTGGGGTCATTTAAAAAATAAGATTTATAAAACTCGTCACCCAAATATTGATTCTTTAAGGAATGCTATTTTTGCGGAATGCAACTTAATAAACGATCGGCAACTTGCGAATGTGAGAAATTCTTTCTATAATAGGCTGGGATACTGTCTGATACAGAATGGGGGTTTATTTGAATATTTTTGTTATAGTTATTTTTCTTTTTTATGTTACTTTAATTTCATTGTATATTAATAAGTTTTTGTCCTTACCTAGATATGAAATAAATAAGTATTAAATTGCCAGATTACAAAAGTCATTAGAGCAAAATAAACAAATGTTGCCGCTTGTTAAATTTTTCATAATTGCTGCAGTAAAATTAAAGTAATTTAATTTTTATTATTTCATTTTACCGCTTTAACATTTTCCCAAAAACTTTTTAATAGGTTAGACGACACCTACAATTTACCCTAAACTATGGAACCAACGAAACATCCACACCAGTAATCAATTAATTGTCAACTATAGGTAATGACAATAATAATGTGAATGAGAATTATCTAAATAAAAAAACAAGTTTATGTATTAGTAAAAATTAACTTCTTTCGATGAAAGATTCCCAGCCTTCAAATTTCTTACTAAATTATTTGTTGTTATACCGAAGGAATAGGACCGTTATTGAATTTTACAAAAACTAGCTATTGCTAGCTAGCTACGGTAAACCTTTGACATAGAGGAAAAATAGTACTTAGACCCTGTTTTAAAGCTAAAATTATTAGGTTCAATTTTTTGGACAATAGCAAAAAGGTGGGCCAGTGAGAGGAATGAACGAAATACGGATACGGAATGTCGCTTGGAAGTGATGAAACGCGGCTGGGAAATAACAAAGGGAAATCTGTAAATTGAATTGACGTGAAGACTAGGTAGGATAAAAAGCCAAACGAATAAACAAAACCTGTTCCAGTTTAACATCAAAGCTTCTCCGCTTTGATTTACCTTTTTGATTACTCGATTCTCTAAACAGAGCCGCGCGTCTGCAGGGAATACTTAGGAGAGAGAGTCAATCTCTTTCGGAGGCCCGCTTCCATAAGCTACATTTATGATGGCATAAAATTAATGCAAATCTCAAGATACACCTTGTTTGCCGGGGAAGGAATAAGTTATAAAACTGCAAAGCGTTTACCTAGCAAGTCAAACAAGGCACGGAAGTTAGCGATCTTGAAATATGCAAAGTGTGAACCACTTAAGGGTTAATATAACAACGCGCCACTTTTAATCGGATTTTCATGTCTGCTAATTAAAATACATCAACGTTAAAATACACGGAGAGCCGCGGAATCTTTCTAATTGCTAATTATAACTCTGTGTATTTTATAAATTGAGATTCTAATCGCCAATCATGATAATGAATTAATAGCTGAATTGTGCGCAAGAAGATGAACAAGTTTTAATTACTCTCTGCATTTTAAACTTCTTACGGTACCGCTTTTGAATAAGGTAATTTCATTTATCTCTCTATCTCCGAGTGCCCCCTGCCCCAGACTATTTCTTCCATACACAATTAAGCGCGCCAATTTTCGCATGATCTACACAGACGTTCAGTTTCCTCAACCGCATCCATTATTTAGAAAATTGCTCACTTCGGCTATCCCTCACCACGTTAAATTATTATGAATTTACGCGAACCGGGTAGCATTTAAACATTGTGGTATACATTTGGGCACCAGTGATTCTATTAGCGGTCAATTTCAATTTTGCCGGCCAAATTTGCGTTCGTCTAGAAGCTGTAGTATTATTGGTTAGTCGCGGTTGGAATATTACCATTCTTCTTCTCCACTTATTGTGATTCTTAACATCTTCTCTTCAGTTGTGTTTACTTCCATGGTTTGCACATCCTTCATTACTTCGAACATCCTCTCATTCTCTTCAGAACAACCTTCTGAAGTGCGGCTTATGTGTCCAAACCATCTCAGCCTTTGTACCTGTATGAATTTTATAAAGTCCTCTCCTCCCATCTCTTACAGCAATTCGAAAGTCATCCTTCTTCTGTATTCCCCATTGTCCACCTTTTTCCACGTAACATTCTGAGGAAGACTTTTCTTCAAACACTCTCAATCGTTCCTTATATTGTTTTGCAAGGTTCACCGTTTCTCTTCCATATGTGAAAACTGGTCTTATCATTGTTTTATATATATTTTTACTTTTGTTTTGGTATTCACTATTTTATTCCTTAAAACTGGTTTATGTGCATAGTATACTCTGTTTGCAGGTTGTACACGTATTTTTCAATGACTTCGTCGGCATTTCCTTTTCCTATTCTCACGTCCAAATACTTAAAAAAATTTCCACTTCATCAAATTCTTAATTCTTTATCTTAATTCTCTTCCTTCCCATCTGCTTCTCCCGGTTTATTCGGATATAGTTTTGCCTTGGTTTACGTTTACAGTTCAAATTCTTATTTCTTTTCCCATTCTTATGTATTGGTATTATCATAACCTTTCACCTTTTATAACTTTTATTACGACTTCAGTTGTTTGTATAATGTTGGTTCTTCTAGTTCTCCCACCTTAATCTTTATTTGTTCATTATGATGCCCAGCATTTTTCTCCACAAACTATAGTGACCGGAAATATTTGTTCCAAGTGTTCTTTTTTGCAGGTGGAAAAGATAACAGCAAAATAGATTTGAAATGGAAGGAAAACCCTCTGCATGTTCTGTTGCAATACACCAAAAGTTTCTTAATATTATACAGGATGTTCGGAAATAATTTCTGAATGAAAAATTTTCATATTCCAAAAAACCTACATGTTTAGCATATACATACCTGAAGTCTATAGTTCCAGTGCAATCATAAGTTTTTAATCAAAAACAGCGAACAGTGAACACCCCAAAACCCTGTATAATAATGGTCTATCATTTTTTCACTAAAAAAATCTGCCACCTTTATGACTTATAGCATACATTTTTGGTATTAACACTTGTTGGAAACAAAATTGAAAGAATATTTAGGCTGTCAAAAAATCGGGCTTTACTTATGCTAAATCAAATGTGGTATTTTACAATACAAGAAATATTACTAATACTTAGAATACACGCAACCAAACTTATATGGAATCACCCAGTATTTCTGAAGGACAATATTTCAATGGCAAAAAAGGCTTTTGGAAACGGAAAGCAGTTTATCCAAAGCAAGTTTATTATAAGAATAATTAGAAATTAGTTAAAACAATTTTTTTATAAAGAAAACAAAAAGAAATGGGAATTTTTCTAAAAACAAACTAAGGAAAATGAGAATTTCAGACAAAAATTAATAACTTTTTGTAAATTTAATAATCAGTATTGCCTCCCCTGGCCTCAATGCAAGCACGAATTCGACGAGGGATGCTTTCTATTAAGTTATCAACTTCTTGAAGAACATTTTCCCATTCCTCTAAAACTGCTTGAATGAGTTGTTCTGCATTGCCAGGGTTATTTCGACGAGCTTTTCATCTTATCCCACAAGTGCTCTATGGGGTTTAGATCCGGTGAACAAGAAGGCCACTCCAAAACAGCCACACCCTACATTTCTAAAAAAATTGTGGCAACTCTTCTGGTATGTGGAGGTGCATTATCCTGCATAAATAAAAACAAATCGCCGAAAGCAACTCTCCAGAGCCTAACTGCAGCTTGCAGCACTAAATCAACATATCGTGGACCTGCTAAATTTTGTCTCATTATAATTATAGGAGGTTTTTCACCAATCATGATCCCACCCCAAAACATTCACAGTTCCTCCTTTGTATTTGGGAACAGATCGGGCAGCTAGGAGCCTAGCTTGTCTCCCACGACCTCTCAAAACTCGAATTCGCCGGTCATCTGATCGAAGGCCAATTCTGGTTTCATCCGAAAATAAGACATTTCGCCAATCTTCCATTGTCCAGTTTTGATGTTCCAAACATCGATTTTATTTTGCCTTGATAGTTCGGGAACCCTTAACTGTCTTCTGCTGAATAATCCTCGTGCACGAAGTCTTTTCCTGATAGTTTCGACCGAAACATTAATACCAGTAGCTTGCAAAAGTTGCCCAGAAAGCTCGGAATAGGATACCGTGGGATTTCTTCTTGCTATTTGAGCTAAAAAGTGGTCCTGGTTTTCTGTAGTTACTTTTCCACGACTTCTCCTCGGCCTATTTTTCAAGGTGTCCAACTCCAAAAACCTTGAATAGGTTTTTGAAACAACCCCCTGTGTGACCCCCACCGTCCTTGCAATTTGTCTTTGGGACATTCCCTGTTCCACCAGAGCTATAATTAGAGTAAAAAAGATTTATTTTTAAAATCAAACAATAAATGTTTTGAGGAATACCTATAAGTACCTACAGTTACCATGTTTATACCATTATACGTATACTCAAATTACAAGAAAAAATATATTCTTTTGTACTAGTGCAAAAAGTTAAACTTTTGGCACAGTTAATAGTGCAAAAAATAGTAACTTTTTGCACGATCGTAGAAAAAATATTTTCAATACATTTCAGGATCAGGAATTGTTTGAGAAAAGTTCATTTTCTTAATTTTTCTCATTCACCTTGCCTAAGACTTCAGACATTCCACTGTTGAGAAAGGCATTTTGAATAAGACGGTCACATCAGATTTTGCGACTGGCAACTAAATCACTTGACGGCAGTCTCATCTTCTTAAATGATGATCCATTAAATCTGAGTAATTATATCTGCGGAAGGTGCAATAGACAAATAGTGCGGCATCGTCCACAAACAGCGTCTATTTGCCGGAAACTTAGGTTACGTCACATTTTGCGGGCGTGCCAACGCGATTCATCATAGGTTCCACCGGAGACGCTATCTAAATCATAGTGCTCCGCGAATTACGAAATTAATTGAGTCCAATTGCTTGTACCTGTCAAAATAATTAGTGTGACGTCATTAAGAGATTTCAGGAAAAAGAATACGCTGACAAAACTTTCAGCGTGCCTTATTAATTTATTGGGACGGTTGCGCAGGCTATTAACGTGGTCCGAAGTGTTTACGAAAACAAGAAAGAGAAGAAGCGGAAATAGAAAGTTTTGCAATGATCAAAAACATGGTTAGGGTATAGAGATAAGTTTAGTTAAACCATCATATTTATTTTGACCCGATTTACACATAGCTGATCTGTGTCCACTTAGGTACTTACGGGACACCTGTATATTGAGTGGATCAGAGTTTCCCCACTAGAAGTTCAGTTTTGCTCCTTGGTGAGACGGTCCTTGGACAGGGCGGTGTCTTAATAATTATATTATCCTTGGAACACCAACAGTGGTTGTGTGATAGCGAGGACACTAATTGGGTCAGGAAGAGCCGTGTGGTAAACGTTCGATGAAGTCATGGAGATCACATATGCGACGTGGCGAGCGTGAACATTGGGATGACCAATCAACTTCATCTGATGGTTTCGTATGAAACAAACAAGAGCATGCAATATTCATGCAAACAGTATCTCGCCGCCGCCATGTTTGTGACGCAACAAGGATAATTCAATTGATTTGAATTCTTTTGTGTATTACAAAAAGTAAAATAATGAGTTTTTGTATAGACTGGAGGATTTCGAATTTTATTATAAATTCATCTGGCATGATTTAATTTCACGTCTACGTAGGTAGCTAATAAGATTTGGCCTTTGAAAAATATCCAGCGCCACGAATATTCGGGCTTGTTTATTAAATTGTAGTATTTTCTGTAAAAGTTAGTGAAGAAACGCAAGAGTGAATATAAAGAAGCCCTCTTGACAAGTATTAAATTTCAGCTCTGCACTTATTTAATTATTCTTTCGTGTAAGTTGATTATTGGGAAGTTGTAAGTCTAAACAGGTACAAGAATACAAAATGAGCAAATTCGTATATACGTGTATACGGGAGACACGAAAATGAAGGGAATAAATTAACATAAAGTTCGGAGGCATTTCCGCTGCCTTTTGCCGAGTTCATTCCCAACACACGGATACAAAACAAACAACGGTGAGGTACACACACCTACATCATGTAAATACAGTAGTTGCTCCAATCTACATCTTAATTGGTTGTCATGTTTATTGCGGAGTTAAAGTTGGATTTACAAGGGAGCCTGCGTTTTATGCCGATTTTATGTAGCTCGCTTCTATTTCTATCTTTTATTCCCAACCAGGTAACACCAAAATAAGTTTTAACTACGCTACCTCGCGCGCTGCTCAAGGCAATGGCATGTTGGAATTGTAATAAAATTGGTTTCTGTCAGAAAACCTGTCATTTCTTTGAATGAACCTAGTTCATATCTAGCCAAAAACTCTAAAGTGAAACTAGGCTTCGAGAAACGCGCTGGCAAAGAATCTCAACTTTTGTTAGCCGCTCAGAAATCTTGTACTGGCTTTACATTACACCACCTTGATAAGAACTCCAGTTTGATTGGACACACACCTCCAGCCTTTCCCGCCTTGAGAGCTAACCTGTGCATTACAGGCTATGTGCTTTCTCTCGGGCATTGAACACCCATCGGAACCCAGAACCTGTACTTCAGTATTGTTCAACACCATTCAACTCATAGCCCAGTTGCCTCCCCAGTTGTGGTACCGTCTTGATTTTTGATATACGCGACGAATTTAAATTCTTGACCTGCATACTTTAAAATGTCTACCTATTTTTTAAACTTTCTAATTCCAGCTCAAACTCTTCCCTTATTATAGGACAGCATAGATTATCCCCCTCTAAACTGATTTCATTTTTTAATATATTTCTTCTAATATAAATTGTCCAAGTTTCGCACACATGCGTCTTTAAGAGTCTCTTACGAGTTTCTACATTAACCGTTCCAGAATATAGCAGTTGTTTCTTTTTTGTTTTGTTTTGTTAACTTGATAACTTGTCAATCACTTAGGTATACATACCTACATAAATGAGTAGGTATTAGAGAATATAGGTAGGTACCTATTTTACAAACAGAAGTAAGCAGGTATCTACAATCTACATACCTACTTATACTGAATTATAAAAGGCATGTACAGTTAATAAATTGTTGACTTTGTTTTACTTATACCGGTCTGCCTTTACACTACTGTTTTGAGGTTGAATGAAATTGGGGTTAGATGCAAGAATCACACGCCATTTCGACATTTACCGGGACATTTACCTACCTACTACATAAATATGGCAAATTATGCGAATCGGACTTTTGATACCCTTGCTGCATCATTATATCGACTATGTTGTCTTTGTTTTATGCTTCCTTGACACCTTACTTTAAACATTCACGCTCGAAATAGTCCCAATGAGATAGGTACCGCTTCACGGGCACTTCAAGAGAAGTGGGAGGAGCGCCTTACGAATCTCTGACGTCAAACCAATAACAAAGCGAACTAGCATGTGGGCGTGATAAGCTAATTTCTTTCGCTTATTACACTGCAAAAAATTTTTTTAGACAAAAAATTTCGCTGTAAATCAATTACAATAACAATTTTCTGTCATTTTCATGCCAAAAATATATATCTTATTTTTCTCCGAACCTCCCTATTGCCCACTTGACCGCCTTATACCTTTGTTTTCCTCCTTGTAAATCTGATGCAACGACAAGGGCTCTTTGTGTAACGAAACAAATCCTGTAGCGCCATGGAGCTTGCGACCGGAACACACAGAGGGTGTTAGTCGCGTATTTAATACGATACACGACTAGATCCTACGATACAAATTAAACTAATCAAGTGGCCATAACTGGGCAATGTCCGCAGCAATATCAGGTTCAGCGCTAATTAAGGGGCCTGTTCATTATAACCGGCGGTAATTTATTGAATAATAACCGAGAAATCACCTACATAAATCTCCATTAGTCTCTAGTGTTTCAATATGGCGGCGGGTATAAAAACTAAAGGCGCCAAGAAAATACCTACTGGGACTATTTAATTGATTTTGCGTGTGTGGCGTCTTATTCTGATAGTGGCGAAAGGACTGACAACATAAACCAACGCATATAAAAAAGCTTACATAAGGGTAGTTTTTATTTCCCTATGATTCGATTAGAACATATCAATTTAGGAATCATTGAGACGTAGAAATCTTCATTATTCAACGTACATTGAACTCCCTTACATCGAAATTTTCATAGCTGGTCATAATCTGCTTTTATAAGGACCTAGCCTCTAAGCATAGGAGGAGGAGGAATCCCTTCTGATGGCTATTCTTTGTGTTCTCTTACATATATCGTTTACAATCAGATGGTATACGATTTTATTACCTGTTTCATCAATATTTCCTGATGGTTGTATGTGATCATCTGATTTTCTCGTGGTTTTCCATGCTTGTCTGCTGGAGTGTTTCTTATTAATTACGAAGTCAAAATATCAACCGATATTAAAAAAGGGATCTTTGGTACAGTTTTCAACAAAACAGAAGAAACATCAAGTTGCAAAATATTAAAGTTGATCTGAATCTCAAAGTACCAGACGATATCCAAAAGTAAGCAAATATAACCAAGACCTAGACCCAACAGTTGATATAAGCTTTATAAACTTAGGAAGGTCGCTGGGAATTCGTGATGTGATGGGAAGACCGTTGCTGGGACGGTCCAGGAAGTCCTCTTGAAAGTCATGTCTGGGAGAACCTTGAGGTTTAACATACCAAGGTCAACGTTTCCGATTACCACTTTGAGTTAGGAATGACATAATTTTCAAAGTGTATCTACTTCTGTTCAACACATATCTGCCCATTGCTGGACATAAATATCTGCCTTCAAATGATCTTGGTTCGGGCATAGTACCACCTGCTCATGGAACTGTTATAAATAATATTTTTAAGGAAAAAGTTACTTAAACACAGGGTGCGTTTGAAGGGTAGGTTCTAAATAATGAGTAAAGTGTGGAACAGTCCGTTAGGACTTGTCGTAAAAATCCGTTGCTGCGAAGAGGGTATCGTTGATGACAAGCAGACTACAATTCGGTAATTAATGTCCAGGCGAGGAGAGGGCAGAAGGGCGTCGTGAAGTGCGTGCGAGGGATCGCAATCTTGAAGTTAATATCGTAAAGATAGCAGTAAACATTCTGAGTAGGTATATAATTTAAGAGGATAGTATGCAGGCAGATACTCACATCTCCTATTGATTGGTACAGTGCAGATTGCAATCAGTTCTAAATTGGATTGCTGTTGGGGGAACAGCTTAGGTACCGGTGACTGGCAGATGGCAGGCTGGGGTAACTTGAGGTGGTATACAATACGTATGCATTCAAACAAAGACCTAACTGCTACACCCCTACATCGGAGCACCTCCGTTCTTTCGCCAGATGTGCCCACGTGAGCCAGTCAATGCACAAAGTATTAGGGACAATTCCATTTGGCTCGGATTGCTATTATACCCCGCGGCCAATGTACTCAGGTGTCGAAGCTCGGCGGGATTAAATCACGCGGACAAGGTGCACCCCTACGTCGGCGTCTAAACTGGCGTCGCGGACGGAGACAATGGGAAACAATTGCCGCAGAGCGTGACTGACATAAAGGGTTCGCATGCAAAGAGGCTGATTACTTTGATAAATGATCCATTAATCATTGCGCATAGATGAAATAAAAACTTTGTTAGGTACACTTTTTTGGAATGAATCAACTTCGCACAATAACGAACGAGCAGACGCGGCGGAAAATAGCTACTTGTCTCTTATTTATCTTAATTAATCAATGAACGCACCTTTTAATCTTGCAATTTCCTATTCAAGAGGTTTTCCTAAAATATGAGATAAATTCAGAAGTTTACCATTTGATCTACGAGATTTCCGAAAGTTAGTCAAATTTAGTCTTTGCTATTGCTATTCCAACTTGTATAACTTTTGAAATATTAAAACTAGACATTTCGTTAGTGCGCGGGCGCAGAAGTACACTGACGATGCAGTCACCAAAGCACAATGTTTGGATCCTCCATACTTTTCTAGTTTCGAACTATGTATTACTCTTTTGACACGTTTGCAATAAAATATTGGTGAATAGAGGCTTTTTCTGCACAACACATTCTGCAAAAATGAATTTCACATTTGTTCGACTTCGTTCCCACCTGCAGCTTATGCTACGCATGAATTTCTTTCGGTGTTAAACTTTTCTTTTGTAAATATTTAATGATCGCTTCTTATTCCTCAAAATCTTTGTGGAACCACTACTCCAACTTGTATAACTTTTGAAGGATTAATCAAATTTGACGGTTCGGTTGTATTGCTAGAGGGAACATATTCCACAGCCATCTATTTTGGATACCTCGTGACTTTCGAACATGCATCATTCTTGTAGCAGTCTTGCTGTGTTTTAAAGGTTTTTCTAACAATCTGGTTATGTATATCTCAAGGATTTGCGTTCTAGGAACTCATATATGAATAAATAAAGCTTTCACCTGAAGGACCTACTACGAACCAGGTTATATACTGAAAAAATGTACTTTTCTATTTTCTATTAGTAGGTATATATCTATATTAGTGGGAGCACTATAGGAGTATGCGGTTGATGTTTCGGAATTGGTGTATATTTAGTACCAATGCACTCTTTTTCGCCGCCAACGCAGTAGGAAACTGTGTCTCATTGACAGCAGAGACTAAACACTATATCTGAAAGTGACAACTGGAGTGCAAGACCTAGACAGTGGCTGACAGGTTCGCTATGTTACTTTGACAGTGAACTAATTAAAGTGGGTTTCACGTGGGATCACCTGCATACCGGCGCGACGCAAATAGCCTCCTCAAAGGCTCCGGCATTGTACCCTAGAAAACACATTCCTGTCGGCATTGTAATGACGCCTCTATTATTGTAACTTTACCCACAATGAGCTACCCATATTACCACAAACAATGAGTGGCGCGGCTCGGCGTAAGTTTAGATGGAAAATTTCGACTGCGTGTTATAAAGTACCTACCTACCTCTTGGGTTGTACTCCCTGTTATTAATTTACTCGCGAACTTAATTTATTAGACAATCATCGTCAAAAATTGCTTTCCCAAAGCTATGTACTACTTGACTTCCTGCTTCTACACAAAGAAAAGACTGTGGTCTACTGTTTTAGGATGACTGAGTGATGATCTGCATATCAGCTACCTCGGAATGTTAAACTGAAGACGAGAAATACAGGGTGTTAAGTAATTGCAATGGCAGCTTCTGAATCTAAAAATATGAACATTCGTTTTCTGGTGTAGGCCTTACTAACTTTTTACGCTTTTGACGAATTTCTGAGCTTCAGCCTTCCTATCAAAAGTGATCGAATCTTGACTTTAACCAGAAAACGAATTCTGTTTTTAAAGTATTTTAAAATGGACAAATTCAACAAAGCCATTGCAACAAAACCTTCATAAATTAACATAAAATATCCAAACATTGAACTGTAATCCAAATGTCGAGAAACTAGTTCGGGATTCGGAACATCTTTAATTCATTTGTGCGGTATGGATAATTTGCGTTCGGAAATGGCGGCCTCTCGTGTAACTTGAAGCGGAACAGTGTATACCACCGGTGTCTGAACATCAGGTACAAGTTCTAATAAGCGGGTCCGTCTACGCGACTGACGCCTTGCGGCAAATGTTGGAAGTGTGGAAATTACCTCATTTATTAGGTAAGGGTGTGCGACCCCTGGTGCTGACACCTCTCCTTTGCACCTGCTGCCGGAGTATTATTGAGTTTCCCAAACAGAAGAGTGCCAGGATCCGGAATGTTCACTGAAATTATCAAAGTAGGACCCTTCTGTCCCTTTGTGAAACAGGCGCATTTAAATTGTGGAAATGGGAATTCTTACTGACCTCAACTAAAACTATCCTGCGAAGGTTTCTATTAAAAAGTAGTTTTAGCTACAGTATACCCGCTTTCCACCTTGTTTCCTTATTAGGATTTGCAATGAATGAAAATCTAATAGATTACAATTATTACAAATTATTTTTATTTGTTACAGTGGCGGCTCGTGGGTTAATAACCAGGGGGGTCATTTTGGTTTTGGAACTTATAATTGATACTAAAAATATATACATACATATACAACGTGTCCTATAAAGTTCTCTACATATGGGAAACTTTTTTATTATCCGTTTATTAAAAAAATATTCTTCATAAAAAGCTCTTAATTGGTCAAAAATCAAAATGCACTCGCAACATTCCAAAAATATCGGATAATATACAGGAGAGATCAAAAAATAATAATTTGACTAAAGAGTAAAGTACCCTTATTTTTGAAAATAATGAAAAATGTTATTCGGAAAAGTTATTCAGTATAAAAAGTTATGGACTATTATGAAATAACAGCCACCTATGATCAAATTTATTTTTCTAAATTACAAACGTGTTAATATCTAATAAAGAACTAAAATTATTTTAAATTAACTTAAATTTAAATTAGAGCACTTCCTAAACTATTGCCTCAAAATATCCACCTTTTCTCTCAATGCAAATTGCTATTCTTGCTTTAAATTCACGAAACATAAATTTGATCATAGGTGGCTGTTATTTCATAATAGTCCATAACTTTTTATACTGAATAACTTTCCCGAATAACATTTTTCATTATTTTCAAAAATAAGGGTACTTTACTCTTTTTTTATCTCCCTTGTATATTATCCGATATTTTTGGAATGTTGCGAGAGCATTTTGATTTTTGAGCAATTTAGAGCTTTTTATGAAGAATATTATTTTTTCACAAACGGATAATAAAAAAGTTTCCCTTATGTAGAGAACTTTATAGGACACTTTGTATGTCCAAATCTTCAAAAATATAAGGGGACATATTGTTAAAATAAAACATACCTTAAACGTGCTTATATTTCAAGTCAATTCTCCTCTCCTTCTGTTCCACAAAATGGTCTATGACTTTCTCGTTGAAGTTTGGAATGCTCTTGACAAGCGTTTTCTCGATGCTCAACATAGACAAGGCACTTAAGTCTAGACTGTCCCATTGTATTGCGTAAAAATGTTTTTATCCGTTTCAAAGTTGAAAAACATCTGTCACTTTCCACGGTTGTCATTGGTAGTGTACACAAGATATTTAACAAGTTCACTGCTTCAGAAAATGTTTCGGACAAATTCATGTTAATAAAAAGTTGAAAAATGGCGACTGCACCGGCACTGTTACGAAAATCCTCACGACAATATATTACTTCAAGTTCTGATTTTAGTTTGGAAATATCTATTGTAGCATAATTAGCCTTCACCATATTTAAAATATTTTGGGGAAAATAGGTAGTGTATGCTTCAAATTTCTCCGTCTGAAATAACTGTGAAATCATGAGATGATCATTGAATCCAAATCTATGATGAATTTCAGACATAATAATGTCGCAAATTTCAAGTGCAGTTAGTCGTTTAGGATCCCCTGCATTAACTTTTCTTCTTTTCGCTGATGATGTGCTTGGTTCTTCCGATTCTAAAATAGCACTTCTAACTTTTTGGATATTGCTGTTGAAAGACATTATGTAGTTTTTGACTGATATAACATCAATATCTCGCATTTGTAATTGTTTGAACAATATGTCTACATGAGGCATTATTTTATGAAAAAAATTTAACCAAAATAAAAAAAGTTCATCTTCCAAATGCCTTTTTAAACCAGTTGCTTGATTTATATTATTTCCGTCTTCCTCCTCATCTATGATTTGCTCCAAACAACATATTAAATCATCTTTATAAGTGTGTCCAGTTTCAACACACTTTGTATTGAAAGCCCATCGATTGGGTGCAGCTTTAGGTAATCTCACCTTAACCACCCTATCCAATACCGCCGTACGTTTTGGGGATCGTCCGAAAAAAGACGAAAATGCATGTAAATTTGCAAAAAATATTTTTATCGGTTTGTGTTGACTCCCCGCTTTTTGGAGGATAAGATTAAGTTGATGGGCATAACAATGAATAAAGTGTGCATTTGGGTACATTTCTTTAATTTTTGTTTGTACTCCTCCCAGCTTACCGCTCATGACTGATGCACCATCGTAACTTTGAGCAATCAATTTATGGGGTGCTTCATTAATTTTTAATAATTGGAGTTCTTCCATTATTGCATCGGATAAATGTTGTGCTGTGGTACCTGGAGGGTTGACAAATTTCCAAAATCTTTCATGCACAATACCATCTAATACATATCGAAAGATAAAAATCATTTGCGTTTTATTGGAGCTATCTGTGCTCTCATCATCTTGAATTGCCACAAAATTTGTCTGGTCAATTTCCTTTATTATATGTGTGTGTACAACGGCCAACATTGAATCTAAAATTTCGTTTTGAATTGTTTTTGATATTCCTTTGAATACTGTATTTTTTTCAAGGTGCTCTTTAAATATTTAGTCTAGTTCAGAGACAAAATCTATAAGGCCACGAGAAATCCCAGGATTATTGGACATGTCACTTTCGTCATGACCGCGCAATGCAATTTCAAAGACTCCACAAAATTTTACACAATCAATTATTTTGTTTAAAATATACCTACCTATTTTTAGAAACCGATTCATTAAAGTCGTGCACTGATTTGCGATACGCACTATCAAGTTGCTGTCTTATGTCTACACGTCCTAAACTGGCGTAACTCATTGAACAATTTATATGAGAAGCAGAAGAAGCATGCTTTTTAATTTTGTCTTTTAAATGTTTAATATCGGTTACTCCATTTTTAGCCCATATAGCATCATTTGAAAATAATAAGCACGGATAGCAAAAGAACGCATTTTTAACACTGCATCCACAAATCCAGTCGCACAAATTGTACATCGATTCTTTAAAATATCTTTGGACATTTTTACCTTTATCCTTTGTTGTCTGCTTCAAATTCAGTTTTGGTTTCGGCCGTCCACTTTCCCTCTTTTCAAGCCGGCGTTCATAATTTAATGTTCCAGCTGACTTTAAGGCAAATATATCCTCAACAACACTCGTCTTGTTTTGCTAAACACACAAAATTTCTCAACGATCAGAACTTCACAACGATCACAGTTCACATCCGCAACAATTAAGAAGAACTGAGATCCAGAGTCCAGAGAAAATATAACTGAATACTGTAGAACTAAACTCGATTCTGCGCAGTTGTAATCGGGACATTGACCACGTTGGATATATAGGAGTAAAAGGTGACTCTCACTTCCACTCAAGAATTCGCCATCTGCTGTCACTGTTCTTCTTTACATGCATTTCTCCATAAGCCATAAGAGCTGTGCAGGGTCAATTTGAATAATGTCCCGGCTTGCTAGCTAGCGCGCAGCGCGGCTTGACGCTTGACTATTTCTAGTATTGCTGCGAATGCAGACCGCTGAAGATTTTAAATGTGAGACTGTTAGACAAAAAATATTTTTATTAAAATTATGGTTTTGATTAGAATATTTTAGGAGGGTCATTGACCAATTGACCTTAAGGAGATACCGCCACTGATTTGTTAACGGGCAACAAATTTAATTTAATTTCCGATAAGTCTAAGATCCCGAAGAATGTGTATTCCGAGGTGTATTCCCTTGTTCGAACTGTGCAAGATAATCTCAAAACGTAACTTGCTGGAGATTAACTATAATCTGTTTAGCGGTCGCTCCGCAGCGTAACCTTTAACCCAAAGTCCCTCAAGTCATCAAAAGACCGGTTTCCTAGACAATAAAGGCGCGTCAGGCGAAAGCTAATCTTACCTGTGGCAGTTGTATTAAATTGCAAAACGGGCACATTACTGCGACATTACGATAAACGGGAATGCTTAAATCTGAATACCCGTATAACCAATTCTGTTTTCTGCTGGTCTTTGGAAATTGTCAGTAATTCACAAGTCTATCAAGTACGAATAGCCTTCAACAAATTTAAAGTTTTCTTCTGTCCCATGCTTCTTGTAACAAAATCAGGGGAATACATTATTTTTCGAAGTGCTACGTCAACTTTGGCTATTACATAATCATTCATCATTTTAACAAAAAATTCACAGACCTCGCATCTTACGCAAGTATCATAGGCGTATTGAAAATACCGACACAACTGCTCGGTTTCTAAGATGTCCAACAAAAGTGATCTGTGCCGTTTCAAGGTGGTATATTATTGATACAATAAAAGAAATGATTTGTGACAAGCACAAGGCACATAGTCAAACTGACGCAATACGTAACAAAATATTAACGCATCAGTTTTGTGCAGTTTGGACTTTTATTGCATCGCGATATCCCTCTTAAACGGTACTCGCACTCGCCGTACTTTAGATAGTTTACATCTGGCGATCTGGCTAGCGCTCTCCATCCAATTTATTAGCGGCCTCGACTGCGCGCGCCGCCAACAGAATCTGTCGCGTGTCGATACATTTTTCGTAAGATGAGTCCCATATACACGAGCCCAGAAGTATTTTCAATACTAAAATAACCTTTACGGGAGCCGATCCTACCCGGCCCGAGAGTAACAAACCAAACCACTAGCTCTCTACGATAACCTACCTACCCACAAACGCTGCTGGGTGGGGATTGAACTAACGAAGTACTTATACGAAAGTATAACGCATAACTTGCGGAACTGTAGTACACTTGAAGATGGGATTCCGTAACTTGCGGACTACTATCCACTGCCTTAATTTGTGGAGGATCTGGCAAAAGAAAAAGGAAATCACTTACTTCAATTCAAACTGGTATCGTAGTACTAAATGTTTTATTTGGTTAATTATGTATTGTTTGTCCTTGTTACTATAGGCACGAGTGATTCCACTCGCATAAAAATGCTGCAAGAGAGAGAAATGACAATCGTATTATCTCTAAACTGATTTTGTATGAAGACTTATTTGCATACGATGCAAAATACCACAAATTGTGCTACGCAGAGTACATATCAACCAGAAATATAAATTCCCACAAAAATAAAACTGACAGAAATACAAAAAGTACCGATCGCTTGTTTTCAACATTTTCTTCTTGGATTCAAGAACACATCTTAGATAATAAAGAAAAGCTGCCATTAAGTACCTGCAGTAACACAAAAATATAATTCTATGTTACGTAATGCAGAAAGATCCCCAATACAATCCGCGAAACTGAAAATGAAATTGTCGAAAAGATTTAAAGGCTCTATTCAATTTATTCGTAGACCAGGTCAGGTCAGGTGATTTGTTGTGTTCTGGCAAAGAACTTTTGACAAAAAAAATCAAGCATGTAAATGAGGACGCAAGCTCAACAGACGAATCGTCTGATTTTAATCTGGAAACAACGGGTGATACATTATCAGATTTGCAAATTCTTCACAGAGCTGCTGCAATTTTAAGAAAATGTATGGAAAATTTTGCAAAATAATTATCCTTCCCCAGATGATATAAACAGTAAAAGTTTCGCTAAACAAGTACCTACCTCATTTACTAGCATTTATTTCGTGGCTATTACAGAAAGAGAGTTTTGAAAATGCATTGAAAGAAGATTTTAAAGGTGGCATTACAACGCTGTTCTTTTGCAGAGTAACTTCATCAGGTTATACTTTGGGATCACTCAAAGTTAAAATTTTAGTATTTGCTGAATATCGCTGCACTACGACAGAATCTGTCGCCTGTCGATACATTTTTCGTAAGATGAGTCCCATATATACACGCGCCCAGAAGTATTTTCAATACTAAAAAGAGGTGTTTAATTGGAAGCTGTACGAAAAATGCGGCGACACGCAACCGGGGCTCGAACTCAGGTTTTCCACTTAACGGGCACGTGTTCTGACCACCCATATCTCTCGTCGCACAACACGACGATAACACCTCTCGGGTCTTATGTACAATAATCGCAACACATCTACATATTGCCGTATCAATTTATAGTATTGAATCGCGAAACCCAGTGCCAAGAAATTTGAAGTATAATGGAGACTACATTGTCGGCATTCGGTGAAAATACTTGGATACTTTGTGCTCTGCTTAGCTAACAGTTCAAAAGCTTTTTTACGGGCGTTAAGCTGGGCATATTTGCTCCGCACATAAATCTCAGTCGGAGACTCCTGTGTAATATTTGTGAATTACATCTGTATAAAAATAGTCGGTAGAAATTTGCAGAGTGAATGCAAATTGGCAGATATCCAAGGCGTTTCAATTCATCATACTCTAATGTCTATGTGTTGCAGCAACTATAAGTTTCAAATTACCTTAAGCGTGACTGAAAATCCAAACAAAGGTGGTTAAGCAAATTAAATTTGTTCTAAATGTTAAGGTTCCGCGAACGGGGACTTATTTTTGTCTGGTTACCATCATCTCAACTATTTCAATATGAAACCGCAGGGGCCCCGTTTGTTTTCAAAACAAATCTTTTATGTTATTAGCTGGTTATAGTACTATAAACATTCGTAAAATAACGTAAATTTTCTCAGCTTGCAAATGAGATTTTATGCGAAGTGACAATTTCTTCATAAATTTCATTGAATTACATTTTGTAGATTATTTCTCGCCGCGGTCGCCATATTTTCAATTAACGTCGTCGCTCTTCGCATTTTTGATTTTATGGCCCCAGTTTGTTACTCTCAAATTAGAGTCTATGCCCACTGAAACTAATAGGTCAGTAAATACCAATAAATATATAAATATACCTACGACACACGAAAACAAGTAGGTAGGAAATACTAGATAAATAAGACAATAATTATTATAATATAATAACGAATAAATAAAAAAGTTCTTGATTTCTTGGAGGAATGCGTAGGTTAGATCAGGATAGGAAAATATGGAGATACGTGTCCAACCAGTCTTCAGACTGAAAACTTTATGATGATATCAATAATGACAAAGACACTGACAGACGAATGCGAAGTTCCCTCCCCCAATACGTTGCGAAATGGACCCGTCTACCGAAGATTCGTTACCTGTTTCTAGTCGGAGAGCAGGACGTTCGAAATATGCAAAATAAAAGTGGGGTATGCAACTCGCGAACATACAAAAACTGATGTCGAATTCTTATGTAAAATGACCTGCTGAAATCGATTCTGGAGGTCGCGAATCGATTCGGGATTGCGAAATTGAAAAAAATCGAACTTTATCATATTTTTACAAAATTTCTCGGAAATACATTATTTTATATTTCCCATTCTATATCTTTGTCTGTAACAATTGGATCGGTTTAAAACTTTGCATACATATAGTCTGAAATATGCCGAATCCGTTGCCATACATAAATGTGCACTAATGTGTAAAGATATGGTAGAAAAATAATATTTTCGTCGCAGGTCCCATGGATTTTTCAGTAACTGCATTGAGAAAGTTGGTATCGAGGTAACTTTTTTATTATTGGAGATAGAGTACTAATATAAGCGAGTCAAATATAGTTTAAGGTCTGAATTAATTTATAAAAAACAAAAAAATGTTGTTGGTAAAAGTTTGGTGGTCATAAAAGGTTAATAAAGTCGAGCGTTGTACGCGCTACGTTGTGTTCTGGGTTGCACCGAAGCAGACCGCGTGGAGAACTTCAATGAGAACTGTTCTTATTTTTTTAAATTTGTACTTACAGAATAAATACATTTTTATTATTCGATATACCTACATTTTCCTTCACAAAAACAGCTTATGGAACACAGTACATTAGCTTTTAAACAAATACAGGTTGTGCTACAATTTATTGAAATATTCACATTTGCAAAATGGTGTTATATTTACAAAATCTGGTTTCGCACTTATTGTGGTCATGATTGGCATTACGCTACTGTTTTCTTTCATGCACCACCCAAATTCCAAAAGATTTGGGCCCGGTTTTTCAAAGAATCCAACACCGAATTAAGTCTGACACCGGCTTCGTTGCTATGATTCAATCAGAAAGCCGGTATCATAGCAACGAAGCCGGTGTCAGACTTAATCCGGTGTTGGATTCTTTGAAAAACCGGACCTTGATAGTTTTGGTCGAACTAGGTATGCAGTTTTGTAAACGACAGACCGCAAGTACATACGTCCTGAGGACATGAAAGCGAAACGTGTTTTCGGTGGGTGGTAAAGAAGCGAAATTTGTTTTGTAATAAATAGGTACCTTACTGATATTCGTTTGCTTATTTACCTAATGTCTGTTTTGCATGTTGGAAACAAATGTGCTCTTAAATGGTCCATACTGCCGGTAAATTCTGGACGACCATAATATGTAATGAATTTCACTCTGTTCTCGCTTGACATTTGGTGGAACATATTGAATATTTCAATAAAACAAAATTTTTTAGTGTTTTCAACGGGTTTAATCGTTATCGACAATATTGTTTCGACTTACTAGGTCATCATCAAAGGTTCTTACAAAACAAATCTTAAAACTAAAACAGTACCTTACATACAGTATTCTATTTTATTTTCGTGTGGTGGGGTAAGACTGCTTCTATGATTGGTGAATGGTTAAATTCCAACTGGTCATTTGTTATCTGTTGATCTAATTTCTAAGCAAACTTGATCAAAACCCGGTTTGCTTAAATAAAAGAAATTTAAGTTCATTATTGGTCAATAATAAAGAAAAAAGAAACACAGGAGATAAAAGTGGTGTTTCTCAGTTAAATTGGCATGATTGCAGCGCGATTTACATAGGTCAAACCGGGAGGGATTTCAATACCATACTGAAAGAACATAAAGTCTATTGCCAACAATTCAAACAGGACGGGTTTTGGGAACATTGTACATATTGTAAACAATCATAATTTTGTCGAAAGTGATTTTAAAATATTATATAAGGATCTAAAGGTAGAAAATTAAATTAAGTGGAAAGTTTTGAAATTTGCAAAGCCATTAAATTAGATCAACAGATAACAAATGACCAGTTGGAATTTAACCATTCATCAATCATAGAAGCAATCTTACCCCACCACACGAAAATAAAATGGAATACTGTATATAAGGCACTGCTTTAGTTTTTTAAGATTTGTTTTGTAAGAACCTTTGAAGTCGAAACAATATTGTAGGTAACGATTAAACCTGTGAAAAACACTAAAAAGTTTTGTTTTATTGAAATGACCATATAATGATTTAAGAAAAATGCCCTACACACATTTAATAAATGAAAACTCTAAACTCCGACGGCGTTGGCACGGCAGTCAGCTTTTGTCCGTGACAACGCGCGCAGGGCGCGATATATGACTCACGTTTAACACACTTTTTCTGACTTACTATGCATTTTATGAAAAAATACTCAAAATAAAAAAACATCCTCATTTTATGCGCTACAATTTACTCGTTTATAGTGTAAGTATATCTTCAAAAATAAAAAAGTTACCCCGATACACACTTTTTCGCTGTAAATGACACAAAAGTGGCAACTCTTCCTCGAATATTTATTAATTTTTCAGTCAAATCACAACAATTACTATTTTCTCGTACAGCGTTAGAAAGCGGATAGTTTCATTATCCTAATGCTAAAATTTCAAATTTGTACGACAATGGGTGACAGATATACAGAAGGAGAAACAATAAAAGTGCGAAAATAGCATATTTGAGAAGAAAAATGAAAAAATACAATTTTCTTCAATTTGGCAATTCCAAATCGAATCGCGACCTCAAAAATATGTTCTGTCAGGTGTTTTTACGTAAGAACTCATCGTCTGTTTTTGTATGTTCGAAAGTTGCATACCATGTGTCGAATTCAGAGCTCTTGCTCTCCGACTATTCCGTATTGCTTCAAATATACGTTCTATTTGTTGTATCTCCACTTTTCATATTATATTGATGCTGCTCTAGGTATACCGGAGCCAAATGGTTTGTAAAAATACTACTTCATAATCCTCGAATTTGAAGCACTTAAAAATAATCAAAAATTTATATTATTGGCACGAATGTAGGTGGGCTGGAGTGTAAGTAATCTGCTCAAGCACATGTCTCACCTATATTTATATTCCTTCACCTAGGCTGACAGATCCGGCACCTGGACCTAATGTAACTATTTTCAGACCGGATATAGCCGGCGTGTGCGGTTTATGCACAATTAATACAAATTTACACGTGCATGTGTGTTACCTTTGCTCTTAATGTGACACGCTCATTTCACGTGCGTTCTTCATAATGCAACTGCTCATACGATAATTAGCTTGCGTTATTTGAAAGTTATAATTTTAGAGAATTCGCCACTTGCGAATCAGCAAAATGCAAGTAACAAAACCACTGAGACTCACAAATTAGAGCAATATGGCCAAAATTATCTACAGCATCATGGCCATGGGCCATATTGCTCTACATGAGCTCTAAATTTCCGTTTCTCTGCGTAGGGATTAAAAAATATGTTTAAAGCTTATTTGTGCACGCTATTTACAGCAACAGAAATATGCCATTGAACTGATCCAAAGGCTTGCAGAGAAAATTGACAGAAGAAAATATGGATATGACTGTAGCGGATGTGGCAGGCGAAATGTCTGTAAACAGAGCTAGCTCATATGAAGTTCCAATATAAAATACAACACTGGCTCTGTCTGATTGTTTCCATTTATTTGTATGGCCATATTGCCTTTACGGAAACTACCCAATGGGATTTGTTGGCAATATGGCCAATCATTAAAAAACACTTCGTCAGATTTTAAATCAATTACGCGGACATTTAGGTAAAGCTAGCCTATTAGTCATTCATGTTGCTTTGCTATTAAGAACTTGCTTAAATTTAGGACAATAAAAATATTGATCATCTTTATACCACATGTATTTTAGAACATGTCGTAACATTTTAAGCACCTTGTGGTATAATAAATTATGCCGGCCATGATTTTTTTTACATATTCTCACGTCCACAGGTAGACGACTCAGGTAGAACTACTCGTTCATATCAAGTTTTTTCAAGGTTAAAAGGAAGTGGGCCGGATCGCAGCCATCATGTTTTGCGGCCACACCTTTCAGACAGATAAAAATATTTTACGAACACAAGAAGATTCACTGGCCATTTGTGCCATCCAGAAAATATTACATCACCTCCCATCAGATTTTCACGTGTTACTTCCCGACATTTACTGTTTCAAAGATTTATTAAGCACGTATGTTACCTGATTTATGGTTATCTTAAATAGTTAATTGTGTGACCTCTGCTCAGTCGCCCGTTGAAATTTCAAAATTACAATCTTTGATTACTACTTTGAATTTGACATTAACTTTAAATAAATTGTAATAGCAATCGATCCGAACTTGCTCCAACAACTACTCCCAGGGCGTTAAAAAAATTGATTTAGGAACACACTTTATATGAACTTTTTTCGTCCTGATTCCTAGGGAAACGGCGGGAAACGGTCTCACGCCGCCCCTGTGTCCGAAAGAGCATCATCCCTGAGCGGTTTTCTCAGGAGCTTTTTCCACTCGGTTGCCTTCTTCATTACCTTAGTCTATCAGAGTTCCGCAGCGCAATGTCTTATCTGCTAGCAGTTTACCTTCAGTGTGTGCCTTGGTTCTACCTCGACGTACGAGCGGCACTAATCCTTATGCGTCCACCATTCTGTTCCGGCCTGTAATTCCCACTATCACGTTCTGTCAGCCCCTTCTTCACACTTGGTTGACCCTCGGACGCGGCTAACGTTACGTGCTCGAATAGGTACATTCGACATTGAAACGCGGACGTTGATTCTGCAGAGTTTACGTTACAGGGATGACACCGTCCCCGAAGGGCACTTGCTGGACCCGCCATATCGGCAGTGAAGCCAGTTTCAATTTGTGGCCGGAGGCTCATTTCACCTTAAAATGAACTTTTTATTTTTTTTCTCTTTTTACACGTAAGACCAAAGGGAGATCAGAATAGAAGAAACATTAAGCGATATAGATATTATGTAGTTGACGACAATGAAAATTAGGTACTTTTATACCAGGAAACTATTAGGATTCACACGGCAAAGGATAACAAATAATTCCATATACATATTATGTGTATCCATAAATGTAATTTATTCCTCAGAAGAAGTGGATATTAATCAATCTTCTTTTACCTGACCATTCCTAGACCCAAAGAAAAAGAAAACTAAGATTCATAGGCAAGGATATTGCACAAAATTTCATATTGCGCAATAATTGTTTAGTGAAGTTTGCGCTTATGTTTACAATATTTTGTGCAATAAGTAGATATTACAAAATTGCCAGATGTGGAGTGTTGCCTAATTTGAGCTTCAAACGATGGATTTAAAAGATTTTGACTAAATTTTGGTAATCTTAAAGACTATCAATATTATTTTCTACAATCACATTGTACACTGTTAGTGACGGTTCCTCTAGGCAAATCAATGAAATTAAAATTAATTAACATGAATTTATATGGAATCATAGTGTAAGTAGTAGGCTAGTGTGGCCTTTGCTTTAACTGTTTTTTCGACATCCTCATCAGCAGCTGCGATAATCCTTTGATGCAGCAATTCCATAATGCAGGTTGGGTGACTTATAAAATATATAGATATATATGCATATGCAAAGAATATATGCCCTAAACTCATGGCGCGTTTCCAACTTCGAATCTTGCGCCGATCTGGGGTACTATTGCGCAACTACAATCGAACAATATTATACGAGTTGCGCAATATATTTTATGGAAACTTTCGATAACGCAATATATAACAATAATGCATCACATTGCGCATTAATATTGACCTGATCTGACCTTTGTCGCATTTTGTAAAAAACATCGCAAAAGTATTGAATGATTTATATGCTACATTATACTGTGGATTATTGCTGCTTGTGTAGGGGTACTTTTAGAACTTTTAGAAGAGTTTTCTTGACGCAATAACTACTGACCTAGACAAAGTGTGCGTCCAAACGTTTATTTTTTTTTAGCAATGTGCCAGTGTTATGACCTGAGTCGTCGTGAGGCGATCGACTTCTCATTCACCGGAAATTATACTGATTGAACATTATGCGAAATTAAGTACTCAAACCTCCAGGAAGTGTCGCGCAAAAATGCCAAATGTAAACATAACTCAAATCGCAGATGGAGTACAAAGTTTAAAGGGAAAGGGCAGTACTACGTAACTTACAATTCCGAAGTAGAACACCATTTGGGCGCAAAAGCGAATGCATTTGTAGGGAAAGTTAAGCAATAATGGATTGCCAGAAGTACTTACAATTGAATCATAGTTGTCAATAGGGCGGCATTAGCTAACTCGGTTTCCTCAAATCTATTACAGAATTCAAGCATTGATTTTGCGGACCAAAGTTTCACGGGCTTAGAATTAAACGATCACGGCAGTCCGTTCTAATCCGTAATAGTATTTAGACCGAGACGGTGGGCGAGGTACAATCTCTGTAACAAAGATGCGGCAATGATGTCTTCAACCTCTGAAACCTGACTGCTTTACTCTCGTAAACCTGTATCATAGTTGAATCCCGAAACTCCGGGGCTAGAATAATCCGTTTAACCTGCACCGACATAACTTTCCCATTTCGCAGTGGTTCAACGAGTGGCCACATGGGCTGGCGTCGCTGCGAACTGCGATTAACTTTACTGCTGTATAACTCGATGATAACTGTCATTAAAGGCTCCACGGTTATGGTTCCTCCGGCTAAATTGATTAACTAAAGCTGCCCAAGTGTTCATAAAAATGTTTTTTCACTTAGAGCTCTACACGAAATGGGCCTCGGGGAGTTGTACAGTGCGGATCCAAGGACGGGACACTGTTATTTTTGAAGGTATACACAATATTCCACAAGTTATGGCTAGTTTATACAGCGAGAATAAGGAATAAGGTTTAAGAACTAAGCGAATAAGACAAAAATGTGTTTAAGCTTGTGTCAGTTCTCGATGAATAAACCTACCGTGACATAACTGCAGCAGTAGAAATTTCGAAAGGGAAATTGGAGTAAAGAAAGTACCTATGCATTTGCTGGATGTTTTCGAAATACAACAGCGACCCTCTTGTTCAGTAAATATTTACTCCAAAGACTGAACGTTTAGTGGATTCGAAGTAATAAGATGTGTTACCTTTACAAGGAGTAGAGATGTATTAAAACATGAATTTCTATGTATATTTTCCGTACCTTCTTGAAAGTCAAACATAGGGAGGGCTATATGCAAACAGCTTTCTAAATATAATCGCTTGTTCCGTGAGTTATTTGTTCCGTTGTTCCTGAAATTTCAGAGCTCTCTCATAAATAATTCCCAAGTTCATACACAAGATTATTATTTAGCCACTGGGTTATTTGTGCATTTAATTTCCTTTCGAATGCAAATACATTATAACTGGTTTTAAGTTTGTAATTTACATGACGGAACATAGCCGGTGAAAGTGACTCACAAGTTCTTCTGACCGCCCAAGTTTTATTTTACATTAGGCCTGTCAAAATATTTCAAAAATGTAACCAATAAAATTTGATATTAGAGAACCCGTTCGCGTAAAGGTCAAAAAACTGGTAGGTAATCAAAAAATCACCAAAAACGAAAATTCAAAGGTCATGGGAATGGAATAACCAGTAGCAAAATCTGGAGTGCTGTAATTTTTCAGAATGCTTGTGCTTCGCAGTCCTATAGCTGTTGGGGCATCCCCCATCTCTATCGCCAGGTCTTCGGCCCTGTCAACTTCCAATCCTCGTGCCTCCACAACTTCCTCTTTTCCCGGGACCTGGGTCTTCCAGTTTCCTTCTATTTGGTGGTGCATACCCAAAAATTTTCTTTTGACAGCAGGATATGCTTCGAATACTTTGGACAATCGTCCTTCAGAAGCTGGAGAAAATCTGAGGCTACTTACTAGGATAAAGTGAAATATGCTGGACCGTGTTTAGACATTCAGTAAGAAGAAGAAAGTAGTAGAAGATTCTCGAAGGGTGTGGATCGACCAAAAAAAAAAACAGTTAAGCCTAAAACTCGGAAAACAAGAGCAACATCGAAGCAACGAATTATGATGCATCACATCTTTGCCCAAGGCAATCGGAAGCCAAAATAATCAGAAAATCTGATTGTGGACACTGTTAAGCATATACTGAAAAAAAATATTATACACATTACCCATGGAAATAAAGCTGTACAACGATGGAAGCTAGGGGAAGATAAATCATGGTTTCAATAACCCAAATAGTTGCATGCTCGTCAAAAGCGGCCGACGTACAGAGCCGGGCCAAATAACAATCAAACCAGAGGTGAAGCGTAAATCTCAAACAAAGAATAGCGTATACACACAATACAGATACTAAACATAAAGCTAAAGCAAAGATTTGCATCCCTTTGGCTCGAGGCTATGATTCCGGTCTCGTCAGGAACATTCATAAAACTACCCCTTGAATCACTGTTTCAATATAGGTAAACGAAGTAAACATCAATAATCCTGGGCTTGTGCTACCTCGCTGCAAGCGAACAAAAACTTTCGCTGTAGAACCGCTTCACATAAACTGATGAACTCTGACCCCTACGACAGATGTATTCACGAGCGGATTGACATGCGGACTTGTCACTGGAACCAATGCAAGCTCTGCAGTGCACCATTTGTTGTAAACTACTTAGAAGTTAGAAATACCTTTAGGTGAGAATTTCGACTCTTTTATTAACGTTACACTTTTATAATTCAATGGTCTGGACGAATGTGCGTGGATAATGCGACAGCGAGAATGTCTTCTGCATTTTGGGACACCTCTGCTGGCTGAAACGGTCTTTATTTAGGGCTGCCTGTAAATTTACTAATTGCTCTATTGAACATTTACGGCATCGGTTAAAGCCCCGGTGATTGATTACTGGCGTAGGTCGGATGGATCAGGAACGTGCTTCGTTACTTTCTATCCGTCATCTTGTTATCATTCTTTTATCATGCTAGTTCCCATAGCAACAATTCTTCTAAAATTCGTCAATAAGTTCTTGTGTGTTAAACCTTTAGTGCGATTTTTACATCCCTACTTTGTCACTGTAACCATTGAAAACAACGTGACTTTGACATTTTGGCGAAGCCAATTCCATAGTCAAAGTCTGTCATAATTTATTGGTTTCAGTCTATTTGTGATTACAAGTGTGGTCTGGATGTTTAGGACTGTTTGGTTTTTTAGAATCTTGTTTATTTACAATTTTCGAAATAATAATTTTCTTCTGAAGATGAGATGCCCATTACAACAATCTCATCATAAGGTTCTCAGTCCGAAGACTGGTTGGACGCGTACCTCCATTCTTTTCTATCCTGAGCTAACCTACGCATTTCCCTAAAAGTAGAACATCCTACATCCCTAACTATTTGAGAGCAGTAGTCTAATCTAGGCCTACCCCTACCTCTTTTTATTCCTATCTCTGACTCTAGTATGTCGCGAACTATTCCTTCGTGTCTTAGAAGGTGTCCTACCATCCTATCTCTCCTACTCTTTATTGTTTTCCATACCTTTCGCCTTTCCCCAACTCTTTCTAATACTTCCCAATTGCTAACCTTATCTATCCACGGTATCTTCATCATGCGTCTGTAACACCACAGTTCAAACGCTTCTACTCTTTTTCTATCCGCTTCTCCTATTGTCCAAGTTTCGCACCCGTATAATGCCGTACTCCATACATACGACTTTAAGAGTCTCTTCCTAGTCTCTATATTAACCGTTCTCGAACATAACAGTTGTTTCTTTTTGTTAAACGCAACTCGTCCCTGCGCCATTCTTTGTTTTATATCTTTAGTGCTCCTACCGTCTTGGGTTATTTTACTTCCTAAGTAGCAGAAATCCGCGACCTCCTCTATCTTCTCATTTCCTATTTGTATTTCAATTTTAGTTCTATTTTCACTCCATCTACATACCAAAATTTTAGTTTTCTTTTTATTGATTTTCATGCCGTAGCCCTGTCTCAAAACTGCTTCTATTTCATTCAAAGCCGCTCCTAATTCTTCTTTGCTAGATGCTAACACTGCTATATCATCCGCAAATCTGAGCATGTTAATAGTTTGGCCCTGTACATTGATCCCTGAGGCTGTTCTTTCCTTAACAATATTAATCGCATCTTCGATATATAAGTTGAAAACTAGAGGTGACAATGCACATCCCTGTCTCACTCCCTTCCGGATATCTACTTCCCTTCGTTCCTGCTCACATTCTATAACTGCCTTTTGCTCTTTGTAGAGATTATGTATTATTCTTCTGTCCCTGTATTTCATCCCTACCTTTCTCAGCACTTCGAACATCTTCCCCCATTTTACGTTGTCGAAGGCTTTTTCTAAATCTACAAATCCTATATATACGCTCTTTCTCTTTTCTATCGTTTTTTCTATAATTACTCGTAAAGCTAGAATGGCCTCGCGCGTTCCTCTATTTCGTCTAAATCCGAACTGATCTTCTCCTAATATTTCTTCCGCCTTTTTCTCCATCCTTCTTTGCACAATTCTAGTTAAAATTTTTGACGCATGGGAAGTTAAACTGATAGTTCTAAAATTTTCGCATCTATCCGCGCCTTTCCTTTTTGGCAAAGCTACCATGATGTTCAGTTTGTAATCCTCTGGAATCTCGCCTGTCAGGTATATGCGACTAACTAATTTAAATAAACGATCTATTACCTAACAAATAAATACTTCGCGAACTACCAATATATAACGTTTTATTTAAATATTACCGGTTTCAGGATTCACAAGGATCCCATCATCAGAAATGTACGAAAAATTGTAAACAAATTTGTTTACAATTTATCGTACATTTCTGATGATGGGATCCTTGTGAATCCTGAAACCGGTAAAATATTTAAATAAAACGTTATATATTGGTAGTTCGCGAAGTATTTATTTGTTAAATCATGAACTTCTACCAAAAAGTAAAACAAGAAGATATTAACTACATGATCTATTACCTCTTGACCTGCGCACTTTAAGATTTCTGCCTGCAAGCCATGTATACCTGGTGCTTTATTATTCCTTAAACTTTTTAGTGCTAGCTCAAACTCTTCTCTCATTATAGGACTCCCTAGGTTATCCCCTTCTACACTGCTTTCACTTTCTAATATATCTTGCACTTCCTGTCCCGCATATAAGTTTCCTAAATATTCTTTCCACCTATCTGCCTTCTCCCCGCTTTCGATTAGGATATCTCCTGCCTCATTCCTAATGCTTTTGGTACTAGATCCAATTTCTCTAAAATTTCTCCTAATTATTTTATATGCTTCATCAGTCTTTCCTATTTCGAACTTATTTTCCACTTCTTTGCACTTATCATCGATCCATTGCTCTTTCGCTTTCCTACATTTCCGAATAATTTCCCACTTGATCGCCTTATATCTTTGTTTCCCTATTTCATCTAACCTATTTTTATATTTGCGCCTTTCCTCTATTAGACTCACAATATGTTTTGTTATCCAGGGTTTCCTACTTTCATTCTGTTTATGACCCAAAATATCCCTAGCTGAGGAAACTAAACTATTTTTAATGCAATTCCATTCTTCCTCTATGTCCCTAACAATATTTTCGCCCGCGCCCTTTAGTACTTCGTTTGTCTTTTTCTCGAACTTATCGCGCGTATCATCATCTTTTAGTTTCTCTGGGTCAAGATACCTTCTTCCGCTTCGTTTTTTCAAAATCTTAAATTTAAGATTGGCCTTCATAACGACTATATTGTGATCACTATCTATATCTGCTCCTGGATAACTTCTACAATCCCTAACTTGATTTCTAAATCTTTGCCTAACAAGAATGTAATCTATTTGATATCTCCCTAGGTATCCTGGCATCTTCCACGTGTAGCGTCTCCTAACATGATGGTGAAATAGAGTGTTCGCGACCGTTAAGTTATGTTTATCGCAGAACTCTATCAGTCTCACTCCCCTATCGTTCCTATTGCCTAATCCAAAGGGACCAACTATTCCGCCCTCTCGCCCTGTGCCTACGACTGCATTGAAATCTCCTATAATTATTAAATTTTTGTGTCCTCTCACAAAATCTAGCACATGTTCAATATCACTATAAACTGCCTCTACGACCTCATCACTGTAGTTAGAAGTGGGCATATATACCTGTATTATTACTGTTTTTACAGGTTTCGAATCTAACCTAACCATAACTACCCTGTCACTTTGCTGTAAGAAATTTTCTACACTCTGCCCTACTTTTTTCCGCATAACAATTCCTACTCCCGAATTTCCTCCTACAGATCCTGTGTGTATTACTCTAAAATCTCCGCTCCAGAAGTCTCCGGCTTCTGGCCATCGCACTTCACTAATACCTACTACGTCTAATGCTAATCTATCCATCTCAATTTTCAAATTCTCTAACTTTCCTACTTGTTTCATGCTTCTAACATTCCACGCTCCGACTCGTGAGATGTTACACTTATCATTTCTGATGACTCCCCCCGAAGCAGTCCCCGCCCGGAGATCCGAATGTGGGACTATTTTACCTCCGGAATATTTTACTCCAGAAAGTGCCATCATCATAAATTCGAAGTACGCTGTACCAGGGATATAATAATGTGGTGGTTTCCCGTTGCCTTCCACATCGCAGTAGTGTGTATCACAGTGCCATACCGACCCTCACGATCTCTGCCACTATGATTACTGAAAGAGCTGCTGCCCCCTTTCAGGGGCTTGATTTAGTCTGGCTTCTCAAATAAAAACCCCTCCAATATGGTCAAACCTATGGTTCGGCTCTTTAGATCATTGAAGCGCGCAAGCCATCCCACCCGTCCCAGTATTACTAGAACTGCGTCAAGGTACAAGTCCTTTGGGTAGACAACAATCTAACAGTTCAACAATTTTCACAAATCAAAATGTACTACCTACATTAGGCTGTGCAGAGAATATTCTTGAAATAAATATTATCGCGCATTAAATAAACCACGAAGCCATTAATCACGCTCGCAGTACGGATGTCTTTAAAGGCGAACCATAAGAGTGTTTAGTGTTATTATTAGAATATTCTCAATTTTCCACAAACTGTCAAAGTGTCTATTTGGATACAAGCACCAGTTAGTTCTCGTGATCATATTGTTTCGTGCTTATCGGAATTTTAGTATTAAAAAGAGAACTTTGCTGATGTGACCATTACACAGGGTCAACCACGAAATAAGCGTTTTCTGGATTGGAAATCGGAAACATAGATTATTTTTACGTGCCTCATAAATATACCTTTCTTGACTTTTGAATGTTTAAAGTGAGTCAGATTTAGTTCCCAAAATAATCAAGCCAGGTGATGGTGTGCCGGCGCCGTTGGGTATGTGAGGTGAGAGGGTGGCGGGTAGGTAGAGACAGGTTTGTCTCTTTCAGGTCTATATTTATATTATACACGTGAACACTTTTATGGGTTTTCTGGGAAAAGTGCGTATCATTCAGAGCTATATTTAAAAATGATTTGGACACATAAAGCGTACACTTAATCCTAATAGGCAAAAATATAAACGGGGGGTGATTTTCCGGCAGAGAAAAAGTTTGAACTCTGATAATCAGCCAGGCAAGCAGTGTACAAAAAATATATGATGTTAAAATCACTGCAACAGTATGTAATTTAGTCACGAGTCTTGAACAACGCTCGTCATTTCGACCGCGCAAGTTTGAATTATATTTAAACGCTTCACCAGCAATACTACATTTCTGCTGAGAAACGGCCGCAAAGCAATTGAGGTTTAACGATCTAAACGACTGGATGGCTGAAAATGCCACCAACAGAATACCCTAGGAAAATTTTTAAATGTGTAACTTAACGTAATGAAGATGCTAACTTAATTTAAACTCGAACTGGGCCCGTACAGGAGACGCATTAATGAGAAAGAATAAGTTAGTAGGTGTATTAGCCGAGGCTGTTAGGGAGCCCTTCGTAAAAGTTTGCGGAGTGCCATCAGGTCGCCTACCTATCACTTACCATGCAAATTAAATAATTACAAAGTAGGTTGTGCACGCGGGAAAGAGGACGGGATGATGATACATTTACAACGAGATGGTGCTTCAGACACTATTCACTGGATATTATTAGCCTGTTGGAACTTTTATAATTACGGGCTCGGAAACGGTAACTTTCTTATTAATGTTTTATCATTTGGATGCTCTTTCTTCGATGACATAAACAAAAACAAAAATGACGTTGGCTAATTAAATTTTGTTTGATACGCAAGGTTCTTCTTTGGTGACTGTTCAGTTCAGCATAGAACAAGGGTGCTCTGAACGTCAGGAAAGGCGGGATGTGAGACTGCATACCTGGTAGTGGTAATTGAGTCGCTATATCCAAGTCTTTTAAGCTTCAGAGTACAGGACGTGAGACTGCGTGCCTGGTAGTGGTCATAATTCGTAATAGAAAAATGTTTACGTTCGAACTCAATAGATGTGCAGGGGCCGGGAGGCAAAATGCTTATGGAGCATCAGATTGCTAGTGCGTTCCCGCACAACGCCAAAGTAAATTCGAATTCTGAACGAATTAGCACTTTTAGAATTTCGGGAGGTGTAAACACACTAAAATATTCCAAATAAATCTAAACGAAGCGTCGCGTTCGTAGAAATAATATTTTCCATCAGTGTTACGAAAACACAACAAAGCGAACAGGACTAAATTGCATACATTAAATTTCAAATAAATGACCCTTTTATTTAGCTACCTAGCGTACGTTTGCCAGTGTTATGTAAATAAAAATCTCGTATCATTGCCAAAAATTCTGGCAAATAAAACACAGACATTGAGGTCGATGCTTCATTTATTGCTTTATTAAAAATATGGTTTCACCTGTCCGTAACCGAAAGTATTGTTATCAACAAAGAAACCTGACAATCTAAAATAAGTACCTTCTTTCTACTAAAGACCAATTGAGGGTTATTTTATACACCTATCCACTTCTCATTCATACTGATTGAAGCTATCTTTCCTAGTCAGGAACGGCCGAATGTTATCAACAAAGAAACCGTGGTCCTCGTGAATTTTATCGAATATACAAGTCACAATGTATTTTTCCCCATACCTACGGAACCTTAATAAGTTAGTGATAATTCGCTTGCTTATCGATTTGGTGTTACCTACCGATTTCGATTTCGATTTGTTTTGTTTTCATTCTTGTCAACGTCACTTTAATTTAAAATTGATCACATCATTTTACTTAACAAACTGGAAAATATTGGAGTTCATGGTAATTTAATTTTTTGATTAGATTCTTACTTAGAAGACAGATTTTGGTACAAGATTGCTTCTAATGTTTCTGATACAGTTCGAGTTTCACTTGGTGTTCCCCAGGGCTCGCATCTTGGTCCATCATTATTTCATATTTACATCAATGGCATTGATGGCTGTTTTAAATACTCTCAACATCTTATGTATGCTAGATATTAACCCATGTGTGTTCTTACTTTCTATAAATAAAAATAAAATAATAATACCTAACACTTTTGTTATCTGCAGATGTTACACAGAAAATTATTATATTGTTTTATTAGTTAAAAAATAGGAATCGTTGTCTGTGCTGTTAATCTAAGAAATTTGAATTAAAACCGGCAGTTCTCCCGCTTGTTATGCTGTCATATCAATCCAAAATGCGCCTAGTTATTTCGGTGGCACTATACGTATACACACAGAGAGTAATCCAGGGATCAGTAACTTCATAGAGGTAGACCGAGCAGTTTCTTGTTTAGCCGGGAGAAAAATCTCATTTTGATAAACCTGCGGTCATTAATCACTGGTTTTATCTGAACGTGACATGAAAGGATGTCGCATCACGTTGGCTTTGACCAAGTCTCACCGGCGCGGCGTTTCCACGGCGGTATAAACACTGCCGGGCAGGACAACGCACGGCGTCCCGAGGTCCCACGCCAATTTTTGAAATCCTACTTGAACACACGCGTGCCGAATACTTAATAGCACAAACAGACCGGGTGACTTAATTCGGTTTTTAGAATGAATTTGGCTCGGAATTTGGGAAGCAGGTAGGATACTTTGAGGTTTGCGGCGTTCTCGAGCAGGAAAACATAATCAGGGCCTTCAAGAGTTGTTCATTTTATCTAATTCTATAAATAATTAGCTAAAATTTTCATGTAGCTGAACAGATGTACTGGATTTTTAATTGCTAAAAGGTAGTCTTGGATTGCAGGTCGATTTTAGACGTTACTTGCTATATCTATCTAATAATAAAATTATCGGTTTGTTGTATCCTACGATTTCTTAATAAGTCAACCTCACACGCCAAAAGACAGTGACACAGTAATTAAACTCGACACGTGTTTCGCTGACAACGTCAGTATCCTCACGAGTTGAATGACAAAATGTTCCTGTTTGATTGGTAAAAACAGGTTCAATAATTCTCTAGATTTACACAAAATAAGATGCCTCATCGTAAGACCCACCCTTATATCGAAACTAAAACTTTTGTATTTCGCTTTAGATACTTCTGTAATTATATAAATACCAGAGATAAGGGGGGTAGGAACTTTAAATGAAACACCCTGTAGGTACTATATTCTTGCTTAGTCATATTCCGTATACTAATTGCAACTAGGTAGCTTCCCATATATAATTGTCATTGTCAGGTCCGAAATAATAATAATTTGGCCATTCAAAGGCACAGGATGAACTTTCATAATAATTGGTCCTGCACGGAGGGAGTCGCTTTGAACAAACGGAGAGTCGCACACGACTAGCAATAATCACCGGCATTGTACGTTACCTCAGGGCATTCAGCGGTCAATCAGCTACGATGCTTACCGTTGAATGATCACGTGCGCCTGCATCCCTTCGCTTTGCACTAGGAGCGTTTGATTAGGGCAGGTGAAGGACCGTTCCCACGGCGAACGCAACGGTCCCCACCGGCGTGAAAACAGCGGCCAAAGTTAGCAGCCGATTTAGGCGAAGATGCCCGAAGTCACAGAAATAACTAGTATATAGATCGCGTCTACAGTACTTCTGCACCTGTTGCAAATAATATTAAATAAACCAGATGTACATTTCGGATAATTTTTCTTTACTAGAGAGGGGAAAATAATTTATATGCAATAACATGAAAAAAATAAGATTAACGAGTTAATCGATATTCTAATAATTATTATACGAGTACAATTATTTTTCTCCGACTGCATGTGTTTATAAAATCCCCCTTATCTTCCAATGCGCCAATACGATTTTTTTCAAATTTTTAACACAACATATGTATGCTCAGTCAATGAGAATAGTCGTAAAATGATTCCTTGAAAACCACATTTGAACGGTCAAATCACCCTTTTAATTACACTATTAATGATATCTTCGAACGCCTTTATAAAATTCCCTCTATCTTCCAATGCGCCAATACGATTTTTTTCAAATTTTTAACACAACAAATGTATGCTCAGTCAATGAGAATAGTCGTAAAATGATTCCTTGCAAACCACATTTGAACGGGCAAATCACCCTTTTAATTACACAATTAATGATATCTTCGAACGCAGTTATAAAGTCCCCTCTATCATCCAATGCGCCAATACGATTTTTTTCAAATTTTACGACTATTCTCATTGACTGAGCATACATTCGTTGTGTTAAAAATTTGAAAAAAATCGTATTGGCGCATTGGAAGTTAGAGGGGATTTTATAACCGCGTTCGAAGATATCATTAATTCTGTAATTAAAATGGTGATTTGCCCGTTCAAATGTGGTTTGCAAGGAATCATTTTACGACTATTCTCATTGACTGAACATACATTTGTTGTGTTCATAATTTGAAAAAAATCGTAATGGCGCATTGGAGGATAGAGGGGATTTTATAACCGCGTTCGAAGATATCATTAATAGTGTAATTAAAAGGGAAATTTAACCGTTCAAATGTTGTTTGCAAGGAATCATTTTACGACTATTCTCATTGACTGAGCATACATTTGTCGTGTTCATAATTTGAAAAAAATCGTAATGGCGCATTGGAGGATAGAGGGGATTTTATGAAGGCGCTGGAAGATATCAATAATTGTGTAATTAAAAGGGTGATTTGACGGTTCAAATGTGGTTTGCAAGGAATCATTTTAAGATTATTCTCATTGGCTGAACATGTATTTGTTGTGTTAAAAATTTGAAAAAAATCGTATTGGCGCATTGGATGATAGAGGGGATTTTATAACCGCGTTCGAAGATATCATTAATAGTGTAATTAGAATAATCGTAAAATGATTCCTTGCAAACCACATTTGAACGGTCAAATCACCCTTTTAATTACACAATTATTGATATCTTCCAGCGCCTTCATAAAATCCCCTCTATCCTCCAATGCGCCATTACGATTTTTTTCAAATTATGAACACGACAAATGTATGCTCAGTCAATGAGAATAGTCGTAAAATGATTCCTTGCAAACAACATTTGAACGGTTAAATTTCCCTTTTAATTACACTATTAATGATATCTTCGAACGCGGTTATAAAATCCCCTCTATCCTCCAATGCGCCATTACGATTTTTTTCAAATTATGAACACAACACATGTATGCTCAATCAATGACAATAGTCATAAAATGATTCCTTGCAAACCACATTTGAACGGGCAAATCACCCTTTTAATTACACTATTAATGATATCTTCGAACGCAGTTATAAAGTCCCCTCTATCATCCAATGCGCCAATACGATTTTTTTCAAATTTTACGACTATTCTCATTGACTGAGCATACATTCGTTGTGTTAAAAATTTGAAAAAAATCGTATTGGCGCATTGGAAGTTAGAGGGGATTTTATAACCGCGTTCGAAGATATCATTAATTCTGTAATTAAAATGGTGATTTGCCCGTTCAAATGTGGTTTGCAAGGAATCATTTTACGACTATTCTCATTGACTGAGCATTGACTGAGCATACATTTGTTGTGTTGAAAAAAATCGTATTGGCGCATTGGAAGTTAGAGGGGATTTTATAACCGCATACGAAGATATCATTAATTGTGTAATTAAAAGGGTGATTTGCCCGTTCAAATGTGGTTTGCAAGGAATGATTTTACGATTATTCTCATTGGCTGAGCATGTATTTGTTGTGTTAAAAATTTGAAAAAAATCGTATTGGCGCATTGGAAGATAAGGGGGATTTTATAAACACATGCAGTCGGAGAAAAATAATTGTACTCGTATAATAATTATTAGAATATCGATTAACTCGTTAATCTTATTTTTTTCATGTTATTGCATATAAATTATTTTCCCCTCTCTAGTAAAGAAAACTTATCCGAAATGTACATCTGGTTTATCTAATATTATTTGCAACAGGTGCAGAAGTACTGTAGACGCGATCTATATACTAGTTATTTCTGTGACTTCGGGCATCTTCGCCTAAATCGGCTGCTAACTTTGGCCGCTGTTTTCACGCCGGTACGGTCCCCGACAATTTAAAAATAAATCTCAAACCGACGGTTACCATTCAGATATTAATTCAGAGAATTATGGCAAGTGCAAAAATTTATTCCTAATTTACCCAAGAAATCGCCGCCGTCGTAGACAATGCACCCTTCCACAACGTCCATGCACCCACATCAAATTCTAAAAAAGCAGATATGATTAAATAACTAAACGACAAAAATATTAATTTTGAACCTAATATGTTAAAACCACAGTTGTACGAAATTATCAAGCATTACAAGAAGAGGTATATAACTTACAAGTTCGACACATTATTACAAGGCCATGGACGCATCGATTTTAATTGGGCGAAAATTTTCGATTACCAAGAAATGCAGGTAGGAACAATAAATCTCGAAAAAACAACCCACCTAAGGAAAAACGCCTCGTGTCGTCCCCGAGCTATTTTATATCCCTTATCAAAGGGCAGTGTGGGAGGCGTGGAAGCAATCAAGTCATAAATCAGTATTTCTATTTGTTTTCGCATCTCAAGACGGACGCTGTGGGACCCGTACCCGACTACTGGAGCTATCTATCGGAGGACAGCTAAAGTAAAGATAAGAAGAGTTGGCCAGGGAACGGTAAAACGGAACTAGCCGCCTGCGCTTCCGCCGGAAGAGCATCCTTTATGCAACGGTGAGCTTGTCGAGACCGACGTGCCAGCTCTGCAAGACGCACTTCGTCTTTTAGGGAACTCTATATTTTTACTGAACTCCAGTGTTTTAAGCAAGGGGGATCTTGAGAATTACGTTTTATTTCTTAGATATCGCGGAGAGAGGAGTCATTAAAATACAGGGTAGTGAAGGATTTCGTGCCACGAAACTATACAAGTTTAAAAAACTTACAGGGTGTTATAAAAAAGTAGATCAAGCCGTTAACCACAGATTATCTGCGAGACTTTCCTTATGTCATTTTTCAATTAGACTCCTTTTTTTGAAAGATACTGGGTGTTAAAGTTAAAATTTAAAAAAACTATTTTTATTAATAACTCTTGTTTTTTACGATATTCAGTTGAAATTTTGTACAACATTTTTTCATATACCGGTACAATGTTTGTGTAATTTTGATCAAAAAAATCGATGCGCGAACGGAGGAAAGGGGGGGTTGTATTACCCATTAACCCCCCAACTTTTCCCTGAGCAAGTCTATGATTCAAAGGTGTTGTTTTTTATACCAAGCGTTCACTTCTTTTATTTTTTTCTCTCTTGTAAAATTTTGATTTAGGGCTTGGTTTACGAGATATTGCAACTCATTTGACTATGTGTTGTTCATCCACTCGCTGTTTAAATCCCCCAATTTTTGTTAGGTGACTAACTAAGCTCGAGAAAAATGGATATGTTCCTGCATAACGTCTAAGCTCCGGAAAAATGCCCTTGGATGGTACCTTGTTTGATGAAGAATACCATAACTTTCTAAACAGTTTCCCAATTCAAAATTACACTATTTAGTTACATTATCTGGGAGAAGAATTTTAATTTTATTTTCCATTTGATGCAATATTTTTTCAATTTTTATACCTGGTTAACATATGGTTAAGTGGATGTAGGACAGCTTCGCTCCATAGCCTGATCTGCGCGTGTAATCGTAACCTTTGGCCCGATCTGACGCACGTAAAAGGTGATCAATGATTAAGAAGTTATACGGTTGTGACAAGGTATTATTTTAGAATACAAAGGTTACAGTGTATCTCTTCTCGATTTTATCAATATCCTAGTTTATGCTTCTTGGCGCGCAATACACAGTAAAATATGTTTGTTTTATCACTATTTGGGACACAAACAGTTTCAAAATAATCCAGAATTAGGTTAATTAATAATTGATAAGGGGTTTCAGAGAATTTGCTTACTCACGCGGATGGTGAAAGTATTTTTTTGCTCAATTGTTGCACCAGGGGAACTAACCTGAAACAAAAATGTACTATTAGTCTTATTACAATAGATAACACTAGCAAGACAGGATAATAAGGAATACACCAAATTGTTAAATTCAACTGGTTCTGTCCTAGAAGAACCGAAGTTGGACAACGGACAGAGGAAGGAACAAATTATTATAACTTGAAAAAATAATGCCCAAATTGTTATTTTCTATTTTCCCATTTATGATATTGATCATAAAATGTAGAAAATTTATTTTTCCAGACAACTAAAACTGATGAACTTCGGAATGGCGACCGGTGGTGCGGCATCAGAGAATAATAGATGTTGTGTTCGTTGGTTTGGCAATTACATAGTTTAATTCGAACGTAATTTATAATTCCGCATTGTCATGCATGTGATGTGCGCAGTTTGCTAAATGTATGAATGTTTTGCAGCGTGAAGGTAAACTGGAGGTACGGGGACAAAAAGCTGACTACCGGACCGTAACGCTACGTGGTACATTCCCCGATTCAATGCTCACAGATTCAGCCGACATCATGTCCCCTAATTCAATTTATTATCAAGCACTGCGAATTGCGCGATTACTTTTAACAGTGAAATAAACAAACGAAAACGCCAAAATCCCAGAATATTATTGTGTAAAAATATTTAGATTTTATTGAGGATTTTATTATGTAGATATACCTAAAATGTTATAGACCATAACTTATAGAGTAAGTCCTCGGATGGGGTTACAAAGAGAAGAAAAAATTTCATTTTTAATTTTTCTGAAAATTCTTCATTAAAAACCCTGCTTGTTCTTAAACTCCAATCGCATACCTTGTTGTCTACTATTCTGTGCTTGTTGTACCTGTGAGAGTGGCCATATTTTCATAGAGCAGTTTACATTTTAGAGCAGAATATGTTCATGTTCAATAGAGCATTGACAGCACGCATCGGCAATTACACCAATCACGTTGAATTGCCGCATAAAGTCCAATGTCACGTAAGGGATGCTTGATGCTGGATTTCCAGCAAAATTACCAGTTTTCAGAATAGGACAACTATAATCAACATGCAGATTTTGCATGCCAGGTACCCCAAATACACTAATTGGTAAGAAAAAAACAGTTAAATTGCTAGATATTTTTACAGAGACAAGATTGGGGGATGTCAACTGGTCAACTCTCTCATCCCATCAGGTAGGTTCCGGTACCATCGAGAAAAAGTGACATAACCATAAGATGTCTAGTTATAGCTATCTGGTGAAACGTGGCATGTACAGTTTCGCAAAAGGTTACACTTGCATAATTGTATGCACCTAGTGCTTGTACCTCCTCCCCTTTGATTGCACAGTGAGTCACGCACACGGGGGCTCATCTATTCCGAGGGGCGGCCAAGAGCCTATACCTATTACAGTTATCGGATACTACAGCATCTGTGTATGTGTCCACAGATCAAAGTAATCAAGAAGCACTTGTTTAGTTTATGTATGTGTATATATACCTCCGATACACTCTTTCACAAATGTGCAGCCCCTTATCATGTTACCAAAATGTTCTGGTTGTTGTCCCCGATAGGTAAGAGCTAAAATCCTGACAAATGCCAATAGTTTCATTAATTATTGATGTCTTAGTGCTACTTATTCTAAAAATAACTAACATAATTTCTACAGTAATGTTTAATTTCAACAATATTAAGCTTAAGCTGCCAACAACGGCATGACATTCTCCGCGGTAAATAACAAGGTAGCTTTTGACAAAAAAAACAACAAAATTATCCGATACCAAATCAATTGCTCGTAAATTTATCTCCGAAAAAAAGCTAAAACTGGAGGAATTTGGCACAAAAGTTTCGTAGGTATGTAATATTGTAAGGAAAGTCTTTAATTTTCTTTTGAAAGGGTGCTTTCCCTTATAGCATTATTAATTCATCAAACGTAAGGGTAATTGAAAACTTGTGCAATTTTAATAAATCTGTTTTAAGGAGCATTTAATTAGGGCCATGGCAAAAGATAAAAGTGAATCTGATTCTCCATTCTTTGATGAATAAATTATTTTCATTTACGACTAGGTAGCCGAACGTATATAATGAAAATCAAGCAAGCGTTGCCTACTTCAAAACACCCCAGCCGTTGGGGGGGGGGGGGGGGGGCACCGATAATTCTAGAAATGACATTTTCAATCGGAAGATTTCATGATCCAGTCTGCTCGACGATTAAATCAAGCATCATGTTCCTATTTTCTGTGAACTGTGGAGTATAATCTAATCTTACAGTTTTTTAGTCTAGTTGGATGAAATTTTGTTGGAATGCGAAGAAAGCGATTTATTGTTGAGGTAAAATTTCCGGTATAAAACAAAGGCGCTTTTATTTTTTTCGAGCGCGGTTTCGAATGGAAATCAAATTCAGTCAGTGACCTGGGTCCTTTATACGAGCTCACCTTTTTAAACGTTCTATTTACGACAGTCTTAAAATTGAGGTTAAGTGTTTTTTCTTGATTCGTTCGAATACGAGGTTCGATTATTTCACCACACGTGGATGATTAAGTGGTTTGTTTAATGCACATCAGATATACTCAATAGAATACGTGCATGTGTAGGCTTTTACTGTTTTATTATTGGCTTGTTTATTACTTTTAATTTAAACATGTGTTTACTTTTTATTGCCGGTCGGTCTTTTATTGCGAGCCTGAATATTTCGTGTGATTGCTTCAGCACACGAATTCGGGGCACCTCTGTTTCCCGAATGCCACTCTGAAAGGTTTATTGGCTTATTTAAATTTACATCTGATCACTGAAACATATAAAGGTGAAAGGAACATAACGACGACAGCTACGACACGCTTTCATCTTCCCTTAGTTACTGAAATCCTCAATTTTGAATTTTTAATTCTAAGGTACATTCATGTGGTTAAAGAGATATTTTTAATTCAGTCATTAAGGATATCTGCTAAGCATCTTGATATCTAATATTGTGGCGCCAGCTATGAAATAATGGTTTAATTACGCCAATATTTGGGTAGTGTACAACAGCTATTAGACAATTCATATAAAACACTTTATTCACAAATTCTGAGATGTTTATTTCCAAAACTAAGATGATGCTACACTTCTAGATATCAAAACTTGCAAGTGATATCCATAAATAAGTAATGATATATTTATATTTTACAGATATTTTTAAATCAACAAAACTATCTGTGGGATATCCATAATTCACGATTTAAAAATATCAGTTAAATAAAAATAACTATTTATGGATATCTCACTGATAGTTTTAATTATTAAAAAACTGTTTGTAGGATATTTTTAATCTACATATTTCATTTTTGTTTAGTTCTGACGCGAGCACATAAGTATTGCTTAAAAAATCGAACTGATTCCTAAGATATTACAGGGAATCCTACAAATATTATTAACAATTTCACACGCTAGTTATATCCTAGACCACAATAGCAACCATTGATAGAAGATGCATCAGTTGCAACTAACAATGGAACTTTCCAGAACATAGACTGACGCTGTCAGCAAATAAAATGTATAAATTGAATTGTAACTTCATTAGAAAGAATTCTAGTTCTTAACACCGAACTGTACTTTACTAAATAAACCTGTATATTTTATTTTTTAAAAAGTACATCGGCAATTCCCAAAACTTATCTCGCTGCTTATGGACATTGTTCCTCTGTAACCTCTGTGGCATTTATACACTGTTTTTACTACACCAACCCCAGGTAAGATAATGATAACATATTTTGCCTATAGCTGGCGCTAGAATTTTAGATATCAGATACCCTGAGATATTTTTAAATAATTATAAATATCTCACAGACAAACATAATTCTTGCTCAGTATTTGATATCCAAAATTATTTAAAAATATCAGCCAAATAGCTTTAAGCACTTAAAAATATCTGGGAGATATCATTAATTGGCTATTTAAAAATATCAGCGATATATACTTAAACTAATATTAAAAACTCAAATGGAGTGCCATAGGTATGGGTGTTTTATTATTTTTTTAGACTGGTCTGTTCCAATACAGCTCTAATATCGCCAACACTGATATGAGGAACGAACTCGCGACAGTATTGGAAGCCAAGCAGGAAAGGCAATCATATAAAGAAAATTAACCGATAGATAACTTAGAAAAACATGTTTCCAGACTAATCTCAAATCTTACAAAATGGCATCTCCACGTTCTCAACTAAGCCATGCTGAATATGATTTGAAAAAAATATTTGTGCATAATATGAACTCTTGAGCTCGCCGGGTGGATTAGGAACGCACCAACGTCTGATCATACACAAAATTTATAACAGATAACGACTTTTAAGATTTTGTTGTGACAATAATATGGGAACACTTGGTACAAACCTTTAAGAATTTTTGGGTTAACAAAACCTAATTTTCCTGGACGACGCCACTGAAAATCACGGGCAGCGACTTGCCAGTAAGTTCTAAAGGGACCGGAAAGCGAGCAATACGCGGTATTTTTATTTTTCTCTATATGCCTACTTACACACGTCAGACAATTGAGTTTTTGAACGGTATATTGCGTTCCATTGTCGCTCCTGTTATTACCCGGCCATTGTCATACCGTCATATACGTGAAACTTTCTTTTATCTGCACCAGTCATCGCGCATCAGACAGCTTCTTGTACGAAATGAGATTTCTCCTTTTGTTCATCTAACTGCCCTATTACGTTTCTCACATTCGGACACGTGGAAAATCAACTAGGCGGTCTAGGAAGTCTGTCTCTAAGAAAAAGGTCCAATATCAAAAACTACGTCTGACACTTACAAGTTTATTGTCAAATAATTATACTCATATCCTAGTCATAATCAACTCGAAGGACCAATATTGCAATTACAATATTGCCTGCAGAATGAAACACATGGTGTTTTGTTCAACAATCTATAGTGAAGGCCCATTGTGTTCAAAATATGAATAGTAATATTACTTGATATTAGTCATAGACATGTGAACTTAGTTTATTTTATTCAAACAATGAATTATTTCTTATAATCTACCATGCTTGTATGGAACGTCTCTTGTCTTACGATTTATTTTGATTTTGCCTCCTCCTGGTTTCTTTCTGTCCAGATCTTCTATAGTAAACGGCCTGGCAATCACTTTCCCATTCTCTTGGATGTCTGGTAGCACCTGCTGTTCGCCCCTGAGCTTCTTCATCGTGTTGATGTTGAAAATCGTTAATGACTGCCCTCTAATCACTTCCGTGGACATCCCAGAATCCAGTAGAACTTCTCCTTCTCCCTATGTATCCTTCTTCTCAAAATTGGATCTCCCCTACAAATTTTCATCCACCTCCTGCACGCCCCAGCGGCTTCTAAGAGAGTTGGTCGATCCAAAAGTCAGCAAACAAAAGTAACCATTAGTGGTGTCGGGAAAAATATTTACACAAAGATAAAAAAATATTTGCCAAGAGAAAACACGAGTTCCCGTTTTCCAGCGCCTCCTTTGTTTAATTACGTGTGACTCCCTTTTGTTTTTCAAATTCAGTTTGTCGGAATTAAATGGGCTCCACCGCCAGAGTGTATTTAATTTATTGTGTCAAATATATAACGCCATCAAGATTTATTTAACTCGGAGTGTGTAAATCATTTTAAGAATGTTAGGAATGAAGTTCGGGAGTTTATTTTTAAGAAAATTACCCCATTGGACTACTTCCACTAGTCCTTTACGACGTTTCACAATTTTCTTTTAGCAAGAGCCTAGACTTGTTCAGTAATTAGAGTGGATGTAATTAAACGCATTCACGGCGAGGGGTCTTTATTATCCCCGCGGATACAAGGGATTTATTGGGACGGTATCTAATCATAATTTAGAATACTCAGCAAGTGTATAAGTATGTCTTGATGAGGCATAATTAGGACACCCGCCGACCCATTAAAATTCCGCGTCGAGGCTTCCGATATAAATCAATGGGAAGCGACCAAGTTTCCACGCTTAGGTATGTCTGCCTACAGATAACGCCGAGATTGCCTTTACGGTCAATTAAAGTCACTATTTTTCATGGGGAAGTTGTTTTTCACTGTAGAAGTCCAAAATATATTACGAAAAGTATGTACCTAATGGATGGATTTCTTTAGATCTTGTAGAGTCTCTCATCAGGAGCATGTACGGAACGACACACTCAAGCAGCGGGTGAATTTGAAGGAGACAATTTCAGATAGGATAGAAGAAAGGAAATTATGTAGTGTGATACGGACAGTATGAGGAGAATGTCAGATGAGAGATGATCGAAACGAATATTTCTGCATCAGCCAGAGGCGCAGAGAAAGAGGGGTAGATCGCGGCAGACATAGGAGATAGATATGGCAAGAATAATTTCTTTTCCAAAAGTATTAGGCAAATGGTTGCAGGGCAGCTTGCTTACTCGCGAGTACACCGCAGACCAAAAGCAAGAATGCGGGCAAGTAACGATTTCGTCATTGGAGAGACAGCAGAATTGCATTTTGGATTATGCCGAGAAAAGTGATGTAAAAAAGAAATAAGATTTTCCTCGGAAGAAGGCCATGTTGCGTGCTCCATGAAATCGGCGTTGATCGGTAAACTGGGGACGAGATGCAAATGGGCAAGCTTCATTGCGACAAACTACAACTAGGTATGGAATAATGGTTTCCGGGCTGGTTGCCACGTCGTCGTTGGTAATCTGTAACACTAAAATTAACATTAACACTTGACGTTTCGACTCTCATATCGGAGTCTTCTTCAGAAGCTATTCTGAAACTGAAAATCCTATCGCAGGTAACTCTATTTATACTCGCCGGTAATCACTGAAGCGCGATGTTTTCACGGAAGAGTGATTTCCAAGTAACCGGTAGATCCATTCCTCCATCTCTGTTGAAGTTGGGTCTCTTGAAGATCTCTATAGTCTCCCTGATCCGTCTGGGCCAAAAATTGGGAATCCTTGCTAGCGCCTTAGCATCCTCGAAACGAATCTCGTGTCCTGGCAAAGAGGAGTGTTCCGCGACTGCTGACTTCTCCGTCCGTTGGTTCCTGACGTCCCTCCTGTGCTCTTGCAGCCTCGTGCTGATGTGTCTCTTCGTTTCTCCGATGTATTCCTTACCACAGATACATGGGATGCTGTATACTCCTGGTCCTCGATGCTTCTTCTGCTCTCCTACGGTCCTAGGGAAACTTGCAGCAATCTTTCCAGGAGGATTGTACACTACGTTGATCTTGTGTCTGTTGAGTAGGCGTCCGATTCTGTCCGTGCATCCATCTATGTAAGGAAGGTAGTCCGTCGCAATGTAGATTTCTGGTTCCTTTCGCCGTTGGTCGCTCTTCCTGATAGCATGCTCTATAGCTCGTAGAGAATATCCATTCTTCCTTAGGGCTGTCTTCAGATGCGCTAGTTCTTCCTCCAAATGTTCCGGTTCGCTGATTTGGTGGGCTCTGTGCACCAAGGTGTTGATGGTTCCCTGTTTCTGTGCCGGGTGATGATGGGAAGCGGCATTTAAATAGCGATCCGTGTGCGTGGGCTTCCGGTATACTCTGTGTCCCAGGGTCCCATCAGTCTTGCGGGTGACGAGGACGTCTAGGAATGGGAGGGCGCCGTCTTTCTCCATTTCCATCGTGAACTGTATGTTGGGGTGCAGTCCGTTCAGGTGGTCCTTGAAATTTCCGAGGACGTCCGATCCATGGGGGCATACGATGAAGGTATCATCCACATACCTGAACCAACACTTCGGCTTCAGAGTCGCTGTGTCCAGGGCCGTGGTCTCGAAGCTTTCCAGGTAGATGTTCGCTAATGCTGGTGATAGAGGTGATCCCATCGCTGCTCCATCGGTCTGTTCATAGAACTCCCCGTCGAAGGCGAAGAACGTAGATGTCGTGCAGAGTCGAGCCAGATCCGCGAGGTCTTCCATCCCTCGTTGCCTCAGTCTGGAACGGGTCTCCTCCAAAGCGTCCTCGATGGGTACCTTCGTGAAGAGCGAAGTGACATCGAAACTCACCAAAATGTCTCCTGGGTCTAGTTGTATCCCTCGTATCTTCTCGATGAAATGTCCAGAGTTCTTGATGTGGTGCTCCGTTTCCCCTACTAGACTCCGAAAAACTCCTGCGATGTACCTGGCTAGAGGGTGAGTCGCTGATCCTCTGGCACTCACAATAGGGCGAAGAGGGTTCCCGGCCTTATGGATCTTCGGCAGGCTGTAAAGCTGAGGCACTCTCGAGTCCGACTGCACTAGATGTTTGTGGATATCTTCTGGTATTGATGATGTCCTGATGGCGGCGTTCACAGCCTGTTCCACTTTCTTCACAGGATTGGATTTGATCCTCCGGTAAATGGGGTCCGCTAGAAGAGCCTTCACTTTATCCTTGTACTCCGTGGTATCCATGATGACAGTGGCATTGCCCTTGTCAGCTGGGAGTATCGTCAAATCCTTGTTTTCCCTCAGTTCCTGAATGACTGCTCGTTCCGTCCGGGATATATTAGGCCTCGGTGGCTTGGCTGTCCGTAGGATGTGGGCTGCTCCTGACCGCACCACTTCGGTAGGCGGCGAAGAGTACTCTCCAGAGAACTGGCTATCCCCTCCTTCGGTATAGTCCTTCCTAGACGTCCTCGTCACCCGCAAGACTGATGGAACCCTGGAACACAGAGTATACCGGAAGCCCACGCACACCGATCGCTATTTAAATGCCGCTTCCCATCATCACCCGGCACAGAAACAGGGAACCATCAACACCTTGGTGCACAGAGCCCGCCAAATCAGCGAACCGGAACATTTGGAGGAAGAACTAGCGCATCTGAAGACAGCCCTAAGGAAGAATGGATATTCTCTACGAGCCATAGAGCATGCTATCAGGAAGAGCGACCAACGGCGAAAGGAGCCAGAAATCTACATTGCGACGGCCTACCCCTTCCTTACATAGATGGATGCACGGACAGAATCGGACGCCTACTCAACAGACACAAGATCAACGTAGTGTACAATCCGCCTGGAAAGATTGCTGCAAGTTTCCCTAGGACCGTAGGAGAGCAGAAGAAGCATCAAGGACCAGGAGTATACAGCATCCCATGTATCTGTGGTAAGGAATACATCGGAGAAACGAAGAGACACATCAGCACGAGGCTGCAAGAGCACAGGAGGGATGTCAGGAACCAACGGACGGAGAAGTCAGCAGTCGCGGAACACTCCTCTTTGCCAGGACACGAGATTCGTTTCGAGGATGCTAAGGCGCTAGCAAGGATTCGCAATTTTTGACCCAGACGGATCAGGGAGGCTATAGAGATCTTCAAGAGACCCAACTTCATCAGAGATGGAGGAATGGATCTACAGGTTACTTGGAAATCACTCTTCCGTGAAAACATCGCGCTTCAGTGATTACCGGCGAGTATAAATAGAGTTACCTGCTATAGGATTTTCAGTTTCAGAATAGCTTCTGAAGAAGACTCCGATATGAGAGTCGAAACGTCAAGTGTTAATGTTAATTTTAGTGTTACAGATTACCAACGACGACGTGGCAACCAGCCCGGAAACCATTATTCCATGGACAACGGCCACGAAAGCCTTAAGAAGAAATACAACTAGGTATTTACATCGTGTTAGTGGAGAAACTAGAGCCGCTGTCTTTTTCTTGTTATAAAATGCTTGCCCTATGCGGCGCATTACAAGGGTTGAAATTTTGGAGCACAAACTCAGAAAATGTCAATAGTTTCGAAAATAAACCAGACGCTGATCTCATAACTAGTGTCTAAATAAAGGGTCACATCACAGAATTGGCAAAGTTTTCAATAGAACAAGAAAAACTCATATGTAAAGTATGCGAGTGATAAAACGAAATAATTACAAATGGGGAATTTCAATTTCCCCGGCACAAGAAAACTCCCGCACGCTATTGCAGCGAATCCGTTTTGTTTTCCTCGCTTTACCCTGTCTGTCAGCAGTAACTTGATAAATGCCGCTTATTAGCCGACCTTGTAATGAATTTACGCAAAGCATAAGACGCAGGTAATTTCCTTGGCAATTTGGCGGTGTTTGTTCAGCGGTAAGGTAATTTATTGCCTTGGCGGCTGTACGCGATCTTTACTTACCTGTCGTGTTCAGGATTGTTGATTTTGTCAACCACTTCGTGCCCCGCTGCGGGATATAAATCGCGCAGTAAACAACAAATAACTCTGCCTTTCGTTTAAATATCGATTAAAGATATGTCTTCTCGAAATGCCTAAAGCTGATCTAATTGACTTGGCTCGACTTTCCATTAAATTGAAGGTAGAAACTTTCCAGTGATGAGTGAATGACAGTCGCTGTTTATTACAATAAATTAGAGACAGGGCAATTACACGCTCACTATTGCCTCAACCGTGAAGACTGGTGGTGGACGGTTTTCTCTGATATAAAAATTCTTAATCATGTTAACGTGACATGGGCAGTGTCATTTCCTTGAGCAGCGCATCTACGTATATATCTTCATCATAAAAGTGGCTTGTGTTATTATTTAGTCAAGAGGGACTTGTGTTATTATTTACTGTAGCTTAGAGAGGAGGGTATTAGGCAATGAGATGTGGGAAAAGGGGATTCTTGCTTGAACACTCATACTGTACACTGCGTAGTGTTAATTTTATATAATATATATTTTATTGAGATATCTAAACTAATTAATAAAGTTGTTACTGGTTGTTAGTTTGTTTACATCAGAAGTGGGATAGAGAATCAACGTGTCGCGATAGTTGTAATTTGCGGAAATGGTGTTTTTCCGGATTTAATAAAGTTACCTTGTTCTGAAATTGTGGGTGTTCGTTGAAAGTGCGATACCAAAAATTCAAGGTGATATTTAGCGACGCATTCGTGCAGGAGGAGTTGTGAAAGACAACAGTCGTTTCTGATCCTGGAATGTGGTAGCTGAAGCCCAACTCTTTTAGTTGTGGGATGAAGGTCTTCCAGTATATAGGGGACGTGGAAATCGCCAGTGGCGTAATTCAAGATGTTCCAGGTGCAGGGTGATCCCTGGGAAGACAATTGTCAGTATCAGGAGATTAATGCAATTAAGGCATGTAGAAGGTAACACAATTTGGGGTGGTAAGAGTTGTGGATCCCCTGGTAAGTGTTATTTCTGTAACAATTTAACGCCTAAGGTTGATTTAATCAAGGGAAATAGTAGTTGTTTCCGAATTTTCAATATAAACGTAATTAAGTTAACGAGAATGAGATAGTTTATCTATGTAGTCGAAGTTCGTTTTGTTGTTAAACTGCAATGAACTTGTACATATAAGGATTTATTTTCCTAATATCCAGAAAGCTTTTAGATCAAAATAAATTGACTGGGAAGTAAAACAAACATAGGGCTCTTTAAAATGTAACAGATAAGGAAACCCTTAAATTTGTGGGCTCGACAAGTGTCGCTTAATAGCACGCACCGTCACTGAAAATATAATCTGAGCTGGAAACAAACTCAATATTGAAGTCCCTAACCCCGAAATTGGTAACGCAGTCATAAACATGGTCGAAAGTTCAGTAAATGCATCACAGTTCCCAATTAATAAACAACTGACAAATAGGCGTAACACACTTGAGAAAAATGAAAATAAACCTTACAACCACCAAACTCGTACCTAGTTTATCGCCTTCAACTGTTTCCAAGTAAGAATGACAAAATTAAGAAAAGAAATTGGAGTAATTACAAAACTGAACTCCAACACAATTAGTTGATATTGAATTATACAAAAAAAAATAATATTGTGTAAACATAAGTAGGTGGTGTGGTAGAAAACATTTTTACTTAAGGGAATATTGTGATACAGGATATACCTTCGTACACCGTTCCAAATAAATATGCACGGTAACCGAAATAACAATTTGGGTACCTACCGCGATTAATTTGTTTAATTTGTTAATTCAAATTACTATTATTTTAGGGTGGCGCAGTTATTATTATTTTATTATTTATGTTAAAAAGTACTATCTCTCCTCACGACTTAAAAGTTGTCAAGAAACACATATGTACATACAACTTGTCCCATATTTTAAAAATCAGCGCCCCTGCATACTGAACTCATTAATAAAGCATATTACTGTTATTCAAAGGAAATCATTTTAACGGATTCTGAATTTTGAATATATAAAAAGAATCTGGGTACATAAATAAATAAATCAATTAATATAGGCGGTTTTGTTCCTGACTTAGGTTCCAGACTGCTATTATGATTCCGGTTGTACGGAAATAACTGACATGAGTGATGTTCTTGGTATGGCGCGTTCAAAAAGCTTGGAGTAGCGGGAGTTGAACAAAAATATACCTAACCTTGGGCCTTACCCTAGGTCCTCAAAAGGTCATACATATCTCTTAGTGATTATAGTTGCTTTCACTAAATTTATCCTCTTGGGGGGCGGTAAAGATATACAGTGTATATTATACACCATTCGGGAACTGAAGGAGATGGTGGCTTTATTTGGTGCTCCCGTTCGTTTCATAGCAGATCGTGAGACCTCCTTTACAGCAAAAGGGTTCCAAAACTTTTGTGTCGCTCTTGGTACACGTCTGCACTATAATATTGTGGGAATGCCTCGCAGTAAAGGACAAGTAGAGCGCTATAACCGCACCGTTTCTGAAAATCTAGCTGCCCCTACGTCCAGCACTGCACCCCAACTGTGTCATCAAATCCTTCCTGTTCTCCAATATTGGGTGTAAACAATACTTTCAATTGCGCTTTAATCGCAACTCCCACTGAAGTCCTAATCGGTTACCGTGCACAACTTCTGCGGATATAACTCCGACCATAGCTCCTGCTATCGACGTTACCACCTTGCGTCAAAATGTCGTAACACTAACGGACGGCCGTCAACGGCGCGGCGCGACAAACTGCAGTTCGACGCGAAGCGCATACCACCCACGCAAAATAAGGTCGGCGATCTAGTTGTGGTTCGTATTTCGAGCCAACCCTTGACAGGCGATAGCAGAAAAGTAGTCGCCAAATGGAAGGGCCCATACAAAATTACAAGGTCCTTTGGTTAGAAACCTGAAAAATGTGTTGAGGGGTCGCACTTGTACCGCAATTTATGCAACCGAACACATGAAACCCTAGATAGTCTAAAGCTCATCCCATTACATATCCATGGTTGTTATAATTTAGTGGTATCAGGATGGTTCCTGCCTGTATTTCAGGATGGTTCCTGCCTGTGGTATCAAGATGGTTTCCTGCCTGTGGTATCAGGATGGTTTCCTGCCTGTAATCGTTAACCTAAAATCAGGATGGTTCCTGCCTGTATTTCAGGATGGTTCCTGCCTGTGGTATCAGGATGGTTTCCTGCCTGTAGTATCAGGATGGTTTCCTGCCTGTGATCGTTAACCCCAAAATCAGGATGGTTCCTGCCTGTATTACAGGATGGTTCTTGCCTGTGGTATCGGGATGGTTTCCTGCCTGTGGTATCAGGATGGTTTCCTGCCTGTAATCGTTAAACTAAAAGTCGGGATGGCATCTGCCTGTTTTCAGGATGACTGCCTGCCTGTTCCTTCTGCTTATCTCAATGCACATCACATATTTTATCAACGTTCCTTGTCTTACTTGCTCATATATTATGTATTGTTCTTAGACGATGAAGCCACTAAATCTGAAAATGATGATACTCGATCTGAGTGACTTGTGTCCTGTTTGCTACCGAGGACGGGTCATTCGTCAGGATTGGCCGAGTGTTAACGTGACATGGGCAGTGTCATTTCCTTGAGCAGCGCATCATAAAAGTGGCTTGTGTTATTATTTAGTCTAGAGGGACTTGTGTTATTATTTACTGTAGCTTAGAGAGGAGGGTATTAGGCAATGAGATGTGGGAAAAGGGGATTCTTGCTTGAACACTCATACTGTACACTGCGTAGTGTTAATTTTATATAATATATATTTTATTGAGATATCTAAACTAATTAATAAAGTTGTTACTGGTTGTTAGTTTGTTTACAATCATAAGAACGTTTTGAGAAGTGTTTTTAATCTTCATGCAACGGATTCTGATAGATAGATGGTGGACAGCAGTCGGACTAAGCGCGAACCCTACTAAGCCAACAGGAATCTTCAGGATTTGAAGGAGCGCCGGTTGTCAGGTCAGGAGATCCTGGAGGAAAGAAAAAAGTAACAGCTACGACCAGCAATGGCCTCTTGTTCGATCTCCCATGGCTACATATTGTGGCGGAGGTAGAGGTAGATTTTAAAATCGATTTCTCTCTATCGTCGCTGATTCGATTTTTTTCCAAAATCGATTTTCTCAAAAATCGATTAATCTCTTTTACATTTCTGCCGATTTTGCCGGCACTGGCAAATACTGGGCTATTATTTCGTATAACCTACGCGTATCCCACGTAAGATACCTATAGGTACATCAAAAACCATTCCAGTCGAATTCGCATGTAGATCAGTCATTCCCCGTCCACTGCGTTGCGAAATGGACTCGCCCACCGCCCATTCGCCGCCACCCAGATATTAGGACATAAATGTGCTTACCATATTTGCTGACAGTTCTATTATTCACCATTGTCTGGAAGAAGGTCTCATGCAACAGCTTATTACTTTTTCTTTAAATTCAAAATAGATTTTAAAATGTATACCAGAAATTCAAAAATGCAACCTCCCAAAAAGGGTTTCTATATGGTTACACCTTTGTTCCAGATAAGAATTTAGTTGTTGATATTTCTTTCTGAAAACCATTGATGAGTGCAACTCACAAAATGGGCGATAAATATTTAGCGAGAAAAAGTTTAATAAAAGTAAAGACACAGTTAGATGAGTATTCCCCGAGCGGAGAATCAGACGCAAAAAGTAGCATAGAATTTAAATAAGGACGCAGATATAAAAGAAATTTCAAAAGACATTAAAAAACGAATTTCCGCATGAACGAGAAGAAGTTGAATTCTTGTATTCCACCTGCGTAAATTAAAACCGAATTGCTCATTCACACCATCTGCTCTCCCATTAGGAGCGTCACTCAGGGCCGTCAGCGCCAGAATAAGAACACCTCACCTTATTTCTTTACAAGCAAAATTTAATTTCCTGAACGTCTCCTCTTGTAAACGCAAAGTGAAAACATTATAGCACCTTAACACGGAATCTCGCCGCCGCCCGCGCTTTTTTAATGCGAACGTCAAAAACAATGCCTCCGTAATAAAACTTCGCAAATGAGATTTACTTTTGGAAATTTACATTTTCTAAATTACTTTATACTCTACCTACTATAATTAAAATCGTGGCAATACATAGGTTGTTCATTCTCCAGTGCCCCATACAGAAATTAGGCAATTTCTTCAGTAACTGTATTGGCATTTATTGACGCTATTGGAAAGCTTCTGATATTTTGAATGAAAATATTTAGTAGGTAGTACCTCCTCTAAAATGGGCTTCTGCATTTGGACCATCTGAGGAGAGGACTTTCATTGTGCAAAGAATGGAATGAAAGAAGGAATGGAAGAGAAGTTTGAACGCTCCATGGACAATTTCAACAAAGGACGAGAGAAAAATTTGCCAGTAATCACTAAGACATTAAACCCTGGCTGCCACGGCATCACACGGTAACAGGTCCTTCAGGAAAACGTTGGTCACATCACGCTTACAGCTTTTGTTATTCCATTTCTTCTGCAGGTAGTTCCAAACTGGTGTACATGTTTAAAATTTCTCCTTTTCAAACATTTTACCTTACGTTTTATTTAACGTAACTAAGCAGCTGGTAATATTGTATTGGTTAAACTGAGACGGATCCAATAGAGTAAAAAACATGGCGTGAACTGTTTGTGGGTGGAGAAACAGTCCAAGGTAAACTGGTAAATGGAAGTCAGGTAGAAACGTGGCGCCATGGCGGTGACAGGTGCATCACCGGTAGGAAGTTGGGGGAGCAGGCTCAAAAGAACGCGGAGGTGTCACGCATCGAGGAGCAGATCGATGAAAACTCCACAAAAGATTTTCTATACTTACTTTCTTTTATAGGCAATAATAGTTCTCGAAAGTTTAAAAACGTTCAACGATGGGGTAACATAAAATGCTAGTTTCAGATGAAAAAAATATTGCTGAAGTAGGTTTGGGTATGTTATTGGACGCTCGTAGTAACTTGCAGGGGCGTAGGCAATGCGGGGTTTTATCAAATCCTTTTTGTACTTTGTAGTATTTTATTACCTCCCCATTGCTAACCTTATCTAATCTTATCTAATCTTATCTATTTACATCATATATTTGTAGCACCACATTTCAGACGCTCCTATTTTGTTCGATCCGCTTCTCCTATCGGTCAAATTAGATCGACGGCCATCGCCGACGTGCAATCAGTTACGTTTCTTGTAGTGTACGGACGTCTATAATTATTTCGCTTTCCTGAAAATTTTAGCTTTCTCATTTTGTATACCAATATCCTAGAAGTTACCTACTCCGCAGTAAAATGACATTTTTCGGGCTTGACTCGCAATATGCAGTGTGATTAAAAAAGAACATGAGCTTTTGCTGGCATGTCTTTGATTGATTGTTCAATGTCAACTTGTCAAACTATTCTTGCCGACAAAAATCCATGGGCTTCTATGATCAAGTTCTTTTTGGTCGCACTGCACTATAAGCATTACACCAAAATTATTAGTAAAAATATTTATTGTCTTGTTTTTGTGCTCAGTGCGAGGGCTAATCAAAATATTACCCGGTAATTTATAAAACATATCCGGACGTCACCGTATTCAAGCAGATTCGGTGCAAATTATTTTCATGTGAAAATTGTAGTTTTGTAGTTAACTCGCAGTGTGTAATCCCACAAGATCTCGTTGCTTCTATAATGATTACATTGACTTAAATCGATCGGTCGCAATTCCAGGGTTTACATCTAGTTTCAAAATGTTTTTAAGGATAATTCCAAAACTACCGCAAACTTCAATTTGAAATTTTGTATGCTTATAATATTTGACGGTTAGAAGCGAGTAGTAAATTTATTTTTTGTCGTTTTTGGAAAAAGTGGAAATAATTCAGTTACCTTTGATTTTTTTGCAAAAATAAATGCACTGTGCTGTGGTTAGAGCTATTTTAATAGCCACCTCTAGGCCCTTGAAAAGGCGAATGCAGAGGTGCATGAGCCAATTGATTACTTAATTATTATCAAAAATTTATTATATTTTTTTTGATACCGTCAAAATGAAAAGTCTAATCTATGACTCTACGATTATAATTTCTAAAAAAACGAAAAATGTGATAAATATTCTAGCTAAAATATGTCCGATTTTCATAGATTGTGAAGTAGATTTTAAAGTTGAATTTCTGGTTTTTATTGAAAATTATTAGCGAACAGTCCTAGATCTATGTTTAATTGGAACAAGAAAAAAATAATCACGCGAATATCTTAAACCATGTTGGAATAATTCATTGGCAGCGGGAACGTTACATCCCTCAAAAAATATTCCCAGCGTTCCGACAGTCTTAAAGTTTCAGCAAATTTGAACATTTAATTTTCCATTTCTCTTCATTCTAACCTTTCGTATAAATAACAGCAGAACGTTTGCACTAAGTTTGCATTGTCAAAGAATTAACAAATTTTTATTTGATCGATTGTACTTACTTTAAAAACAAACATATAAATGTTAAATCTGGAAGACCGTAGTGAACACATCCTCTCTGATTTCTTTGTACCTCCACGGCCGCGCTGACCGATAATCAGTTTTAGGACACGGAAATGAATAAAAGAAGAGGGCAGAAACAACCGCAACGTACAATATTAGAAAAACGCCCCCCCTTATTCTTATATAAAATAGACGGTCGATGCCATCATGTGTTGAGGGAATCACTAATATTATTTTGCTCACGGACTTTGCAAGGTGTGCTCCTGGCCAATATAACATCATTGTCTATATTGCCCTAGCGAGATGGCTTTGGAATTTATTTTGCGGCCCATGGGCGCGCGGGAAATCATACAACGGGTGGTGTCATGGAGTTGTTTGTGTCTGCTGCGAGTGGGCGACACTGGAATGAACGGGAGCAATCAGGAATAAGGGAGAACGCAGGCCAGCCTTGGGCTAGTCTTTGTTTTGCTTTATATTTGCGGAGGACGCGTTATTGCGGATTTTTGATGCGGTTTGTCTAAAATTTGATACATTTGTCGGATTACCGCATTTTCAAGCAACTGAAAATGTCACAGAAAAATGTATTTAGTGGTTGCAATTTTATTTCAAATTGACACAAAATATGTCTGTGACGGTAAGATTGTGCTGGGTTAATAAGTAATGAAACGCCGAAGATGACTGATTTCAAAACTGAAACTCGAAGGACCAAATTATGTAGAATGTACAAAACAAGAAAATAACAAACGTAAAAGGACAAAAGCCACACACGCAACTTAACAGGGTGCATTATATCCCACAGTTTAAGAACTGCACAGATGGCAGCAGTATCCCACGTGTCGCTCGCCTGACGCTAATCCTATCACATTAGTTTACGTAGGAGAGAAGGGAGGCACACCTCTATCCTCTAGTCGCCACTATCGTATTGTATGCATCCATTAAGCGTAAGTAGGAAGATTATTGTGGCGTTTCTCTCTGGTAATGATTAAGGTACAATAGGCCCCGTTTTTACTTAGGGCCTATGCAAGAGAAGGTTACTAGTGAATTGATAAGCTCCGGCTCTTTTTTTTGCATTCGAACGCGTTAATACCGCGGTTTATCCTATAAAAATTTCGCACGTTGGGCCATAACAATTGTAGTATTTTAGGAATTAGAAATAGTTTATAAGTAGGTTAGGTAAGATCGCATAGGATAGGGTTAGATCAAGTAAGAAAGGGTAAGGTAGGTTAGGGTAGAGCTGAAACAAGAAAAATGCACAGCCTTCGCAAAGATGCAACCGGGGGAGACATTGAAAATGACGAAGCAGACTGTAACCCCTGTGCGTTTGGGATATTGCCGCATGCGCGATAGCGTGTTAAATAATTATTCATCACTTTATAAAAAAGGTGGAATTCGTGAGGCTATGAGAGATGGAAATATGAATGAGGAGATGGCGGACGACAGCGACGGCTGGAGGGTTAGGCTTGGATATGCAGCGATTAGTTGTCTGATCATTATATTCTAAATGTTATGTATCATGTATTTGACAATACGTTCCTAGATGCCACTATTACCCACTTTCCAGATCGTCCTCTTCCAAGCCCTTTCCATGCTCTGTCCCATGTTCGATGCTTCCGTCTGACGACTGGTAGCCCTCATTTTCTTCTTCTTTGTCACTTCACTTCAATAGTTTTTTTAATGCCAAATGTCATCTGAGGTACACATCTTTATTTTTCTCTAGATATTGCAAGCCTAGCTGAGTCGATACTGTAGAAATATGTCCTTATCTCCGCCACAAAACCACTTCGTCCTTCGCCAAGATTCTCCATGTGCCACTGGTGTAATGTTACCACTTTTAAAATAGGTAATACATTAAAATTCTTCCTTTTTCTCCTCAAATGTTGAATATCTCCTCTACAGTCATCGTAAAGATAATATGTAGTTAATATTTTCTGATTTTACTATTTGGTAGAAATTCATGATGAATTGAAAAATTACTACGCGTACTACCAATATAACGATTTATTATTATAACTTGACCGGTTTCAGAATTCACAATGATTCCATCATCAGAAATGTATAAATAAAATTATTGTAAACAAATTATTATGACAGTTGACAAGGAAACTAAAATGATATTATTACTGCTTTCCAACTTTGTATTGAACAAAATTATCTCCAGTTCAATAATAAATATTATACTCAAAACTTAGGTCTTGCTATGGGTTCACCAATTAGTCCTTTATTAGCAGATATTTTCATGTCAGATATTGAAGAAAAAATTATGAATTCAGAATTAGGCAAACAACATATTCTATTTTGGTATAGATATGTAGATGATATTATTGCTTGTTTTAAAGGAACAACAAGACAATTAGACAATTTTCAAAATTTTTTGAACAGTATTCATCCAAAAATTAAGTTTACAAAAGAAATAGAAACTGAACATAAAATTAATTTCTTAGATTTAACTTTAATAAATGAATGTAATACAATAAATTTCGATATTTTTAGGAAACCAACATATACAGATATTACTCTTTCATCAAATTCATTTCACCCCTTTTGTCAAAAAATTTCTGCTTATAATTCTATGATACACAGGGCCTTTACAGTACCGCTATCTTTGGATAAATTGAATAAAGAACTAAACATAATTAGAACAATTGCAATAAATAACGGATTTAAGATTGAAATCATCAATAGAATCATTAACAATAAAAAATTTAAAATTGCTTGTAACAACATATATCCTAAATTATGTAATGATAAAGTTACCAATTTTAGCACAATTACTTATTTTGGTAATATTTCTGAAAAGATTGCCAGTATTTTAAGAAAAAACAACATACATTTAAACCATCAAATATATTATCTCATATTTTATTTAACAGTAAAGACAAAACACATAAACTTGACCACACAGGTGTTTATCAACTAAATTGCTTAGACTGTAACAGCATATATATCGGACAAACTGGCAGATCTGTACGTATTAGGTATAATGAACATTTAAGATCATTTCGTTTAAAAAAATGATCATTCAAGTTTTGCTAATCATTTCTTTGATAACAATCATCAATTCCCTCCTCCGGAGAATACTAAATTATTGTTTAATTTTGTAAAGAGTTATCAATTAGATATATTAGAGTCTATAGAAATTTATAAACATAAAAATGATAAAAATTGTAACTTACTTAATGACCAAGTCGATTTAATACAATCTAGTTTATTTAAACTTTTGTAAATGATTCTCATGTGTCTATGGGACATTATTGCCATTATGACATTAATTCAAGAATCAATTGCAGTTTATTTGCTGCCCATATAAACCATGGACCTTCGAGGTTATTTGGCAATATGGGATTTACTTTCTTCCTTTTTGTTTTATTTTTAATTTTGACATTATCATCGTTTTCATCATCATCATCAGCAATATTACTATTATCATTGTTATTATTATGATTGATTCTTGAATTAATTATTCAGCCACAGTCTCTAACATCTTAATCCTTGACTTATTTCCTTTTTTTCCATTATGACATTTATTGACTTATATCTCTTTTTTAGTTTATTACAATTAATAATAGCAGTTGGCAGTTGTCAAGACAGAACACATAGACTTGACCACACAGTTCATTACAAGATTAGCAGTTGGCGGTTGTCAAGATTCCATGGATATTTTGTTTATTTAGTTCTGATATTTCACTTGAAGGTTTTTTCAATTGAATTTATTGTTTTTTTCCTATTATGGTTTTCTTTAAATTCAATGTTTTTTCCCTTCAAGCTACGAGGTATTCGATTTTCCTTTGTGTTTTTCTTATACCCCGTAGGTAAATACTGAAATTCAGTTATCTAGTTGTCTTATTTCATGGATATCATTATTATTTGTATTGTTCTGTCAATTTTAGTTTCCTTGTCAACTGTCATAATAATTTGTTTACAATAATTTTATTTGTACATTTCTGACGATGGAATCATTGTGAATTCTGAAACCGGTCAAGTTATAATAATAAATCGTTATATTGGTAGTACGCGTAGTAATTTTTCAATTCATCGTAAAGATAATATTAAAAAATAATTCAAAGTAAATTGTCCAAGTCAGTTTCGCCGAAGAAGAAAAATGATGCGAAAAACAGAATAGCTTTTAAAGTGTTGAAACAGCACGAATAACAAAACCGAATTATTTTGCAAACGCACTAATTAAAATGTACTTAAACGTGCCGCCAAGTTGAGAGCTGGAAGCCCCTTATTAACGAGCATTTAATTTCTTTCTGTCGCGTATACACATTAAACGAAATCTAATGGAATTTCAAAAGGTTTCAGATTTTCCTCCAGGGTGGAGATTCCTGTCTAGATACACACTTAATCCATTCGGTTTAATCCATTACAATCATAGAAGGATGTCGCGCACTTTGAACTTCAATGGATTTTTAGATACGAGGTGTACTCTTTGTCCCCGAGAACTACTGCTTTTATTTCCGTATCCTGAGAACCGTAATTTCTTAAAATTGTTCTGCTAGTCTCCGGTGGTTTACTCGTCACGTGAATGGGAGGAAATTTATGCTAACGACAGTTGGAATAATGTGATTAATTTAGTATTCAAGTATCGGAACTTTTTCTCCCAGATACTTTTACTAATAGACTTGATCACATCGAATAGAGAATACCTAATCGTGTCACACCCTTTAGAGTAACGAAATTTCGGCAAGTGTTTCTTCTGTTATGGCTATAGACAAAAATGTTTTATGTGAAAAGTATACTTATACAAACGTTCTTGTTTCCCGATACAACAGTTAGTCGTTTATGTGAATAATCGAGGTACAATTCATATTTACAAATCACCTCCATAAATAGGTCATAAATTTTATGCACTTTATTGCAGTTGCACTGCGAGAAACTTAATTCAAATTGCGAACAAGGACGAAAAATAGATAGGCGTCCGCGGCAGCATTCTGGGAGCGGTGCAAAAGATATATTTGTCATGGTCGTGGAGCATATTCGTGGTGATCCTTTGAAAGATTTCCCCCTGATTGAATAAATTGCGCGAAACATTGCGAGAGAAGAAGAAAGTGGCGGCGTGTTCGTTGCGGCAATGCGAACACCTATCCGCTAAAGTGAGTGGGATAAGGTAGAACAGTTTATATGTGTCACCACTTTGAGAGTGCTACCGGGTTGAAACGAATAAAGAGGATAAATTAAAGAGGGAGATTTCCGAATGTCGGAAATGATAATAAAACCTACCCTTTTTAGTTTTTATATCTTTTCTCCAGGACTTACGTCATTTGCCTTTAACAACTGCGAAACTAATGGAAGCCGCCATTTCTTCTCTTCTCGCTACCTTGTTCGCGGCGGGCATTGTGAAGGTGAACTCAAAACCGACTACCTAAGCCCATTATTCTTTCCCCGAATCGATCCTTTCGCCAATAAAAAGGACAAGGACGAAATCTTGTATTTTTACGCGGAATTCCAACTTTGCGCCCTACACAGGATTTCAATTAGCACGCCTTGATAACATCATTTACAAATAAATTCATCTCTCCCGTGAATTTCGTCTACTAAATAGGCATTTGCATTTACATACAGCGACTACAGTCGTATGTTATTGTAAATAAAATGTCGGTTTTCATGGTTTATGGTATAAAATCTTCACTCGTAAAACGCATGCGCATATGCTACGTCGCCATCTTGCCGACACTGACAGTTCAACATACTATAACTTCACATTCATTTAAGTTTCATAATAGCATCTGCTAAAGTGTCCGAACGTAAACACGGTCCTGGCCCCCCTTTGGTATTGAATGATAGTCACAGAGCTGAGTAATGTTTTGGTACTGGCGCACGGTGGGAGCACGCGAGCTTAAAATCGTCCAATTACAGTTAACCTGAGTAGTGCGTCCGATCGAATATTAAGGATTGAAAATAGAGTAAAATTCTCTTTCTTGACGTTAAACATAAAATGCATCGTGTGTTTCGGAAGAATCTAATTCACACCTACTCGGATCGGTTTCTTGCAGGAGGAAACCCAGAGCACAGTAGGTAACAGATGACGACGTAAACCGCCAATATTTACGATCAATTCCCCCCACACATTGCCGGTTGAGAACATCGCGTTCCTCTGCACAACACACCTGCAAAAATACGCTAGTTTCCGCTCTTATATAGGTAGATAATGCTTCATAACTCATCTCGAAATTGCTTTCGCTTCCATTTCAGCCCGCAATAAACCTGCTCAAGCACATTTCTGTGTGTTTGCCACCTCTCATAAACTACACAATGGCGGCTTTGGCATTTAGAACGTAGGTATGTATACAGATCGTGAAATATCGCCCTATCACCTCGAAAAAGGTCCACAAATCGTCATGAAAAATGCAAGTAAGTATGGAAGAGTCGGATCATTAAAAGAGAATTTGGAACACTCCATATTCATTTTTTCTTGTGTCAATTTCTTCCACGCGTCCTAGATATGCTGCTTTCAAGATAAGTTTAGTGTGACGTCATTACTGGAATTCACAGAACCAAACAGACAAACGCCAAATAATAATAATAATAATTTAAACTTATCGCAAAAAAATTCATACCTTTTTTCCACTTTTTCCACCCTTATGCTATTTACGATCATGTTTTACGCTGTCACATTATCTCTCATAATTCGAAACAGTTAATGTATCGTAAATTGTCATTGAAGTTTTTAGATCAAATTAAAACAAGGACGATTCATCTTTGTTATCAGAAGTGTCAATTGTGCTGCCTTCTGCAATACATCAAGGTAAAGCGTGCTGAAAACGTGACTGAAATTAATAACACCAGAATCAAACCGAGACATGAAAGCCATTTCTTGAATAAACAGAAAATATTCCTTTGAGTCTCCTATAAACCGATAAAAATACTTCTCAATAATTTCCCATAAGCTCGAAGAAAAATTAACCTAGAACTGTCTTATAGTTTAGTCTATCTAATCTAACAGACAAAACAATGCGAAATCAAACGAAGTTACCTTTTTCATTTAGTAAAGGTGAGACTGCATTATGCTTGTAAATGTCGGCATACCGTTTATGCGTAGTGTTAGTCGATAATGGTCATACGGCTACTTATATCTGTCAAGCTTAAATAGCAGCTTGTAAATAATGAATATTTCGCGGACTTGTTGGCAGACGGCAATTGGCGACATGCAATCAGTTACATTTCACGAAACCCCCGCTGTTTCATTCCAGTTTTGTTTCTTGTAGTGTGAGGACTTAGCCAAGTTCATTATCATGAAAGATACTACAAGAAACCTTATTCCTGACCTTTAATCGACCCTGTACATTCTGCATACATTTATTCAAATGGCATTTGGAACAGTAGGTATACTAAAACTGTCTCATTTCATCATCATAAGGTTCTCAGTCCGAAGACTGGTTGGACGCGTACCTCCATTCTTTTCTATCCTGAGCTAACCTACGCATTTCCCTAAAAGTAGAACATCCTACATCCCTAACTATTTGAGAGCAGTAGTCTAATCTAGGCCTACCCCTACCTCTTTTTATTCCTATCTCTGACTCTAGTATGTCGCGAACTATTCCTTCGTGTCTTAGAAGGTGTCCTACCATCCTATCTCTCCTACTCTTTATTGTTTTCCATACCTTTCGCCTTTCCCCAACTCTTTCTAATACTTCCCTATTGCTAACCTTATCTATCCACGGTATCTTCATCATGCGTCTGTAACACCACAGTTCAAACGCTTCTACTCTTTTTCTATCCGCTTCTCCTATTGTCCAAGTTTCGCACCCGTATAATGCCGTACTCCATACATACGACTTTAAGAGTCTCTTCCTAGTCTCTATATTAACCGTTCTCGAACATAACAGTTGTTTCTTTTTGTTAAACGCAACTCGTCCCTGCGCCATTCTTTGTTTTATATCTTTAGTGCTCCTACCGTCTTGGGTTATTTTACTTCCTAAGTAGCAGAAATCCGCGACCTCCTCTATCTTCTCATTTCCTATTCGTATTTCAATTTTAGTTCTATTTTCACTCCATCTACATACCAAAATTTTAGTTTTCTTTTTATTGATTTTCATGCCGTAGCCCTGTGTCAAAACTGCTTCCATTTCATTCAAAGCCGCTCCTAATTCTTCTTTGCTAGATGCTAACACTGCTATATCATCCGCAAATCTGAGCATGTTAATAGTTTGGCCCTGTACATTGATCCCTGAGGCTGTTCTTTCCTTAACAATATTAATCGCATCTTCGATATATAAGTTGAAAACTAGAGGTGACAATGCACATCCCTGTCTCACTCCCTTCCGGATATCTACTTCCCTTCGTTCCTGCTCACATTCTATAACTGCCTTTTGCTCTTTGTAGAGATTATGTATTATTCTTCTGTCCCTGTATTTCATCCCTACCTTTCTCAGCACTTCGAACATCTTCCCCCATTTTACGTTGTCGAAGGCTTTTTCTAAATCTACAAATCCTATATATACGCTCTTTCTCTTTTCTATCGTTTTTTCTATAATTACTCGTAAAGCTAGAATGGCCTCGCGCGTTCCTCTATTTCGTCTAAATCCGAACTGATCTTCTCCTAATATTTCTTCCGCCTTTTTCTCCATCCTTCTTTGCACAATTCTAGTTAAAATTTTTGACGCATGGGAAGTTAAACTGATAGTTCTAAAATTTTCGCATCTATCCGCGCCTTTCCTTTTTGGCAAAGCTACCATGATGTTCAGTTTGTAATCCTCTGGAATTTCGCCTGTCAGGTATATGCGACTAACCAATTTAAATAAACGATCTATTACCTCTTGACCTGCGCACTTTAAGATTTCTGCCTGCAAGCCATCTATACCTGGTGCTTTATTATTCCTTAAACTTTTTAGTGCTAGCTCAAACTCTTCTCTCATTATAGGACTCCCTAGGTTATCCCCTTCTACACTGCTTTCACTTTCTAATATATCTTGCACTTCCTGTCCCGCTTATAAGTTTCCTAAATATTCTTTCCACCTATCTGCCTTCTCCCCGCTTTCGATTAGGATATCTCCTGCCTCATTCCTAATGCTTTTGGTACTAGATCCAATTTCTCTAAAATTTCTCCCAATTATTTTATATGCTTCATCAGTCTTTCCTATTTCGAACTTATTTTCTACTTCTTTGCACTTATCATCGATCCATTGCTCTTTCGCTTTCCTACATTTCCGAATAATTTCCCACTTGATCGCCTTATATCTTTGTTTCCCTATTTCATCTAACCTATTTTTATATTTGCGCCTTTCCTCTATTAGACTCACAATATGTTTTGTTATCCAGGGTTTCCTACTTTCATTCTGTTTATGACCCAAAATATCCCTAGCTGAGGAAACTAAACTATTTTTAATGCAATTCCATTCTTCCTCTATGTCCCTAACAATATTCTCGCCCGCGCCCTTTAGTACTTCGTTTGTCTTTTTCTCGAACTTATCGCGCGTATCATCTTTTAGTTTCTCTGGGTCAAGATACCTTCTTCCGCTTCGTTTTTTCAAAATCCGTGCGTATCATCATCTTTTAGTTTCTCTGGGTCAAGATACCTTCTTCCGCTTCGTTTTTTCAAAATCTTAAATTTAAGATTGGCCTTCATAACGACTATATTGTGATCACTATCTATATCTGCTCCTGGATAACTTCTACAATCCCTAACTTGATTTCTAAATCTAACAAGAATGTAATCTATTTGATATTTTCCTAGGTCTCCTGGCATCTTCCACGTGTAGCGTCTCCTAACATGATGGTGAAATAGAGTGTTCGCGACCGTTAAGTTATGTTTATCGCAGAACTCTATCAGTCTCACTCCCCTATCGTTCCTATTGCCTAATCCAAAGGGACCAACTATTCCGCCCTCTCGCCCTGTGCCTACGACTGCATTGAAATCTCCTATAATTATTAAATTTTCGTGTCCTCTCACAAAATCTAGCACATGTTCAATATCACTATAAACTGCCTCTACGACCTCATCACTGTAGTTAGAAGTGTCTCATTTAACATCACCAATTGTTAATCGACGTATTGATTCTACCTAGAGATTACCCGCGACATTTTAATTAGGAGGTATCCCCATTCTCTCAGCATCGCCCCTCTTCTACTGCAATGGAATCCGCGCGCCGCCGATGTGGGGTAAACAAGGAGCAAGACTCCAGGGAATCGAGTAGCAGAACATGGGCTTCACAAGTGGCTTTGTCTTCCCGTACTCAACTAGAAATCAGTTAGTAAATCATGTTAGCCAACGCTATAGATCTCTACTCAGCACACCGCTTGCTTCTCTTTATATTGTCTATGGTTGTATCCCTCCGGTTTACCTTCCGGGAGATTATGAACACCTAATGACGTTTATTGTGCTTCCCAATTCGCTGTATGGTTTCGGGGAATTGGGGGGAGGCGACAACCCTGTCAAGAAATTTCCACTCAGTTAAAATTAATTTGTACGCCTGAAGAATGATTTATTTAGTGGAAAGAAAAAACCGGTGAAAATGTATTGATGATATTTAGCGGAGAGAATCCAATGTCGTACCGGCGGGCGCGGCGCCTAATTCGTACCTATGTAAATTCTTGTATCAGTGGCACTGTGAACACGTTAAAAATTCAAGGTTCATTGTGCTGACAGTCGAAATTTCGAGTTTAAACTATTATACGCTTTTATTATTATTATTATTATTTTTTATTTAGCCAATTGGGGAACTTAACTGTTTCTTAAACTTTGATTCCAACATAACCATGGTCAAATTCACAAGCTGCTACTTACTACAAGATTTATCTAATAACGTTTGAGAGCCTGATAATGAAAGTTTATCCAAACTTGATCAGGTTTTTTGCTAATTGAAGTTTAAAGGCAAATGGAATTATAATCTCGTCATCGCTTTCAGTATCTACCCGGTAGGTAATACAAAGGGATCCGGGCCCTCATTACGTCTAGTCCATAAAACTTCAACTAAGCAATTGAATGTTAAATGTTATTGCCCTGGCCTAAAGTTCTATAACTGAAATTACTTAGAAAATATATATAAAAGTATAATTTTGCCTCCACGTAATCTCTGCGGCAGCCGTCCACAGCTGGCTTCGATTTTCCCCCTAATACACGTGAAGCAACTTTCATAGGGAGGTATATAAATGGAAATGCTCCGTGTTATTCGTAGCTGGGACTAAGTGTAATTCTGATTGTTTCATTCCCCCACCTGTGCCGCACCCGGACTCATTCCAGGTCTACGGGTCATGCCGCGGGACGAGAAGAATTGAAAACCATTACGACTGATGAAAGAAAAGTTTTCTACAAAGTTTCAAGATTCTTTGTCCCCTCCAGCCACTGCACGTTCTTTTGCCCCTATTTGATTTGTATTTTGAGTGTTTCGCCGGCTTCATTTCGACGCCATCATGCCCCGATTAGAACTCGCATCAAACACCGAATAAAGAATATCGTCTCATTTTAACACCGGTCGATACGCATTTTTAAGACGCTATTTTTGTAATAACGGGTGAAACTTCGCACTATAACCCATTTGTGTAATTAGTAGAGCTGTGATTTGTATGTAGATAAATGCATAAATGGTTTGCTGGTTTCCCAGCATGAATGCATATTTTTTAAAATATGCATGCATATTTTAAAAATATGTATTCACCTCTAATACAAAAAAACGTGTGATGCTGGAAGGAGATTTTCATGTTAGAAAAACATTTTGACTGGACAAACGACACTCGCCGCTAGTTTATTTTATAGCAGTGGCGTAACTAAAAGTCAGGGGCCCCAGGGTAAATATTTTTATTTCTATCAAAAAATAAAAAATATCCGTTAGTGTCAGTTCTTAAAACATAGAACCCCCGACCTTCGGCCGCGGCCGGGGCTCCTGGTGCGTCCAGGCCCTCGGGGCACTGCCCCGGTTTGCCCTGACAAAGCTACGCCGCTGTTTTATAGATGTTATTTTGAGAATAGAATGTTAAGTTTTCACGCAAATTTAGGTTCAGTTTTTGTATGTTTTACATACATAAAATTCATTTAGAATTGTTTAGCGTATTATTTTCAAGTCCAGACTTTTATCAAGAATAAAATTTTCTGAGTTTTCCGAATTTGGCCAACTTTCTGCTGTCACTGTACTTAGGTGTGAATTGCATATTTCAGGCGATGTATTTTTAGTCCTCAGAAGAGTTACATTTGCTTCTTTTCGTGCAGAAATACCTGAAAAGGTCGGAACGCAAAGAATAGCTTAAAAATCACCCAACCCAGTCACGTGCGCATCGACAAGTAGCTCCTGCTCTAATAAAAACCACCAAGTGCAAAAAGTACAGGTGAAGTTTATTACATTCTTACGTTGGTATACTTTAAATCCAAGAGCACTGAAGTACTTTTTGTACCTACTATTTTTGCGATAATTTTAAAATGACGTCAACTTATTGCGTGGTAGTTTATTTATCACCGAGTACTTTAAAAAGGTACTAACGTAGCTCATCAATTGCTTGGACATAGAAATTTTAAGATTTGACAAAACTATCACTAACTTTGACGTCATCTCAAACTTATTGTAGAAATAGTTTACTTATTATTTCCGTGCATTAACTTCTGGCTGCAGAATAATTTACTTAGCCTCTAGGGAAACTTTTCTATTGAACAACAGGGGACCTTAACGAGGCCTTTTGAAGCAGAAAGTACCGGAGTAGAAGTCCTAATAATTAAGCGATCCTAAAGGACGTAATTTTATAAAGGTAAGTCGGTCTGGAATAATTGCAGCCCTCTTTTCAAGTCCTGCTATAATTCCACGTAATAAGACGTCATTATTCCTGACGTCGCATCTCCCATAATATAATTCTAAATTGGCTGAATTCCCCCAGGCACACCGTAAATGAAATAGTTGTTTATGTACGCGACCATAGACTGGAACAAAACCTTTGGATTCGAAACAAATACACCGAAATATGTAAATCTAATTCTCAGTTGAATTCTACCTATGCGGAAAGTGGTAGTTTGCTGTCATGGCTACGATATCGACCTGCGCGATATCCACTGGTCAAGGTAACTATATCATCTCAAAAATCACTCTCCCTGAACATCCCCCCTTTAGCTTTATCGCGACAGGCGCCGTCCTAAAAGACCCCAAGATAAGGGAATCGTTTAAGGTTAAACAGAAGTTTCCCTGCTCTTGTTTTGTTTCGTTTACGCGGTACTTTCTTTCAACCCTTCAGATTTTTAGGCCCTCTAGTCATAAGATTAGATACTCTGAAGACGATCGCGCTCAGACCTACAACAAAGCCAATGAAACGGCCCAAGCATACTCCAGAATTAATAAAATTGCTAACGTGAGCTTGGACATAATGCTGGATTTAAATTTCAACAACCCTTTGGAGATCGATAAATGCATGTCACACGCAAATTCAAATAATTTTTGATATTTCGTGAAATATTGGCATTAAAAACTGTCAAATAATATTTTTATTTATTTTTTTATTTTATAATCGACGTTTCGGCTACGTCAAAATTTATGTAAAATACATGAAAAATGGCATAAATGACATTTTAATCCAGTTTTCAAACGATTTTTTGATTATCCAATATGTTTTTTTAGTCTTCACATTTAATTTTGTAAATCGTACCTATGGGTTTTCATTAATTTAGGAATAGGCGTTTTTAATTTGAATATGTTCACAGTTAAAACAAGACCAAGTTGATTTAGTGCACCATTCAGTATGCCTGAATTTTTAATTTTATATAAAGTTAAATCTAAAAAGTTGATTTTTATTTTTTTTCGAAATTTCAATAGTGAATGTAAATTAGGATGGTAGTTATTAAACTGATCAAGCATTTCATTACGTTTGTCAGGAGGAACAGCAGTGAGACAATTATTTAAATAATTAACAAAAAATGGTAAATTTTGGAATAATATTGTTGTTTCTAAATCATCTAGCTAATTTTTAGTTTGATATTAATGTTGGGCGGATTATTATTATACAATTATTTGTGGATTAATTTTGAGAAGGGGTTTTGAAATCTCAATGTTACTTAAAAGTAATTTTTATTTATTTTTGAAGTTGAACTAGTTTACAATATTTTTTAATAAGTTGACAAATTTGATTTCTAATTAAGTTTTTTTCTTCAGAAGAAAGTAAAGATATATCACTTCAGTAGTTGCAATAATATATTGTTGATTGAAATTTGCTTATTAATGTGAATTTATAGTAAAGTTGGGATTATCGTAAAACTTTTCGTATATTTGTTGGAATATTTGTAGTGGATATATTATATAATATCCATTCATGGTTTTAAGGTTTATTTGTGTATTTTATTAATTTGCGCTGTTGTTTTTCTTTTATATTGCTAAATATAAAGTGAAATTTTAGATTCTGTGAACTGAAAAAAATGCGAGTTTGTGGTAGAATTAATTTTAAATTGTAGCATTTAATTTTGTATTTATAATGTGAATTTTCAATTTTAGTATATTTTGGGTTGAAGTAATTTTAAAAATTTGAAATAATATAAAGCTCTCTGTACTTTAACAAAAAATTCTGTTATTCTCTAAATGCGCACGTTTAAGATTTGATTTAAAAAAATTGTTTTACCATTAGTAACATTTCATCTTGGTAGATGTTGATTTTGTTTATAAAAAGTTTTGTCCATTTTTATGAATGATTTTCTATAAATGATATTTCACGAAATATCAAATTATTCTTAACTAAAAATTGGCACAAATAAAAAAAATAATTTCTTAGAGATTTCTTAGATCAGAGTTTGCGACACAGGCAGAAAATTTTCATGTAATTCAGAAATTCTGAATCGTCGCACGGTTTTCTGGAATGTTCGAACAGACAGGCACACAGGCGGGATCAGACATTAAAGGCGGACAGCGTTGCCCACAGAGGGCGCTATTACTTGGATAAATTGAGGCATACTTTTTTGTCTGTGAAAATATGGGCAAAATTATTCGAAAATATGAAAAACAGTACTTCTTTGCAGAAAAGTGAATGTTTATTAATTGCTGTAGGTAATAGAGTAACCACAAGAACTAAAAATATACTGCGGCAAATTTATTACGAAATTAAGTAGTGTAAGGTTTCTGCAATGTTCATATGAAATTCAGGATAACGAGTTGAAGAATAAAAGTTCGGTACAACAAGGTCTACCTCTTCGCGAATCATGTTACTGAATTCTGAAATTGTTTGATGTTATGCTGCATCCTTCGGCGCTCTGCGCCTCGGGCCGTAGAAACCTGTTAACGACCTTGATACATAAATCACTATTATAAACGGAATGGAAATAATAAATTTAGTGACGAGTATTCCAACAAATACTTTTACTGAAAATTGAGAAATTTTAATCGAAATGGGTTTCTAGAAGCATCCATCTCCACAGGTTTTGTTATTATTTCATCTGTCAGTTCTGAAGCACAGCACGCAGAAGTGTTTTCCAAACTACATTTGCATAATTTTATTGAAAAAGGTAAAAAAAAATCCGCAAAGAAAGAATGCGTGTATACGAACCGTATTGATTTAAAACTAGATTTCCTTCCCCATTCATCTGCGTCTCTCTCTTGTTAGTGACGTGTTTCCCTGTGGAACTCCCTGATTGCACCTGTCCATATATCTCTCCCCGTTTATTCCAAGTCTCGCAGGGGAGGTCGAGTTCTCAGAGAGAACTGCCAACGGACAGCGTTGCCCTTTTTTGCTGAAGCGACAGAAGCTGCCTCGTAAGAGAAAATCGACAACGAATGATGTAGATAATGTCACTTTACCTTCAGATTTATAAACCCTTTCGGAAATTTGTTTTGTGATAATATTTGAGGTACGAAATTCAAACAGAAATAAATTCGGGAGGGCGATTTTTTATCTGAAGGCTGCCGATATTTATGTCCAGTCCCTGTCTCCTCAAAACTGCAATTATTTGAGGGTTCCAAGTTCGAACGAACGAATGGAATGGAGAATACTATTCACCCTAAAACATTTTGGTCCTTCGAGCCGAATATAAGAATTGAAGTCACTCGGATTAAATGCATGCTCTGGCCTGATTTTAATTCACCCATCTTGCTCCTTTAATAAACTGAACAGAAAATTAACAATTATTAATATATCTTTCCTATTTTAGCAATGGAAGGGTGCTGATCGATCGGAACATCAGTCGGGGCTCAGTTTATGAATATTCGACAGAAAATAAAGTGTTACAGCACGATCATTAACAGCCAGCGATGGTCGTATGATGGACGTGAATTCGCGGCAGTGCAGTTAATGCGGTGCGAAGTACTCCCGAGAGTTGAACGTGGGAACACCGCCAACACCCTCTCGGGGAACATCAATGATCGGGAGTGTAGTACAGGATGTAGTAGCGGACCGCTTTACTCGCGCTTGTTTTCAATACTCTCTGTCAACAGAAAAAGCTATCTGTAACCGCATTTAAATACTGACGCTCAGTTTATATTCCTCCGGGAATTTTACGGGATTTTCAGGGACTAGTTGGTTTTGTGAAGTTGAAATTTATCACTGTTGTTCAGAAATACAATCTGTCCTTAAAAAATAGTATTCATAATGCGACCAGGTGCTTTTCTTGTACGATAAATTTGATGACATCCCAGCGAAAATAATATCCAATCTTAGAAGTAGGTGGTAATTAGGGCTCGTGGTTGCAACACCCCCTATGTTCTTCCCATTTTTGGCATCAAGCAAACGAATTTTTTGAAACCAGCCCGACATAAGTAATTAATTTTAACAATGAGCGTTTTATTTGCGACGTCTGACTCACCTTGCAATGGTTTATACAAAATATATTTATTAACAATTCCACTGCAGAGAATCAGGGGTCCATTGACAATATGTGTACGTTAACCATTTAAATTATTTCCCAATAAATTACCTCAAATGTATAAAATGTTTACACAGTAGCCTAAAATTAAATGATACATTCAGGATTTGCATTAATAAAACAATATGTGACGTGGAACAATTTGCGTTTTGCAAATTTAATGAAATATCACGGTCGCTCTAAATTAACAAACAGAAGAATGAAAAATGTTGAATGTAAATCATTGCAGAGTTCATGTTTGAAAATTTCTTGAACTAGCACTGTAATTTACCTTATTTATTGCTTTTACCGAACAAGAGTGTAATATTAATTAACCACTCACCGAGCCAGGCAATGTGTCTTTCACCAGAACAACTTCAGACGTTCTCAGGCTGGCAGCTTACCTGGAAGGAATAACGACTATATTTATGTTACGATAAACACAGGCGTATTTACGTTAATTCGGTACGAAGCTCATAATAGACTACGTATGTGCTATACGTGGAAGCAAGAGCACCTCTTAGAAAATTTTATCATGAAATAAGTACAAAATAAAACGCAGAAAACATTAAAAACCACAGAAGATAGAAGGAACAGAGAGAGTAAGTCATAGTATATCATGAACGCACCCATCTACTGGTACTGATTTAATAATGTGAATAATTTTCTAATAAGTCCATTTCCAGTTTAACTAAAAATTATAAAACGTTTAAGTATGCATCTTTACTGATGGAAGCCAATCTCCGTTCATTCAAAATAATACAAGTATGTAAAAAGAAAAATGACGCCGTTGGATTTGAGCTTCCTTAGCCTATATGCAACTTCAGCGGTTATGCGACTACACTCACTAACCCATTTGGACATGGCCGTACCGCTTTTTACACTTGTATTTAAAGTTAGTTGATTCCCACGCGATATATTTTTGGAAATATTTTTTACATTTTTTCTTAAACTTTGAAAATTATTGCAGAAAAACGTTCTCAAGTTTTTTCCATATCTGTCAGTATTTTTGTACTTTTGTTTTAATATGCCCTGGCGTAATACTTGTTGAAACCAAATGACATGAAAAAATCACGAGCGAAGTGACTCGGAACGGTCGCCCGAAAAGTGGGACACCTGGGTTCGAATCCCAGTTGTGTGCCGCCACATTTTTCGTGTATGTAGCTTAGGAATATTTGAATGTATTCTAAAACATTAATATTCCCTCACTGTAGACATCAAATAATACGAAAACTAATCGATAATTATTATCGAATGGTCAATACTGTCCACCTCTAATCTGCAGAGTCATGGCTCTGTAATTTCCAGCTCTCTGTACCGCATTTATTTTCACCGAACTTAGTGCGCAGCTTGTGTATCAAACGCCATTTGTTTTCATTGAATTTCCTCTTCCATTAAGTTTGTCCATTTGTGTCCGCTTCTACTCGTCGCAAAGATATTTCTTTACAACAAAAGTCCGGAGGTAAATGGAAGAAAGAAAGAAAACTGTGCTATATATTCATTGCTTGTCCCTTCAGTGTTTTTACAGGACTATTTCAGTGCCCCTACCTGGTGCTACAGCCGAATTGGATAAGAGCTTTCGGATGTTACGTCGTTTAAATTTTTATTTGGGCGAAACTAGAGTTAAATCAAAATTATTTCAACAAACTCAAGGTAAAACTGGCCCTAATAATTGGAACTTGTACAAGGGAGTATTGATATCTACTTAACCTCATCATCCTGAGCTAACCTACGCATTTCCCTAAAAGTAGAACATCCTACGTCTTTTTATTCCTATCTCTGCCTCTAGTATGTCGCGAACTATTCCTTCGTGTCTTAGAAGGTGTCCTACCATCCTATCTCTCCTACTCTTTATTGTCTTCCATACCTTTCGCTTTTCCCCTACTCTTTCTAATACTTCCCTATTGCTAACCTTATCTATCCACGGTATCTTCATCATGCGTCTGTAGCACCACATTTCAAACGCTTCTACTCTTTTTCGATCCGCTTCCCCTATTGTCCATGTTTCGCACCCGTATAATGCCGTACTCCATACATACGACTTTAAGTGTCTCTTCCTAGTCTCAATATTAACCGTTCTCGAACATAACAGTTGTTTCTTTCTGTTAAACGCAACTCGGCCCTGCGCTATTCTTTGTTTTATATCTTTAGTGCTCCTACCGTCTTGAGTTATTTTACTTCCTAAATAGCAGAAATCCGTGACCTCCTCTATCTTCTCATTTCCTATTTGTATGTCAACTTTAGTTCTATTTTCACATCCCCTACATACCAAAATTCTAGTTTTCTTTTTATTGACTTTCATGCCATAGCTCTGTGTCAAAACTGCTTCCATTTCATTCAAAGCCGCTCCTAATTCTTCTTTGCTAGATGCTAACACTGCTATATCATCCGCAAATCTGAGCATGTTAATAGTTTGACCCTGTACGTTAATCCCTGAGGCTGTTCTGTCCTTAACAATATTAATAGCATCTTCGATATATAAGTTGATGAAAACTAGAGGTGACAATGCACATCCCTGTCTCACTCCCTTCCGGATATCTACTTCCCTTCGTTCCTGCTCACATTCTATAACTGCCTTTTGCTCTTTGTAGAGATTATGTATTATTCTTCTGTCCCTATATTTCATCCCTACCTTTCTCAGCACTTCGAACATCTTCCCCCATTTTACGTTGTCGAAGGCCTTTTCTAAATCTACAAATCCTATATAGACGTTCTTTCTCTTTTCTATCGTTTTTCTATAATTACTCGTAAAGCTAGGATGGCCTTGCGCGTTCTTCTATTTCGTCTAAATCGGAACTGATCTTCTCCTAATATTTCTTCCGCCTTTTTCTCCATCCTTCTTTGCACAATTCTAGTTAAAATTTTTGACGCATGGGAAGTTAAACTGATGGTTCTGAAATTTTCGCACCTATCCGCGCCTTTCCTTTTTGACAAAGCTACCATGATGTTCCGTTTGTAATCCTCTGGAATCTCGCCTGTCAGGTATATACGACTAAGTAATTTAAATAAACGATCTATTACCTCTTGACCTGCGCACTTTAAGATTTCTGCCTGCAAGCCATCTATACCTGGCGCTTTATTATTCCTTAAACTTTTTAGTGCTAGCTCAAACTCTTCTCTCATTATAGGATTCCCTAGGTTATCCCCCTCTACACTGGTTTCGCTTTCTAATATATCTTGCACTTCCTGTCCCGCATATAAGTTTCCTAAATATTCTTTCCACCTATCTGCCTTCTCCCCGCTTTCGATTAGGATATCTCCTGCCTCATTCCTAATGCTTTTGGTACTAGATCCAATTTCCCTAAAGTTTCTCCTAATTATTTTATATGCTTCATCAGTCTTTCCTACTTCGAACTTATTTTCCACTTCTTTGCACTTATTATCGATCCATTGCTCTTTCGCTTTCCTACATTTCCGAATAATTTCCCACTTGATCGCCTTATATCTTTGTTTCCCTATTCCATCTAACCTATTTTTATATTTTCGCCTTTCCTCTATTAGACTTACAATATGTTTTGTTATCCAGGGTTTCCTACTTTCATTCTGTTTATGACCCAAATTATCCCTAGCTGAGGAAACTAAACTATTTTTAATGCAATTCCATTCTTCCTCTATGTCCCTAACAATATTTTCGCCCGCGCCCTTTAGTACTTCGTTTGTCTTTTTCTCGAACTTATCGCGCGTATCATCATCTTTTAGTCTCTCTGGGTCAAGATACCTTCTTCCGCTTCGTTTTTTCAAAATCTTAAATTTAAGATTGGCCTTCATAACGACTATATTGTGATCACTATCTATATCTGCTCCTGGATAACTTCTACAATCCCTAACTTGATTTCTAAATCTTTGCCTAACAAGAATGTAATCTATTTGATATCTCCCTAGGTCTCCTGGCATCTTCCACGTGTAGCGTATCCTAACATGATGGTGAAATAAAGTGTTCGCGACCGTTAAGTTATGTTTATCGCAGAACTCTATCAGTCTAACTCCCCTATCGTTCCTATTGCCTAATCCAAAGGGACCAACTATTCCGCCCTCTCGCCCTGTGCCTACCACTGCATTGAAATCTCCTATAATTACTCCTATAATTACTTAACCTGGGCAGCTGAAATTTGTTTTTCAAATTACAGTTGCCTCTAAGAATAGAAGGTACAATGCATCACCTGCAAAAATAATTATTCTGCCCGAAATGAGATGCCGTAAATAAGCAAAGTGAGCGGGCAAGGCAAGATGAATGTCCTGTATCGTTATTTTCCCGCAGTAACTATATTTCCGAGTTCTAGGTGGGTGTCGTATGGCAAGCACTTACCTCTTGTACAGAATCATGTTGCTCTCGATAGGATATCCCTTACTTACCACTGAGAGCTAAAAAGAAATCTCACCGGGACTGAAAATTGAGTGTAATAAAGTGCTGGCACATAATTTTTCCTACCAATCCACCTCAAGAAAACTGCCAATTAGTCTTGAATTATACCTAGGAGGCGTAGCTTTCAGAATTAATTACCCCCCTACTTCATTAAAAAGAATTAATTTGCTGTTTCAACTGAACTGTAAGATAACAGTCGATCGAAAGCGTTCTTTTCTAACACGCCACATTTCAAATTTGATGAGCGGTGGCGTGCTCGAAAGTTTATTTAAAGTTTCGAACAATTTGGCGAGTTGATCTTTCGGAATGAAGTCCCGTAGAAAAGGAAAGAGGAAAAGAAAGAGATCGCGCTGGCCGTATTACACTCGGGAGACGGTGATGTATCACCTGACAAATGCTCGCAGAAAATCCATGAGTCAAAAAACTTACTGCTACCTTTAATACTTGTCGATTAAAGATGTTGGTAATTTAGCACGCCGTTTTCACCTATGTACAGGAGGAATAATGCGGAAATGTTGAAATATGGTCCACTCTCGGGTCCACTGGCAGTCTTGTTCAATAAATGCTTGAGTGAAGCAGTAATTCCGTTGAAATGAAAGAAGGCTGACACAACGAGTATGTGTATAAACGGATACAAATGCCCATGTCCCAATTATAGAGGAATTAGTGTCCCGACTGCAGTAGGGAAACTTTACAGTAGTCCTCAAGAGAAAAGTTGTGTAAAAATGCCCGTTACATCAAACAAACTTGGATTCATTATTGTTTTTCTAAATTCCACAGCGCCACAGAAAGATAACTGTGGCAGATCTATATGAAGAGAGAACTGTAGGGAGCGACGTCACGAACGTAAATAAACAAGTAGTAGAGTGGAGATGGAACAGCGCCACTCGCGGCGATTAGTCCGATGGTAAGGAGTACGAGCTCGACCGCAGAATTCCCTTCTAATCCCTGAACGCTGAAACAAGTTCATTATTTACGTTTAGCCCAGGTGAAAAGCAATCACACATATACGTGAAATTTTAACAAACTACAAGTAACAAAAATTATAATGATCGGATGGGATCCAGCTACAGTATTTTTCGCACACAAGATAATAAAACGGATAAAACAAAAACCTCTTAACCTAAATCTTGTGTACAGAAACCACCGTGCGTTACATACAATACAAGAGTCATGCATCTGCTGCTTTACAAAAGCTGGCAGAAGTAACCACGGACAATAAGTAAAAATCACCTGAGAATTTATGGGGCATCGGAGTCTGTACATCCACTAGAAACTACAAGTGGGTTCCCATTGTAAACTGAATTTATATCGTCATAGTAATTTATTGGACTGGTGCGAAATTTTAGAGGCACTCGGCCATTTATATGTTCAAGTAAGTCCTGCACTTCCTGAATGACGATATCTGGATCTATACCCAAAATTTTTACACTTCGCGTGTCAGGTCTAGGGCTGGGCGATTATTGATTGTTCTAAAATAATCGAAACAATCGATTAATCAAATGACCGATTGTAATCTATTATAATAGCCCGATATATCAATATCCAAGAACTATGTTGCAGTAAGGCGAATTTTCCTTATAGAAGAGGAACCTCCCTCTGATCCAGACTTAATTTTATTTCCGCTTCGGATTGTAATTGCATGTAAAGGTAAATATGCCACTTAATTAAGCAGGAACTCCTTAGTAGTTACTTGCCAAACAATTCTATATTGTCTTTAAGTACATTTAATGTTTCTCATTTAGGGTTTAATGTCTCTAAAAGTAGAAGGAGGCAGCCTGAATAAGAAAGAGGGAACGGTGGTTTATATACCCTTAAGATAGAGCTGACGGCGCCCAACGTCAAGCACGATTAATACGTTCCACTTTAATTTGTTACCGGCAGTTGTTCCGGAATAGTATGTAGGTAAACAGCGTATTTCGGGGATCATGTTTTTGGAATTAGTTTTCTCGTAACGTTCGAAAATGTTGCGGGTACACTTCACACTACTAGTAGTCAAATTTCGAGTCAAATCCTTGAAAAATTCATCTAAAAATAATAAAATTCCTCTGCGATTAAGGCTGCCGGAACGCTTGGAATATTTGAGGTATGTAACGTTCCCGCTGCCAATGAATTATTCCAACATGGTTTAAGATATTCGCGTGATTATTTTTTTCTTGTTTCAATTAAACATAGATCTAGGACTGTTCGCTAATAATTTTCATTAAAAACCAGAAATTGAACTTTAAAATCTACTTCACAATCTATGAAAATCGGACATATTGTAGCTAGAATATTTATCACATTTTTCGTTTTTTTTAGAAATTATAATCGTAGAGTCATAGATTCGACTTTTCTTTTGACGGTATCAAAAAAAAATATAATAAATTTTTGATAATAATGAAGTAATCAATTGGCTCCTGCACCTCTGCAATCGCCTTTTCAAGGGCCTAGAGGTGGCGGTGTCTAGCGGCGATATGTTTAAACTTCCCAGATTCAAGAAACAGGCGTGGCTAGTTTTTGTATGTATTCAGGTATTATTCTTGGGGCCTAATTTTCGTATCGACGACCTTCCAAAGTAATTTCCGATTCTTCCTAAAATTTTTTATTGTTGCACATATGAGTTGAATATGCAAGTGCACAGGTATCCCATTTATCAGAAAAAGCGATTCATCTGTATTGTGTAATTTAGAGAAAAATGCAAATAGATAAGTACTCTCTTTGTTTTTAAATTTCCATAATTTAAATTACTTTACTTATGCGTGGCGTCTCATTTCTTCTGTACGGCAGATGCTAATCTACACAACTTGGATTTCTTAAATAGAACTCCTGTAGGTATATCATCCCACTTTTTATTTCCCTGTTCGATTTTACTATACAGGGTGATTTTTTTATGTGGTGCTAACATGGCTATCTTTTTAATCTTAATAGATTCGGTTAAATGGGAGAAAAGTTGCGTCTATTCAAGCATAAAGAAGTGCCGTTTGCAGAAGTTGATTATCTCTTTTCGTTTTTGAGATAATCGAAAAAAAATAAAATTTTGGCTTTTACATTTGTGTTCATGTTTTCCTTATTTGGCATTCAATCTTAATCTGCAAAAACTTTCTTGGGACGACTTTTCATCCTCTTTCCATTTGTGGTAGCAGAAAGTACCTACTACGTTTCGTTTCTTCAGAATCATCATCAGGTTCATTTTTTCTTATGGCGCCATCTTAGATTTTTTCACCATGAAATAGCCCATTTTTTTCTGAATAAAATGATATAACATATTTGTATGTTTAAATCGCATTTCGGCCCAGAATTTTAATAAACCATGATAAAAATGTTTTTTTTCCATCTAATCACAATTGCCGTGAAAACAAAACAAATGAAAATAAATTATGGACGTCTATGAGAAATCCACTGTATCTAATGGCTTTACCATGGGGCTTTACAGCATTTTTTGCAATTGAAGCTTTAAAACCATCGACACTGATAGGTATACTCAGGAAAATATAAAATTTTTGAGAGAATTGTTAAAAGTTAATGTCAACAAGCAAGATTTTTTACGCTTCCGTATTCCGAGAGGTATGGTGAAAACTCTAATTGTGGTATTGTTACGTAAGGCCATTCGATTGACTGTATGCGTATTACAGCGACAGATGTTATGTTATCAACAAGTGTGAGTCACCGACGAATTGTATTTGGAAGATTCACCCCGTAAGCTCGGCGTTGTGATATACCTATACTTGGACGCACGCGTGAATTCAGTTTAGTGTTAAATGAAGAATACGAGCGATAAAAAGTGAAAGGCGATATACGAGGGTTTTGCGATAACGAATTGACTTTTGCATTTTGAGTTGTGAAAATTCGTTCAAAGCTATTTCTAATTCTACTTTACTGAGTACTAATATCATGCAGTGGCGGCTCGTGGGTTAATAACCAGGGGGGTCATTTTGGTTTTGGAACTTATAATTAATACTAAAAATATATACATATACAATGTGTCCTATAAAGTTCTCTACATATGGGAAACTTTTTTATTATCCGTTTATTAAAAAAAATATTCTTCATAAAAAGCTCTGAATTGCTCAAAAATCAAAATGCACTCGCAACATTCCAAAAATATCGGATAATATACAAGGGAGATAAAAAAATAATAATTTGACTGAAGAGTAAAGTACCCTTATTTTTGAAAATAATGAAAAATGTTATTCGGGAAAGTTATTCAGTATAAAAAGTTATGGACTATTATGAAATAACAGCCACCTATGATCAAATTTATGTTTCGTGAATTTAAAGCAAGAACAGCAATTTGCATTGAGAGAAAAGGTGGATATTTTGAGGCAATAGTTTAGGAAGTGCTCTAATTTAAATTTAAGTTAATTTAAAATAATTTTAGTTCTTTATTAGATATTAACACGTTTGTAATTTAGAAAAATAAATTTGATCATAGGTGGCTGTTATTTCATAATAGTCCATAACTTTTTATACTGAATAACTTTCCCGAATAACATTTTTCATTATTTTCAAAAATAAGGGTACTTTACTCTTTAGTCAAATTATTATTTTTTGATCTCTCCTGTATATTATCCGATATTTTTGGAATGTTGCGAGTGCATTTTGATTTTTGAGCAATTCAGAGCTTTTTATGAAGAATATTATTTTTTCACAAACGGATAATAAAAAAGTTTCCCATATGTAGAGAACTTTATAGGACACGTTGTCCAAAACTTCAAAAATATAAGGGGACATATTGTTAAAATAAAACATACCTTAAACGTGCTTATATTTCAAGTCAATTCTCCTCTCCTTCTGTTCCGCAAAATGGTCTATGACTTTCTCGTTGAAGTTTGGAATGCTCTTGACAAGCGTTTTCTCGATGCTCAACATAGACAAGGCACTAAGTCTAGACTGTCCCATTGTATTGCGTAAAAATGTTTTTATCCGTTTCAAAGTTGAAAAACATCTCTCACTTTCCACGGTTGTCATTGGTAGTGTACACAAGATATTTAACAAGTTCACTGCTTCAGAAAATGTTTCGGACAAATTCATGCTAATAAAAAGTTGAAGAATGGCGACTGCACCGGCACTGTTACGAAAATCCTCACGACAATATATTACTTCAAGTTCTGATTTTAGTTTGGAAATATCTATTGTAGCATAATTAGTCTTCACCATATTTAAAATATTTTGGGGAAAATTGGTAGTGTATGCTTCAAATTTCTCCGTCTGAAATAACTGTGAAATCATGAGATGATCATTGAATCCAAATCTATGATGAATTTCAGACATAATAATGTCGCAAATTTCAAGTGCAGTTAGTCGTTTAGGATCCCCTGCATTAACTTTTCTTCTTTTCGCTGATGATGTGCTTGGTTCTTCCGATTCTAAAATAGCACTTCTCACTTTTTGGATATTGCTGTTGAAAGACATTATGTAGTTTTTGACTGATATAACATCAATATCTCGCATTTGTAATTGTTTGAACAATATGTCTACATGAGGCATTATTTTATGAAAAAAATTTAACCAAAATAAAAAAAGTTCATCTTCCAAATGCCTTTTTAAACCAGTTGCTTGATTTATATTATTTCCGTCTTCCTCCTCATCAATGATTTGCTCCAAACAACATATTAAATCATCTTTATAAGTGTGTACAGTTTCAACACACTTTGTATTGAAAGCTCATCGAGTGGGTGCAGCTTTAGGTAATCTCACCTTAACCACCCTATCCAATACCGCCGTACGTTTTGGGGATCGTCCGAAAAAAGACGAAAATGCATGTAAATTTGCAAAAAATATTTTTATCGGTTTGTGTTGACTCGCCGATTTTTGGAGGATCAGATTAAGTTGATGGGCATAACAATGAATAAAGTGTGCATTTGGGTACATTTCTTTAATTTTTGTTTGTACTCCTCCCATCTTACCGCTCATGACTGATGCATCATCGTAACTTTGAGCAATCAATTTATGGGGTGCTTCATTAATTTTTAATAATTGGAGTTCCTCCATTATTGCATCGGATAAATGTTGTGCTGTGGTACCTGGAGGGTTGACAAATTTCCAAAATCTTTCATGCACAATACCATCTAATACATATCGAAAGATAAAAATCATTTGCGTTTTATTGGAGCTATCTGTGCTCTCATCAACTTGAATTGCCACAAAATTTGTCTGGTCAATTTCCTTTATTATATGTGTGTGTACAACGGCCAACGTTGAATCTAAAACTTCGTTTTGAATTGTTTTTGATATTCCTTTGAATACTGTATTTTTTTCAAGGTGCTCTTTAAATATTAAGTCTAGTTCAGAGACAAAATCTATAAGGCCACGAAAAATCCCAGGATTATTGGACATGTCACTTTCGTCATGACCGCGCAATGCAATTTCAAAGACTCCACAAAATTTTACACAATCAATTATTTTGTTTAAAATATACCTATTTTTAGAAACCGATTCATTAAAGTCGTGCACTGATTTGCGATACGCACTATCAAGTTGCTGTCTTATGTCTACACGTCCTAAACTGGCGTAACTCATTGAACAATTTATATGAGAAGCAGAAGAAGCATGCTTTTTAATTTTGTCTTTTAAATGTTTAATATCGGTTACTCCATTTTTAGCCCATATAGCATCATTTGAAAATAATAAGCACGGATAGCAAAAGGACGCATTTTTAACACTGCATCCACAAATCCAGTCGCACAAATTGTACATCGATTCTTTAAAATATCTTTGGACATTTTTACCTTTATCCTTTGTTGTCTGCTTCAAATTCAGTTTTGGTTTCGGCCGTCCACTTTCCCTCTTTTCAAGCCGGCGTTCATAATTTAATGTTCCAGCTGACTTTAAGGCAAATATATCCTCAACAACACTCATCTTGTTTTGCTAAACACACAAAATTTCTCAACGATCAGAACTTCACAGCGATCACAGTTCACATCCGCAACTATAAAGAAAGGTTTCCCGCCTGCTATCTAAGAAGAACTGAGATCCAGATCCAGAGTCCAGAGAAAATATAACTGAATACTGTAGAACTAAACTCGATTCTGCGCAGTTGTAATCGGGACATTGACCACGTTGGAGATATAGAAGTAAAAGGTGACTCTCACTTCCACTCAAGAATTCGCCATCTGCTGTCACTGTTCTTCTTTACATGCATTTCTCCATAAGCCATAAGAGCTGTGCAGGGTCAATTTGAATAATGTCCCGGCTTGCTAGCGAGCGCGCAGCGCGGCTTGACGCTTGGCTATTTCTAGTATTGCTGCGAATGCAGACCGCTGAAGATTTTAAATTTGAGACTGTTAGACAAAAAATATTTTTATTAAAATTATGGTTTTGATTAGAATATTTTAGGAGGGTCATTGACCAATTGACCTTAAGGAGAAACCGCCACTGATATCATGACATTTCGCGACTGTATGCATGAACTTTACTGCCAAGGAATGAAAAGCTGCTTTTACTGCCACTCACGAATTGTTCTTCTCTATAGGTAAATCTCGACCCGCAAAATAAACTTTTATTATGAAAACCTTGTTTGTAGACGCAAATCACATTCCATTATCTATGAGATAGACCGCCTGAATAATTCAGCCATTACGTGATCCACTTGCTCCTATTCTTTTTAATAAATTATTAAAACCCCCATTTGTACCGTGTGTGTTATTTTTATTGTATCTCCGACCAATATTTATGGAGTGCCAAAGATTTCAACACACCTAAGTATACGAGGACGTTTCTCCCTGCCGAGAAATCGTTCCCTCCTTCACAGGAATACAGATGTTGCATTCAACATTCATAATATAGCGCATGGCCTGCTTTATGTTGCGGTAACGAAAACCAATCTTATGAATCGTCGCAATATGCGAAACTCAATTGGATTGGGAACTTGCGAACGGTGAACAGTCAACGAAATCTTTACTTTTTCCAAATAAATATGTAAAGAAGTAAATCGCGCAAAATAAGAGATACAGAGAAAATTCTTGTAGCAAATAAACAATTGGACACAATCACCCCATTCGGTGTTGATATCCCCGCGTTGTACGTTCCATATTTAATTTTGTCTGGTATTCAAGTATGCAAAGTAAATTGCAGCGATTTAATGAAAACGGAGATAAGGGAGCCAAAACGGCATCAGGAGCCGAGTAAGTTCGCAGGTTATGTCGCTTACCTTTGCGGTCGCATCCTTATCACCTTTATGCTCCGGTGAGTCTCGGAACGTTTTGTCCGTAATTCCGTAACAAAGTTTCCCCGTTTTCAGGTGGAGCGCAAATGTGGGACTCCGGTTAAGGTGAACAGACATCCCTACCCACAGCCGTACTATAAACGAGATAAAATAATTACCGAGCTTCAGGACCCGGAAGTTAGTTCCAGTGGCGGCTCGTTTGACTTAATGCTATGTCACAGTTAAGTTTGCTACAGAAGTAGCAGAAAAAGAAACATGATCTTACCAAATTCTTCAACCTTTCCAATTCCATCCCTTTTAATAACAATAAAGAATTTATTGTGAAAAATATATATTTATCTCCAACCGTCGAATTATATGTTCATTACTTGTGCGTTTCGGAGCGCGTAATAAAAATCATTACTCAACAGTCGGGAATCTGACTCTCCAAAAGACGCTTCTAAAATGGTGAACTGTCAACTCAAAGATATAGTTTTAAAAAAATAAGGGCAACATGGGAAATCGTTATGCGCATTCGTGTCTAGAAGGGCGCAAAAGTCCGGGAATTCGAAAGTGTTGAATTTTTTTTTAATCGTATTTGCGAGCGTAATATTTGACGTACAGTAATAATTTTTACATAAATAGAAAGCTTATTCTCTGCACTTTCCGCTGGTACCAAGCCCGTTTTTATATTATTGTTAATAAAACCTATACAAATTGTTTAATTAGAGAATGTACAAAAAAGTGCATTGCAAACTTCAGCATCGAGGGAATTTCCTAACTATTATAGTCAGCTGCATACATGTATCGTATCGAATGTTCCGAAAAGAATGTGGAAAATTTTGGTGAAACAATCATTTCAATAACGATTTTGTAGCAAAAGTTATAAGTATTTATTTACAGCGTACCGCTGCCCGCTGTCGCCGGGCAAACCCCGACGCAGTTCAGTTCCTGTCCCCATCATGCCTCGCATCATGCTCACGTCCGTCTCTTGTTAATCTGTGCGTTATCGCGTAAGTCTGTCTCTTTCTCACTAGCAGAATGTGTGACAAGAAATAAATTTTCGTCTTCGGTCAGCCTAAATACTTTAATTGTAACGTATAAAATAACCTACATATTATTACACGTATTATGATTAATAAACATAAACTGCAACTTTTTACATAGGTAACTAAAATATAAATTTGGAACATTTACCTACATATTATCACCGATCTAGTACGACGGATGGCGACATCAATTTTAAAATGATTTTAGCGCGTGGAAGAGGTTGTAAATTTGGTAGTTTGTGTGATGGCAAACAGGAAAACTGACCTCTGCCCACCTCGCGTCGGATATTTTACAATTGGCATGTCTTCAAAAATTTAAAAGAAAGAATAAGTTAACCTAAATCTTTTCAACGCCTCTGCCTTATGATTCAACTTATTAATTAAATCATAGAAAACGACAAAATATCCGAGGTAGAGGTTCTGAGCAGTCCCTGAGCAGAGGCAGAGGTTTTGAAAGTGTTTGGAATATAGGTCTACTTAGATTCAAACGAGCTGAAATGACTAAGTAGAGCTACTTTTCTAAACATATTTAAAACTTCTGCCTCTGGTCTGAAGCTGTACAGGATCTCTGCCTCAGATATTTTCTTGTTCATGATTTAATTAATAAATTGATGTAATCAAATGACAGGGGCACTGAAAAGATTTAGGTTAACTTTTTTCTTTTTCATTTTTGAAGACCTGCCATTTGTAAAACGTCCCACGCTGGGGGCTCGCACATGATGGATATTCCTGATTTCCAACAGACAATTTACAATTTTATATGAATACGAAGGGCGCTGAAATCAGTTATAAAAATTGTCACTATCCGGAGTACTAATCACACATTCCTTCACAATAACAACCGATTATGCAATTAATGTCTGCTACAATTACAATCTCTTGAACAATTACCCACCTTTACATTTGCCGAATACATTGTCATTTGTTTCTAATTGCGGCCTAATACTTATTGTTATTAACTTTGGTATGTAGTTATATGTTATCTTTGAAAATCAATCCAAAGTTTTCGGGGTTACGGATAACAGGATTAAAAGTTGTTGAATTTTTCCAAACAATAAACTCGAGAATAAACTGGTAAGCGCCGGCTCTTACCACATGTTGATGAAAGGCATCTTCTGTTGGTAGTAAATTTCGAATGTCGGATTTGCAATTGTGAAACAAGTGAGCTCTCAATTTATTTAAATTTTCAATTTTCTTGAAAATGAAGCTTAACTGTGTCGCATCCACTTAAAACATATGCAGTCAATAGTAAACCAGTATTTTGCGATAGTTCTCTAATAACAACATGAATTGATATAGACAGATCAAATCCACGGATCCACAACTCTTTGATTTGAATTCATCATGATACGTGTAATAATATGTAGTTTATTTTATACGTTACAATTAAAGCATTTAGGCTAACCGAAGATGAAAATTTATTTCTTGTCACACATTCTGCTAGTGAGAAAGAGACAGACTTACGCGATAACGCACAGATTAACAAGAGACGGACGTGAGCATGATGCGAGGCATGATAGGGATAGGAACTGAACTGCGTCGGGGTTTGCCCGGCGACAGCGGGCAGCGGTACACTGTAAATAAATATTTATAACTTTTACTACAAAATCGTTATTGAAATGATTGTTTCACCAAAATTTTCCACATTCTTTTCGGAACATTCGATACGATACATGTATGCAGCTGACTATAATAGTTAGGAAATTCCCTCGATGCTGAAGTTTGCAATGCACTTTTTGTACATTGTCTAATTAAACAATTTGTATAGGTTTTATTAACAATAATATAAAAACGGGCTTGGTACCAGCGGAAAGTGCAGAGAATAAGCTTTCTATTTATGTAAAAATTATTACTGTACGTCAAATATCACGCTTGCAAATACGATTCAAAAAAAAATTCAACACTTTTGAATTCCCAAAAAAAAATTACAAAATATTTTTTTTTGGCTTTTTGCAATCCCGGACTTTTGCGCCCTTCTAGACACGAATGCGCATAATGATTTCCCATGTTGCCCTTATTTTTTTAAAACTATATCTTCGAGTTGACACCCCTTGATCGATTTTCGACCTTCAGATTTCGTACTACAATGGCAACTGAACCCCTGAACTTGAAAATATGTCCCACTAATCCCAGACATCTGCCGGACGGATTGGGCCGAAAACGCGGATTTTGTTCTCCGACAAGTCCCATAGATCTGGGTCGGCACACATAAATTAGGGACACTTTTATATCAGCCAAACCGGAGGCGGGGAGTAGTTTTGAAAACGGATTTCGATCGCCTCGTCGTTCGGACAGAAAATATCCAAAAATCGCCCCTGTGGGCTTAAGGTGGAAAATCACGCGCGGTATAGTTCGAAACTAGAAATTCATAGGTGCATCCAATTCAAAAAAATCCCGGTCGGCGGCATTTTTACGGAGTTTGACACATTTATTCTCTATTACTTCTGACGCACACCTATTATTCAGTTTGGTTAGGTACTTTGCAAATTTTTCTGAAATGTTCACTTATTCCCAATTAGTTTGGTATACCTAGGTACATGTGTTTATAGAATTGTTGTTCTGTATGTAGTTTCTCGTCTTGGCTTGATCGCGATTCACATGGCGACCAGCACGTGTATAATAATCCACCGCGTTTTTATTTTTAAAATTAAGAAAATAAATCACGCGAGGTAACAAATCACCTTTGCGTATCTGCAATTATTCCCGTGAATAAACTGAAGTTATCAATCCCACGTGTAGAGTTAAATGTATAAATAAACACATCAAGCGGGCAGGCAGGACGATAAGGCCACCTCTATGGAATTGTTTATCGCCATACCGGATCCATACGTAATGTGTTTATCTGCGATGGATGTTCCGTGTACGTAGCGGCCATGTTGCTGCAACACTTGACATGATTAATAGTTGTACTCCTGCTGCCATTAGCAGCCCTCGCGACCACCACCTCAGGCGTAAATGCTTGTGCAGCCGAACCTCGCGCGCTAGTCGAACACGTTCATCGACTATAGAACAATAGGGCCCAGAAAAAAACCTCTCCGAGGACGTCTTCGGAGTTTTTGCCTACACCGTGCAAAGAAACTGATTTGATTGTTTTAGTTCCAGGGTTATCCTGGGAAAGGGGCTTTCATATCAATCATCATCTTTAATTAAAACTAAAAAGCTATTATTCAGTGCCTACGGGTAACAGACACTCTTAATAAAATAGTCTCGCGATGTTTATGCTTAAAAAGCATATTTGGACGAGTGTATTTGTTTGTGAAGATCGTTTTGATGTGTTTTGTTTCTTTATACAGCTCGAGATTTTATTGTCTGTCCACTTCAGGTACATCCCCACTATGCGGTTTTGTTGCGTCAGGCTGGCCGAGTATTAGCGACAGACATCGTCGTTGATACGGCCCATGTTTTGGTGATTCAGCACGTCACCATATCGGAGTCGTGACGAGAAGCAGCTTAATGGTGATCGCAAACAGATGGGGAAGGGGGAAGCCAAACTTCTGAAAAATAATACGGCGGAGACAAATACTTTATTTGTCAACTAACTAGATGTTGGATAGTGAACGAAGAAAGAAATACAAAATCTGAACGAAATGCAGTTAATGAGTCCGATACAGAGCAGTACGTATAAAACACGGCGTAGCAGCCGTCGTCAATTATCCGAAGTTGGCAAGTGAGCCCTCCGGTGGGGGCCCCAAATGCTGCAGTGAGCGCACAAGTGACCCGATAAAAGATCTCTGACACGTGAAATATGATGACAAATCTTTTTACTCTATACTCTCACTGCTGGCTTTTCTTCGCTAAATGCCCTTTTGCCTTTTGTTTAAGCGGATTCATTATTAACACTCCATGAATTAAAGACACAGTTAAAGAACAGCAAGTACGTACCTACCTATTTTATTTAAGTAATTTAGTCGAAAAATCACTTTGTGAACTTAACTGAACTACCCTAATTATGAAGCTCTTGCTAGAATCGCTTTCCTTCCGGTACTATTTTGTTTCACTTATTTCGACAATATTGTTAGTCTTAGTTCTTTGGATGCTTTGGATATCATCTTACGAAAAACACCAGTTTCAGGTCTAAATGTACTCGACACCAAAACTCAAGTGCAGTTATTGTGTAGGTTTTTGTCTTCTTGTTAAAGTGGGGATACCCAAAACAGCAAACCGAGGGTGTTTTTAGATTTCCACGTCTCTAAATTATTTCGAAGCGTTTTTCGGCGAATACCTGCGCTACTCGTAATTCAATTGGTTTCAGAATCCGCGGTTGAAAGTTTATTCAGTCTGAAAGTGGTTTTTGTTAAAGCTTCTACACTGAAAGAGAGCGAGAGGAAGGGGAAAGGAAGAGGTTCTCTTGTGAATTACCTGGAAATTAACCGTGAACGGGTTACGAGAGAGAATGGAAGATGTATCGTAGCTGGCTTTGAACAGTGGCGCGGCGAGTTGAGTGCGGACGCAACAGGAAACTTGCAGTACAAGCACTCATTACCGTCGATGCTTTTATAGGGGGGACGAGGATCTAGATTGCGCTGACTATGGCTTTTCAGCTCTAGCTGCCACCTACGAAATTGCTAAATATCGAGACGTTTAACTGTGGACAGTCGCTTTAATATTGCACGAGCAATCGAATCAGACAAATATTCATAAGGCATGGTGCGACTGCCGCGTTTTTGGAACCTAAAATTACGTGAAACAGCATGTACAGTCCAACAGATTTAAGTTGGTGAGCGGTGGGGTGGTGCATTACCATATCAATTTTGAACCTATATGTTAAAAAAACAGTTGTGTGAAAAACAACGTGGCTGCACAAGCCATGAAGTTGCTTCTGGGCCAGATTTGGAAATTTCTTTGCACAGTTTCATCTTACATTAGTGCTTGCAAAGCAGGTTAGGAGTTGTATACCCTGTGCCAGCTGCGGTTGCTGAACGACGATAACAATTTCGCAAAAAGAATCACGATTCGCACGCAGCCATTTTATTCAATTTATTTTAGTTCTTTCAAACTGATAAAAAAGAAAAAGTGGGGAACGTGTTAGTTCCTGTATTGCACCTTACTCAACACTACTACTGTCATGACCTTGAAGCACTCTACAACTGGATGTCTATTAATATACTTCTGTATTTTAAGACAATAACATACAGGATTTTGTTTCTTCAACTTAAGTATTCAGTGGGTTGTTACTACAAATATTTGGATGTTAAGTTCTTACAAGTTCAACAAGTTGATAGATGGCGCTGATCAGTTTTGTTGAATAGCAGTGGAATTATTCATTCATAAAGATACTTGTGGTATGTATGTATGTTTGAACGGAAACAAGAGAGGCAGCAGACAAAGGTGAAAGGTAACCACCCACGTGCAATTACTCTAGCCACTGGGGCACAACTACGTAAAACAAGCGTGAAACGAAGATAAATGACGTTTAGAAAAGATGAGTTTTTAGAGTCATCGATGTGAAGTTGCTATGAATTTGTGAATACATCAAAGTCTAAACAGCTCGAGCCCACTTTTCATTATGCCCCTCCGTCCGCCCTCCGAGCAAGTGGCGCCCTTCAGACTACGAAAGGCTTCGTCACGAACGAGAAGGTGCAACGAGAAACATTTTTCACTACGACGGTAGGAGGAATTCTTTCCCCCTAGCGTAATAAGAAGTCGTTGGCAGTCGAGACAGACGAATGGGATAAACGATTACTTACAATGAAAGGTGGGTTTTTAAGACAATCGTTGTTTACTGAAAGCACGATGACTCGAAGATAAATATTTTACGTGACGTTCGGTTTGGAAATACTCGAGAAGCCGCGATATTTTGTATTCTGCTGATCATAACCCAAGATGCACTAGGAATGTGGAATTGCAAACATTTTCAGTGATAAGATGAGGATACGGTGTTGCAACACATTTTACATGAGGTGGTCAATAAATCATTTATCGGTCAGTATGCTGTTCAACTGACAATAATATTGATTTTTTAGTGTTTTGTAATTTTTCGTTATTGTTTAGTTATTGTCAGTTTCAAATCCGATTAAACGTTCTAGAAGCAAAGATGCTCTAAAGAGCCAATGGAACATTAAGTTAAAAAAGATCAATTTCCAATTTTACAAAAATCGTACTCTGCCACAAGATCTGTTCAGAAGGAAGGTGAAAGTTTCATTTACGAATACCTAGTTCTGTATTGAGAATCTCTGGTAGCAGCAAGACACACTGATTAAACTGATGAGAGCGAGCTAGGATTCGACTTAACAAAAAGTTAAAATCCTTTAAATGGGCATTATAATAGGGAGGTTCGGAGAAAAATAAGATATCTATTTTTGGCATGAAAATGACAGAAAATTGTTATTGTAATTGATTTACGGCGGAAAAAAAATTTTTGCGGTATGTATGTAGGTATGTAGATTGTAGATATCTGCTTACTTCTGTTTGTAAAATAGGTACCTACCTATATTCTCTAATACAATACAATACACACCTACTCATTTATGTAGGTATGTATACCTAAGTGATTGACAAGTTATCAAATTAACAGTTTTATAACGGATTGGAAATTTTTAAAAAAAACGGAAAAAAATACAACTCACGCGAATCAAAAAAATACGCTACGTAGGTACTAGGTACTTGTTTAACAAAAAGAAACAACTGCTATATTCTGGAACGGTTAATGTCGAAACTCAGAAGAGACTCTTAAAGACGCATGTATGGAGTACGAAATTGTACCTATGGGTGCGAAACTTGGACAATGGGAGAAGCGGATTGAAAAAGAGTAGAAGCGTTTGAAATGTGATGCTACAGACGGGTGTTGAAGATACCGTGGATAGACAAGTTAGCAATAAGGAGGAATTAGAAAGAGTTGGGGAAAAGAGAAAAGTATGGAAGACAATAAAGAATAGGGGATAGGATCGTAGGATGGTAGGACACCTTCTGAGACACAAAAGAATAGTTCGCGACATACTAGAGTCAGAGATAGGAATAAAGAGGTAGAGGTTGGAGCAGATTAGACTACTGCTCTCAAATAGTTGGGGATGTAGAATGTTCTACTTTTACGGAAATGCGTAGGCTAGCTCAAGGAAAGGATGGAGGTACGCGTCCTACCAGTCTTCAAAAGAGAACTTTATGATGACGTACTATTTAATTATTATTGTAAAATAATTAATAAAATTTCCTTTTTTAGTTCAGGGAGGGAACGCTACGGCGGCGGCGATTCAGTATTTGACTCCGTCATGCTCCTAGCATCCTGTTTCAAATTATGCTAACCGTAACACGTTACCAAGTACCAAGTTAGAACCAGTTAATAATATTTAACAATTTAACTACACATGCATATGCATAATACTTATGGGACTGCTGCGCGCTGAAGCTGGGGACTTGTACGTTATACTAAGTTCTGACGTCACGCGGCCTACTCTCGCTGCAAGGTACGATTTCTAGCCTCGCACCGACGGAAAACTTTGCAACGGCTTCACAGGCGAAGGATTTTTTTAACAAAAATTAACAACATAACTGCCTTCAGTATAATAAACTATCAATTTTAATGAAATTTGAAAATTACGGAACCTGCCTATTATACGTATTGAACAAATGGAAAGATAATGAAATGTGTGAGCTTGGTTAAGGGAGGGAAGCGATCAGCTTTAGTTACCCATCTTATTAGAAGAGGCAAGTCAAAACACCTTACCTTCAAAGTTTCAAAACAGCACGAAAAGTTAATAGTTTCACTGCCTAACCATTAAACGCTATTTTTAGTCCCAACAAAACAAACTGCTCGTTCACCTGGAGTTACGGCGTCAGTGGTACCTGGTGTACCAACATTTTAAGCCATTTTATGGCTGCTGTCCTAACAGTGCGTTTTAATAAATAATACAGATGTGATTAACTTCAAAGAAGAAGTAAAGTGCTTTCCTGTGATGTTGACTATTAACATCGCATAGTCCTATTTACGATGTGCATGCTCCTTTAATAAATGAACAGTTTACTTAAATACGCCTGCACCTTAAACTGTAGTTATGGAGCTTATTAAAAAATAGGTGTGCAATTTCTATTTCAAAATTATTATACGATCACCTCAATTATACGTGAAATCGCGACACACGTTGAAAATAACTGTGCAGTAAAATTTACACGGATATTTTGCAACTTGTATTTGCGTGGGGCGCACAGGAAGCTTTCCACAATGTCTTGGCATTGGACCCCTACTTACGAATCGACGTATTTAATGAACGAGATTATTCTCTGATGTGTTAATTATTATTTGATAAACAGTTGTGCGTGTAACTATAGTTGTTACGAATTACACGTAAACTTTGTACTTTCCGCGGTATCTGCGTGCTCGCAAATATCGAGCTCCGCGGTGGGGATCGAGCTGCTAGACGCTACGAGCTCCAGTGAATAATAGATGGTCCGATTTTGAAAATTTAAAAACTAGTGGACTCAGAAAGACCAAGAGCATAAAAGAGCGTTGAAAGTAATTTTTGATATCTACGGTCGTCTTAGAGTTAAATGAAAAATGATAGAATTTGATACGAAATTTCATGATTTAACAAAAGCTTATGGCAGACAGAAGTAAAATAAAAAATGAATACAATGCTAACTCTGCACTGAATAACTTACCGTTCGAAATTTAGATGGCGTTGAATATATTCCAGCACGTACAGACGTGTAGAGAAAATTTCGCACTTTATTTTTTGCACAGATGCTATTGAAAGGAGCAGCTGATGCCGATTTGGAATTTACCCTACCTCTCTATATGTGTAGTGTACCCCATGTGCTGCAAAACAAACAACTTTTTCATTGCCTTAATACCTGATCTCGAGATCTCACCGAGGGTTGCTGCCGTGTGTATGGGGCGCGGATGATCAAGGAGGGTTATCGCTTCCAAATAATCGACGAGTTAGTTTTGTTTGAGGAAGTCGGCAGTTTAGCACAGGAGGATTTAACGCTTTACTTTTATTGGCGTTTTATAAGTCGATATGGAAAATGCGTACAGAGTTATAGAAAAAGTATTGATTGGATTAATCTGGATGCAAAATCAGACACCAGGTCGCCGCGTTCATTTAAGTATGTGGAATTTTGACTAAGGATTTGTTAGCCCATAAATACGACGCAGAAAACGTTGGTTCATAAAATTTTGAAATTTCGAAAATTTTCTTTAAAACTGATGTTTTTAAGATATCGACATTTCTTTGAAGCCTATCGATTAAAAGAAAGGGGACATAGCAATAGCGATGGCCCCGTGACGCCATCCTGTGTGTTATGTACCTCAGTCTGCACTCCATCATCATAAGGTTCTCAGTCTGAAGACTGGTTGGATGCGTACCTCCACTCTTTTCTATCCTGAGCTAACCTACGCATTTCCCTAAAAGTAGAACATCCTACATCCCTAACTATTTGAGAGCAGTAGTCTAATCTAGGCCTACACCTACCTCTTTTTATTCCTATCTCTGCCTCTAGTATGTCGCAAACTATTCCTTCGTGTCTTAGAAGGTGTCCTACCATCCTATCTCTCCTACTCTTTATTGTCTTCCATACCTTTCGCTTTTCCCCAACTCTTTCTAATACTTCCCTATTGCTAACCTTATCTATCCACGGTATCTTCATCATGCGCCTGTAGCACCACATTTCAAACGCTTCTACTCTTTTTCGATCCGCTTCCCCTATTGTCCATGTTTCGCACCCGTATAATGCCGTACTCCATACATACGACTTTAAGAGTCTCTTCCTAGTCTCAATATTAACCGTTCTCGAACATAAGAGTTGTTTCTTTCTGTTAAACGCAACTCGGCCCTGCGCTATTCTTTGTTTTATATCTTTAGTGCTCCTACCGTCTTGAGTTATTTTACTTCCTAAATAGCAGAAATCCGTGACCTCCTCTATCTTCTCATTTCCTATTTGTATGTCAACTTTAGTTCTATTTTCAAATCCCCTACATACCAAAATTTTAGTTTTCTTTTTATTGACTTTCATGCCATAGCTCTGTGTCAAAACTGCTTCCATTTCATTCAAAGCCGCTCCTAATTCTTCTTTGCTAGATGCTAACACTGCTATATCATCCGCAAATCTGAGCATGTTAATAGTTTGACCCTGTACGTTAATCCCTGAGGCTGTTCTGTCCTTAACAATATTAATAGCATCTTCGATATATAAGTTGAAAACTAGAGGTGACAATGCACATCCCTGTCTCACTCCCTTCCGGATATCTACTTCCCTTCGTTCCTGCTCACATTCTATAACTGCCTTTTGCTCTTCGTAGAGATTATGTATTACTCTTCTGTCCCTATATTTCATCCCTACCTTTCTCAGCACTTCGAACATCTTCCCCCATTTTACGTTGTCGAAGGCCTTTTCTAAATCTACAAATCCTATATAGACGCTCTTTCTCTTTTCTATCGTTTTTTCTATAATTACTCGTAAAGCTAGAATGGCCTCGCGCGTTCCTCTATTTCGTCTAAATCCGAACTGATCTTCTCCTAATATTTCTTCCGCGTTTTTCTCCATCCTTCTTTGCACAATTCTAGTTAAAATTTTTGACGCATGGGAAGTTAAACTGATGGTTCTGAAATTTTCGCACCTATCCGCGCCTTTCCTTTTTGGCAAAACTACCATGATGTTCCGTTTGTAATCCTCTGGAATCTCGCCTGTCAGGTATATACGACTAACTAATTTAAATAAACGATCTATTACCTCTTGACCTGCGCACTTTAAGATTTCTGCCTGCAAGCCATCTATACCTGGCGCTTTATTATTCCTTAAACTTTTTAGTCTTTTAATCTTGCACTTCCTGTCCCGCATATAAGTTTCCTAAATATTCTTTCCACCTATCTGCCTTCTCCCCGCTTTCGATTAGCATATCTCCTGCCTCATTCCTAATGCTTTTGGTACTAGATCCAATTTCTCTAAAATTTCTCCTAATTATTTTATATTCTTCATCAGTCTTTCCTACTTCGAACTTATTTTCCACTTCTTTGCACTTATTATCGATCCATTGCTCTTTCGCTTTCCTACATTTCCGAATAATTTCCCACTTGATCGCCTTATATCTTTGTTTCCCTATTTCATCTAACCTATTTTTATATTTTCGCCTTTCCTCTATTAGACTGACAATATGTTTTGTTATCCAGGGTTTCCTACTTTCATTCTGTTTATGACCCAAAATATCCCTAGCTGAGGACACTAAACTATTTTTAATGCAATTCCATTCTTCCTCTATGTCCCTAACAATATTTTCGCCCGCGCCCTTTAGTACTTCGTTTGTCTTTTTCTCGAACTTATCGCGCGTATCATCATCTCTTAGTCTCTCTGGGTCAAGATACCTTCTTCCACTTCGTTTTTTCAAAATCTTAAATTTAAGATTGGCCTTCATAACGACTATATTGTGATCACTATCTATATCTGCTCCTGGATAACTTCTACAATCCCTAACTTGATTTCTAAATCTTTGCCTAACAAGAATGTAATCTATTTGATATCTCCCTAGGTCTCCTGGCATCTTCCACGTGTAGCGTCTCCTAACATGATGGTGAAATAAAGTGTTCGCGACCATTAAGTTATGTTTATCGCAGAACTCTATCAGTCTAACTCCCCTATCGTTCCTATTGCCTAATCCAAAGGGACCAACTATTCCGCCCTCTCGCCCTGTGCCTACCAGTCTGCACTCCACGACGAGTAAAAAAGTCGGAGAGGATTTCGAAATTTTCTTCTTTCCCTAGTTTATTATTACGCGCCGAAATGCGAAGCTCCACGCCACTGCCTTGTTCACTACGCCAACCCACGCCATCCCCGACCTTATACACATCAGATACGTGTATACCTGACGCTTTGATTGCACGAGATAATTATCAAACATTTAGGGCATTACCTTTAAGATTGTTTTAATGGCTTTATAACACTCTTCAATGACTAATTTAGTTAGCAATCTAGATGGCGCTCTCGGAAACTTCATACACTCTGTTCCTGAAATTAAGTTGGCATAAACTTTGGTAATGATTATTAAAGTTGTTCATGTTTCTGAAGGTAGGCGCATTACGTACGTTTCCCTTCTGATACTGTGCAGCCCGCGGAGTTTGGATACTGCCTCGTGTAACTAAGGAGATCGTAAACATACCGACATTTATTGGTATGTCGTATATTGTCCTAATTTTAAATGTCAATGATACATAACCTCACTTTTCTGTTGATTGTAGGTACTCGAGCTTCCATTCCACTGAGAAGTGCCTCTTGTCTGGCGGAAGAGATTCTTAATCCGTTTCAGTTTCAATATAGCAATAAAGCAACCGATACTTATGCAGATGAGTTCAATAAGAAAGCATCGCCTGTCGTATAGAATAAATTGAACTATAAGAAAGAGCAGTTACCGATATTTTCGCCATATTTTAAGTAGTTCGCGGAGATTGGAATTTATCGTTGTTTGGAAAGAAACAAGATTCTTTTCTACTGGCATGAAGACTAGCATGAAATCGTTTATTTACATGGTTTGATTCCTGTTGCTTTACTTATGGAAAAAGTCGAGGATTCTCTCCGGTCTATAGAGAACACAATATAGAACGAGAAATAGAAAATTGGAATGTTACGTTTGGCTCATGGAAAGACAGTCAAATATCGGTGGATCGGTGCAGTAGGCTAGTCCTGAAGGAAACTTTATTGTTGTATTCCCCCTTTACAGTTTCCCATAAATCAGGATATAAGCAATAATATACAAGGGTGTCAAAATTCGAAAGTGAATAAAACATTTTGGGTACTTCTCATCCAGAGAGTGTCCCCGTAAAACGCAGCTGGCGTGCCGCATCGCAGTCGACGTTGGCACAATTGTAGAATTGTGTTATTGTAGGTAAGTGAGGGTAGCCGGTGTATTCGCGCACACGACGAGGGGACCCGCTGTCATAAAAGGTAAATCTGCAAGGGAGAACTGAACTAACCGTGATCCATTGCACGGAGGCGTCCATGTGTGCTCATTGCGGAAAGCGCGTGCCCATTGTGTACGCGTATGTCGCCGTGACGAGAACTGGATTTACTTTTTGGCTACCGGTTTAATATACATACGTGAGCTTCATGTACTCGCCACGGTTTGAAGCTCCCTTTGTCGCTGGATAAAAAGCTCATTTGGGACAATCAGATTTTGTTCTAATTAGGGTACTACAATATCTTGTAGGATTTGCTGATACGCTCTTAAATTTTGTCTTTTTCTTCTATATTCAAAATTAGTCAAAATTGGTTTTAAATATTACCCTTTTTGTTTTTTTTTGGGATATTTGAAGTTCAGACTTTCTCGGGATTCTGTACGATAGACCAAAATTCATTGGCGGACGAAGAGGCAGAAAATATTCGGGTGTTACAGGCCTTCGAAAGGTCATAAATCAGGTCAAGTCATTAAAAGTTAAGTTTTGGCAGTTATTTTTGTGGGTGAAACTAAACTTGTGGTGGTTAAATATGGGAGGAAAAGAATGTGAAGAGAAATACAAACAAAAAAACGACCAGATGAATATTCAGATTACATGGCTTCAAGTCTATCCCAAAGGACTTGTACCTTGACGCAGTTCTAGTAATACTGGGACGGGTGGGATGGCTTGCGCGCTTCAATGATATAAAGAGCCGAACCATAGGTTTAACCATATTGGAGGGGTTTTTATTTGAGAAGCCAGACTAAATCAAGTCCCTGGAAGGGGGCAGCAGCTCTTTCAGTAATCATAGTGGCAGAGATCGTGAGGGTTGGTATGGCAATGTGATACACACTACTGCGATGTGGAAGGCAACGGGAAACCACCACATTATTTTATCCCTAGTACAGCGTACTTTAATTTATGATGATGGCACCTTCTGGAGTAAAATATTCCGGAGGTAGTCCCACATTCGGATCTCCGGGCGGGGACTGCTTCGGGGGGAGTCATCAGAAATGATAAGTGTAACATCTCACGAGTCGGAGCGTGGAATGTTAGAAGCATGAAACAAGTAGGGAAGTTAGAGAATTTGAAAATTGAGATGGATAGGTTAGCATTAGACGTAGTAGGTATCAGTGAAGTGCGATGGCCAGAAGCTGGAGACTTCTGGAGCGGAGATTTTAGAGTAATACACACAGGATCTGTAGGAGGAAATTCGGGAGTAGGAATTGTTATGCGGAAAAAAGTAGGACAGAGTGTAGAAAATTTCTTACAGCAAAGTGACAGGGTAGTTATGGTTAGGTTAGATTCGAAACCTGTAAAAACAGTAATAATACAGGTATATATGCCCACTTCTAACTACAGTGATGAGGCCGTAGAGGCAGTTTATAGTGATATTGAATATGTGCTAGATTTTGTGAGAGGGCACGAAAATTTAATAATTACAGGAGATTTCAATGCAGTTGTAGGCACAGGGCGAGAGGGCGGAATAGTTGGCCCCTTTGGATTAGGCAATAGGAACGATAGGGGAGTTAGACTGATAGAGTTCTGCGATAAACATAACTTAACGGTCGCGAACACTCTATTTCACCATCATGTTAGGAGATGCTATACGTGGAAGATGCCAGGAGACTTAGGGAGATATCAAATAGATTACATTCTCGTTAGGCAAAGATTTAGAAATCAAGTTAGGGATTGTAGAAGTTATCCAGTTGACCCAGAGAAACTAAAAGATGATGATATGCGCAATAAGTTCGAGAAAAAGACAAACGAAGCACTAAAGGGCACGGGTGGAAATATTGTTAGGGACATAGAGGCAGAATGGAATTGCATTAAAAATAGTTTAGTTTCCTCAGCTAGGGATATTTTGGGTCATAAACAGAATGAAAGTAGGAAACCCTGGATAACAAAACATATTGTGAGTCTAATAGAGGAAAGGCGAAAATATAAAAATAGGTTAGATGAAACAGGGAAACAAAGATATAAGGCGATCAAGTGGGAAATTATTCGGGAATGTAGGAAAGCGAAAGAGCAATGGATCGATAATAAATGCAAAGAAGTGGAAGATAAATTCGAAGTAGGAAAGACTGATGAAGCATATAAAATAATTAGGAGAAATTTTAGAGAAATTGGATCTAGTACCAAAAACATTAGAAATGAGGCAGGAGATATCCTAATCGGAAGTGGGGAGAAGGCAGATAGGTGGAAAGAATATTTAGGAAACTTATATGCGGGACAGGAAGTGCAAGATATATTAGAAAGCGAAAGCAGTGTAGAGGGGGATAACTTAGGGAGTCCTATAATGAGAGAAGAGTTTGAGATAGCACTAAAAAGTTTAAGGAATAATAAAGCACCAGGTATAGATGGCTTGCAGGCAGAAATCTTAAAGTGCGCAGGTCAAGAGGTAATAGATCGTGTATTTAAACTAGTTAGTCGCATATACCTGACAGGCGAGATTCCAGAAGATTACAAACGGAACATCATAGTAGCTTTGCCAAAAAGAAAAGGCGCGGATAGATGCGAAAATTTTAGAACTATCAGTTTAACTTCCCATGCGTCAAAAATTTTAACTAGAATTGTGCAAAGAAGGATGGAGAAAAAGGCGGAAGAAATATTAGGAGAAGATCAGTTCGGATTTAGACGAAATAGAGGAACGCGCGAGGCCATTCTAGCTTTACGAGTAATTATAGAAAAAACGATAGAAAAGAGAAAGAGCGTCTATATAGGATTTGTAGATTTAGAAAAAGCCAGGGATGTGCATTGTCTAGTTTTCAACTTATATATCGAAGATGCGATTAATATTGTTAAGGAAAGAACAGCCTCAGGGATCAATGTACAGGGCCAAACTATTAACATGCTCAGATTTGCGGATGATATAGCAGTGTTAGCATCTAGCAAAGAAGAATTAGGAGCGGCTTTGAATGAAATGGAAGCAGTTTTGACACAGGGCTTCGGCATGAAAATCAATAAAAAGAAAACTAAAATTTTGGTATGTAGGGGATGCGAAAATAGAACTAAAATGGAAATACAAATTGGAAATGAGAAGATAGAGGAGGTCGCGGATTTCTGCTACTTAGGAAGTAAAATAACGAAGCGGATAGAAAAAGAGTAGAAGCGTTTGAAATGTGGTGCTACAGACGCATGATGAAGATACCGTGGATAGATAAGGTTAGCAATAGGGAAGTATTAGAAAGAGTTGGGGAAAAGCGAAAGGTATGGAAAACAATAAAGAGTAGGAGAGATAGGATGGTAGGATACCTTCTAAGACACGAAGGAATAGTTCGTGACATACTAGAGTCAGAGATAGGAATAAAAAGAGGTAGGGGTAGGCCTAGATTAGACTACTGCTCTCAAATAGTTAGGGATGTAGGATGTTCTACTTTTAGGGAAATGCGTAGGTTAGCTCAGGATAGAAAAGAATGGAGGTACGCGTCCAACCAGTCTTCGGACTGAGAACCTTATGATGATGATGGCTTCAAGTATTTACAGCGCGCAGCTGGTCAATCACTTTGTTTACTTCATTCCAAAAACAAGTCGCTTACACATAGACTAATCGTACTACGGCTGCTCGTCTCTTGTATTATATATGAACGCTCAATCTGGGGTCACAGAATTTCGGAGTTCGGGACACCTATTTTTGCAATGACTATCACCTAAAGTTATTATCAGAAAACTGAGTTGATGTTGATGTATAATAAATGTCATAGCTGTGAACAATATGACAACGTACCGACTTTCACGGGAAATAGGTTATTAGCATTTTATTGGCAGATAGCTGCCCTGATGTCACTTTTGAAAAACCTTGTTTAAGACTTGCTCGCTATTCTGACAACATTGACAAATGATGACAAATAATAAATTCTCGCAATACAATGCGTCTGATCGCATAAAACGGTGTCTAATTTGAAGTACATACTTCTAATAGAGCCAAGAATCTCGAGAAAGCTGGGGTACCAAAAAAACTGAGGTGGTTATCAAAATGTTTTCGCAACTTCAAACAAAAATTTATGGCGGAAAATTGCTGTAGACAATAAAATACCGGTATGTCTTTTGAAGTTAACTGGTTTCCAGTGTAGTACAACTTTTGAAGAAAATACTAAATAAATATTTATAGCTCCAGTGTTGGCTTCTGGGTTTTTACATGGACGTATATCACGTCTAAATATACACAGGTGCATCTATCTAAAGTGCCAGTTTTAACGTTCAGTTTGGAAAAATAAATGCGAACACTAAATTGCAGTTACAAAGTAACGTTTGCATGTTTTCGAAAATTACGAGTGGATGCATAAAGAAGTGTAAGAGCATAACTGTGTAAAGTGGCTTACGATTATTACTTTTAAGTACACTTACTACGTTTAAGGTGCATCTCAAGGATAGCTTTTATTGGCTCTCTTTACTCAATAAGTGGTGAGAAATAAACAGCAATAAATATACGGCCAATATGGTGTATCTTTGTTCTAAAATTTTCTGTACACATCATGAGCAAAACAACTTTTTCAGAAAAAGGGAGGGTCCGATTGTCCATCGATGAAATTCTGTGCCCGGGCAATCATATTTTCGACTAAAATCCTCAGATTCTTGCCTATGCATTAAAATTGAAAAACTTACATATAAATTTGTTAAACCAAGGCAAGATCACACTGTATCGATGGTACCTAACTTTTAAGTGTGTGTCGCATGTTAATCCGCATTTTTTGGTGTATTCGTATCTTATTTTGATTTCATACTTTCATGGCAGCTTACACCATAATAATAATTTTCCTGCTATGGGACAAATTATTACATTATAGCCAGCAAAAAATTTAATTGAGGAAATTTATATCTTACAAGGTGGTAATTATCATAAACTGTAAAAATAGCTAAGTACCCTCGTAAGTAGGTACCCAAAAAAATTTATTATGAAAATTATAAAAAACAAAATACATCAATTTCGACTACAGGGTGTTTCTAAATAATATACAGATTTTTTAGAGATGATAGAGTAGGCAAAAGCGAACATTTTTTGTCTATAAACTCGTATCCGCCTGGGTTTCCTTAAGGTTCCAGGAGGCAAGAAACATTCTCAATTATAGCCCTGATATCTAGACTGCCAGACGAATTTACAAAAAAATAATAATCATTGTCCCAAATTGATTTCAAATAATCCAGAGGTTCAATATCTTTGAAACAAGTCCAGTTAAAAAAAGTTGGGGTAAATCTTACCTCCTCCACCCCCAGATTTGAGACGCCCCTGTTAAATTTTAAAAATTATGTTTACCGCAAACGATTCAGCATTTGGTACTTACACATTCCATTAAATTTAATAATTTTAAGCAGAACACGCTGGTAAAATATTGCACGCTAATTTCGGGCCACCTGTATACCTATAGGTAATAACTGTAGAGTGTAGTTTGGTGGAAAAGCTTCCTTCTGTGACACGTATTTAAAGAGAAAGAAATTTTACTCTCTAGGATAATTATTTCCACTGGTTCCGTAATTATGCAGACCCCTTTCGCTTTCCTACATTTCCTAATCATTTCCCACTTGATTGCCTTATATCTTTTTTCCCTCTTTCATCTAACCTATTTTTATATTTTCGCCTTTCCTCTATTAGGCTCACAATATGTTTTGTTATCCAGGGCTTTCTACTTTCATTCTTTTTATGACCCAAAATATCTCTAGCTGCGGAATCTAAACTAGATATTTAATGCAATATTTTTCTGCAAAATATATAATGAAGGTGTAGCAGAAGAAATACATACGTTCAGGTGGATGCACCCTGTATAAGATAGGCAGGTACCTATTTTTTAGACTGACTTGCATTAACAATATAATTTCGGAAAGGGAACATTTTTAACCACTTCACCTAATTTTACACCCAGTTCTTGATATAAATCTGAATCTTTTTCCCAGAAGTGTTCTTGTAGGTACCTAGGCATAATCGGCATAAAAAGCCTATCAATCAAAATTAGTATTCAAGTTGTTAATTTTTTTTCCGTTTATATCAAAATTTTATTCCTCGACTACTCGCAGAAATATTTCTAAGTATTTCTTCTAGCATAAAATGTACAAAAACTGCATACAAGTAGTGAGTAAGCTAACCAATTCTTTCAATTGTTTTTATACAAAAACGTTGTCATTTATTTTAAACATATCTGTACCTTGATCAGTTTTTAGTTTATCGTGTAGTGTGCTCTAGTGCAGGTGTCTGTATTATGCGGTTTATAAAATTATAACAAATAATAGTTAAGTATTGTGTGTTGTAAATAATAACTATTACCCAACTCAACAATCTAAAATCTATGTTCTTGCGTCTGCGTGCATTAATAATTTAAGTTTTCAAATTAACGGCCGTTTGCTTCGGGAATTATAAACAGAAGTTTTGCGTATCGAAAATCGAAATAATTTATTATTTAAGTGTGGACAGTGTGCTTAGTGACTGAAATGGAGTGGAATTTGAATATGAAGTTAAGGAGTCTGCTTGGAGCGATGTAAGTTTTTTGTGTCTGCTAAAATCATCAGCCATTTTTTGTTTTGTTCGAAGCAAATATTTTCAATGTTTTTTGCGTCAAATCACATTGAACTTTTTATGCATGTCCGGTAAGGTGAGCGTTTTTAAGTTCTAAATAAATTTAGAGAAAATTTGCTGCTCGATAATCTGGAAATAAATTTTGATCTATAAGTACAGGGTGGGTCAATAGTGCTTAGTCTGTCCATACCTATCTCTGGTTCTATTCCAGATACAAACATAAAATTTTACTTGTATATTATGAAGAACCCCGCGAAGCTTATGATAAAATTATTTTGACGTATGTACCTATATGTTCACGTTCACAAACAACATTTGTTTACATATTTGGATTTCACCTAGGAAGAGACTCTTAAAGTCGTATGTATGGAGTACGGCATTATACGGGTGCGAAACTTGGACAATAGGAGAAGCGGATAGAAAAAGAGTAGAAGCGTTTGAACTGTGGTGTTACAGACGCATGATGAAGATACCGTGGATAGATAAGGTTAGCAATAGGGAAGTATTAGAAAGAGTTGGGGAAAGGCGAAAGGTATGGAAAACAATAAAGAGTAGGAGAGATAGGATGGTAGGACACCTTCTAAGACACGAAGGAATAGTTCGCGACATTCTAGAGTCAGAGATAGGAATAAAAAGAGGTAGGGGTAGGCCTAGATTAGACTACTGCTCTCAAATAGTTAGGGATGTAGGATGTTCTACTTTTAGGGAAATGCGTAGGTTAGCTCAGGATAGAAAAGAATGGAGGTACGCGTCCAACCAGTCTTCGGACTGAGAACCTTATGATGATGATGATTTTCCAAGTAAACTAATAAACGGAATAAATCACTATAAATTGACGAATAAATAAATTTTGGTGAATGTATGTTTCCACGACTTCAAAACAACGAAAATTCCTTTCACGAACAAAACAGGGGGCATTCTTTTTACTCATAAATTCCATTAATGGATTTTTACCTCAACTTTACAAGGAAGTTAAGTTTGCGATTTTAACAAAACTTTCTTCTCGTTTCCACTCGAAAGCTCGCCACTGAAAAATATCTCCAGCCAGTACTTACGGCAGTCAGGACGAAATTAAATTTTCATTGTTAATCAAAGATTACACGAAGACCTTTGCATCCCCAAAGAACAAAAACAAATTAATAACTGATAAATCAGAAATTTGTGAAAATTTATTATTAGATTGTTCAAATGGAACTATTTATGTTGACTGCGATGTTACTATTTGGCAATCGCAGTGGCCCTAAATTACGTCTAAATTTTACTATCACCGCTACCCACAAAGAACCGCTTTGTATCAATCAAACTCGACAAGAAATGATAGAAAAGTCGAAATATGCACTGTGCGACCTATTTATGTCTTGTACAGTTTTCTGGAGAACTGACAGGACAAAGCACGTGCGTGCACAAAAATAAACACTGGATGTCCAAAATGAGTTACCCAGAATAAAAAATATTAATGGTGGCTCGTGCGGCTATCAAGCTAAACATTATCCATTTAATTTTCTCCCCTAGATTCCCTCCCATTAACGTGTTCAAAGTGAAAAGGCATTTTGTTACATCGCGGCCAGTTGTCCAGGCCATTACCGAAAGGTTTCTTAATAATTCAGAGGTGCTGAGTGTCGTTTTCTGTGTTCCTGTCCTGCAACCGTGACCATTATCAAACACAGGAGACTGGTATTTTATTTAATCATGCGGTAGTCCGTTAATTTAATACACAGTTGAGTGCAAAATCCCCTGCCATCAAGTGTAGATTATCTTTGTGAATTGATTTAATGTCTGTCCACTATGATCCACAAAGAGGTCTATAGTTCGACCACTCTTGGCGTTTTTGCGCGACTGCGCCAGTGACAAAATTTAAGTCTATTAAAACTAGAGAAGGAAAATTTTACTCCTTCTGTAGGGAATGTACGGGCCCGGACGCAATGTACGTAGAGGACTTCAACTAGTGGAAATTTCTCTCCATTGTATAAGAGAAGCTATATATCAACGTCGAGTATCTCGCACACAACCGTTTCTATTAGACTTGAATTTCAAGCAAGGTAACTAAGTTATCTGAGAGCCTGTCTATCGTCGCTGGACGGTAACTTGTCGATAATTATCTCGAAATTCGCTATGGGAATCCGGGAATTGGCGACCCTGGACGTATATACCTTTACCGGGGAAAAACAATCAACATTTGATGATACATAGTGGAAAGCGTTTTCAGAGTTTACAGCTTTTAGGGACAATTAATACGAGCAATAACAGTGGCATGCAGCTACGAATATTATTTAGCGTTGTAGAGTACAAGTTCGTCGAAGAAAAGGAAACGTTAATGTAAATATACATAATTTTTGAAAATAGATAAAAATCAATATAATTTTTTTTCCTTTTAAAATGAACACAATTTTCTAGGCTTTGAATTATTTCAAGTTCTAGTATTGTTTGTGACCACCCTGTACAAGAAACAAAGATTCTATCCGGTTCGGTCTTTAGAATAGATGTTCCCCAACAATTGCACGGTAGGATTTCTTTCTAGTTGAAGCTCGTCTTAAAAAATTGCAAATATCTGGATTTTAGGTACTAAAATCCCTTAACACAAAATGTCCAGAATTTTATTGAGAATTCAAAATCAACTTATCAAAACGTACGTAGCGCTTCATATAGTATCTTGAAAAGAAATTCGCCAAAGTCCATCGACCCGGCGCGCTCAGGTGCGAGGCACCTATCTATACATAGATTCCCGCTCGAGATAACCTGCACATTTCGTTAACTTAAGAATTGGGGATGATATATACAATATCCCCGTTGCAGGTGACACACCTCTGCCTAACTCGCAACGACGTCCGTTGCCATGGCGATCGTCGAGTAGGCGCCATCATAAACACTCATTGTTGTGATGTGGTATGGACCGGTAAGTGGCTACAGGACGTCGTGAGGGGAACTTGAACTCTTGGACCTAAATTGGATTTCATCATCTCTAGGTAGGGGTTGGGCGAAAAGGTGAATCCACAGGGGATACAGTATCCAAGTGATGAAGACAAGATAAAGGGAAACGGTAAATGAGAACGCTGTATTTTATATGGGCGATGGCATCAATGAGGGGATTTCAAACTACCCGTTAAGATTTCTGCTGTAAGGGTTGTTCACAATTTGATAATAAAAAAATGCGAGGAAGAATATCGAATTCTACTGAATGAAAATAGTATACATATTTATATTTAGGTTAGATGAAATAGGGAAACAAAGATATAAGGCGATCAAGTGGGAAATTATTCGGAAATGTAGGAAAGCGAAAGAGCAATGGATCGATAATAAATGCAAAGAAGTGGAAGATAAGTTCGAAGTAGGAAAGACTGATGAAGCATATAAAATAATCAGGAGAAATTTTAGAGAAATTGGATCTAGTACCAAAAACATTAGAAATGAGGCAGGAGATATCCTAATCGGAAGTGGGGAGAAGGCAGATAGGTGGAAAGAATATTTAGGAAACTTATATGCGGGACAGGAAGTGCAAGATATATTAGAAAGCGAAAGCAGTGTAGAGGGGGATAACCTAGGGAGTCCTATAATGAGAGAAGAGTTTGAGATAGCACTAAAAAGTTTAAGGAATAATAAAGCACCAGGTATAGATGGCTTGCAGGCAGAAATCTTAAAGTGCGCAGGTCAAGAGGTAATAGATCGTTTATTTAAATTAGTTAGTCGCATATACCTGACAGGCGAGATTCCAGAAGATTACAAACGGAACATCATAGTAGCTTTGCCAAAAAGAAAAGGCGCGGATAGATGCGAAAATTTTAGAACTATCAGTTTAACTTCCCATGCGTCAAAAATTTTAACTAGAATTGTGCAAAGAAGGATGGAGAAAAAGGCGGAAGAAATATTAGGAGAAGATCAGTTCGGATTTAGACGAAATAGAGGAACGCGCGAGGCCATTCTAGCTTTACGAGTAATTATAGAAAAAACGATAGAAAAGAGAAAGAGCGTCTATATAGGATTTGTAGATTTAGAAAAAGCCTTCGACAACGTAAAATGGGGGAAGATGTTCGAAGTGCTGAGAAAGGTAGGGATGAAATACAGGGACAGAAGAATAATACATAATCTCTACAAAGAGCAAAAGGCAGTTATAGAATGTGAGCAGGAACAAAGGGAAGTAGATATCCGGAAGGGAGTGAGACAGGGATGTGCATTGTCACCTCTAGTTTTCAACTTATATATCGAAGATGCGATTAATATTGTTAAGGAAAGAACAGCCTCAGGGATCAATGTACAGGGCCAAACTATTAACATGCTCAGATTTGCGGATGATATAGCAGTGTTAGCATCTAGCAAAGAAGAATTAGGAGCGGCTTTGAATGAAATGGAAGCAGTTTTGACACAGGGCTTCGGCATGAAAATCAATAAAAAGAAAACTAAAATTTTGGTATGTAGGGGATGTGAAAATAGAACTAAAATGGAAATACAAATTGGAAATGAGAAGATAGAGGAGGTCGCGGATTTCTGCTACTTAGGAAGTAAAATAACTCAAGACGGTAGGAGCACTAAAGATATAAAACAAAGAATGGCGCAGGGCCGAGTTGCGTTTAACAAAAAGAAACAACTGTTATGCTCGAGAACGGTTAATATAGAGACTAGGAAGAGACTCTTAACGTCGTATGTATGGAGTACGGCATTATACGGGTGCGAAACTTGGACAATAGGAGAAGCGGATAGAAAAAGAGTAGAAGCGTTTGAAATGTGGTGCTACAGACGCATGATGAAGATACCGTGGATAGATAAGGTTAGCAATAGGGAAGTATTAGAAAGAGTTGGAGAAAAGCAAAAGGTATGGAAAACAATAAAGAGTAGGAGAGATAGGATGGTAGGACACCTTCTAAGACACGAAGGAATAGTTCGTGACATACTAGAGTCAGAGATAGGAATAAAAAGAGGTAGGGGTAGGCCTAGATTAGACTACTGCTCTCAAATAGTTAGGGATGTAGGATGTTCTACTTTTAGGGAAATGCGTAGGTTAGCTCAGGATAGAAAAGAATGGAGGTACGCGTCCAACCAGTCTTCGGACTGAGAACCTTATGATGATGATTTGTGAATATAAGGCTTTACTATCGTAGGGATGGAAGAAAGACTGAAAGAAGCTGTGGTATCAACGCAGTTTTCTTTTAGTGTAGGGATTCGGATTACTTGAGGGGTAAACCGCTGAGGAATTTTGGTGTACAAAGCGCAGGAATTGCCGAGGAATTTCGGGAATTGGAGAGGAATTTCGAGGAATTTCCGAGGAATTTTGGGAATTGCAGAGGAATTTCGGGAATTGCCGAGGAATTGCGCAGGAATTGCAGAGGAATTTCGGGAATTGTCAAGGAATTGCGCAGGAATTGCAAGGAATTTTGTGGGTCTTGTCAGGAATTGACGGGTATTTGGAGGAATTGCCACGTGTTGTGGAAAGATTTGCGCTTGCGCATCAAAACAGTTGGAATGCGAATTAAGACATACCTACATTCAGTTATTCAGTAGTGTGTTTGAATGCAGCATACCGTGTGTCCCGCGAATTCTGAAGCATCTTGTTTAACATGGGGAATTTGACAATTGCAATTTCTATGTCCCCAAAGTGTTTTTTAAGGATATTTCGAGTATCAGGACACCATACAATGTGCACCAGAGAACGCTTTTGCGCAAAGAATGCAAAAAATATTTCCAAAAATATATCGCGTGGGAATTAACTAAGTTTAAATACAAGTGTAAAAAAGTAAGACAACCATGTCGAAATGGTTTAGCGAGTTTAGTCGCAGCACCGCCGGCATTGCATCCGGCACACGTTGGTTCAAATCCAACGCCGCCGGTTAATTCCTTTTTACTTTCCTTGTTATTTTGAATGAAAGGCGATTGATTTCTATCTGTAAAGGTCGGGGTAAAGATGCATAATTAAACGCTTTATAATTTTTAATTAAACTGCAAATGGATTTATTAAAAAATTATTCACATTATTAAAGGCTGTAACATTGGAACGATACCTAGAAAATTAGTTATTTATTTACTTAAAGGTTATAAAACTTTGTTTGTTCATTTTAATTTGCAACAAATAATTGCATTTAGTTGTCGGCATTGATTCCAGCTACTAGACAATCCGTGTCTGAAATCAACCCTCGAATAAATACATATTTATGGTGGGATGTTGGCCCTGACAATGTTTACAGCCTTTAATAATGTGAATAATTTTCTAATAAATCCATTTCCAGTTTAATTAAAAATTATAAAGCGTTTAATTATGCATCTTTACTGATAGAAATCAATCGCCATTCATTCAAAATAACACAAGTAAAAAGAATTAATCGCTGTTGGATTCGAACCTCCGTATGCCGGATGCAATGTCGGCGACGCTGGGATTAAAAACTCACTAAACCATTTCGACATGGTTGTCTTACTTTTTTACACTTCTATTTAAACTTAGTTGATTCCCACGCAATATATTTTTGGAAATATTTCTTACATTTTTTGTTCAACTTTAAAAATTATTGCACAAAAACGTTTTCTGGTGCACAGTGTATGTGTCCTGATACTCGGAATATCTTTAAAACACTTTGGGGGCACAGAAATTGCAATTTTCAAATTTCCCATGTTAAACAGGATGCTTCAGAATTCCCGGGACACACGGTATAGTGTAGTTTTGAATCCGCGTTTTTATTGTAAAACATATGAAAGGTAGGTTGATTAGGTACCCGGTTAATTAGCTATTCTGGGTAATAATGACAAATATATTTAACCAGTTTTTGTTAGGGACCACTATTAAGTTTCTCGTCGATCAGTAGAGTCCAATAGTTAGTTTATGTTTCACTTTGGGCGGGCAGCGTATTTCAAACGTATTGTTGTGCATTGAATAACAGTTAATCGCGTACTACGCGGTCTATTATGAAGAAAGATGGTATATTAGACGAATTATAGAAAATTCTGGAAATGAATATAAAATTAAAATCTTATCTGAACAGTTTAGATCTCTGTTTATGGCCTAAAAATGAAGATGTTGCTTGGGGTGAAAAAAAAATATGATTCGAATTTTTGCCCCGCAAGCGACGCTCCTGGTAATGAGTCACGCTGTTTGTCTGTAAGCCGCAATTGTTTATTATGGCGTTGACCATGTCTGTTTATGAGACTAGAAAAATCGATCGATGGAACAATCGATTCCCGAATGTTCGAAGAAGACTATTTATTGGGAAGCAAGAAACCGGGAGGGCAGTTTTGAAGTTAGTTTTTGAAGTCTTGGCTTTCAGATGCGAAGAAGAGCAATAGAACCGGGAAAGTACCTATACGAGTATATTTTTTTATGTCTTACCTCTTACATGCGTTTCGTTTAGAGTTTTGGTATCAGTATGTGCGTGTGAATGTTATCGCGTTTTTAAGTGTACCAGGGCGTTTTCGGACGTGATTAACCGTCGGTTGTAAGAGTGTTTTTAGAGAACTGTTGATTTGTGTACTATTAATAATGCTTTGGTAAGATACAAATCTCTTTGTGATGCGTGAAATGAACGCATACTTTCCAAAACAGGTAGGTACATAGAGTTTAATAATTCTATCAATTAATTCAAAAATTTATTTGGAAACCATCCCTTTATCAAGATATTTTTGCACGACAAGTGTTCAGTAGAAAAACGTAGAAGCTCAGAAGAGACTTCTAAAGCGGATCTAGAAGGAATAGAAGCGCTTGAAATGTGGTGGTACAGGCGCATGATGAAGATACCGTGGATAGATAAGGTTAGCAATAGGGAGGTATTACAAGAAGTTGGGGAAACGCGAAAGGCATGGAAGACAATAAAGGATAGGAGAGATAGGATGGTAGGACACCTGAGGCACGAAAGAATAGTTCGTGACATACTTGAGTCGGAGATAGGAATAAAAAGAGGTAGGCGTAAGTCCATATCGGACTACTGCTCTCAAGTAGTTGGGGATGTAGGGTGTTCTACTTTTAGGGAAATTTGTAGGTTAGTTCAGGATAGGAAAGGATGGAGGTACGCGTGCAACTAGTCTTCGGCCTGAGAACTTCATGATGATGAATGTATTAGGCATGCGATGGATGTATGTACGTAAGCAATCGGGAATGTTATTCGCGGCAGTTGTAAATTTATGTATGTAATATACATGGGGAATTGCCGGAATTTCCAAAGAATTGCGGGAATTTTCAAGGAATTGCGGGAATTTCCAAGGAATTGCGGGAATTTCCAAGGAATTTTGGGAATTTCCAAGGAATTGCCGGGAATTTCCAAGGAATTGCGGGAATTTCCAAGGAATTGCGGGGAATTTCCAAGGAATTTCGGGAATTTCTGGCTAAAAAGGAATTGAGGTGTACAACTTTTTTTCAGCGGTTTACCCCTCGGGATTACTTCTTGAAAAATATTCTACTTTCTAACTTATAAACTCGTCAGACAACTACTCCTCTGGCAAATACTTCGCCAGGCGCGCTTTTGTCGAATTATGTAATTTGAATTGCGATGGCCCATGCCTAGATGACATAACAATGTGCTTGTTACAATGGTGCGAATTTGAAGTAAGTAGAAATCTTCTATAAGGCGCTACCGTTACCGGCGCTAGTACGCCCAACACTGCTTTTCTTTTACTTTCTAGGCAGAAAAGACAATTTTTTAAGTACCTATGCGTAGTCGTGAAACACATCTACATTTGAAGAACAAATATTTTTTGTTCCCCAAAAGAAATAAGTAGTTGACTTACGCTAAAGGTAAGGGAAAAATTAGCAACTTTATTCGCAGTGTGCGGCGGCCAAAATTAATGTTAGTGGAAAATCTAAATTTAAAGCGGCGAAATATCTTCACGTCCCAGGTACGGGACGAGGATAGAGCACATAATTAGATAATATTTATAACCTCAATGTACATTTCATCCTGGAAAATTAAGAGAAAATTTACATTAGAAATGCATTACGGCCTGGATCTCTAGCCGCACTACTTCTGTTCCTACGATCCACTAATTTATTTCTTGATTAATTGTCAAGATAAAACAGGTGCACGCGTTCCAGATTATATCGCATTTTCAAATGTTTCTTTCCAGACCCGGCGCCATTAATATATTGTCATAGCGTTAAAATTAGCAGGAAATAACGCACACGCCGCCGTCACACCTCCGAAATGAAAAGAAGCGCCGAATAATTAATAGACCGGGATCAATTTTAAATTAAAAATGCTTAAATTTAGCGCCCTCTCCCCGTAAACTCCATTGACGTGCCAAGTCAACCTCGTAAATCAGCGCGCCGTACATTCAGGTCAACACGCTAAAAATACGACCATTAGTCCGGTATCAACCCAGTAATGATAATCGGAGGCAGAAAATGACCCCCACTGCCGTTTATTAACAACACGAGAACACCAATAGGCAGGTTCGGTAATTTTCAAATTTCATTAAAATTGATAGAGTTTATTATACTGAAGGCAGTTATGTTGTTAATTTTTGTTAAAAAAAAATCCTTCGCCTGTGAAGCCGTTGCAAAGTTTTCCGTCGGTGCGAGGCTAGAAATCGTACCTTGCAGCGAGAGTAGGCCGCGTGACGTCAGAACTTAGTATAACGTACAAGTCCCAGCTTCAGCGCGCAGCAGTCCCATAAGCATTATGCATATGCATGTGTAGTTAAATATTATTAACTGGTTCTAACAGGTGTTTTCTGTTTTGTACCCAGACTAATACATCGTACAGCACACCAATAAAACGGAAAAAGTGGTTCGTTGGAGCCAGAAGGAAAATCGGTCAGCATTATCGATATTTTCGCGAGTTAGTTTATCATTGCAAAAGTTTATAAAATTATCGGCTGCCCCATTGCAGCCACTCTAAATAAAATCGAACATAATGTAATTTATCGACAGTTTTCTGGGGCCCCTTGGTACTTGGTAACGTGTTACGGTTAGCATAATTTGAAAGAGAATGCTAGGAGCATGACGGAGCCAAATACTGAATCGCCGTAGCGTTCCCTCCTTGAACTAAAAAAGGAAATTTTATTAACTATTTTACAATAATAATTAAATAGTACGTCATCATAAAGTTCTCTTTTGAAGACTGGTAGGACGCGTACCTCCATCCTTTCCCTGAGCTAGCCTACGCATTTCCGTAAAAGTAGAACATTCTACATCCCCAACTATTTGAGAGCAGTAGTCTAATCTGCTCCAACCTCTACCTCTTTATTCCTATCTCTGACTCTAGTATGTCGCGAACTATTCCTTTGTGTCTCAGAAGGTGTCCTACCATCCTACGATCCTATCCCCTATTCTTTATTGTCTTCCATACTTTTCTCTTTTCCCCAACTCTTTCTAATTCCTCCTAATTGCTAACTTGTCTATCCACGGTATCTTCAACGCCCGTCTGTAGCATTTTCGCACCCATAGGTATAATTTCGTACTCCATACATGCGTCTTTAAGAGTCTCTTCAGAGTTTCTACATCAACCGTTCCAGAATATAGCAGTTGTTTCTTTTTGTTAAACAAGTACCTACCTAGTATCTACGTAGCGTAGTTTTTTGATTCGCGTGAGTTGTATTTGTTTCCGTTTTTTTAAAAAAATTCCAATCCGTTATAAAACTGTTAACTTGATAACTTGTCAATCACTAAGGTATACATACCTACATAAATGAGTAGGTATGTATTGTATTGTATTAGAGAATATAGGTAGGTACCTATTTTACAAACAGAAGTAAGCAGGTATCTACAATCTACATACCTACTTATACTGAATTATAAACGGCATGTACAGTTAATAAATTGTTGACTTTGTTTTACTTATACCGGTCTGCCTTTACACTACTGTTTTGAGGTTGAATGAAATTGGGGTTAGATGCACCATTCCCACATTTACCAGGACATTTACCTACCTACTACATAAATATGGCAAATTATGTGAATCGGACTTTTGATACCCTTGTCGCATCATTATATCGATTATTTTGTCTTTGTTTTATGTTTCCTTGACCCCTTACTTTAAAAATTCACGCTCGAAATAGTCCCAATAAGTATGTTATGAGATAGGTACCGCTTCACAGGCACTTCAAGAGAAGTGGGAGGAGCGCCTTACGAATCTCTGACGTCAAACCAATAACAAAGCGAACTAGCATGTGGGCGTGATAAGCTAATTTCTTTCGCTTATTACGCCGAAAAAAAATTTTTTAGAAAAAAAATTTCGCCGTAAATCAATTACAATAACAATTTTCTGTCATTTTCATGCCAAAAATAGATATCTTATTTTTCTCCGAACTTCCCTATTGGTATCCGGATCAAGACGATTCTTAATTGAACGGTATTCATCTTCAAACGTACATGCGGAAGTTTCAATAAAAGCGTGGAAGATATACATAATATTTAAATGCGTTTCAAGCTTGAAAAGACGTGGACGTACGCTGAAAGCAGCATTTAAAAGGATCGTTTCAGTTGGCAGTGGATGCAGCGGTCTTAAAGGTGAACGGAATCAATCAAAGTCGCAATAAATCAATCAAAAAACAACGGTGCCGATTCATCGAAACTGTTCATAAATTCAACTAGTTCTGAGTCGTTGTATGGGCGACTCACCTACGACGATATATACAGTGTAGTCAGCCAGTCGTCTGGAAGAAACTAGGGGAGAGAATCGATGAATCATTTCTGCTTTTTATCACTGAGCTCTGTCCAGTCACATAATTTTCCACTGTGATCATAAAGCAATGACGGTGCCTTTTTATACTTAAGTTCATGTGCGTATATGAGTGAGATAGTTCCTCAATTAGCCACTTCAAATAATTAGATACCTATAAACCTATACAGGGTGATTCTAAATATATGTGGATCATTTTAGGAGGCAATACCTTGCCAAAAATTAAAGAGGGTATTTTATATAAACTTATGCCCCTACACACCAAAATTTATTGATCTTCAAGCTGTAGCCTTCTGTCAAAACTGCTTCCATTTGAAGAAAATTATTATATGAAAATAAAAAAACTGTATTAAAAACAATAAAAATCGATCAGCATACACCTTGTATTTCATTACCAAGGGTGAATTAAAGAATATCAAATTTTGCCACGAAAATATTTTATTGTCTCCAAGAAAAAGTTTCAAAAGTATTCTTATATTACATTTTTCGTCGAAAACCTTTCAGTTAGGTATTTCTTGTTATTCCCCACTTGAATTCCATTTTACCCAGAATTGTTATTATTGAGTCATTCGATCCATTCAACCCTCTTCCACTATTTTTGTTTAGTCTTTCAATAGAAAACTCAATCAATATGACCTATATTGTAAGTACATATTAGATATTCCCAGTCTCCGAAGTTTTATATATTTCAATAGTCATGAAATTGAAATTAACAAATTTGTCTGTCATCTTGGGTAACTTATTAAAACAACTTACCTTCGTTGACTTAAGCGAAGAAGTAAAATCTTGTTTATTACCTGAAACAATAGAAAAAGAACATAAGAGCTCTGGAATATAAAAATAAATTCGTAAACATGGGATAGACGCCACAAATTAGTTCAAATATCTGGCAGGGAACACAAATATTTATGGTTATAGAGTATTGTTAATCGCAGGAGATTACACCGCATAATCCACCTTGCCTACATCAGATAATACCCTGAAATAACTTAACGTTTGCTCTATCCGTGTGAAGATCCTTTGTCCTGAATTTCGTAAACTTTTCTACTTCCACTACGCCAAGAGAGTAAGTCGTGTTATACCACCAAGATTTGCAACACATATCAATGCGTGGGAATTTAATTTTCTTCGTACAGTATTTAAAAAAAATATTAATGAAAGATAAGTTCATAACGCGTAGACCGTTTCTGGCAAACAATTAGTTCCAAGAAATTGGGAATTTTTTTCAGTACTTTGTAAAATTTAACCTCTTGATTAGTTCAATATATAGGCAGGTACTGTTTCGTTTATTAGCTTTAGTCACTCTTAATTCTGTAGAAATTTGTGACTGCAAATACTTCTAAGAAACTATTTTTCTGTTATTCAAAGAATAACAGTGCTTTCTTCTATACCTGTCACATTACCTCCCACGTCATGATGTAAGACAGACCTATTTCTAACTTTTATTTTAAAATAATCAATGTTATACAACTAATACAATGAAATTATGAAATAATAATAATTAATAACCATAATGATGGAATAAAATATTATTTATGTGGGAAAGTCAAATTTATACAACAGTTCCTGAATACGTAATCCACCTTTTTGGACCCCTATAAATGATTGCATTTTTCTTCTATAAAATCATTTATGTTTTGACGCCTGATTTCACCAGATGATGTTGATCGATAACCTCTGTTATTATCTACACAAAACTGGAATACTTGCATATAATGAATGATCTCATGAGCGTTCATATTCAGTAATAATAATTAGGTTCAACGTTCATGTTATCTCTCTCTACTACAGCCTGTGTTTGCTGCGTTCCGTACAATGCCTCTTTGTAACAACTAATGAACAATGAATATCGTAGACTACGGAAAACACAATCGTTATTGGTGGATATTTTTATTTTATGTGGGTCTGCCTACCTATGTTCTGGTTTGTGTTAATGCACAGGTTATAAAAGTTGTCTACTTAGTATCATATAAACTTCCCACTTCAGTTGATTGATATGGCCTTGGATGTACTTATCAAGTCACGGACTGAATTTTGCTTAGGACTGGGAGTATATGACCTCTTTTATCGTGTTTTAGCTAAATTACCTTACTACGAAAAATGAAGAGAAAATAATTTATCCTAAAAAGTGGAGATTTTCTACAAAATTGCAAGGATATTCAAAAACTACGTCGTGTGATAATAAACAACAGTAACGCGATGTGACGTTTGTCAACGGAGAAGCTGACATATGACATGTGACATAATGAGTGAAAGTAAATTTATGGATGTTGAGGGATATTAAATTTTCCAATACGATATTCTTAGTAGGGCTGCAAGTATTTAGAAAAAAATATCGAAATATCGGCTTTTCCAATATCGATTATCGACATTAAACGATATATCAATAACATATGGCACTATTAATACCATATTATGAAGTTCATACCGAATGACTTTACAAATCAGTGTTACCAAAATTCATCTATGTATACAGGGTGAGTCAATAGCGTGGGATTCTTCCATTGTACATTTTAGAGAAAAATGTTATATAAGAGACCCCCTTTAATTTGTGATTCTCTATCATATAAAATTATTTTCAATTATAAAAATAGGTTAGATGAAACAGGGAAACAAAGATATAAGGCGATCAAGTGGGAAATTATTCGGAAATGTAGGAAAGCGAAAGAGCAATGGATCGATAATAAATGCAAAGAAGTGGAAGATAAATTCGAAGTAGGAAAGACTGATGAAGCATATAAAATAATTAGGAGGAATTTTAGAGAAATTGGATCTAGTACCAAAAACATTAGAAATGAGGCAGGAGATATCCTAATCGGAAGTGGGGAGAAGGCAGATAGGTGGAAAGAATATTTAGGAAACTTATATGCGGGACAGGAAGTGCAAGATATATTAGAAAGCGAAAGCAGTGTAGAGGGGGATAACCTAGGGAGTCCTATAATGAGAGAAGAGTTTGAGATAGCACTAAAAAGTTTAAGGAATAATAAAGCACCAGGTATAGATGGCTTGCAGGCAGAAATCTTAAAGTGCGCAGGTCAAGAGGTAATAGATCGTTTATTTAAATTAGTTAGTCGCATATACCTGACAGGCGAGATTCCAGAAGATTACAAACGGAACATCATAGTAGCTTTGCCAAAAAGAAAAGGCGCGGATAGATGCGAAAATTTTAGAACTATCAGTTTAACTTCCCATGCGTCAAAAATTTTAACTAGAATTGTGCAAAGAAGGATGGAGAAAAAGGCGGAAGAAATATTAGGAGAAGATCAGTTCGGATTTAGACGAAATAGAGGAACGCGCGAGGCCATTCTAGCTTTACGAGTAATTATAGAAAAAACGATAGAAAAGAGAAAGAGCGTCTATATAGGATTTGTAGATTTAGAAAAAGCCTTCGACAACGTAAAATGGGGGAAGATGTTCGAAGTGCTGAGAAAGGTAGGGATGAAATACAGGGACAGAAGAATAATACATAATCTCTACAAAGAGCAAAAGGCAGTTATAGAATGTGAGCAGGAACAAAGGGAAGTAGATATCCGGAAGGGAGTGAGACAGGGATGTGCATTGTCACCTCTAGTTTTCAACTTATATATCGAAGATGCGATTAATATTGTTAAGGAAAGAACAGCCTCAGGGATCAATGTACAGGGCCAAACTATTAACATGCTCAGATTTGCGGATGATATAGCAGTGTTAGCATCTAGCAAAGAAGAATTAGGAGCGGCTTTGAATGAAATGGAAGCAGTTTTGACACAGAGCTATGGCATGAAAATCAATAAAAAGAAAACTAAAATTTTGGTATGTAGGGGATGTGAAAATAGAACTAAAATGGAAATACAAATTGGAAATTAGAAGATAGAGGAGGTCGCGGATTTCTGCTACTTAGGAAGTAAAATAACTCAAGACGGTAGGAGCACTAAAGATATAAAACAAAGAATGGCGCAGGGCCGAGTTGCGTTTAACAAAAAGAAACAACTGTTATGCTCGAGAACGGTTAATATAGAGACTAGGAAGAGACTCTTAACGTCGTATGTATGGAGTACGGCATTATACGGGTGCGAAACTTGGACAATAGGAGAAGCGGATAGAAAAAGAGTAGAAGCGTTTGAAATGTGGTGCTACAGACGCATGATGAAGATACCGTGGATAGATAAGGTTAGCAATAGGGAAGTATTAGAAAGAGTTGGGGAAAAGCGACAGGTATGGAAAACAATAAAGAGTAGGAGAGATAGGATGGTAGGACACCTTCTAAGACACGAAGGAATAGTTCGTGACATACTAGAGTCAGAGATAGGAATAAAAAGAGGTAGGGGTAGGCCTAGATTAGACTACTGCTCTCAAATAGTTAGGGATGTAGGATGTTCTACTTTTAGGGAAATGCGTAGGTTAGCTCAGGATAGAAAAGAATGGAGGTACGCGTCCAACCAGTCTTCGGACTGAGAACCTTATGATGATGATACAGACTGTCCAATTTCTTCTGCACAGCACATAACTTCGTTTTTTTTAATGGATCATTTTGCATTTCTTTTCATCTTCGAATTCCTTGAACGATTTGACTATCAGGTTGTATAGTCATTTTTGTCTAAACCTCGTATTTTTTAATAAGTTGCGGGCATTTTTTTGCGAATATTGACAGATGTAGAGCAATTTTTAAATTTCAATATTTGGACATTGAATGAAACTGTAGCAGTCATACTTTAGTGGAGTGAAAGCAATTTGTAAGAAAAATTGAATCAGGAGGCAATATTTTCCAGACCCTTTAGATAGAGAATTAAAAACTGGGATAGAGACATGTAAGTCATTTTTCTTTATCTCTTACTGTTTCCAAGCTATAAATGATAAAATTTGAAAAATGACGATTTTTAACGTCCAAGATCTCGAAGAGGGTGCACTTTTCACATTATGATGTTTTGCATAAGGTGACCTTAAATTTAAATCCGCAATCAAAATGTGTGCATTCCATTTAAAATAAGGAAGTTGGTGTCTATTTCAGGTATAACCGGAAGTCGCAGAAAGTCAAAAATATTTTAGTCGAATTGAGCATCCTCGATTACCTATTTGTGCAAATTTGTGTAATTCTACTATATATACTTTTCTATATACAGATCGCGTAAGGTCGTCGTGGGATACCTGTATATACCCTGTATATGCTCTATATGATCGTAATAATTTTGGAGTAGGTATAAAGATAAATAATTCCCGTGACAATTAGTCGTGGTTTGCGGCAGATAAAGTGTATCTTTGAGCGAAATAAATTATTTATGAATTCAAAGACCGCAGTTCTGTCAATTGAATGGGGTATGGAGGGACGCGAGGTGACTTTGGCTCGTAGACAGAATGAAATTCTTTTCTGTACGATAAAGGATACTATTGAATGAATATAGGCTATGTACACTTGAGAAAACTTATTTTACTTTCCATTATTTGATACTTCGCAGGCTTCTTAACTGAGAAGCAATCATCCGATGACTTTCTAATTAATCAACTAGACATGTGATCTTCTCCTGGCAAATCGCAATAAAATGAGAAAGGATAAGCCTGTTGTCAATCAGCTGGCATTTTTTATCATTTCCGTATTTGTGATTCCCGGTGACTTCTAAAAATATATATTAGATGAACGTATATAAATAATGTTATTGCTCTTGAATAATAATGTCTTTGTATACTGACATCAGTTAATTAGAGTCGTTAAAACATTTAGGTACAATGAACTGTCCTCGGTAATATATGTGTGTAATAAGATGAACTCTTTAAGGTCAAATAAGCTGTTTATATATTTTTTTTTCTTAGATATACCTACATCACAATCAAAATCATATAATGGAGCGAAATACAGCAAACGGCACTTTCAACAAAAATTAGATTTTTAACCAATACCACCAATACCGCCATCCTTCATTTAACTGTAATTGCTGGATGACAATTCGACTAAGAACATAAAATTTGTTCAACGAATTCCTAAAAAGGTCTTGGGATCTCCTTTTATTTTTACAGTGGTGCCTTCTATAAATAAAATTATATAAAATCAGCTCTCAAAAGGTAAAACAACTCTACCCCCGATCTGGCAAAGTAAACTTATTAACGAAAACAACCCCGTTTACATAACACATACACCAGAGAGGATATCCCAGCTTGCCTTTACTGTATCTCGCAGAACGCAATCAAGTCTTTAACCGGAAACAGGAGCATAATTAGAAGCGGGAAAGAAGAGCACCAGCTCGAGTGTAGGTGTGTTTCCAGCAATGTAGGTGACAGAAACAGTAGCGTACCACACACTCCGTTAATTTAATAGATTAATTTAGTAAGTGGTGCGACGAGGTAACAAGTAAGCTAATTTTCCGTGGAACTGCAAAGACCGCGAGAGCGCGGCTCTGGGGCGCCCCGCAAGACTTACTCATTCACGAAATGCACGTTTTAATTTATGAGGTACACAGAATTCGGGCATAATGCGGGAAATTATATATTTTAACGGGATGGATGCAGACGGATATTATTTTACACCGCAACGGTGGGCGAGGTGTTCCAACATTAGTTACGGTCTACAGGCCTCTGAAGTTTACAATATTTACAGACGGTTGAAAATCTTCTTAGCCCTGGTAAACAAATTCTTCACGTGTGCGAGTGCAAGTGTTGGAGCAACTAGGTAAGTTACATTCTTTATTTTATACCGATTCAAAATTCCACTTTGTTTATACAAGTTTTTCACAGCGTTTCCAACTTGAAGAGGTCCAGTTCATAAAGCTGCTGGTACCAGTGGTAAATTTCACCATTAGGTACTACAAGTATATTTCACTTTTTACGCTAAAAATTGTTCTTCCAAGTTTCGCAATCATGAAAGATCCGATGACGCCATCGCCTGGACGCCTGCCGCGACTACTGCACTACAACTGCACTTTGGTTATATAATAATATATGATTTAAGGCTGTCGGAACGCTGACGAACAGTTACTGCGGAGGGGTATCGGAAGGGACGTAGCATTCCAAAAGTACAAAGTAGGCGGACACTGAATGCAAAAATTGCTGGGCGCGCTAGATTAGGGAGAGCATTTCGCAGCGTACAGAGTAGGACTCGGAGCTTTCCATTCACTTTGAGCTAGAACAAACACAACACCGAAGCTACAGACGAAACGCAGGGTTTGTTGAATATCATAGTATAGTATTTATATTCCGGCGAGTACCTGATAGAAAACAAGGAAAGTTGAACCAAATTATAGGCGGGGAAACAAAACTCGTCTCGGGATGCTGGTTTCCCCAAGAAAAAGCAGTGGGTTACTTATAAGTAAAAAAGAAAAGTATGTTTTGTGATTGACCGAAAAGTTCGTGTGGTTAGAGTTATTTTAATAGCATTTCTCTAACAAAATTTTGCAATATTTCTTAAATCAAAAATAGACTGCAAAAAACGGAAAACTCAATTTTTTGACTGGTCACTTCCGGTGGCTTTTTCTGGGTCATCATGTCATATCACATTTTCTTTTCTGAGAGCATCGAACTGGCTACCTCTGGGGTACTGCCGCAGTACCCCAGAGCTAGCCGCGCAGTGGAAAAAATAATAAACAAAGAATGGTTTGCTGAGCCTAAATTTCCTCAATAATGACTTGTACCGTTATCATCTGCCGCAGTCAGACACGCTCAGTAAAGCCTCTTTTAGCGCTTTACGTATTGTAACTGATTTTTTTCCATAACGTTCTAACATTTGGAATAGACTTCCACGAACCTGTGTTTCAAATTCCTAAACGGTAAAAAATGTTTTGTCATGTTGAGTGTGCATCTGACAGCAACAGAAAATCTACGGTACACGCCACTCTTAATAATCAGTTCATTAAATGTTCAAATTCCAATCCTTCTGTGTCAACACAAATTTTAAACTTTGCCTTCCCCAGCTAATTTCTTGTCCATCGTAATTCCGTGACAGATTTTACCTGATATGACGCAGAGAACAGAAATAACGGAAGACGTAGTTGGAAGTTGACGTGGTATATTATTTGTCTAAAAACGTTTTATACGAAATTAGTCCAATCCGGTGCTCATAGGATGTGTTATGTGTTCTCATTTGGCCAATAACATGCTGTATTAATGCAGTGGAAATCTCCGGTTGGCGACGGAAATCCAAAGGCAGTGTACAAGAAATCCACCAGTGATTCATTCCTCGGGAATCTGTTATACAGGTTGATCCATTTATGCGAAGTTATATGAGAGACCCCTCTTTGTTTTACCATTCTGTCTGTTCGTCCGTCTGGCTCTCAGTCTATTTGTCTGTTTGTCTCTCAAAGCGTTCTTTTTCCTGAACTATAAGTGCTATACAACAATAAAATTGACGCCTATGTAATGGCCCAAACTCAGACAAATCTAAATGGTTTGTTGTGTGCACATATTTAGGGCGGTTTTCATACATCGAAACATCGAAAAAGGGTCAAAAGATATTTTTTGTTTGCAACACTAGAGCATGTGAAACATTTTTTTTTGTTTTTATCTTTTTACAGTTCAGTACGACCACATGCGGGGAGTGTCAATTGTGTCCCCCTGTCGCAATTGGGAACTATTTAAAGTAGAATCGTGAATTTTGGTACTTTCGTAGTCTTCACGATTGCAACTAATTATGCAATAAATAAATTTTATCAAAATCGGTTCAGGGTGCGGTTTCTGGTATAAGTGCTTCAGAAACTTTGCTAGCCAGTACGGAACACTTTATGTACAAAGGGAGTTGATACTCGGTGAATTATTTAAATGGGACACTCTATACATATTGCGTTTTTTAATTCTTCGATCGATTTTACTGTAAGTATGCATACGAAGTAAGTTGCTTCTAAACTAAACCCCATATTTTTGTGTTTCAGTTTTCTTTTAAAATTTTTGTCACACGTAGGGATGTTTCAAAAATTAAATTTGAGAATGATGAACAGATGCCCAGTTTCACAATAAGTTCAGTCTAGAATGCAACAACTCTTACACAATCATATAGTAAAATCGAACAGGGAAATAAAAAGTGAGATGACTCTACGATTATAATTTCTAAAAAACGAAAAATTTGATAAATATTCTAGCTACAATATGTCCGATTTTCATAGATTGTGAAGTAGATTTTAAAGTTGAATTTCTGGTTTTTAATGAAAATTATTAGCGAACAGTCCTAGATCTATGTTTAATTGAAACAAGAAAAAAGTAATCATCCGAATTTCTTAAACCATGTTGGAATAATCCATTGGCAGCGGGAACGTTACATCCCTCAAATATTCCAAGCGTTCCGATGGCCTTAAAGCGTTGATTGAGAGAATATTCTCTCAATCAACGCTTAAAGGTAAAAAAGTTGAAACGCTGGATATCAATTGGCCTAGATTGGAAGAAGCAAGGGGAGTGGGCAAGAGAAAGTTGTTGAAGTTGCGTATAGAAGAGCATTTTTATGACGTATTTTTAACAAAAAGAAAACAAAAAGTACTGTTAAGTTTAGCTTTAGCTGTTTAGGTACTGTTTACACCTCTTTGTCAGGCACGCGGACGTCTCGCAGCCGATAGATGGGATTCAGTTCTCATTCACCAAACAGAATTTGAGATTTGTATAAAACAATATTTGAGTTTAGACGTGCAAATAGCTCTTTCGCAAGTAAGTTCATTATTCACAATACATTTTCTAACGTATATACGTTTTAAAACAGTGGGTGGTACAAAAGTAAACAGCGTGTTGAAATAAAACTATCAGCACTTAGTTTCAGAGATTTTTTAGTTTATTTTTATAAAACCGACGGAGCTTCTGTACCTATCCAGACATAACACAGCTGCTGTGTTATTTATTAAACACAGGTAAGATAGCCATCCTACGCCTATTGTTTCAAAAACGACGCGCTAGCTAAACACGATTACCTGGCCGCATGTCAGCAGATTCATGGTGTTATCTGAGATGCAGATACGGAGAGGTGAAACTTTCAAGGTAGATCATAACTAGCCACGGATTAGTTGGTGGAAGCTGGAAGGTGGGGGATTATTTCAAGTGAAAAATACGTTACTGCGAAATTCGAAGTTTAGTTTTTATTAGAAAATACATTTATGCTTGTATAATATGGCCACTTTTCCACCGTTTCTGTTGCTACATTTTGAGGGTCTCTGTTTACCGTATACGATAATAGAGTTGAAATGATTGTTCTCGAACCCCTATAAAGCTACCCAGTAGGCACCCTAACCTGGTTCGACCTGGAGGAGAGAGAATAGACTTGGATAAGCGATCCCCCGTGCTCGGCTGGACTGATCGGATTTTATAAAAGGCCCTCTTTGCAATTTGATAAAGGCGGTTAGCCCCATTGCCTGTACTGACTGATTGTATGAAGGTAAAATCAGGGGAATGTTCAATTTGATATTACTTAAATTACAAATTCAGATTAGTATGGTTGGTGGGTCTCAATAGTGACTCTGAATCCCTGAATTATATTTGCTGTTGTAGCAGATTTATGCAACTATACGAGCTTAGTCGTGCGTTGAAAATCCAAAAATTGGTTGGGGTGGAAGTACGTGGATCACCTCCATGCAGATTTTCAATCAATTTAAGTTTGGTATTCTTTAAAAATAGAAAACGATTATAAGCATTGAAATACTCTGTACTGAATACAAAGGCGAATCGAAACTTATACTGACCTGTGAGCAGATGCGACAAATGAAAATCTGTGGAAGTTACGGTAAACGTCGGAGGGGGTACAGAGGGAGCCACACTGCGGACAATAACAGAACGGTCCACAGGTGCCAAATCAATGTAGGATTGAAATAACTTTGGAAGTCAAACAACATCAAATTACTTTTATTTGCAATTGTTGGATTTAAACTTTTGTGTCTACTGCTAATCATTTAGGATTACACATTTTAACAAATGCAAAAATTCAATGGCTGTTTATTCCACCGCGGTCGCCAAATTTTGGCGGTATTTGGGAGGCAAGTATCAAATCAGTAAAACATTTGCATTGATCCTAAACAATTACAAAAGACGACTAATGTTTCGATTGTTACACCCATGAATTTTAAAGACATGTCATATGGTGCCAAAGGCTTCCAGGCGGTATTGAAGAATAGTCTTCTGCGTCCGTTGCTTGAAATTAAACCTGCACATGCGGGTTGTTAGAAAAACATTTCTCATGCAAACGAATAGGTATGTAAACTTTGCACTAATCGCAATATCCATCACCGATTCTATAAATAAAACACATTTGTTGACCTACACATCCGGTGTGCAGATCACACCTGGTCCACATTTAGCCAGGGATACCTGGCGTCGCAATGCCGTGTGCGATACTGGAAATCGCGATATTTCACGTTTACATTTGCGCAATTTTACTGCCCGGGACTGTAGTTAAAATAAAAGTGTTTATGTTTCCTGCTGCCATGCAGAACACATCAGCAAATTCTTTTAACTGAACAACTATTGCCGCAAATGTGTTGTCCATTCTTTCAATTTTTACAAATTTTCAAAAATTGTCTTAAATACAGCCAAATGTTTCTAAAGTAGGTATCTAATGTTTTTTGCTTGTCTGACAGAAAAAGCATGATTTACAGCAAAGTGACAGGATACTAACTTATGGTTTGGTAAAAATAATACAAATTTATATGCCCGCTTTGAATTATAGTGACGAGAGGCGCTGCAGAGGCGGTATGTAGAGTTGCCATGGTCGAAAATGTTAAAGTTTTTGAGACATTACAGTTTTTTCAAAATGCAAAACTACAGCTGGCATTCTACATAGCCAAAACAGAAATCTTTATCAAACTAATAATTTGAGGATCACTACATAATATTACCGGTGAATCAGTGCTTTTGCTGGAAAACTTAATTTACTGTACAGGATGTTCCAAATTATGATTTATTTTTATTCAACTTCAATCAAGTATTGCGGTTTTCAAATGCAACATTTGATATTACATAATCTCACTTTTCAAAGAAAATGTGACAGCGGCCTATGAAATTTTAATTATTCTAAGTAGTCGGGGAGCAGCCATCTCAAAAAGCGCTTATTTAAAGAGTTCGTCCGAAGTCGAGGACACACTTGTTTTGAAGACTGTTTTCTATGTAAAATCACCCGCTGAATCCGAATTCGGAGGGCGCCCGTTCATTTGGGACGGCCTTGGCCCTGAAAAATGCATTTCTACGTAAAATTTCGAAAAATTGAAAACTCCGAACATTTCAGTTTACATCGTCATATCTTCGTTCTGGAGACAGCTAGGAAGCTAATTCTTTTTTTGAAATGTTCTCCAGGCATTTTTGATTGCAAACCTCTATACACAATTAACTTTTGAAAAATAACTACGTCAGAAATTTGTAATTTTGTACACCGCGTCATTTTTGTGCACCTTAATTTTCACCACGCGAGAAAATTTTTTATTGTGAAAGATAGATACCTATTCAATCGAAACAATATGTCGTGAAAAGTATGCAGAAGTTTTTAGTGAAAAAATCATCTCGATATCTGCAATAATGACCGAGTTACAGCAATTAACAAAATATTGCTTTTTGCGCTGCGGCATAGCGTTCTATCTCTACTCTGCACATCTACCTACTCCGTGATGCATCTGCGCCTGTGGGCGGCTAATCTCCGTCATATGCGGGAAACTCGTGCAAATACCTATTACTTTTCTTTGACAAAGTGATAAAACAGTTTCCGATGTAATGAAGTTTATGTTTAATTGTTTACAAATAACAATAACTATGTACGAGTAGTATCTGTGTATATGTGGAATTGTTTTGGAGTCACTGTTTGTGCGATTTTGATTGAAGACTGAGGTTAAGTTATATGCATTACTATTAGTGAAAATGGAAATCAATTACAATTTGTGCATAATTTGTCAGATGAATGATTCAGTAGAAACAGTTCAAGCTGTAACTGAAAATGGATATAACGCATTGCTCAAGGCGGCAGGCAGGCCGTTTCTGACCTCTTGGCTGCCTCAAAGACTAGAAGTCTTTGGGCTGCCTGCGTGTCAAGTTACGTATTGCCGGATTGCCGCCCTCAACCTAACCTAAGCTAACGAACACTGTATAGCTACACCCCTATACCGTTCGTCATTCGAAGAAATAGATTCATTTCTTTAAAAAAATTCTATTTGTTCTCCAAATAGGAATGCATAAAAATTTGAACTCCATACATGGGCGTAACATAAATTTGATATAAGATCTACATCTAAATGCATAAAAAATACAATGCAAGTAAGAAGTAACTGCATAATATAAAGTCCTCCGCGCGTGCCGCCTTAAAGTGAATGCCACCTTTAACTTTTAAAGGCGGCATTCGGTAATCCGATTTCGTTTTTTGGCGGGTGTGTACCGCCCGTCGCGTCGCCTCAAAAATTGGCCGCCTGTGTGTTCGACACGCATTCCCCGCTCACTAGAAACGGCCCTGGCGGCAGGTACGAAAACTGATAGAATTAGTGTAGGTACGTCTGTCGCAGAATTTGAAAATTAAAGAACAGTTTTACAGTTTTGATATGTTATTTGTAAACAATTAAACTTAAACATAAACTTCATTACATCGGAAACTGTTTTATCACTTTGTCAAAGAAAAGTAATAGGTATTTGCACGAGTTTCCCGCATATGACGGAGATTAACCGCCCGCAGGCGCAGATGCATCACGGAGTAGGTAGATGCGCAGAGTAGAGATAGAACGCTATATGCCGCAGCGCAAAAAGCAATATTTTGTTAATCGCTGTAACTCGGTCAGTATTGCAGATATCGAGATGATTTTTTCACTAAAATCTTCTGCATACTTTTCACGACATATTATTTCGATTGAATAGGTATCTATCTTTTACAATAAAAAACTTTCTCGTGTGGTGAAAATTAAGATGCACAAAAATGACGCGGTGTACAAAATTATAAATTTCTGACGTAGTTATTTTTGGAAAGTTAATTGTGTATTGAGGTTAGCAATCAAAAATGCCTGGAAAACATTTCAAAAAAAGAATTAGCTTCCTAGCTGTCTCCAGAACGAAGATATGACGATGTAAACTGAAATGTTCGGAGTTTTCAATTTTTCGAAATTTTACGTAAAAATGCATTTTTCAGGGCCAAGGCCGTCCCAAATGAACGGGCGCCCTCCGGATTCGGATTCGGATTCAGCGGGTGATTTTACATAGAAAACAGTCTTCAAAACAAGAAAGTGTGTCCTCGACTTCGGACGACCACTTTGAATTTAAGCCAAATTTAAGCAAGCTGCTCCCCGACTAAAGTGAGAAAGTTGAAAATCACACCAACGTAATAAATTTATTAATTTTTCAAGAACACGATTTTGAGAAATGAAAAAAATCATGATGCAAACAACACAACAAAACTGAATTAAAAAAGTAAAACACTGAATATATACTAATATTAAGACAAAAGATCTTATTGAACAATGTTAAAATTGCAAAAACTCGGGGATTTTCTAAAAAGATTTAATGGCGATATCAACAGAATTCCGTCACTATGACGTGGATGTAGGGTTTTCTTCGCTGGCAATTTACTGATATTCGGCAGTCCGATTCTGGAATCGGCCCAACTTTTTAAGATTAATTAATTAATTAGACAGTTAGTCAAATTATTATGCTTCCAGGTAAAAGAAAATGGTGAAAGACAAACGCAAGAAGAATTAACAATTAAGTTTACGTGACATCTTTTATTTTAAATTGTAAGTGTATAGGTAGTAACATCATGTAAAAATTTCGATTAAAATTGGAAACCTGAGAGACAACATAAAAGGGCCGTTGCAGAGGTGGGGTGTGAAGTGGAGTGTATTCTGAGGAAGGCCTTTCATTTCCTGCCGCTGGGGGCGCCTTTTCACCTTGGACGGCCGCAGCCATTAGCTCTCATTTATTCCTCATTTGCACATATTTCTTGAAAGCCCTTCTAATCTTCACAAATACCCAGATTGTTCCCCCTGTCCTTGTGTTTTGCATCTTTTACTTTCACCTTGGTTCATTTGCATGTCATTACCGCCCTTTCAGCCCCACCTGTGTTCACTTTTCATTTCATCCCCGATGGTAATAAGTCAAGTCCCAGTCCGAACCCCACGCCATCGCCCTTGTTATATTTCCCAGGTATCCTGTCCTTCCACTTCATACATAATGCATTAGATATTTTCCTTATTTACGTTTATATGAAAACAGACACCTACATAATTTTCTGTCGGTTTTTCATTTGCGCCAGCCGCACTCTCATAAAAAGATAAATGATTACGTGCTCTAATTTACTTCACGCGTAATAGGGAAATTACATCAAACGCCGTCACTTCCGATGGGGAAACTCAGGTTTCAAGTTGTTTCATCGCATCGTCATCGTCATGGACCTACCTGTTGGTGTGCACAATACTACTGTTTCCCAACGTTCCTTCTGGGAGTTTCCTAGACCATACTTTAACACTGAGTGTTTTCACGTAAAGAAAAAAAAATATTAGTTCAACTATTAGTGATAATAACATTAGCAACTTTCCAACAAATCTAGTCTATGGATCCCCTCGGCTGGCCACATGTTTCACAGCAAGTTTGTTTACCTCATTTGTATGCAGACAATAAAGCATACCGTTAAGTAAATGTACTCTATAAATCAATAGACAAATCCGCAATGAAATGTTAAATTTAACCTAGAAATGCGGAAACTGAATATTTCTACATCTACTTTTCGTTTTATGCACCTATCAGTTGGTTGCCAGAGTTGCACACTAAACAGAGCAAAAGTTATTAGGGGTTATATTGGAGTTTTATCATATATATCACGGGAAGTACTTACGAAGTGCATAAACTACGTGCTTGTGTTGTTCGAGGATTGCAAGAAAGGCGACCGCCAAGATTACCCCATAAAATGAAAACATTGTCCACTGCGGGGGTATAATGTCGCTCTCTAACGAAGAACAGGAATTCAAAGCAATTTTGTTAGTCTTCTTTCTTCTGATCTTTCCGACGTCCACTGTAGGGCATAGGGAATACGGCACAGCCGAACCAAGGTGCCCTATTTCGAGAGTGACAGTTTGTGCACCAACGTGCAATGTGCCCAATCTAATAGCTATAGAATAAAATAGAAGTGGGAGAAAGCATGGAAAAGTTCTACTAGGCGAGGAGATATGCGGGCAGAAGTGGAATGCAGAAGACTGATGGGATGGAAGGGAAAACGCATATAATTTTCTTGCCATAGTAATGTCCATATTTACGTATTTATTTTTAAGTACCTAAGATCAGTTTTCGAATTACTTTATTTACGACCGTACGTTTGAGTAATGAAAAATTGGAGAGATCAAAACTGATTTTTCGCGTAATTCCTTTCACTCTGTTCGTTAAAACATATTTTTGAGGATTCGACGACTGTCATATATCAACGGCGCCGCCAGAAAAGCGAACCTTGGCAAATTGACAATACGTTACAAGTCAATACGAAACGATGGCACATTAGCTTAAATATAACAGGTAATAAATAATACTTCAAATAGAACAGTTTCTGGTAAAATGAATAGGAAAAGTTCTAAACGCATTTGGGCATCTGGCATCTTGTTTTTGGTTTATGGAAACTATATTACGTTCATTCGTAACGCATATGGATATTATAGCAATGCGCCAATATCTGGAAACTATCGTGAAAGGCCAGTGAATGAAGCCGGGCGAATGCGTTTTGTTAGGTATCAAAAAAGGGATCGGTTTACCAGTAAACCGATCGAGTGATGGCGAGCGGTGGGGAAGCGCACTAACCGTAGTTGTATAAGGTAGCATTCAGCATACTGAATGATGTACTTCGGAAATACTGCACTGCATGTTCCACAAAAACCTTTTAATTGATACATTCTCAAATACCATAGGAGTAGACATGATTTTTGTAAAGTAAGCGTCCCTATTTCACGTTCAATGGTGCAATCAAAAATTACGATGTTCAAATTGGCACAGACAAACCCCTATTCAGGTGATCTTTCGAGGTTCAATAGAAAACTTAAAAATATTGACAAAATCCCTAATGTAATATACTCGTGTACATATTATGTCCAAAAATGGAAACCAGATGAAATACAGGTGTTGAAATTTCTCAAAAAATGTAATATCTGCTTCTGTCGTTACTTACTATTTTCAACTGTTTTGTTCTATCCTTGAGTATTTACAGGCTATTTCCAGTGGCGGCTCGTGGGTAAATAACCAGGGGGGTCATTTTGGTTTTAGAACTTATAATTAATACTAAAAATATATACATATACAACATGTCCTATAAAGTTCTCTACATATGGGAAACTTTTTTATTATCCGTTTATTAAAAAAAAATATTCTTCATAAAAAGCTCTGAATTGCTCAAAAATCAAAATGCACTCGCAACATTCCAAAAATATCGGATAATATACAGGAGAGATCAAAAAATAATAATTTGACTAAAGAGTAAAGTACCCTTATTTTTGAAAATAATTAAGAATGTTATTCGGGAAAGTTATTCAGTATAAAAAGTTATGGACTATTATGAAATAACAGCCACCTATGATGAAATTTATTTTTCTAAATTACAAACGTGTTAATATCTAATAAAGAACTAAAATTATTTTAAATTAACTTAAATTTAAATTAGAGCACTTCCTAAACTATTGCCTCAAAATATCCACCTTTTCTCTCAATGCAAATTGCTGTTCTTGCTTTAAATTCACGAAACATAAATTTGATCATAGGTGGCTGTTATTTCATAATAGTCCATCACTTTTTATACTGAATAACTTTCCCGAATAACATTTTTCATTATTTTCAAAAATAAGGGTACTTTACTCTTCAGTCAAATTATTATTTTTTATCTCCCTTATGTATATTATCCGATATTTTTGGAATGTTGCGAGTGCATTTTGATTTTTGAGCAATTCAGAGCTTTTTATGAAGAATATTATTTTTTCACAAACGGACAATAAAAAAGTTTCCCATATGTAGAGAACTTTATAGGACACGTTGTATGTCCAAATCTTCGAAAATATAAGGGGACATATTGTTAAAATAAAACATACCTTAAACGTGCTTATATTTCAAGTCAATTCTCCTCTCCTTCTGTTCCGCAAAATGGTCTACGACTTTCTCGTTGAAGTTTGGAATGCTCTTGACAAGCGTTTTCTCGATGCTCAACATAGACAAGGCACTAAGTCTAGACTGTCCCATTGTATTGCGTAAAAATGTTTTTATCCGTTTCAAAGTTTAAAAACATCTCTCACTTTCCACGGTTGTCATTGGTAGTGTACACAAGATATTTAACAAGTTCACTGCTTCAGAAAATGTTTTGGACAAATTCATGCTAATAAAAAGTTGAAGAATGGCGACTGCATCGGCACTGTTACGAAAATCCTCACGACAATATATTACTTCAAGTTCTGATTTTAGTTTGGAAATATCTATTGTAGCATAATTAGCCTTCAACATATTTAAAATATTTTGGGGAAAATTGGTAGTGTATGCTTCAAATTTCTCCGTCTGAAATAACTGTGAAATCATGAGATGATCATTGAATCCAAATCTGTGATGAATTTCAGACATAATAATGTCGCAAATTTCAAGTGCAGTTAGTCGTTTAGGATCCCCTGCATTAACTTTTCTTCTTTTCGCTGATGATGTGCTTGGTTCTTCCGATTCTAAAATAGCACTTCTCACTTTTTGGATATTGCTGTTGAAAGACATTATGTAGTTTTTGACTGATATAACATCAATATCTCGAAATTGTAATTGTTTGAACAATATGTCTACATGAGGCATTATTTTATGAAAAAAATTTAACCAAAATAAAAAAAGTTCATCTTCCAAATGCCTTTTTAAACAAGTTGCTTGATTTATATTATTTCCGTCTTCCTCCTCATCAATGATTTGCTCCAAACAACATATTAAATCATCTTTATAAGTGTGTACAGTTTCAACACGCTTTGTATTTAAAGCCCATCGAGTGGGTGCAGCTTTAGGTAATCTCACCTTAACCACCCTATCCAATACCGCCGTACGTTTTGGGGATCGTCCGAAAAAAGACGAAAATGCATGTAAATTTGCAAAAAATATTTTTATCGGTTTGTGTTGACTCGCCGCTTTTTGGAGGATAAGATTACGTTGATGGTCATAACAATGAATAAAGTGTGCATTTGGGTACATTTCTTTAATTTTTGTTTGTACTCCTCCCAGCTTACCGCTCATGACTGATGCACCATCGTAACTTTGAGCAATCAATTTATGGGGTGCTTCATTAATTTTTAATAATTGGAGTTCTTCCATTATTGCATCGGATAAATGTTGTGCTGTGGTACCTGGAGGGTTGACAAATTTCCAAAATCTTTCATGCACAATACCATCTAATACGTATCGAAAGATAAAAATAATTTGCGTTTTATTGGAGCTATCTGTGCTCTCATCAACTTGAATTGCCACAAAATTTGTCTGGTCAATTTCCTTTATTATATGTGTGTGTACAACGGCCAACATTGAATCTAAAATTTCCTTTTGAATTGTTTTTGATATTCCTTTGAATACTGTATTTTTTTCAAGGTGCTCTTTAAGTATTAAGTCTAGTTCAGAGACAAAATCTATAAGGCCACGAAAAATCCCAGGATTATTGGACATGTCACTTTCGTCATGACCGCGCAATGCAATTTCAAAGACTCCACAAAATTTTACACAATCAATTATTTTGTTTAAAATATACCTATTTTTAGAAACCGATTCATTAAAGTCGTGCACTGATTTGCGATACGCACTATCAAGTTGCTGTCTTATGTCTACACGTCCTAAACTGGCGTAACTCATTGAACAATTTACATATGAGAAGCAGAAGAAGCATGCTTTTTAATTTTGTCTTTTAAATGTTTAATATAGGTTACTCCATTTTTAGCCCATATAGCATCATTTGAAAATAATAAGCACGGATAGCAAAAGAACGCATTTTTAACACTGCATCCACAAATCCAGTCGCACAAATTGTACATCGATTCTTTAAAATATCTTTGGACATTTTTACCTTTATCCTTTGTTGTCTGCTTCAAATTCAGTTTTGGTTTCGGCCGTCCACTTTCCCTCTTTTCAAGCCGGCGTTCATAATTTAATGTTCCAGCTGACTTTAAGGCAAATATATCCTCAACAACACTCATCTTGTTTTGCTAAACACACAAAATTTCTCAACGATCAGAACTTCACAACGATCAGAGTTCACATCCGCAACAATAAAGAAAGGTTTCCTGCCTGCTATCTAAGAAGAACTGAGAAACTGAGATCCAGAGTCCAGAGAAAATATAACTGAATACTGTAGAACTAAACTCGATTCTGCGCAGTTGTAATCGGGACATTGACCACGTTGGAGATATAGGAGTAAAAGGTGACTCTCACTTCCACTCAAGAATTCGCCATCTGCTGTCACTGTTCTTCTTTACATGCATTTCTCCATAAGCCTTAAGAGCTGTGCAGGGTCAATTTGAATAATGTCCCGGCTTGCTAGCGAGCGCGCAGCGCGGCTTGACGCTTAGCTATTTCTAGTATTGCTGCGAATGCAGACCGCTGAAGATTTTAAATTTGAGACTGTTAGACAAAAAATATTTTTATTAAAATTATGGTTTTGATTAGAATATTTTAGGAGGGTCATTGACCAATTGACCTTAAGGAGAAACCGCCACTGGCTATTTCGATATTAACAAGGCTCTACTGTTACAAAGATGACTGATAATTTCGTTTTTAAAGTGGCGAACTACGCACCATGTTACACAAAATTATTTCTCTCTGAAACTATGCTTTGTACGGAAAGTTCCGGAAAGAGATTTTTTCTTGTAAATAAAACAAATATTCAAATATTTGGCAACAGATCTGTGCAAGCCCAATACATTTATAGCAGCCACCTAACAACTCCTTAAACGATATTATGAAAAACTGATATCCATATTTCAATATTTTTGATATGAAATAAAATTTATATTTCGGTGATATCGGTGTTTACAAAGATAATATCGTTGTAAGATCAATAATGTTGATATGGATAACATGTTTAATTAGTTTTACCCACACTAATGACTACTAGTGGAATATCGAAAATATCGATACTATGGATAAGCGATATTACAAAAAACAGATATAGATATTTCGATAATATCAATATATCTGTAGGTATCGGTGTTTCACAATATCGATATTCCGATAACGATATTAGTATCATAATTATCGACAATATCGATTATATTCTCGTTATCGATATTCGATATTTTTTTTCTTAATACCTGCAGCCCTAGTCACTTCCCCAATTTGTTTTACGTGCAGTAAGGTGCTTGCGATTTTGAAGCCAAAAATGATGCGCGTTTTTACTTTTAGAGATTTACGTAGCTAAAGCTTGCACCTACGGAAATGTCGACTTTGTACTAGGAAACTGGATTACGCTCATTGACGTACTGTATTGAGAATAATAATAATCGAACCCAGATCTTCTACCAGCGGCGGCTCGACAGATGACGCTGCTTCATCTAAAATTTGTCAGTTAACTTTTCTTTTGTCTAAACTGCTTTTATGTTTTTTTGTCAAATATTATTAAAATAAAAAAATATCTTCTGAGCACATATACCTCGTATTTCCCCCATCCCCCAAGTGACGAGTCGCAACTATAATTATGTTTCATTCAATATTCACTAGGTATCAATGAGATGAATTATTATTTGTCAGAACTTTGTCTTAGTCTGCTCAGAATTGTTTCTGTAACTAGCCTGTACTACATGCAACATTCAATAACGATTTGTTAATCCAAAGCGGCAAGCAGCTGTTAACCGTATCGCCGAAGCCTCGGTCCAGATACAGAACCGATAACCTGCTGAAACTTCATTTCTAATCCCATTAGACATTTGAGCGTTAACTCTACTCGCTCCGTCTGCGATATTGCGATGCATGTAGGAATATTGTAATGCTCAGAAGCTGGCAGAGTCCGCGGTCTGCCGCTCACAACGACATATCAGCTCATTGCACCTTGTTACAAATGGGAACTATTATCGTTCCTGCAGTTACTGCATGACTCAATATAACTTCTTTAAAATGTAAATTATCCCACATTGTACTTCCTCTCGCCGTTCATAACAGCTTTTCTATAAGGAAAACTTGCAAACATGCTTGCTGTAATAACTTCCATGCGTATATATTTGATATTCGATTTGGAATAATGTGAACTTCTAGTTTTTACCGACAAGGTTTTTAGCAATACTACCTAGGTCATCTCGCGCGCTCACTGCCCTAATCGAATCATGACTTCAAAGAAACGCATTATTGCCTGATTACAGAATAATTTACATCTGATATAATTCCCTGAAAACGTACTTTTGAACTATACGGCTATTTCTTTGATTTCCTAAATAAATTATCAAACCTTCCCAAGAACGAACTCTTGAAAGAGCCACGCATAATTGTCCGTGAGTAAATATTTCTTTTCGGAGATCAATTCCTATTTGATCAAATGTTTGGCCTTGTGATTTGTTAATAGTCATTGCAAACGCTAGTTTAATGGGAAATTATTGTCGTCTTTTAAAAGTAAGAGGATAAACATTTTCACAGTACAACGCTATACGATTAACGAAAACTATATCTCCATGTTTATCGCCTGTTAAAATTTTGCACTGTATGATATTGTCTCCCAATTGTAAAATTAACAATTTCGTACCATTACATAAGCCTTCATTAATGCTGAGATTTCTAACCAACATCACAATACAATTTACTCTCAACTTCAATTCATGCGGAGGAAAATTTGGCGGGTTTAAAGTATTTAAATATTCAGGAAGAATAGCATCGTTTAAATCTCCATTATCACAATTGTCAACACTATCCAAGTTTGTATAAGTATATTTTTTCTGTTTTTATATCTAACAGTTCTACCACTTTTTTGTTAATGTCTTCAACATCAGAATAGCTGATTAGGTCACATCTATGAATCGCTTTTCTCTAATTGATTCCTCCATATATACGTTCAACGATATCCGAATTATAAATACTTACATCTCTGTGGCAATTCTAAATTCCTATTCATATCGTTCAAAACTCCATCTCCAACATCCAATAAAGACTTGGTGAATTCTTGTTCCTGTGGTAGAGCCCGCATATTTTGTGTTTAAGAAAATTTACGGAAATAACTCCAAAGAGAACTAAATTTGATACTTAAAGTCACTGTTTCACAGCGAGTATCATTTATTTTAACTGGTAACAATTGTCAAAAATCTCGCAACACCATAATTTTTCCACCAAACGGAACATCACAATTCATAAAGTCTCGTAAGGTACTGTCTATAATGTCTAAAGCATACCTTGGCGTCACAGGAGCTTCATCCCAAATAAAAACATCTACCTACACTCCTTAAATAATCTGCTTCTTTTGAATTTTTCTTAAAGTTGGAAGATGAATCTAAAAACAGAGGAACAGGTAACCCAAACGTTTTATGAACTGTTCTGCCATGAGGAATTAGTGTTGCTGCTATGCCCGTGAAGGCCATGGTACAAACATAAGTCTTACAGGAGCCTCCTGGACCGTCTATATAAAAACATGAAGATTCAGAAATTGATTCATTTATGTTAGCATCACATTTACCCAAAATAATATCTACAATTTCTTTCTGCTTTTCATGTAGATGTTTATATTGTCGTGATACTATTTCTCTATCCCAAAGGACTTGTACCTTGACGCAGTTCTAGTAATACTGGGACGGGTGGGATGGCTTGCGCGCTTCAATGATATAAAGAGCCGAACCATAGGTTTAACCATATTGGAGGGGTTTTTATTTGAGAAGCCAGACTAAATCAAGTCCCTGGAAGGGGGCAGCAGCTCTTTCAGTAATCATAGTGGCAGAGATCGTGAGGGTTGGTATGGCACTGTGATACACACTACTGCGATGTGGAAGGCAACGGGAAACCACCACATTATTTTATCCCTAGTACAGCGTACTTTAATTTATGATGATGGCACCTTCTGGAGTAAAATATTCCGGAGGTAAAATAGTCCCACATTCGGATCTCCGGGCGGGGACTGCTTCGGGGGGAGTCATCAGAAATGATAAGTGTAACATCTCACGTGTCGGAGCGTGGAATGTTAGAAGCATGAAACAAGTAGGGAAGTTAGAGAATTTGAAAATTGAGATGGATAGGTTAGCATTAGACGTAGCAGGTATCAGTGAAGTGCGATGGCCAGAAGCTGGAGACTTCTGGAGCGGAGATTTTAGAGTAATACACACAGGATCTGTAGGAGGAAATTCGGGAGTAGGAATTGTTATGCGGAAAAAAGTAGGACAGAGTGTAGAAAATTTCTTACAGCAAAGTGACAGGGTAGTTATGATTAGGTTAGATTCGAAACCTGTAAAAACAGTAATAATACAGGTATATATGCCCACTTCTAACTACAGTGATGAGGCCGTAGAGGCAGTTTACAGTGATATTGAATATGTGCTAGATTTTGTGAGAGGGCACGAAAATTTAATAATTACAGGAGATTTCAATGCAGTCGTAGGCACAGGGCGAGAGGGCGGAATAGTTGGCCTCTTTGGATTAGGCAATAGGAACGATAGGGGAGTTAGACTGATAGAGTTCTGCGATAAACATAACTTAACGGTCGCGAACACTCTATTTCACCATCATGTTAGGAGATGCTATACGTGGAAGATGCCAGGAGACTTAGGGAGATATCAAATAGATTACATTCTCGTTAGGCAAAGATTTAGAAATCAAGTTAGGGATTGTAGAAGTTATCCAGGAGCAGATATAGATAGTGATCACAACATAGTCGTTATGAAAGCCAATCTTAAATTTAAGATTTTGAAAAAAAGAAGCGGAAGAAGGTATCTTGACCCAGAGAAACTAAAAGATGATGATATGCGCAATAAGTTCGAGAAAAAGACAAACGAAGCACTAAAGGGCACGGGTGGAAATATTGTTAGGGACATAGAGGCAGAATGGAATTGCATTAAAAATAGTTTAGTTTCCTCAGCTAGGGATATTTTGGGTCATAAACAGAATGAAAGTAGGAAACCCTGGATAACAAAACATATTGTGAGTCTAATAGAGGAAAGGCGAAAATATAAAAATAGGTTAGATGAAACAGGGAAACAAAGATATAAGGCGATCAAGTGGGAAATTATTCGGGAATGTAGGAAAGCGAAAGAGCAATGGATCGATAATAAATGCAAAGAAGTGGAAGATAAATTCGAAGTAGGAAAGACTGATGAAGCATATAAAATAATTAGGAGAAATTTTAGAGAAATTGGATCTAGTACCAAAAACATTAGAAATGAGGCAGGAGATATCCTAATCGGAAGTGGGGAGAAGGCAGATAGGTGGAAAGAATATTTAGGAAACTTATAAGCGGGACAGGAAGTGCAAGATATATTAGAAAGCGAAAGCAGTGTAGAGGGGGATAACCTAGGGAGTCCTATAATGAGAGAAGAGTTTGAGATAGCACTAAAAAGTTTAAGGAATAATAAAGCACCAGGTATAGATGGCTTGCAGGCAGAAATCTTAAAGTGCGCAGGTCAAGAGGTAATAGATCGTTTATTTAAACTAGTTAGTCGCATATACCTGACAGGCGAGATTCCAGAAGATTACAAACGGAACATCATAGTAGCTTTGCCAAAAAGAAAAGGCGCGGATAGATGCGAAAATTTTAGAACTATCAGTTTAACTTCCCATGCGTCAAAAATTTTAACTAGAATTGTGCAAAGAAGGATGGAGAAAAAGGCGGAAGAAATATTAGGAGAAGATCAGTTCGGATTTAGACGAAATAGAGGAACGCGCGAGGCCATTCTAGCTTTACGAGTGATTATAGAAAAAACGATAGAAAAGAGAAAGAGCGTCTATATAGGATTTGTAGATTTAGAAAAAGCCTTCGACAACGTAAAATGGGGGAAGATGTTCGAAGTGCTGAGAAAGGTAGGGATGAAATACAGGGACAGAAGAATAATACATAATCTCTACAAAGAGCAAAAGGCAGTTATAGAATGTGAGCAGGAACAAAGGGAAGTAGATATCCGGAAGGGAGTGAGACAGGGATGTGCATTGTCACCTCTAGTTTTCAACTTATATATCGAAGATGCGATTAATATTGTTAAGGAAAGAACAGCCTCAGGGATCAATGTACAGGGCCAAACTATTAACATGCTCAGATTTGCGGATGATATAGCAGTGTTAGCATCTAGCAAAGAAGAATTAGGAGCGGCTTTGAATGAAATGGAAGCAGTTTTGACACAGGGCTTCGGCATGAAAATCAATAAAAAGAAAACTAAAATTTTGGTATGTAGGGGATGTGAAAATAGAACTAAAATGGAAACACAAATTGGAAATGAGAAGATAGAGGAGGTCGCGGATTTCTGCTACTTAGGAAGTAAAATAACTCAAGACGGTAGGAGCACTAAAGATATAAAACAAAGAATGGCGCAGGGCCGAGTTGCGTTTAACAAAAAGAAACAACTGTTATGCTCGAGAACGGTTAATATAGAGACTAGGAAGAGACTCTTAACGTCGTATGTATGGAGTACGGCATTATACGGGTGCGAAACTTGGACAATAGGAGAAGCGGATAGAAAAAGAGTAGAAGCGTTTGAAATGTGGTGCTACAGACGCATGATGAAGATACCGTGGATAGATAAGGTTAGCAATAGGGAAGTATTAGAAAGAGTTGGGGAAAAGCGAAAGGTATGGAAAACAATAAAGAGTAGGAGAGATAGGATGGTAGGACACCTTCTAAGACACGAAGGAATAGTTCGTGACATACTAGAGTCAGAGATAGGAATAAAAAGAGGTAGGGGTAGGCCTAGATTAGACTACTGCTCTCAAATAGTTAGGGATGTAGGATGTTCTACTTTTAGGGAAATGCGTAGGTTAGCTCAGGATAGAAAAGAATGGAGGTACGCGTCCAACCAGTCTTCGGACTGAGAACCTTATGATGATGATGATACTATTTCTATTGCTTGTTCTTCATTTGCATATTCAATGTCGTGGCATGGTAGGAAACATTGAAAGATTGTAACCTTCCGCAGAATGCATGGAACTAATTTGAATATAGGCTTTTTTGTCCTTCATTATTGTTGTAACGTCTTTCATAATCTTGTGACATTGCTTCTTTAAATTCTTCCAACAATTCTTCCTGATAAATTGGTCGGCAATGCATTAAAATACGAATGAATAAATATCTCAGCTGTCTGGGCATCATCCAAATTTCAGCTTCATTCGTGGCTCTTTTCCACTCGTGATGATCTTATAAGACCTAATTTTAAACACGCCGCTACTAAGATTCCTGTATTTCTCCGTTTACTGTTTTCAGGTCTTCAAATCTGTTTGCTCCTTTAATATGAAGCAATAATAATCGAAAATGAAATAGTTCAATTTGGCTGGGGCTTACGAAGTACATGAGTCCAATAACTTTGAATTGTTTCTGACTGCGTATACTTTTACAACGGCAACAAACATGATACCTACCTGTGATAGTTCAGACGTACGCACTTTTGGCGATCGGCTCCCGTACGTATTAAAAAGAGACGGAAACGAAAAATCTGACCGCGCTAGATCGAAACGGTACGTGTCTATTGTGCATTCTCCACGACTAACATCACTTTTATTAGATAGGAACTACTTATATTTTGCCAAATGAAATTTTCGGCATAGTTTCAGGGGTGGAACGTATAAATTCCACATGGCAATTTGAGTTACCCCACTCCAGTCCAAAAGGTAAGTCGTCGAGTGAATGATGTGATTGTTTTTTTTCGAAAATGTGGCCATGCACTGTCGATTACGTTTTAAGGGATGTTTGCACTTGTTCAAAATGCCCATACACTACCTACGTACATGCATATTTCAACATCATCCCTATATTCGGTATTCACGATCCGCCTCTGCCTAGTTTCATTCTAAAACCATGAATTTTATCAGCTCGTTGGGTTATATACATTAATTTCTAGAGTGCGTAAGTCCGAAGGGGTAAGATTCGATGAAAGGCTTCCAAATTCTCAGAGGTAGAATGCATTACGACCGTAGTCCAATTAACAGTGACAAAAGAGTTTAATATGCAAATTGCCAGCTCGTGTTGCTAAGGTAACCAATGACGCCCCTAACAGGTGAAGTTATAGAAGTAACCGAATATTCAGACCGCAACCCCTTTAGCATCACTGTTATACATTTCTTTAGGGGCCATATTGTTTGTTAACGTTCTATGTATAAATTAACCTCCCGTTTTACAGCAGAATTCAACGGAATACTAGTGTTCTACAACGTTTTGCTTACTTAAAAACGTCTTCAGGTATTTAAACCACTGCAAACTCTGAATTAATTTTCAAATTCTTAGAAATTCAAAAATTGTGAAAGAGGATTGAGAAATTAAACACACACTACATCAATGGGAGGTCAAGACTTTGGTTCCAAGTTAAAGAAATATGAAACGAAAGAGTGGTGCGTCAAGGTCAACGACGCTCTGCAGTAAACATCAAAGGTTTCGACGAAAGTGGCACTTTTTAAAGTTAGGTATCTGTTGTGCTAATATTGAGCTATTATTAGTAGGATTAATATTTATTTGATATGTACGACTTCTGGTTCGTTTGTTGCTTGCAACCTCTGACTTGCGAACAGCTCATTACACGAAATATATTGTTCATACAATGTTTCAAAATTTGCGGTTAATTTAAACGCAGCAATAAATTAGCGGGCATTATGCATTGTTTTTACAAAGTATACTTAACGCTAAGACCGAAATAGTACGCACCTGTGCCGATATTTTCAATTTGTTAAAACTATGCCGGTATTTAAACGTTACAGGATCGTTAAAATTTTATACGAAAAAAATTTTATACCCTCTCCTGCAATGACCCATCGTCGTAAAATTTAAATGGAACTATAATCAAGAGGAACATAATAAACTGGAAACTTGACAAAATATTTTATGCGTTTCTATAAATAATAGGTGTGTTGCGGGCTTATAAAAACTTCAAAACATGGGAGAATAAATATTCGCAATTCAGTCGGTTCTTCCACCTGCGCGTCTGCAGCTTCCCCCTCGCTACCCGCAGGAATTAATAAAGCGAGAATCTACATCAGAAATATTACAGTCACTGAATTCCCAATTTACATTAAGAGAATAGAGAATAAAGGTATCGGTATCTCCTTCTCTGTCCGCGTAACTGATAATATTCAGACGCTTTACTGTAAAAGCAGGTGGATGATACATGGAGGGTGGATGGATTTCAATTAACCTCTTCAACCACCTACAGGCTCGCCAACTGAGCTTAATCACGGAGATAGTCTCAGTGGGGGCAAACTAACTTCTGGATAATTTCCCTATACGCAAGCACGTTCGTCGGCCCTGACTTTAATCGATATTTTTAAGCATCATTATAACAATGAAGATACAATTTTAAATAAATAATGAACTGCAAATGTTCCTTCAACGTATGAACTCAACATAAATTAGGCAAGAATTACATTATAGTTTTTACATCATCATCATCATAAGGTTCTCAGTCTGAAGACTGGTTGGACACGTACCTCCATCCTTTCCTATTCTGAGCTAACCTACGCATTTCCCTAAAAGTAGAACGACGACACAGTTCTAAACTAGACGTGGTCTTTGGCTGTGTCAACCCCATGAAGAAGACCAACACCGTCAATACAATGATTCGCTGTTGCGGGGGATAATTTGACTAGTCTGTATTTGCCGCCATCTCTTTTGACTGGTTATACTTCTCTTGAGTTCCTGCAACATACATATGAACCGTTTTCCACAGTTCAGTGGGAGTTATTCCAAATTTCTTGTCCTTCATAGTAGTACAACCATAAATTGCATTTCCACTCAGAAAATGATAACTTTCACCTGTTGTACGACGATGACAGTAACGACTTTATAAAAAATATTCGAATGGCTAATTCCAGGAGCCGTAATCTAATAAAGGTCATCATTAAAGAGGCGCGGGAGGCCGATATGAATAAATTCGGCGGTTATTATAACGTAGAACGGCATATCTAATTACCAGGGAGAAAATTAAGTAAAAGTGATAATAAGGGAGAGTCTGAACGTTGTGCTCGTTTTACGGAATGAAGGAAAACGTATAATAACGATAATAAAGCTGAAAAGAAAAAGTTTCACGGAAAGCGGGCGCGACGAGATGAGGACACAAACGGTAATTGAGTTTCTGGGAAGGTGCGAAACGGTGGACAGCGACTTCTTTGAGGTTAACGGGCGTCCGGGAGGACCGGAGACGAATTCCGGACGACTTAATTAAAGAGCCAGTTGCTATAGTTACTAATAGCCACCGGCGGTGACCTGCACGCCACCTATTCCAAGGGTAAATACTGATTCTGGGACAAAGTTACACGGACGTAATTGGCACAGTATCCCCTATATTATCTGTGCTGCGTGAAGTTTCAAAATTAACTTAAGAATTAGTAACTCAATGGACGTGACATGTTTTAATAGCTAGTATTATGTGATCAAATCCGAAAATTTTAAAAAGGTACAATTCCAAACAAATCCTGTAATTTTCGCCTTTTATATTTGAGATTCAATTTTCTGAGGTGAAACAGGTTTTACAGTACAGGGTGTTTTGAAATGTAATAACGTTCATGGCGTACAAGGCTACAGAAATAGAAGACATCATTTGGCATGTGCCAATGGCATGGTGCCAAAGGTGGAGAATTAAAATTAAATCTTTTTAAATCTTTTAGGAGAGTGGGCATCGAGTAGGCAAGTTCAAATATTCTTTTCAAATATTCTTTGTGTTTATTAGTATAGAATGTCTTTGGTTGAGACTCTCGAAGTCTGCCCAGTTCGATGTTGGATGTGTGGGAGATCTATCGACTCTGTTAGGAAATGACGAGGGGTAAACCGCTGGCCATTTATCTGTACACTAATACCCCTTTTCAGTATAATACCCGATAATACCTAGGTATTTTAAAATAATACCTGATAATACCTAGGTATTACTCAATAGTACCTTGTAATACCTAGGTATTATTGAATAATACCAATAATACCTGGGTATTATGGAATAATACCCCGTAATACCTCGTAATACCCCATAATACCTAGGTATATTATTTAATAAAATATGCATTTTGGGCAAAACATATCTTATACCACTTCATAGTAACATCAATTAAGGAATCCAAAGATACAATCAAATACAGGTTGTTCCATTTAAAAATAACTAGGTAACAATACGGCGATCCTCTAAAGTGTTACCTCCTGTAGAAGAACTATAATTTATGATCGAAATTGCTAAATTGACAAAAAAACAATTTTTCTGTTTTGCTTAAAATCCCCACCAAGACTTAAATTATCCTTAAGATGTGGTGTATTGCGTCTCATATGAAAGTTATTTAGATAGCTTAGTAGCCGAGTTAACAGTTAAACAAGCAGATAAATAATACACATTAATAATAATGCATTTGTTGTACCGAACTTACAACAAAAACGTAGGTAAAAGCATAGGTAAAAGCTGACTTTCATGTGGGCCCTGAGGAGCCTAATTTCTAAACCCACCCTAAGTATATAGGATATTTAATCCCATAGTAAACAAAGTTGCGTAACCGCTTGAACTGCTTTAAGTTCACGTCGAGGTGCATGTCAAAGAAAATTTTGATCAGCGATACCTCGTAGCACGTTGTGGACGCTTCAAGCGACTAATTCGCTGGGCAAGAGTTCGCGGCTCGCTCTCGGCGGGTTATTTTTTTTCTCAGCAAATTTTTTGCAACAAAGAGGGTTCCATGGTTTATCACTTTCTGGTTTTGGGAGAGCGTATCCAAAAACGGCCGTTCATCGGGCAAAATTGATTGCAGTATCGAGTCTTTTCTACTTCCGTTTCAAAGTCGGATGAGTTTAGAAATTACGCCCCTGAGAAGGAGAAAATAAGTGAAAAAATCTGAATAAGAAAAGAGCGAGGAAAACAGAAACCTAACGAAGAAAAAATAGAAAAAAAGAAAGAAGATAATGGTAGAAGCAAAAGGATTTCTCAACAATTAGCCAGGACCCAGCATATTTTCACAATACTTTTTAAACTAACTTACTATACTAAAACTGTGAGCAACTGCGGTATTTTATTCTACAATATGTCTAATAAAGTGTTCTACATAGAATTTTCTTTATTCATAATTTCTAAAAAAAAATAAAATTTGATGCATGAAAAATTTACTTTTGACAATGCCAAACTTCAGGTATGATTTACAGGAAGTTCAAGGAAATATAAAAATGCGCTTTTGAAAAATTAAAATTGTTTAAAATCAACATTTTTTAAAACAGTTAATAAAAGAACATAAAGATACAAGACAAAAGCCGTAAAGTTTTTCATGTGAGATATAATTACTGAGAACATTAAAGTTAAAGAGAGGATCTTTCACTTTTTCGTTTTAACCCCGCTTTTAACCTTCAGTTTAGTCAAAAACTACACACAGTGATTAAAAAAACTAGAGCCAAGGGCAAAAATGTATGTTTTCAATTTTTAAATACATAACTCCTGCCTATATACATTTTTCTTCGAGTTTTTCTCCTAAAATGCGCATAACAAAGAAGTTTTCCCTTTGCCGCTGCTATTTCAATCAAGCTGAATACATTCCATCAAAAATATAAAGGTTTTTCCTCGGGTTTTCCCTTGTATTTTATCTTCTAATTCGTCTTCTTTTTAAATGTTGATTTCAAATAATTTTTCGAGTGATTTTCAATTCGCGAAAACACAGGTTTCTCGCCCGCATTTTTATCCTTTTTAATTTCTCCATTTTAAAAATATTGATTTCAAATAATTTCCATTTTGCGAAAGCAGATTATTTTTGAATTGTTTGTACTCCTACACACCACACCTGAAGTTTGCCATTGCCAAAATAAGTTTTTTATGCATCAAATTTTATCAAAAATAACTTTTGGTGGATAATAAAAAAATTTCCGAACGTAGAGAACTTATGGTACACACCTCGGGACGCACATACAATGCGTTTATGTTAGAGTAAATGATTTGCAGAAGGTGGCTACGAAATGCACTTTACAACGCCAAACATCCCGCTAATGTGTAATATTAAATTTAAATTTTTCTAGTTTTATACCACCCTACAAGCCCGTCTATAACCGTAAACTTCAAACTAATATAAAAATTCTTGCCTGTTTATTACTGCGCACACAGATGGCTTATTGACGCATGCGTAAATGCCGTTGTTTTGGTCGGGATGTAATAATGCTCCTCATAATACCTGCATAATACCTCATAATATCTGCATAATACCTGCATAATACCTCATAATACCTAATAATACCCCTGAAATACCCGTAATACCCACAGAATACCATTAACATCTTTGTAATACACCTGTAATACCCATAAAATACCTATAATACCTCCATAATACCCATAATTCCCAAAGGTTGTACACCAAAATACCTCAGCGGTTTACCCCTCGGGAAATGACTTCAATATGACCGATGTTGTTTTTCGGCTCCTTCGGACCACAGGTCTCTACCAATTTTTAGGGAGCTCTTATACAGCTCCAATTTTAACGTTAATTAAGATAGGTATGTACTTGCGAATTTGTCGGCTTGTCTGCTTTGTGTTGTTGATTGGTACTTTTATTGTTTTGTGTTATTTATAACATATTTCATATTGTGAGCCCCAAAGCCCAAGCAGTAATTACTGATTAGAATTGTGAACAGGTCAGGGTAATCTTGTTCGTACATGTTAGGTACGTAAGAGGGCACTGTGAGACTAGCTTCGATATTATTTTAGCAGAGGGCGCCACATTCTTCTTAAAAATCGGTTATTTATCTTCTGGAATTATTTAGTTATGAAGCAATAAAGCCAGATTTACCAGAATTAACTAAATAATTTAGATAATATACGTGTAACTCCTCAACAGGGTGTTTTTAAATATCTATACACAAACCAAACTCATTTTTCCTTTTAATATTTGTAATATGTATTTAATACATTGGATCTAACGTCTACAAATAAACCGTTACGATACAATTTTAATTAGCGCCCTCTGCTGGTGCCGCCGCGACGGATTTATTTGCGCAGCAAATTATAACTGCGGAGACTTGAAATGCCGATTGGTGAACGCGTTAGCTATTTAACCTGTCTACGAGATCGTACCGGTTTTGCTCATCTTTCACAATAAATAGGAAGGTGAAAGATATAAAACGACTCGTTAAATTATAACTCTGTTTACTTCGACAAATTCATTGCGTTTGCTGTTATGGGTTATGGCGGATTTAATGCACTTTGGCCAATACGCCTATGCAATTTATTTGGGCCTTCTTGCCACATGATTTGACGACAAACAAGTCTTGAAACAAAGAGTTCCTTCGATTTTTCCTCAAAAAAACAGTTTATCACTAATGTGCGTTGCACAAACTCACAAGCTCATCAGCATGGAAGAGCAATAATTCATATTAACCTTTCATATATTGCAAAGGAAACGCACGCGTTGCCTAAATCCAAAAAATTAACATAACAAAGAACCAAGTTAATAACAATTTAGCACGGGGATAGGAACACGACGATTGCTCTTTTCAAGGGTTCACCGTAATCCACATGGCAGCTGATCCACATACTGTGAGGGTAGCCGTGAAAAAATACCCCTAAGTGTATTTTAGGGGTTTCAATCCACAACTTTATATCGTTCAGGTATTATGCTTTACGACTTTGGATTTTGCGAACATTCCAATACAATATTTTGCACTCACCCCGTAAATGTAAAGAAGTCTTGACATATCTGATATCTACTTAACCAACCATGAATAGTTGTGTGCGGATGAATTTCATTTATTTATTGTAGACAATTTCGAAAGTATTAATGATTTGCTAGACCTCTGCATACGCATTTTTTTCTTAAAAATCGAGATACTTGTCTCTGAAAATAATTTTTTTCTTATACAATGTCTATCTATAATTCTCTGTAGAATTAAAAAATGCGGTTAAAAGTATAGCATTACGTTTAAATTTTAAAATAAACGAGTTAATATCAACTTCAGGTATAACCGGAAGTGCAAGAGAAATTAAAATATTTTCGTTAAACTTGCCTCCTAAGCTTAGGCAGGTGCGCAAAGTGTCAAATCAGCATTAATTTACTTTATTTATAGAGATACATATGCCCAACGTAAGCTTAAATTGAAAGACCCTGTATAAGCAAAATGACAGATTTCAAAAGATTTAGCTCGTCGAAAGATAGATACCTGGCAGTGTTCACGTTTTGAGAACAAATTGACGCATTACGAGAATTGTCACATAACCACAAAACGCTGCATGCTAGGGCGGGAATTTCAAATTCTCGATAACCCGAAAAGGCCCACAAAAATCCAGCAATATCTGACAAGAATCCAGTGAGCCATCGTTTTGTAAGAAAAATCCTGATCGCCAACAACCAATTTACTGAAAATTTCGCTTTTTTTTATATTCAACAAATAATTTTCTTGTCGCCACCTTGGCCTTCTTCTTTTTGTTCTTCTATTAACTTGTTCTTTTGTTCTCCTATTAACTTGTGCTGCTGCTCATGGTGCATGTGCAGCCATAGCCTGTCACGGATGACCACTAAATTAAAACTTTCCGATCGTAAGGCCATAATAATTGGAGTGCAGAAGTTGGAATTCGAACGCACCAAATAATTGTAAAAAGATTAATTTAAATTCGTGCCTGAAGTTTTTACCGCAACCCGGTCAACAGCTGACCCGTTTAAAATAAATCAGCGATGAGCTTTAAGCCCCCGGCCCCGGTTGGAATCGCACACGTAATTAAACACCACGAACGTGAGTTACGCAAAAACACTAATTGCTTTTCGACCCCGATGGCAAATTGCAGGTGTTACAGATGTGAGATATTACTAATTTTCCTCGAGAAAAGTTTTTTCTTACTCTGAAATCGACCAGTCAAAAGTTAAAACTTTCCAACGAAAACAACTCAGGTGTTGGCAAGAAAACCCGAAGATATTTGTGGAGCTATGCAAGTAAATGTTACATCTTGCACCGACTGACAAAGGAATTAAAATAATCAAATTGAACACATTTCGTAATTAACGTTAACATTTGATTTTATTCCCAGTTTTCCGTGAAATTCGCTTTACAACACGAGTGTGGTAATGATGTCAATATGGCATTTTTATCGCACTAGCGAGGTAAAGTATGCCATTTCCAAAGTGGATAAGACAAGTATTTGTCCGAGCTTATAAGCAAGAGAAGGGAAGTGCGAGAGGGGAATCTGGCCGGCCGATTTTCCATATTTCGCGCGTAGGAAATGCGGCGCGCTCAAAATGTATCATGTCATAACTCACTCAAAAATTGTCTTATCGAGTTGCAATTTTTTAAAAATTATTCCTTAAACTTTCAGGATGCTCACGAAATCTTTCAACTTGCAATTACATAATTACTTTTCATTCCGCTTTGCGATTTTCGAGATGTTGTCTTTTTGATGCAGTGGAATTTTCACCTATCGAGGAACTATGCTCATTTTTAGAAGTCGGACAAACTTCAAGCGGGAAAGTTATAGAGAAAAGGTTGAATTTTATTTTACACCAAGATTCAATTCATTATCTCGCATAGAAAAAAAGTTATAGCGATTTGAACACGATAATCGTTCTGAGCGCGTAATGTGGAAATAGTGTTTACTACATGAAAAGAATGAGGGGGATGGCTTTCCGTTCCACGTTCTTTACAAGATGTAGAGAGATACCTACCTATTATAAATATCTACCAACTCATTATTAATAGCTGATTGCATTTTAATTTGTCCGTTCACGGCATCATTGTGTGGGAAACAGACAGAAGTACAAATAAAAATAATTAAAGAAAAATCGGTAGTGACAGAAAATATTCGACTTAGAAGGACTGCAACCGAGACTGCAACAAACATAACTATAACTATACAGTCTGTTCCATCTGGAATCGCAAGTGTCTATTGAATAAATTGAAAATGTTTATCCTAACTTAGCTAGTTAATTTGAATAAGTGCCCAGTTACTAATATTTCTCATCTATAATTGTGTATGTGGGTCATAAGCATAATTAGTTCAAGATAAATGCATTGGCGCCAGAATAATTATTTTATAATTGGGACAAGAAACATTTGTAAGCGTATACCTGATAAAAATTTCGTCTATTTTTGAAACATTCATTAATAAAACTGTGTTCATTACTACTGAACATCAAACAACACAAATATAGATACCTACATCGAGCGTCCTATATTTTGGATATTACCTCGGGTATTACTACCTCGTTACGTACTTACAACGCTAAGATTGAGATCAGATAAAATTTACAGGACTAAAAAGTCAAATTTTATTTGTCTCTCGCAATTCATTCTGATAAAATTTTAATTGTTTTTACATCTGAGAAGGTTTACTACTATTCTTGCTAATGTAGCAGTAGCTAAAATTTATTTTGAAACATCGGACACACCCACATTTTCCAAATGGCTTAGAAATAATTTAAAGGTTGAAAAACCGATTTAAAATAAAAAATGTTACCGAAATCTTGAAATTCATGAACAAATCGATGGGGGTTCATTGAAAAAAAAAGTTAGATCAGACTTTTGTCTAGTCCTTTAGCGCCACCTTGCCATGGATGCGTGACGTCCTGTAGATAGGTACCTAGGTACCTGTCTTATTGGTTGGAATAACACATAATAATGGCAGGCAGTTACAGCCTACTGATTAGATAAGGTAAGTACACCAATGGGAAGAACACTGTATGTTCCTTTTATTTTTACCTATAGGTACTATGTTTCTTAAGGAAATTAAAGCATTACCAAAAATTTTGTATTCAAGACAAGGTAAAATACCCATTTTACTACCCTCGAAACGTAAAGAAAGTGATTCTCAGCATGGCGTCTGTGCATGTATACGTGCGGAGTTTTTTGGTTTTAAAGACGTTTTCGGAGGTCTATAAATTTCAGTGAATTAGGTTAAACCTCGGGTTAAACGCTCATCTGTTATAAGTAAACAATAGAACAATATCGTGCTGTTATACTACTACGCTTTACCTCTGACCGCATTCATGAAATCAGGCGATATAGTGACTCTCCTCCCAACTTTTTATCTTCCATAATAGTTCCCCTACTATACCGACTAAAGCAACAAATCACTGTCAACATAAATAAGGTTATAGGCAATTAAAAAAACTCTATTAAATAAAAACTTGGGAGTAGAAAGATACATCGAAGTCCAAGAACCTGTCCATTAACTCGAGGTTGTTGGAGCCGGTAGATAAGGCGTACACCCTCCAGGTCACAGGTTATCTCGTCGAGGTCCATTGCAAGAGACATTGACGTCACCAATGTAACCTCGATCCACTATTTTTGTTGCTCATTGAAGATAAAGAAATACCTTCTTTGTATATTCACTGGCACCTAACAATTTCCTTTTATCAGTAACATTTTTATGAACATCTTATCTGTTGTGAATTATTTCGGTTGAATATATCAAACGTTAGCACATCCGCTGGATATTGGTCACAATGTGGAATCTATATTGTAATAATTTTAATGCTAGTAAATAATATACATAAGTTTACGTGGAAGTGCGCTATCTGATGAGAAATATTCCAGGAAAACAACAAATTGGAACTGTTTTTACAGAATACTTTGGAATAATTTTTATTTGTTTAATATTACTAAAACTAAAAAAATGGAATGAAATGGAAACAAATAACAAACCACTACAATTATAGGCAATTTCCTTACAATACAAGAATCAAGAATAGAAAATAAACGCATTGCACCCAAAGATAGGTATTGAAAAAGGAACCTCATGCTGCTATTCATATATTTACAACATTTAATTTTATAATCTATATATACCGTGTGACAAACTTCCATGTGTACATGGGGAAATAATATGGGCAATTACATTTTTGGGGATTCCTGCTCCCCATGTGTAGTTACAGTGGTGGTAAAGGTAGCAATCGAAAGACTATTTTTTTCTGCGTATGAGGATATCAAAAACTCTGCAATTTTCCAATTTATTAAAGCATTAAAAGCAAAAATTACACTAATAATTTTCAAATTAAAACACGGATATTCATCAGATTACCTATGGCAATTTAATTTATTCTAATCAAAGACTCCCTTGGTTCTGAACTGAACTGTCAACATTATTTATCGACAATTTAAAATTTGGGTTTCAAAATGAACAAAAATATTTATTCAGTTGAAGAAAAGGTTTTCATTGTGAAAACATTTTACGGCGGCAATAGTCTGCGGGTAGTCCGTGACTTATTTTCTGTAAAATTCAATAACAGTCCTATTCCTTCGGTAACAACAATAAAAAATTTAGTTAAGAAATTTGAAGATACTGGGAATCTTTCATTGAAAGAAGGTAATTTTTACTAATCAATTTACTTGGTTTTTATTTAGATAATTTATTCTGATTCGCTTTTTTATTATTACCTAGTTGCTAATTCCTTATTGTTCGCTAACTTAAATTTTACTGTGATTATGAGAAATTTAACAAGTGATAACGTGGGGTGAAACAAAACTAAAATTAATCTTATCATTTATTTTTTTAGTCGTTCCAAGAAATCTAAATGTTGAGGTAGAGGAAATGGTAATAGGCTTGATAACTGCTAGTCCCAACATCTAGTTTAAGGTCTATTGCCCTAGAATGTAATGTTTCAAGAGAAACTGTCCGTAACATATTAAAAAAAAACAAATATCATCCCTTTAAATTCCAATGTCACCAAGAGTTACTTCCTTTTGACGAAGAATCAAGGCAAACTTTCTGTGAAGAAATGCAAGAACGGGCTAATCGGGATCGCAGCTTCCTCTCATCAATTTGTTTTACCGATGAGTGTACCTTCACTTTAAATCAAGAGCCAAATTCACAAAACGTTAGGCATTGGGCCCAGGAAAATCCCAGAATAAGTTTAGCCACTACAACGCAATACCCTCAATTTTTGGGCAGGCATTTTTAATAATCGCATTATAGGACCATTTGAAATACAGGGAAATTTAAATTCAGAAGCTTATTTAGATCTTATAATTAACCATATTGGCCCTGCATTAGAAGAAGTTGCACAGGTGGTGTTATAAACTGGCCAGCTAGATCTCCCGATTTGGCACTTTTTCTTGTGGGGTCATTTAAAAAATAAGATTTATAAAACTCGTCACCCAAATATTAATTCTTTAAGGAATGCTATTTTTGCGGAATGCAACTTAATAGACGATCGGCAACTTGCGAATGTGAGAAATTCTTTCTATAATAGGCTGGGATACTGTCTGATACAGAATGGGGGTTTATTTGAATATTTGTTATAGTTATTTTTCTTTTTTTATGTTACTTTAATTTCATTGTATATTAATAAGTTTTTGTCCTTACCTAGATATGAAATAAATAAGTATTAAATAGCCAGATTACAAAATTCATTAGAGCAAAATAAACAGATGTTGCCGCTTGTTAAATTTTTCATAATTGCAGTAAAATTAAAGTAATTTAATTTTTATTATTTCATTTTACTGCTTTAATATTTTCCCAAAAACTTTTTAATAGGTTAGACGACACCTGCAATTTACCCTAAACTATGGACCAGCATTCACCAACGAAACATCCACACCAGTAATCAATTAATTGTCAACTATAGGTAATGACAATAATAATGTGAATGAGAATTATCTAAATAAAAAAACAAGTTTATGGATTAGTAAAAATTAACTTCTTTCGATGAAAGTTTCCCAGCCTTCAAATTTCTTACTAAATTATTTGTTGTTATACCGAAGGAATAGGACCGTTATTGAATTTTACAGAAAATAAAGCACGGACTACGCGCAAACTAGCTACCAGCTAGTATTTAACATTTAAGGAGCAAAAAATTTGAAAATTTGAAATTTCAGGGACAAATTTATAGACCCTTAAGTAATAGCAGAGGTATCAGAGGGTATTTTCCCCAAGAGTAGTTGTTCCAAATGTACAATATCACTCAAGAGTATTAAGAATTATTCTATTTTAGTATAACATGTGTGTTCTTTGGGGTCGAGCACAAAAATACCTGCCATTAAGAGCAGACCACAAATTACTAATCAATACATATGTGCTACTTTATGAAGACTAGTATACCCGTATAACCTGATACTTTTAAGATCAACAGACATAATTAAGGCATTTGTTTTAAGAGCCAATAAAATTTATAATTATCCTGAAGAATGGTCTTTAAAGATCAACATAAAATCACTGTGTTCTTTTTTATTTCATACATTTTATTTGCACTCGTAAACTTAATGTATTTGTTTTCAATTATTATTTTGCTTTTAAACCTACGCCTCCCGACGCTCGGTGTAATTAAATTTTGAAATTACGTCTTCCTGGACACCTTTGCGTGTATACAAATTGACATATTTAGATGCTGACAAATACATTTAAATACCTTAGTACTACAGAATCAACTTCACATCATATTCCGAAGCGAGAAGCGCATTTTTTTGTCATATAACCTAGTATTTGAAGTGAGAGAGCTTGTCGGATTTCGAAGTGTAGGTGCACTTGAACTTCTTGATAGAATTTATGGACAAACAATAAAGTGATTAGGAAGTAGCAAGTGCATAAATCGCAGGAACTTACAATACCAAACGCACCGGTTGCCGGAAATTGTACTAAATTCAGTATAAAATTAGTGTAAAATTGTGTAAACGTTATGTTTTAAAGGAGAGGAGTTTAACCCGCGTAATTAATAGCTCGGTGCTAGAGTACATCGCTAATGCACCTAATACTAAACCGTTTATGATATAAACAAGTAGTCATTTAAGGTAATAACGCGAAATGCGACAGAGCGGCGTCAGCAATATGAGGCGCTTATAAATGTACTCGACAATTTATCAACGTCATTCCCAAACGTTTACCTTAACTTGCACTTCGTTTACCAGGGGGGAATCTGGATCTGCGTGTGTGTACAACCCGCTTTTGACAGTTACTACTATGAAGTCGGTTTATTCTTTTTAGAGTTCCGTACCTTGAGGTTTCAATGTCAGTTCATTCGTCCGTCTGGTCAAGAGCCAATACCTTTAGATCTATTGTTTATAGACACCAAATTTGACATCAACATTAAATTTAGATACCCAGAAAGAAGACAACCAAGCAAAATGATGTTTTCCAGATTAAAATCAAATTTAATTCACTACGGGTCATTCAATAAACCTAGAAACAAAATTTATAATAAAGAAAATAGGGAAGAGGAAGAAATAAATGTTTTATCGTTGGTTGAGGCGGCACCAAAAACTTCTTGTCGCGAAATCGAATCACAAGTTGGTGTTTCCAAAACAAAAGTTCAAAAAATATTTTTCAAAAGTCAAATATATACTCGAGAAAGTAGCTCAGGTTCGCGAAAACCCCAAGGCTCTATAGTCTGAGAGCAAGAGCTCTGAATTCGACACATGGTATGCAACTTTCGAACATACAAAAACAGACGATGAGTTCTTACGTAAAAACACCTGACAGAACATATTTTTGAGGTCGCGATTCGATTTGGAATTGCCAAATTGAAGAAAATTGTATTTTTTCATTTTTCTTCTCAAATATGCTATTTTCGCACTTTTATTGTTTCTCCTTCTGTATATCTGTCACCCATTGTCGTACAAATTTGAAATTTTAGCATTAGGATAATGAAACTATCCGCTTTCTAACGCTGTACGAGAAAATAGTAATTGTTGTGATTTGACTGAAAAATTAATAAATATTCGAGGAAGAGTTGCCACTTTTGTGTCATTTACAGCGAAAAAGTGTGTATCGGGGTAACTTTTTTATTTTTGAAGATATACTTATACTATAAACGAGTAAATTGTAGCGCATAAAATGAGGATGTTTTTTTATTTTGAGTATTTTTTCATAAAATGCATAGTAAGTCAGAAAAAGTGTGTTAAACGTGAGTCATATGTCGCGCCCTGCGCGCGTTGTCGCGGACAAAAGCACTGCCGTGCCAACGCCGTCGGAGTTTAGAGTTTTCATTTATTAAATGTGTGTAGGGCATTTTTCTTAAATCATTATATGGTCATTTCAATAAAACAAAAATTTTTAGTGTTTTTCACAGGTTTAATCGTTACCTACAATATTGTTTCGACTTCAAAGGTTCTTACAAAACAAATCTTAAAACCTATGTAAATCGCGCTGCAATCATGCCAATTTAACTGAGAAACACCACTTTTATCTCCTGTGTTTCTTTTTTCTTTATTATTGACCAATAATGAACCTAAATTTCTTTTATTTAAGAAAACCGGGGTTTGATCAAGTTTGCTTAGAAATTAGATCAACAGATAACAAATGACAAGTTGGAATTTAACCATTCACCAATCATAGAAGCAGTCTTACCCCACCACACGAAAATAAAATAGAATACTGTATGTAAGGCACTGTTTTAGTTTTAAGATTTGTTTTGTAAGAACCTTTGATGATGACCTAGTAAGTCGAAACAATATTGTCGATAACGATTAAACCCGATGAAAACACTAAAAAATTTTGTTTTATTGAAATATTCAATATGTTCCACCAAATGTCAAGCGAGAACAGAGTGAAATTCATTACATATTATGGTCGTCCAGAATTTACCGGCAGTATGAACCATTTAAGAGCACATTTGTTTCCAACATGCAAAACAGACATTAGGTAAATAAGCAAACGAATATCAGTAAGGTACCTATTTATTACAAAACAAATTTCGCTTCTTTACCACCCACCGAAAACACGTTTCGTTTTCATGTGCTCAGGACGTATGTACTTGCGGTCTGTCGTTTACAAAACTGCATACCTAGTTCGACCAAAACTATCAAGGTCCGGTTTTTCAAAGAATCCAACACCGGATTAAGTCTGACACCGGCTTCGTTGCTATGATACCGGCTTTCTGATTGATTGAATCATAGCAACGAAGCCGGTGTCAGACTTAATTCGGTGTTGGATTCTTTGAAAAACCGGGCCCAAATCTTTTGGAATTTGGGTGGTGCATGAAAGAAAACGGTAGCGTAATGCCAATCATGACCACAATAAGTGCGAAACCAGATTTTGTAAATATAACACCATTTTGCAAATGTGAATATTTCAATAAATTGTAGCACAACCTGTATTTGTTTAAAAGCTAATGTACTGTGTTCCATAAGCTGTTTTTGTGAAGGAAAATGTACGTAGGTATATCGAATAATAAAAATGTATTTATTCTGTAAGTACAAATTTAAAAAAATAAGAACAGTTCTCATCGAAGTTCTCCACGCGGTCTGCTTCGGTGCAACCCAGAACACAACGTAGCGCGTACAACGCTCGACTTTATTAACCTTTTATGACCACCAAACTTTTACCAACAACATTTTTTTGTTTTTTATAAATTAATTCAGACCTTAAACTATATTTGACTCGCTTATATTAGTACTCTATCTCCAATAATAAAAAAGTTACCTCGATACCAACTTTCTCAATGCAGTTACTGAAAAATCCATGGGACCTGCGACGAAAATATTATTTTTCTACCATATCTTTACGCATTAGTGCACATTTATGTATGGCAACGGATTCGGCATATTTCAGACTATATGTATGCAAAGTTTTAAACCGATCCAATTGTTACAGACAAAGATATAGAATGGGAAATATAAAATAATGTATTTCCGAGAAATTTTGTAAAAATATGATAAAGTTCGATTTTTTTCAATTTCGCAATCCCGAATCGATTCGCGACCTCCAGAATCGAATTCAGCAGGTCATTTTACATAAGAATTCGACATCAGTTTTTGTATGTTCGCGAGTTGCATACCCCACTTTTTTTTTGCATATTTCGAACGTCCTGCTCTCCGACTACTATCTTTCCTGCTTCTATGAGAAACCCCCAAATCATACAACGAAAATAGGACATCCTGTACATTAAATTTTTGTCAGTTCATTCGCCGTAAGGCGATGACTTCAAGAAATGCAGAGCTGTTTTTTAAATCAGTACGACACCAACAGAATAATCTAGAGTTCTTGAGCAAGTTGAAATTTACATAATTGTGGAGAATTTTTGCGAAGATGGTTCCGAAAACTTTGGCCAACAGGGCAATAGCAACAGCGGATTGATTTATTTCATGGCAAAAATAAAACTCCAAAGAATGCATTGCAAAACAAAATTCTCACCAATGATGTTTATACAAAAAGCGTCCCGAACTGTTTATATTTTATTTATTTATTAAATTAGAGCCAGCCTAATGCAGCAGACTAATAAAAGACCGATATAGGGAGTATTTATTTATTTTTGTTTTAGCGTTATTTACACAGGTATGAACTGCAAACCGTATATTTATCGCCAATGTTTGTACGCCCGTTGTAGGTAAAGGTATAAACATAATATTTTTACGATTTAATAAAAATTGTTATAGGTCGTTTTGTATACAGATAATAATGAAGCCTGCTAAATACAGGACATTAAAATTAAATTAATGTTTATTGTTACAGTTGGGAATTCCCATCTGCTATAATATAATATCTGCCAAATTTTTATTACTGCTTTAAAGTATGTATGTATATCGTGTTATATTATTATGAGATCATTGCTTTATTCGTATTGTAGAATTCGATTTTTGAAAATTTTTGCTTACGACTATTTTTGAAAAATACGGAAAATCATATAAAGTACCTGTGGAATATTCTTTACTGTTGCGTGTTTGGTCAGTTATTGCCACGGTTATTTATATTTTGTACCGGACAGGACGGCATTATCAGGAAGAGCCGAACTGTTGGAAATCATCTCATTGGACCTTCCAAGACCATTCTACAACAGCGCTCTTCTAGTACAAGGTACCTGTTCTAGACCAGATGCCTCTCCATTTTTCATACTAGAGTGTGGAGCTCTTCTTTTGTCATTGCAGATGATGACTGCTACCTTTGAAATCCTCGTTTTGGTCTTCCTTCCATGAACAAATTCCGATAGTAGTCAAAAGACATTTAATCAACTTCCTTGTGTTTGTTATATGCGTCCATCCACCTCTTTTAAATGTTCTACTTTGCAAATTTTCCGCCTTGCCTCTCTTCATCAGTGGCGGCTCGTGGGTTAATAACCAGGGGGGTCATTTTGGTTTTGGAACTTATAATTAATACTAAAAATATATACATATACAACGTGTCCTAAGTTCTCTACATATGGGAAACTTTTTTATTATCCGTTTATTAAAAAAAATATTCTTCATAAAAAGCTCTGAATTGCTCAAAAATCAAAATGCACTCGCAACATTCCAAAAATATCGGATAATATACAGGAGAGATCAAAAAATAATAATTTGACTAAAGAGTAAGGTACCCTTATTTTTGAAAATAATGAAAAATGTTATTCGGGAAAGTTATTCAGTATAAAAAGTTATGGACTATTATGAAATAACAGCCACCTATGATCAAATTTATTTTTCTAAATTACAAACGTGTTAATATCTAATAAAGAACTAAAATTATTTTAAATTAACTTAAATTTAAATTAGAGCACTTCCTAAACTATTGCCTCAAAATATCCACCTTTTCTGTCAATGCAAATTGCTGTTCTTGCTTTAAATTCACGAAACATAAATTTGATCATAGGTGGCTGTTATTTCATAATAGTCCATAACTTTTTATACTGAATAACTTTCCCGAATAACATTTTTCATTATTTTCAAAAATAAGGGTACTTTACTCTTCAGTCAAATTATTATTTTTTTATCTCCCTTGTATATTATCCGATATTTTTGGAATGTTGCGAGTGCATTTTGATTTTTGAGCAATTCAGAGCTTTTTATGAAGAATATTATTTTTTCACAAACGGATAATAAAAAAGTTTCCCATATGTAGAGAACTTTATAGGACACGTTGTATGTCCAAATCTTCAAAAATATAAGGGGACATATTGTTAAAATAAAACATACCTTAAACGTGCTTATATTTCAGGTCAATTCTCCTCTCCTTCTGTTCCGCAAAATGGTCTATGACTTTCTCGTTGAAGTTTGAAATGCTCTTGACAAGCGTTTTCTCGATGCTCAACATAGACAATTCACTAAGTCTAGACTGTCCCATTGTATTGCGTAAAAATGTTTTTATCCGTTTCAAAATTGAAAAACATCTCTCACTTTCCACGGTTGTCATTGGTAGTGTACATAAGATATTTAACAAGTTCACTGCTTCAGAAAATGTTTCGGACAAATTCATGTTAATAAAAAGTTGAAGAATGGCGACTGCACCGGCACTGTTACGAAAATGCTCACGACAATATATTACTTCAAGTTCTGATTTTAGTTTGGAAATATCTATTGTAGCATAATTAGCCTTCACCATATTTAAAATATTTTGGGGAAAATAGGTAGTGTATGCTTCAAATTTCTCCGTCTGAAATAACTGTGAAATCATGAGATGATCATTGAATCCAAATCTATGATGAATTTCAGACATAATAATGTCGCAAATTTCAAGTGCAGTTAGTCGTTTAGGATCCCCTGCATTAACTTTTCTTCTTTTCGCTGATGATGTGCTTGGTTCTTTCGATTCTAAAATAGCACTTCTCACTTTTTGGATATTGCTGTTGAAAGACATTATGTAGTTTTTGACTGATATAACATCAATATCTCGCATTTGTAATTGTTTGAACAATATGTCTACATGAGGCATTATTTTATGAAAAAAATTTAACCAAAATAAAAAAGTTCATCTTCCAAATGCCTTTTTAAACCAGTTGCTTGATTTATATTATTTCCGTCTTCCTCCTAATCAATGATTTGCTCCAAACAACATATTAAATCATCTTTATAAGTGTGTACAGTTTCAACACACTTTGTATTGAAAGCCCATCGAGTGGGTGCAGCTTTAGGTAATCTCACCTTAACCACCCTATCCAATACCGCCGTACGTTTTGGGGATCGTCCGAAAAAAGACGAAAATGCATGTAAATTTGCAAAAAATATTTTTATCGGTTTGTGTTGAATCGCCGCTTTTTGGAGGATAAGATTAAGTTGATGGGCATAACAATGAATAAAGTGTGCATTTGGGTACATTTCTTTAATTTTTGTTTGTACTCCTCCCAGCTTACCGCTCATGACTGATGCACCATCGTAACTTTGAGCAATCAATTTATGGGGTGCTTCATTAATTTTTAATAATTGGAGTTCTTCCATTATTGCATCGGATAAATGTGCTGTGGTACCTGGAGGGTTGACAAATTTCCAAAATCTTTCATGCACAATACCATCTAATACATATCGAAAGATAAAAATCATTTGCGTTTTATTGGAGCTATCTGTGCTTTCATCAACTTGAATTGCCACAAAATTTGTCTGGTCAATTTCCTTTATTATATGTGTGTGTACAACGGCCAACATTGAATCTAAAATTTCGTTTTGAATTGTTTTTGATATTCCTTTGAATACTGTATTTTTTTCAAGGTGCTCTTTAAATATTAAGTCTAGTTCAAAGACAAAATCTATAAGGCCACGAAAAATCCCAGGATTATTGGACATGTCACTTTCGTCATGACCGCGCAATGCAATTTCAAAGACTCCACAAAATTTTACACAATCAATTATTTTGTTTAAAATATACCTATTTTTAGAAACCGATTCATTAAAGTCGTGCACTGATTTGCGATACGCACTATCAAGTTGCTGTCTTATGTCTACATGTCCTAAACTGGCGTAACTCATTGAACAATTTATATGAGAAGCAGAAGAAGCATGCTTTTTAATTTTGTCTTTTAAATGTTTAATATCGGTTACTCCATTTTTAGCCCATATAGCATCATTTGAAAATAATAAGCACGGATAGCAAAAGAACGCATTTTTAACACTGCATCCACAAATCCAGTCGCACAAATTGTACATCGATTCTTTAAAATATCTTTGGACATTTTTACCTTTATCCTTTGTTGTCTGCTTCAAATTCAGTTTTGGTTTCGGCTGTCCACTTTCCCTCTTTTCAAGCCGGCGTTCATAATTTAATGTTCCAGCTGACTTTAAGGCAAATATATCCTCAACAACACTCATCTTGTTTTGCTAAACACACAAAATTTCTCAACGATCAGAACTTCACAACGATCAGAGTTCACATCCGCAACAATAAAGAAAGGTTTCCCGCCTGCTATCTAAGAAGAACTGAGAAACTGAGATCCAGAGTCCAGAGAAAATATAACTGAATACTGTAGAACTAAACTCGATTCTGCGCAGTTGTAATCGGGACATTGACCACGTTGGAGATATAGGAGTAAAAGGTGACTCTCACTTCCACTCAAGAATTCGCCATCTGCTGTCACTATTCTTCTTTACATGCATTTCTCCATAAGCCATAAGAGCTGTGCAGGGTCAATTTGAATAATGTCCCGGCTTGCTAGCGAGCGCGCAGCGCGGCTTGACGCTTGGCTATTTCTAGTATTGCTGCGAATGCAGACCGCTGAAGATTTTAAATTTGAGACTGTTAGACAAAAAATATTTTTATTAAAATTATGGTTTTGATTAGAATATTTTAGGAGGGTCATTGACCAATTGACCTTAAGGAGAAACCGCCACTGGTACGTAGATAGGTACATTCACATGTTGCAGGCGGCTTTGAAATTTTGACATTCACTGCAATATATCGCGTTTATTGTGCTTTTTGTTAATTGTTAAAAACACCTAAAAGTATTTTTATTAACAATACAATGTCGAAGTTAACAAAACAGCGTTAGAAAATAAAAACCATAGGCTCTAAACGAAGTAGGTACTCCTTGCAATCGCCCGCCTAAGTTGCTCCATCCCTCTCTAGCCTCGCGGCGACGAAATGGTTCTACACTCGCCGCACTATAGTGCGCGCACCTATTATATATTCCATCGTGGTTATAGTAGGTACCAATTTAGGTTTTTACATTATTTATCAAAATACCAAACAAATCTTTAAATAAAATGTTAAGTTCGGGGTGAAGTGCTTTCTTGTTGGTGCTTAGGAAGTCTTTATAACAAACAAACAATATTACTAAATAAAAAAAAGATCAAGCAATGAAATATCCGCCGGCAAACATCTGCTTTCAGGAGTCCGACCGGTGTGATTTCGAATCCCGGCTGAAGCGGAGGGCAAAGCGCAGTAAATATCCGCGCCAGGGCCGGCCAAAACAAGATGCGAATTGCCTTTTATTGTCCCAAATAAAACCCAAAAATCCTCATATAAGCGACATACTAATAGGTAGTTAACTTACAAGACAACGAGCACATGTAAATAACCTCCCCCTTCCACAACAAAGATGGCGCCTTGACAACCACATGTTCAAATGTTCCTTATTCAAAGACGGGGGTTGTTTGGTCTGTTTTTTATTCATCAATTGTTTGTTTAAAATTGACCATCAGGAAAATACCGCGTAAACTGTCAACGGGTGATTTATGAGAATATGGATGTGGGTGCAAGAAACGAACCTTTGCGTTGTGGTTTCGCCTGTTTTCTGCGCCCCCGCATGCCACCAGGAGTTGTTGACGCCATGGCGAAGATGTTCCGGTTCTTTTAACGTCGCCCATCAAGCACAACCAAAAAGTTTCACGTACACAAAGTCAAAGAGACCATAAAAACATAGACCAACACAAACAAACTACTGTCACCGGAAACGACGATTTTTATCGTTTTCTAATGCAACTAAAAACAAAAGCACGTTGCGAGTTAACTTCCGACAAGCACATACACACCCCCAGCTGAAGCCAGACTCCTCGAATTCATCTCCGTTGCCCGCGGCACTATGGCTGTTTCGCCATTGGTCACGACGCGTTTGTTCTCATTGGTTGCACCTTTACAGGTTTACTCCTACCTGCATTGATAACACCTAACACCTACAACAAATACAGGTGTAAACAGTGATTAACACCTGGCTTGTAAAAGCCCCCGGGCGACGTCAGCTTGAGAGAGTCATTTTGTAAGCAGCGTTTAGGGTGAGAAAAAGTAAAAACTGTCGGAATCATGCGGCACGCTATCAGTCCTGCAAGCGGGAAGTTATTTAAAAGTGGGGATCCCGGTAATGCTCGAAGCTCCCGATCGAGGTCGCTAACGGTTAGCAGCTTTCGCCAGTGGATTTCGCTTGGAAGCAGATCACTGCTTGGTTACGCAATAGAACTCCGCGAATCATGTATAGGTGACGCTAGTTTCGAGTCTTAAAGATTTTCTTCTCCAATTTTCGTAAATTATGTAAATAGTAAAAATTCCTTTTTTCTTAATTACTAAATCAAATGATGATGAATGGATTCACTAATTACCAATAAATCTGGAAAGACCATTAGTTGTCGAAGTTGAGGTGAACGACCTATGATATACCTGGTGGGTACACAGAGAAAACAGTTTCTTTAAATCTAAGAAACTAATTTATTTGAATCAGATTTCTTTTGGTCAAACAAAGTTCATTTTATATAAAAATTTGTTGTTTCAGCGGAACAAAGGAGTTTTTTTGAAACTAATTTAAAATTTATTTGAACATTTATAGCAAGCAAAATGTAAAGCAAACAAATTTACTTCTCGATGAAACAAGTACATTTCTTTGAAAAATGATGATTTTGCGTTATTTTCTTTAAATAAATAATGCATTATTTCAAGTAAATATATTATTAAATGAAATAAATTGGAACAAATAAATATTTGTTTCAGTTAAAAACGCAATCCTTTTAAGTTAACCAACAAGTTTTTCAATTAAAGAAATATTTGTTTGAATGAAAACATTCCACCATTCTCAATCACGCCATTTTCATGCGCGCTTTTGCGGTGGTTTAGTTGGCGTCATATTTCTTGTGCAACGACGCGGACAACGCGGGTTTTTTATTTGAGTCTGTGTTTTGCAATGCAAAAATGGATCGGTGTATGCAATTTTTAAAAATTATATGCTCATCACTGGTACCTAAAGCTTAAGTTGGGATACTGTACGTAGCACTGATAATTTCTGCAAACTGGCAGATCAAATGCATCTAATTAATCGATTCTGCCATGAAACAAAAGCTTGTTGTTTTGTAGTTTGACAGTATAAATTTGGCTCAAATAACTGCAATAGTTATTTTTTTATCTGTCCGTAAAGTAACTCGTGCACAGTGAAAATGCATTTAACCAGAGAAAATTTTAGAGCTATGATTTATTATGACTTCAAAAGCGGTTTATCTCCAAAGCAGAGTGTCGATCGGCTTCGTGCTGCATTTGATAATGAAGCACCATCTCAGAGGACGATTTATACACAGAGAAAAAATATTGTTTCATTCAAGCAAATTTTATTTGATTCAAACAAATTTGTTGTTTGTATACGGGGAAGTAAATGTTTGTTTGATTTTAGATAATAATTTCTTTAGAATACGAAACAAATATTTCTTCAGTTTGTCACTTTAATTATTTGAATTATAATGAACGTCTAATGGGAATTCAAACAAATATTTCATTGGTTTATAAAAAAAATTGTTTGGCAGTCCAAACAAAATGATATTTGTTCTAACAAATTATTTCTTTGAGTTAGGAATGATATAAATATTGAATAAAATAAATTCAAAAAAATATTTATTTGATTCAAAAAAATAAAATTTGTATATTTTAATGAATATTTTGTTTCAGAAGGAATATGCAAAACTTCAGAGGCGTGTTCATCGAGAAATTTTAAACAAAAAATTATCAACTTGTCCAATTCGAAAAAATGCGGATGCAAATAAGGTACATTTTTTCGAGTTGGATTTATCTTGATACAATTTTATTTGTTTAACGTTCCCGAGGAACACGCCCTTAAGTTTTGCAGATTCTTCCTAATAAAAATATATAATCAGCACAAATAATATTGGTAAAATAAATTTTTATACTTACGTGAAGGCTAATATGTATACTTACACGTGTTTTTCATACGAAAAATATGAAGTACAGCAAAGCCACTGTTAATTAAACATCAGGTAGATAATTTCTAAAGCTTCAAAATCTCAAGTAGATACGTTTGATTCATATTATTGTACAAATAGAAAAATCTGTTTTAAACTATAGGTGTTTATTTATAAAAAGGTACGTACATCAAATACAATAATTAGGTTGTCGAGACAGAAATCACAGCAGAAAAATTTACCGGCCAAACCGCCATTAATCTACTTCTATAAAGCCAGCCACTACTAAGTGCATAGACAATTTTATGAAGAAAATAATGCATACCTATTTATTGCCTCTGTATTTCGTAGGAGCTACAACTGATATAGAAAATGTAAGCAAGTGCTGCAGTTGGTTTTCCAGTAAAAAAATCTTCCATTTATATCTGAAAAACACCCTCGAAAACACACCACCACGCGTTCCGTACCGCACTGCAAAACGAAAACGAAAGCAAAGGAACAGACAACCATCACCTGACTTGCATATGGGTTGATTCTGATTCGCTTTCGCCGAGGACGCTATGGTTTTATTGGCTAATAATAAACCACATGACGGCAAAGTCAAAGAAATATTTCTTTGAAGGAATAAATTATAATTTATTTTAATTTCCGCCTATTTCGGATATTACATTGAAAGAAATTGTTGTTTGTTGTAATAAATTGCTTTATGGAACATTTCTGTGCATTTCATTTCTGCGACGGAAAAAAATGTTTGTTAACTTTAAAAAAATTATATTTCTTTAGTTCAAACAAAATTTCAAACAAGGTAATTTATTAATAAGTAAAATTTATTTCTTTTGATGTAACATTTCTTTTTTGATTTTAATAAATTCTGTTCAAACAAATTGTGTTGTTTCATTCAAACAATCTTTTTTCTCTGTGTAGCTGGTACAATGAATTTAAATTTGATCGAGTGTCACTCAGTGATGATTTGCGCGAAGGAAGGCCAATTTCTGCAGTGACTGAAGAAAATGTGGCTGCTGTTAGAAGGATGGTTGAAGATGATAATCGAATCACCTACAGGATTATTAGAAGCATCTTGGGCATTGGCATGACTGCAGTAAACAAGATCTTACACGATCATTTATGTGTAAAGAAAATTTGCTGTCGTTGGATACCTCACAATTTAACAGAAGCGCAAAAGGTGCAACGGGTCGAATGGAGCAGAGCAACTTTAAAAAAATACAACGAAGGCAGGTCTAAAGCAGTTTATAATATCATCACTGGTGATGGAAGTTGGATATATGCATTTGAACCTGAATCGAAGCGGCAGTCGGCACAATGGGTGTTTCCTACTGACCCTAATCCTGTCAAAGTTAAGCAGTCTCGAAGTGTGGGGAAAAAGATGATAGCCTGTTTTTTCTCAAAATCTGGTCCAGTTGCAACTATAGCGGTAGAGAACAAACGCACAGTTACTGCAGAATGGTATACAACAGTATGCCTGCCAGAAGTTTTTCAAATGGCTCGTTTACGTCGTCCTAAAGGAGAGATACGTTTGCATCAGGACAACGCTTCAAGTCACAAGGCAAGGCAAACAATGCAATTTTTGGAGGAGTCTGGAGTTAAATTGTTGGAGCATCCACCATACAGTCCCGACCTGGCACCTTGTGACTTCTTTTTATTTCCACGGTTAAAGGATAAAATGCGGGGATTACGATTTTCAACCGCAGAAAATGCAGTGGAACACTTTAAAAACCTCGTTTCTGAAGTGACCCAAGAAGATTGGAATTTCTGTTTTGACAATTGGTTTTATCGAATGGGTAAATGTATTGAGTTTGGGGGGTGAATATTTTGAAAAACAATAATACCCCTGCCCTTTTATTTTAACTAAATCTGTAAATACGTTAGTATTAATTTATAGCTTTTTTTGTTAATGCTTAATGTGAGGCCAAAGTTAGTAGGGTTGTGCATTTCTCGTCTCGATTCTCGCCGAGACCGAGAGTGAATGAAAATCTCGGGTGCGAGACCGAGACGAGAACTGTCCAATGAAATCGAGATCAAGATCGAGAGTCAATTGCACGAGATCGAGACTCTCGCTCGAGAAATCGTCGAGAGTCTCGATTTCTCGACATTATTTTTTTGATCAATGTTATTTTTCGTTTTTTTTTGTCAAGAATAATAGGTGATAATTAATAATACTAAACTAAACCGTTATGTGAGAAAATTATATTTATTTTTGTAAAGCAAAATAAAGGAGCTTCTAGAAAATAAATTTAAAATAAAATCGTAGTAACTGCATAATTAATGTCCTCATTAATATCACAACAAAAATACTTATTTGGAAAATAATAAATTGATAAAAGTAATGTAGAAACAGTGCGAAAAATGCTGTGTCCGCTTTTTTAAATTTCCAACGGATGCAAATAGGTAAATGTCATTTTGTTAGATTTTGTAAAATATAATTGTGAAGTTTCCAATTCATAACTTTTTCGCAATAACTCAGTTTTACTTAATTTGCGTATTTCAGTCACTAAAACACAAGAAACGTTGATTTAAACACGATATAATGTACAATTTTAGTGCAAAAACAATACATTACAGAACAACTCAAAAAACAAAACTTAATACAATATTTACGGATCGCGTGTGGTTTTACTAATAAAGATGGAGAAATAAAAACCCTTGCCACAATATTTCAGAACATTGAAGTGTACTAAATACGTATTTCGGCAGCTAAGGTGCCGTCATCAGTAGTCTACGAGCTACGAGATTGTGTATCTGTACTAAATACGTATTTTGGCATCTTTGCTGGCTAAATGCGTATTTAGTACAACTAAATTTTGTGAAATATTGTGGTAAGGGCTTTTATTTTTCAATTTTTAAAACTGCATCCGCTTGTAGAAACTTTTACAAAGGCATCTTATTTTAAAATCCAAACTTATCACAATATTCAATCGTTCAATCGCGAAAAAGAAAAGGTAAGTATTTTGTTGAAACCTGTGGTTCACTTAATAAGAACAGATCCGCGTCATTACGCCCAAAAATATTCTTCAATTCATAATTAGGAGGGTGGTATTTTGATTGGATCATCCTGTACCTTTTTATAAGACGTTCTGTTAAGAAATGTTTTGAATATGTATTTGTATTCTGGACAGTTTTTATTTCAATATTCTGCGTTCTAAAAACGTTCCCGAGCCCAAACAAACTGTTCTGAACGCGGTCCTGATACGAAAACTGCTGGTGCCGCGTCATGCGATACACCATCCCCTTATCGCAGGCGAAAATCGACCGTATGGTACTTGGCTTCCAAAGTACAAAGGATACCACCTACCTCTTAATAAATTCGAGATCGAGAACCGAGAGTCTCGAGGCGAGACGAGATTTTCGCAGTCGAGAGTTGTTCGAGATCAAGACGAGACCGAAGAGGTTCGAGAATTTTCGAGATCAAGACGAGAGTGGGCCAACTCTCGCCGAGATCTCGATCTCGCCCAACCCTAAAAGTTAGACAAATATTAACTGAGGCATAGGTACCTACATGTAGTAAAATAAACGGCAAAGTTGAAAAGTTGACTTTTATGTATGGAATAGGGCATCCAGTCCCGGGATCCCGGGACTACATGTGATTTTAGAGGTCCCGGGACCACAGCTTTAGTCTCGGGACCTACCGTGGTCCCGAAAAATGGTGGGAGATTGCGCTCGCGTCACAATACTGAGCACGTTTTCAATCAAATGACGTAAGGGCGTTTCATTTTGTTTCATTTATATGTAAAACTTTCGTGTATGTTTTTTATATTTATTTATGTACCCTGTGTACATTTTTCTTTTGTGTTTCTATGTTACATATTTATTTTGTTTTTATGCACTAATAAAAGTTGCAACGTTTTTTTTCATGTTAGACAGTTGTTTTATTCAACATTCGTGGTAGTCACATCTTAAATAAAATAAAAATTTGCCTATTTAATATATTCGGGACTGCGGGACTAGGCCCGGGACTTTTTGGTCAGGTCCCGAAGTCCCGATTGGCCCCTTGGTCCCGGGACTTGGATGCCCTAGTATGGAACTACAAAACGGGAGAGCAACAGCAGACATCCCCATTACTTCATTGTAGACCCGTCCTTACGCAGAACACGTGACAGGTTCTTCGTTCGCCGCGACAGGTCTACCTACTGAACTTTATAGCAACTTTCGGTATAAAGAAAATGCTAGAACTCTATAAGGTAGGGTTGTTCAAAGAAACCAACACCGGATTAAGTCTGGCACCGGCTTTCTGATTGGCTGCATCATAGCATCCGGTGTTGGTTTTTTTGATCAACCGGACCTTAAAATATTTTAGTATTGAAAATACTTCTGGGCTCGTGTATACGGGACTCATCTTACGAAAAATGTATCGACACGCGACAGATTCTGTCGGCGACGCGCGCAGTCGAGGCCGCTAATAATAATAATATCAGAGCGCTAGCCAGATCTAAACTAAGGTACGGCGAGCGCGAGTACCGTTTAAGAGGGATATCGCGTTGGAATAAAAGTCCAAAGAGTACAAAACGTATTGCGTCAGTTTGACTATGTGCCTTGTGCTTGTCACAAATCATTTCTTTTATTTTATTGTATCAATAATATACCAACTTGAAACGGCACAGGTCACTTTTGTTGGACATCTTAGAAACCGAGCAGTTGTGTCGGTATTTTCAATACGCCTATGATACTTGCGTAAGATGCGAGGTCTGTGAATTTTTTTCTTCAAATGCCAGAAAAACGACATTTCGCGACTGTACATGAACTTAGTTCAACTTTACTGCAAAGGCAGTAAAAGCTACTTTTACTCACGCCGGGCGACAGTAAAAGTAGCTTATAGCGCCGGGTTATATTATGTTGTAGTAGTGACGCCAACAGTTGACGAATTTCCTGATGTTTTCAGAGATATCTGGATATTTTACGGTTTATGTTATAGTTAATTATTTAGATATTCTTAACCTATTTTCAACAGACTCATCACTAAAAAATGACACTTTTCCTCCTTATAAAACAATATACAGGGTGATGAAAATTTCGATGCTCACCATTGCTATTTTGGAAATGGTAAGAGATGCGAGATCGGTTAAATCAGAAAAAAGTTGCGCTTTTTCGTGGAGATTAAGAATCTGAAAAAACAGAAAATTGTGATTTCAGAAATAAATTATTATCTTCCTTGCCATGGAAGCAATTTCAATGAAAGTTGGTAGATTCGTGTTTTTGACCCCTCCGAGTCGAATGACCTTCGCAGAAGGCTTTCTAGATTTCAAGTTATAATAGTCAACTTTTTTTTTCTTATGGGCGCCATATTGGATTTTTGCACTATTAGATAGACAAAAAAATTAGTTTTCCGGGTTGGTAACCAACATTAATTTTTTTATTACTATACGTTTTTATTGTGAGATTTCAAAATTTTCGTAAATTATTTCTAAAATCGCGAATGCTTTGGAAACAATTGAAATAATTTCAATAACAACAACAAAAGGGACAGATTGTTTTTCAAAGTATTCGAGATTCTAGAAAAAAATTACGAAAATTTTGAACTGTATTATTATTTTTAAATATTGAAATATCAATAGTATGGTTCCAATAGTGGTTTGGTTCAAGTGAACACTTAAATATTGTGGAGTGATTTTTAACAAAGTGGTCGCCTGATTTTTGCATTTTTCAAAATTATTATTGTGTTGTAATACTCCATTCAGTTAAAAATGAATATTTTATCTAACTATACTTTTGACGAAAAACTTGAAATAAAATGAAATGGACGTCCTAAGCTTGTGCGAAGTATCAAATGCTTTTCGAAAGGTCGCGGTAAAAGTTGTGTGAGAAAGTTTAACCTTTTGGATTTGGGATTTTCGTCAAATATTGCGGTGAGTGAAATTTCTTGTTTGAAAAACGCTTTAAAGCACTTCCTGAGCGGTGATTTCATTCGAGAGCACTGCCACCTAAAGGTGTGGGTTCTGCTCCCATACAGGTCGATTTGTTTTGCTTGTTTTTACTATATCATCTTTTTTCAAAAAAATGCGTGCGTCTGGTGCGAGGTCAGCTAGGTAAATGGTCTGTTTCAAAAATGCGTTCTCAGCTTTCGCTTTTTTACACTTCCAAAATGCAAAATGACATTTTGCATTTGTGTTGACACTCTGTAATGCGCATGCCCGACCGTGTTCGAACAAAATTTTAGGGTACGGTCGGGCGGCGCAGTAGTCACTCCCTTTAATTCTGTAGCTAATTCTTTTGAATTATTGGCCTATTTTCAACGTTTGAAGAAAAAATAGCTTGTTTTATTCGGAGGAAAAGTGTTTTTTGTAATTCTTCTGTGTTGTGTGTTGTCGCAAGCTGGGCCGCCAAGCCTACAGACTCCATCACTAAAAAGTGACACTTTTCCTCCTTATAAAACAATATACAGAGTATCTCACGACGACTTACACGATCTGTATATAGAAAAGTATATATAGTAGAATTACACAAATTTGCACAAACAGGTAATCGATTATGCTCAATTCGACTAAAATATTTTTGACTTTCTGCGACTTCCGGTTATACCGGAAATAGACACCAACTTCCTTATTTTAAATGGAATGCCCACATTTTTATTACGGATTTAGATTTTTGGTCGAATTTTAGGGTCACCTTATGCAAAACATCATACGTGTAAAGTGCCCCCTTTTCAAAATATTAGACGTTAAAAATCGTCATTTTCCAAATTTCAACAATTATAACTTGGAAACGGTACGAGATAAAGAAAAATGATTTAAATGTCCCTATCCTAGTTTTTAATTTTCTATCTAATGGGTCCGGAAAATACTGCTTCCTGATTGGCAACTTTTTGTAATTTTTTGGCCAATCAGGAGGCAGTATTTTCCAGACCCTTTAGATAGAGAATAATTAAAAACTGGGATAGGGACATGTAAGTCATTTTTCTTTATCTCGTACCGTATCCGTCGCAGAAAGTCAAAAATATTTTATTCGAATTGAGCATCCTCGATTACCTGTTTGTGCAAATTTGTGTAATTTAACTATACAGTGTGGAAAATAATTAAGGAACTAATTCGGTATCTTCTAAAATAGGGTGTTCCGGCAAAAACACTCGGAAACGTCGATTTTGGTTGTAAGGAGGACATCTGAATTCGATGATTGCATTCATGTAACGTCAACCCCAAAGCGGGAGGGGAAAGCACCCTTAAATTATTAAATGGAAAGTGGTGTCAAGATACGCACCGATTGAAAGGCCTTCCAATTCTCCTTATAACAGTTTTTCATTTTTTGAAATCGGACCACTGACCTCTGAGAAAATGCAATTTAAATGGTATAAAATCGCACTTACTGGTGTTCAGGTGCCTCAATTAATGTTATCTTTAAAGTGCATTTTCTCGGAGGTTAGTGGTCCAATTTTAAAAAGTAAAAAAACCGTTATAAAGAGAATTGAAAGGCCTTTCATACGGTGTGCATTTTGACACCACCTTCCATTTAAAAATTTAAGGGTGCTTTTCCCTCCCGCTTTGGGGTTGAAGTTACACGAATGAAAACATCGAATTCAGATGTCCCCCTTACAACCAAAATTGACGTGTCCGAGCGTTTTTGCCGCAACACCCTATTTTAGAAGATACTGAATTAGTTCTTTAATTATTTTCCACACTGTATACTGGGTGGCCCGAAATTAGCGTGCAATATTTTACCAGCGTGTTCTGTGGTCAAAAATAAGACAAAAAGCTCTTATAAGTGTATACCGAAATATGTTTCGCAAAGGAGCTATACCTTTCTAAAAGAGAAGGCCTGAAGACGTTTCCTTCTAAATATCTTCGAAACAAGTCCAGTTAAAATTATGAAATTTTATGAAATGTGTAAGTACCAAATGCTGAATCTTTTGCTGTAAACATAATTTCTAAAATTTAACAGGGGCGTCCCAAATCTGGGGGTGGTGGAGGTAAGATTTACCCCAACTTTTTTTACAACATGTCGTTTTCAATTTTTTCATAAAAATTTGAAACTTCAGAGTTTTTTTTGCAAAAAAATGTGCTCTTGTCTCGTTATGATAGGAGGCACCGTTATCGAGCACAATCGATTTAAAAATTTCCCTGCATGCCCAAAAAATTCCTACAAGAAGTGGAAAACTTCGTTTGTATACTGAAACGAGACAGGAGCACATTTTTTTGCAAAAAACTCTGAAGTTGCAAATTTTTGTGGAAAAATTTCAGGAAAAATTGAAAACTACATGTTATGGAAAAAGTTGGGGTAAATCTTACCTCCACCGCCCCCAGATTTGAGACGCCCCTGTTAAATTTTAAAAATTATGTTTACAGCAAAAGATTCAGCATTTGGTACTTACACATTCCATAAAATTTCGTAATTTTAACTGGACTTGTTTCGAAGATATTTAGAAGGAAACGTCTTCAGGCCTTCTCTTTTAGAAAGCTATAGCTCCATTGCGAAGCATATTTCGGTATACGCTTATAGGAGTTTTTTGTCTTATTTTTGACCACAGAACATGCTGGTAAAATATTGCACGCTAATTTCGGGCCACCCTGTATACATACTTTTCAATATACAGATCGTGTAAGGTCGTCGTGGGATACTATAGTAAAATTTCAACAGTAAATTTAGCATTTTTTCCATTTTCCATTTTTTTTCTATTAGGCAGTCACCATGGGACATTGTGGATTGTGTACATTGCTAAAAGCATTGTCATAATGTAATTAGGGTTCATAATAATTATTGTCCCCCTAGACTGTTCTCTATAGGGGTAAGTAAGTATGTAATTTTGAATAAAAGAGTTATATCAACATTAGGGTGCTTCTTATTTTTCGACTTTTGATAATTAACTGTGTCACCCCGCCATTCGCTTCTATCAACTGAAAAACCAACCTGTGATTTTTTGTTGATTTTTAGGTAGAGTTTGAGGGGTCGCTACCAAGTATCAAGTTTTGAAAAAATATTAATATGAAAATAACATAAAACGTACCTACCCATACAATTAAATTCGTTGTTTAAAGGTTTAAACCCAAAGATTTTAAACCTAATAAATAATAAGAAATTGAAAAAAAATAAAGAAAACAAAGCCAAACGCTCAATAGGCCTACAAAACAGAGAAAAGGAATGGAAACAGAAGTTGGATGATCTCTTTGATATAGCCCACGCCGATGCTTTAAACAAGATCACCATTGAGGATGACCGAAAGTTCCTAATTGCGCAGAGACAAAAAGGACGCCCTGGTACAATTGGTAGTTTAGACAAAATTCATTTAAAAAAAATAGCCAAGAAAGAGGAGAAACAGACCCGTGCCCAACGACTTTTAGACCGAGAAAAAAGCTATACTGAATCCCTAAAGGAAAAGTGCATACTATCGTCTTCGACTACCAGCAGTGATAGTGATGAAAACAATAGTTCGGCGTCGGAAATTTCAGTGAGAGCAGGACCTTCGAGTGCAGATATACCCCCGCCTAAACGTAAACGCGGCACGAAAAATCTCGTTGATGAACGCTTGGCCTCAAGCCTAGACTTTGCTAAAATGAGTGACAGGAAAGTAAGTGTTGTTTTGACATCAGCTCTCAAAAGTGCAGGAACCGATCCCTTGGAGTACAATGTTAATTCATCCTCAATTCGTCGCCAACGTGTGGAGCAAAGGCAAAGGGTAGCTGAGTCTTTAAAGAAGGATTTCAAACCAGATATGCCTCTCACTATTCATTGGGATGGCAAATTGATAGAAGACACGAAACAGTGGATCGTCTACCCATTTTAGTGTCAGGGCAGGGTGTCGATTAACTTTTGTCAGTTCCCAAACTTAGCCACGGAACAGGGGAGGCGTGTGCTTCAGCTGTGTATGATACTATCATTACCTGGAACTTAACCGACAAAATAAAATGTTTGTGCTTCGACACCACTGCGGTCAACACTGGTTTAAAAGGTGGTGCTTGCATTCTATTAGAGCAGAAGATGGAAAAAGATTTGCTTTGGTTAGCGTGTCGCCACCATATATTGGAAATAATATTAGAAGCAGTCGTACTTCAAGCACTAGGACCATCAACTGGGCCAGAAATATTGATTTTCAAACGTTTTAGAACTGCTTGGCCTAATATCGACCAGAAGAAGTTCAGCACAGTTTTTTTCAGACGCTGACACTTTAAGATGCGTAGAAAATGTAGAAAGTAGCACAATTTTGTTCGCTGAGAAGCAGTTAAACAATTATCAACCTCGGGATGACTACATGGAGTTGTTGAAACTTACAATAATATTTTTGGGAGGAGTGCCTAACAGAGGAATATCATTCAGGGCCCCAGCAGGTCTTCATCGTGCACGATGGATGGCAAAAGCAATTTATTGCCTTAAGCTTTTCATGTTTAAAGACCAGTTTAAATTGACAAAACACGAACTCAAAGCAATAACTGAAATTTGTGTTTTCGTTGTCGTAGTTTACGTTCGATGCTGGTTTCAAGCTCCTGCAGCAAGTTCAGCTCCAAGAAACGACCTGTGGCTTTTAAAAAAGCTTAAGAGCTTTGAAAACATAAACCAAGCTATGTCTAAAAAAGCCCTAACGAAGTTCTTAGGCCATTTGTGGTACTTTTCTGAAGAGCTTGTTGCACTCGCGTTTTTCGATGACGAAATTCCTTTTGAAACAAAACAAAAAATGGTGACCGCGCTGAATGAGGAAGGTTCAGATTATAGCCCAAAGCGCATTAGTTTGGATGCAAGTCACATTGCTGAAAAAAATATTGGGGATTTTGTTTCCAGCAACACGTTGAGGTTTTTTGAAATCCTTGGAATTTCGTCCACATTTTTGAAAAAAGACCCTCGTTTTTGGGAAGAAAATGAAGACTATAAAGCTGCTAGGAACATTGTACGTTCAATGAAAGTAGTGAACGATATTGCGGAGCGAGGCGTAGCATTAATGGAAGAGTATAATAAGTTAATTACTACAAACGAAGAACAGAAGCAATTCCTGCTTTTGGTCGTGAAATATTTTAGGCAAAAGTACCGTAACACGAAGAAAACTACATTGTTAACATAGAGTACTTCTACTTATCTTTTTTTTTAGTAATAGTCGTTTGATTTGTTTAACATTTTCCATTTTCTAAATGAATGAAAAAATATTTTAAAAATATAATTCTTTTTTTTTTTCATTTGCTGATAGCGACCCCTAAATATAAATTCAAAAATGCGAAAAAAATAATATAATAGTTTCTTATATCTTAGAATAGAATAAAAGGGTGACACGCGATATTTAAATAAAAAAAATGTTTTTGGCTATATAAGAAGCACCGTAATCAACATAATTTTTATGTACATCAGATTCTGAAAAGTTACTGAATGTGGCTATGTATAAAGTATTTGTAGTCTGTGTTGTGGCCTTGCAAGCTCGGCTGTCAAGCTTACAGACATCACTAAAAAAATGCCCTTCTCCTTATAAAACAATATACTATACTCTCCAGCACATATCAGTAGTTTATTGTTCATGAAGGTTAAGCAGTGTTCATTGCGGTCTTTGTTTGGATGGGTGACTGGTATTCATTCATTCAATACGCGGCAATGAGTTGAACTCCCTTCGCCAACATGCACTAAGCTAGCGTGGCTTTGTAAGGGGAGGCGGATCATCCAGCAGTGGATGGATTAAGTCTTACAGATAGAAAGTGCTGTCGGCACTTTGATCTCCATGGCTTGTTCTTTGTTTATGTTAGAAGTTTTTCATCTCGTAGTACACAAATTCTGGGTATTTTCCCGAGGAGTAGTTGTTCGAACGGTCCAGTACCACTCTTTTAAATTTATGTAAAATTGTGAAGGAAATGGATGGAATAATACTTTGCTTTTGGCAAAATTTTATTAAAAAAGTTACAAAAAATTGTGTTATTCTAGCAAAGTCATAAGAATTTGATATTTCACGAATAATCAATCACGATGGCCCTTGTATTTCTCCAAAAATTCACTACCCAAATGCGGGAGATCATCTTCCCTTAGCACACCTCTAGGTATGTATCCAATCAAATTTTTCGCATGCTCTCTCAACATCCTTATTCTTTCTTCTTCAATAAGTCGTCTCCTGCAAAATTTTAATCAAAAAAGGAAATTACGTTTAAATAATTAAATTGTACTTCTCAATGTGCTCTTTCTCGTCTTCTTCTATAAGTCTCGTGATAAACTGTATCTCTTCAACTCTCTTTTTCCTTTTTTCCGTCATCATATCATCTATATCTTTTTTATACTGCATCATCTTCAACCTTCTTTTCTCTCTTGAAAGCTGTTGCAACTTTTCATCCTCAGCCAATTGCGTCAAAATCTGAGGTAATGCAACAAAAAATTAATGAATTTTTTGAGTTTTATGAGAAGCACCTGTTGTTTGTAATTAGCATCATCTTCAGCCTCCTTTCTGAGCTTTTCTCGTCTCTCCTCCATTTGCGCGTGGAGAGATTCCCGTATATCCAAACGTTTCCTTATTTCCGTTTCTACTTCTTCCTTGTGTTTCTTATCCATGGCTTCCCTTTGCTCTTCTTCCAGTAGTTCTTGCACCAAGTCATCCCTTTCTTTCTTCATTGCCTAAAACGAGAAGAAATGTGTTCGAAGGGAAACTTCAAGAGTACAACACTCAATTTATTCTCGCGTATTGTATACAAGGAATATGATTTAGAGTCTCCTGCGGTCTGGAGTGAAACTAGTGCAAAATGCATGCACGGCCAATCTTGTTGGTAAACACTTCCCTAAGCACTCCAGCATCATCGGTTGTTTCAGAACTGTTGCTCTGTAATCATTAAAGGATATCTTGCCATCTCTATCAAGATCCATGGTCTTGGACAACACTTCTATCAAGTCCTGAAATCATCAGTCGAATGATTTTAACAAGCAATTTGATCCTAGATGGACCTTCGCTATATCTTCACCATCTTCATCACTGCCTTGAGCTATTATTGAATGTTTCAGCAATTGGAACATGCAATCGCGATTAAGCAGACCCTCACCCGTTCTATCGTACACCTAAGGTAAAATCCATTTTTATGGGTGGCAAACCAAATTTTGGTATAGGTACCCAGACATCAGAAAAGGACACTTCTCTTCTTAGGGTGCAATTAGAGAAAGAGTTGTATGAATACCACCCTGATCTCTGAGTAACTTAAGCCATTGGTGTATTTACAGCGAAACAATATTGTATCTTCTCTTCGAGCGTACCCCTGAGGAACAGAGAAAGAGCAGCCGCGTACACTTCCATTGAAATCGTAGTACCAGGACCTTTATCCAAAGCTCTGAAAATCCTGTCTATAATTTCCGTATTCGTAACATCGAATGTATTGTGCAAGAAATCTCGGAATTGCAGCTTCGTCATGTCTCCCTTTTTATCGTTCTCCTTCTGGAATTTGTAATAAATAAGCAGGATACTTTCCACTTCTACTTTGCTGAAGTGAAGTTTCTTCGTTAGACGATTTATTAATGTGACATGTTTCTTTTTGAATCTCGTCTCTTCCATGCTGTCCATGGACACGTCCAGTTGTAAGCCGAAAGACATCTTGGAGTATTTTCTTCGTGAATTTATAAACGCGGTATGACAGAAAGTTCGTAATTCAAAATTGTCAAATTAAATTTGTTGCCGAGTTACTAAACTGTTCAATAAATAAATAAACTTACCCTTTGCAATGCAATTTTCTTAGCAATGTCTTCACTAATTTTCGCCTTCACAGCTTCCCTTTCCTCTTTGGCTTGTTTCCTTCATATCGATAGCCAAAAATCAGCGTTTAATACTTGATTTGCCTATACTTACTTACCGAGCTGTTGTGTCAGTCGTCTTTGACAAAATATACGCCTGAATCCTCTTGTGTTCCTCATCCAGTTCTCTCATTTCTTTTTGTTTCCACATTTGTTGAGCGGCTCTAAAAGCCATCATCTCTTCCTTCGTCTTCTGCATCCTGCACCATTTCTCTTGTAGCTCTCTCTCATTTTCTTCATGTAATCTTTGAATTATGTCATCTAGCATTTTCTTTTCTTGAAGGAACTCTTCATACATGAAACGCTTGGTCTTTTCCTTAAGAATCATTTGATCTTGCAGTTCTCTCTTGTATTGCGCCTTTTTGTTGATTTCGTCTTGGGCTAATTGTCTTGCATATTCTTCCTCCTGGATCAAAGAATCTTGGATGGCTTGGTAAGCCCTCTTTTCTTCAATCTAAACGTTTTTTTTTTTTTTAGCATATAAATGCAGTGGATGGAAATGTGTACAAACATAGGTGCATACTTGTTAGTTATATTTCTAGCCAGAATGTATTAATACAGTAGAACACCGATCATCCAGATTCCACTTATGGGGATATATTACTGTTGAAATGTTGAAAAGATTACGCAGCGCCCATCAAACTTGTTCCGGATAATCGGGTATTATGAACCAGAATAATCAATTTACCTTTATACGTAATTTATTTGCCTCCAGTTCTGCTCTTTGTGCGGCTAATTGTTTAGACACATAAGCGGTTTTTAATTTTGTCTCTAATTCTTTGAGCTCGTGACAATTCTCGCGTAACAACTGCCTACGAGCAAAAATAGACAAATAACTTTTAAATAGCACAGTAACAACTGGGACTGATAATGCCATACAAATTTAAACATTCAAAAAAACAATTTTTGATACTTTCCTCATTTTCATTTCTCTCATTTCTTCAGTTTTCAATTTACTCATCTCCAACGCTAAATTTTCTTCTTTTCTGAGATGTTCATTCCGTAGTTTCTGTTGCCCTTCTCCCCACTCATTCAGTATGCCTTCATCGATTCTATTTGTGTTTATGAGTCGCCTAATGTTGCCATAACGGTTTTTTTCTTCTACATGAACTTTTTCAAGAGCTAAAACGTCCTGCTCTGTCGATGATTTTAATTGTCCTTTGAGTACTTCTTTTTGCGCTCTATTCAACGCCTATTGCGTATATAGTTAAAAATAAGTAATTTCATGCTAAATTATAATGAAACATACCATATTAAGGGATTTATATGATGTTAATTACTTTTTAAAGCATAATAATTCAAAAAGTTGTATATAAACAAATGTATTGTCAAATAAGAGTGAAATGACATCTTTAATTGTCACTTGGAGATCTGCCTTATCGATAGCGGAATCTAGTTCTCTATTTTGTTCCTGCAGGTCGCCAGAGTACCAACCCAGGGGCCGCCCGCTGTTATGAGTATATTAATTTGCCTCCTTGCTATATGTATTAATTTCCACTGCCTATAGATGGCTCTGCACCGGATCGGTATTACAGGCTTGTATTTTAGATATTCTGTGTTACTAACTCGGTAGTCGATAAGGAAAACGTCAAATTTGAATATTTTCAGTGACTGTTTTTGTGGTGAAATACTTAAAATATTTTTAGAGAAACTGAACAAAACTGTATTTTAACTGTGTGGTAGTGAAAGGAAGAAATTGGTATGTACTGGAATGTAACATTTCGTGTGGTCTCGAGCAAAATTTAAAATGTAATCAACATTTAAAGTAACAGATATTTTCGGATTCTATTCATTATTTAGGACGTTAATCTGTAATAATGAACCGCAATGGCTCTCAAGTACCTACCTAAATGTAATAAGCAGTACTTAAATAAATAAATGTGCATTATTTCTTATACAGGGTGTCCCAGCGAAAACTTTCACCTCAAATAATTCAGCAGGACATAATTTTTGTTAAAATTGCTGAAACACGTCAACTTCGATTTCGAGGGGGACATGTCATTTTCATAAATCTACTCGCTTTGGGTTAAGCAGCTACACGGGGTAGCAACCCCCTCAAATAACTTAAATGACACGTATTATGATTAATAAACATAAACTGCAACTTTTTACATAGGTAACTAAAATATAAATTTGGAGCAACATTTACATATTATCACCGATCCAGTACGACGGATGGCGACATCAATTTTAAAATGATTTTAGCGTGTGGAAGAGGTTGTAAATTTGGTAGTTTCTGTGATGGCAAACATGAAAATTTCGACCTCTGTGCCCACCCCGCGTCGGATATTTTTGCAATCCCGGACTTTTGCGCCCTTCTAGACACGAATGCGCATAACGATTTCCCATGTTGCCCTTATTTTTTTTAAACTATATCTTCGAGTTGACACCCCTTGATCGATTTTCGACCTTCAGATTCCGTACTAGTATTTCGATTCTCTTTACAATGGTACCAAACTTTTTGAATTTTAATTAGTAATAATTAATAATAATAATAATAATAATAAAAATTTGTTTTGAAAACCTCAAATCTGTTCGATTTTGAATGTTATTATTTAGTAGTAGTTCTCTTTAACTTTGCCCTTCTATGTAAATTTTGATTATTAATTATTGAACAATCTGACTTATTTAATTCTTTTTTACTGAATTATTCTATTTATGAACTTGGAAAGATAACAAATGTTTATTGTTATTTATTATTACCTAAAATTCAAAAATTTTTGTATCGTTGAAAAGAGAATTGAACTAGCTTTAAAATGATGTGCTACTCGACTCCTATTGCCATTTAAGATATTTGAGGGGGTTGCTACCCCGCGAAGGTGGTAGGCACAAAGTGAGTGGATTTATGACAAGGATATGTCCTCCTCGAAAATAAATTACGTACTGCTAAGGTATTTGAGGTGAAAGTTTTCGCTGGGACACTCTGTATGTATTTCAGCTTGTTTTGTGAGTAGGTATAAGCGTAGACTTACATGGAGTTTCCGTGAGCCAGTTCTCGAAGTTTTCCACCACATCACATATATTAGGGATGTATTGGGAGGAAGGAAATGAAATATAAACTAAATATAGATATGCATTATATTTAACTTTATTATTTATAATTCTTTTATAAATTTTTAAATGAATTGCCTCGATTTCTCCAAATAAACCGGAATCGGTGTCTTATAAACTGTTGTAACTGCACTTTAAAATGTATTTTTTTATCTTCATTAAATCAACTATTAGAAAAACTGCTAATATATATATTCGGTTCTGGTATATTTGGACAAACGTGGTTATACTTAGACATGACCAAAGTGTGGCAAAATAGCTTAGACAAACGATTATGTAAAGTTTTTTTTGAGCATTCAAAATTCGCTCTGTCATGTCTATGTGTATGTAAAATGTATAATGATGTGTGGAAAAATATTATGTTATTAAACGTATTTTGTGGAAAATAATAAGTAGTTACTGAGAAATACAAAATACTGCAGGAAAAATTATATAAAAATAATAAAAAAATATGCACTATCCGACCAAACACAAACTTGTTCATACGTAATTGAAAACACTGTTTAAAGCCATATTTTACTGGTTACAAGCAAATGAAATATTTAATATGTATGATGGTCAAAGAAGGCTGTCAAAAATAGTATTTCAAATTAAGCACGAACGGGTTTATGCTAGTGGTCGTTGCTGTGCCTAGAGTTCTTTGTCTAAAAATTACTCATATGTTTTTATACATTACCGTATTACAAGTTTAGCAGGTTATAAATATTTAATTTAATTATCTACTATATATAATATAATAATATAATATTATGCAATAATTTACTTTTATAATAATTTTGTGTAAAATGTAATAAAACTGACATGCAACAGAGTATGGCTTGGATTATCTATATAGTTGATGGAGATTCACGTCCGTGATAAAAACTGGACGCTAGCGTCCAAAAATTCATTATTTCAATGAGTTTTACAGCGGACCGCGTAATACTGTATACAAGCGTATGTAGCAAAACGGCAACTCTGTATATTCATTGCCACTTGTTCCATGTAACGAATACACGAAGCTCCGCCTCGAAAACTATAATAAAAAACCTTAACACTAATAATAAATAAAATAAATAATAACATGGCAATTTGCTTAATAACGTTTATATTACAGTGTAGTTAGTGATCGCCACTTAGAAACACAATTCTAGGATCATCACATTTTGTAGCTGACTAGATTAATTTTCTCTTTACTTGTGATGGTAACGCTAAAGAAATTCAAACCAACGAATTGGTCCCAGCATTTAAATGTTGGGTCTTCTTACGTGAAATTATTTTATACTTGGCAAGGTTTCAGACTATGTTTTCAATTAGTTTTCTTATTATTTTCAGTTAAGTATCACTTTATGTACTCAAGCAACGCACCGATCCACCCTTTGTTTTGAATATTCATTAGCTCTTTTTGAACTACGTCCTTTTAGTGTATTAATTAATTTTGGTTTGTAGGTAATAGGCCTGGGCATAAAGTCGATTTTCTTTGAATCAATTCGTCGATTCAAGAAAAAATGTAATCGAATTGGCACATTGAATCGGATCAAAATGGCACATCGAATCGAATCGTCTCAAATCGGCCCATCGAATCGAATCAGGCCATCCAATCAGCATATCGAATTTAATGTAGAATCTAAATACTATGTGAAAATAAAACCTTGGGGTCTTTCATTAAAATAAGTAACTATGTAGTAAAACTTTTGAAACGCAAAAAAACGATATTTCGATTCGAATCGATTCACGATTCGATTCTAATAATACCACATGATTCGATTAATCGTGTAAAATAAATAAGAGAAATTTTGATGAATATTCAAACAATGGAAAGAAATGGCACGAGGAATCCCCTAAATTACCTCAAGTTACCTTTTTTTAAATAAATGCCATACGATTAAAAAATTAACATTACCGCATTATATCCTTATTAATAGTATTTAAAATGGGTGGGTGATAAATGATAAGGGTGCGGGGGGGTGGACTAGAAAAACAGGTGAAAATCATGTGATATATCAAAGCACCTATTGACAGTAGCATCTAAAATATAAAAATCGGTTCTTTTTAATTCGACAGGTACGTTTCTTGTCCACGACACAGAAATTACCTTTTACATTTGTATAAAACGGTGCAATCGATAAAATGGACCCCAATATGTACAGCATGGGTTAATGAGGATCCGTCAAGCCGACAAAACGCCGCTCACAAACGATCCCAGTAGTGTGACATGGCCGGTTCTGATGCCCCCCCCTCCACTACAAATGGCAAGTACTTCCATTTGGGTTATGCGCAGTGTTTGTGTGGCTTGACGTTTATGGCGCAATGAGATGGCTTAATCTGATAGCGAGGAATGCGACCCGCTGTGGACGCGGACTATGAATACATACATTAATAGAAACACGATGACCGCCCTCTCACGATGAGAAACAGTTACACAAATAATTGCAAAAACATACCCTGTATCCTAGAATCACTTCGCTGCGTTTTTTTAAAGATTGATTATTATTCGCTCAAGCCTGATTTTGGAGACCATAAATTCAAATGAGTTAACAGACTAGATAATTTTATCGAGAGTTGGGAACTCTCTATCGCGATGTGTTAGTACTTTTAAAAATATATATAATATACATTATATTTATATTTGTTTCTTTTTTTTTACTTCCAGCGCTGAAGGAATGTCATTAACAAGCGTGGAATGCTACTACTACTAAAAAAATATAAAAATAAGTAGAGCAACAATGATTTTTCTTAGCAAATCATTTGCTAGTAATACCGTTTGCATATTTTTCATATTTATAAATAAAATTGGTAATAAATAAAGTAAAAGCACGTATTTCTAACGGTGTATCAGTCGTTCAGGTTAATATTGCACAAACTTATCTCAGCCGAAAAGAAAAATAAAAATCGTATCTAAATATACATTAGATATTCAGTAAATATTATGTATCATAATAATTATAGTACTAAGTGCAGCTTTTCTTCTTAGTATATCACTCTCTAAATACTCATTAACCTATTGGCAACGCTTTTTAGTGTTCCGACAACCGGAACTTGTACGACTTATGTAACGACTACTCAGTCAAAATCTCGCGGTTATTTACGTATTTACAAGATAAGTAGAATTGTCCTTTTTTATTAAATCTGTCGAGATGGATAATTTTAGGACATGGGGAATTATATTTTTGGTGTGAAAAACAGAGTACCATGGGCATAGAGTGATATAAGTAAACGTTATTTAATTGGGTAGAAACACGAACATTTTGTTGGTACCCCCGGTACACTCTCTCAAATGAGTATGAATGATAACTCGATGATAAAAGTACAGAGGTTGATAGGTCGCCTGCTTGTTCACACTGACGATGGTTCTTGAAGACTTGTCTGTACAGTAACTTCAATTATGTAAAGCAAACAGGCGTACCAACGTGTACTTGTACCTTTTTACTCCCACGGACCACCAAATGCAGGAGTACAGGAGGACTAAAAACAACAAGCGGAAGGAATAGAAAAAGTTTACGATTCTGCTGTTAATATCTTGCTTTTCGTTCTTTTTGTATTTTACTAATCGTATATTTCCAATCATTTACAACAAACGTTTTCTTATCGTCTTTTAATAGGTATACCATATTGTCATTGCTCAACACATTTCGACCGTTCCCTGCCCATGCCAAGTGATGTACTATATTGTACTTAATCTTCAAAAATGTATCATTCCAAATATTGGTCCACCCTGTTTAGGTAGAATTCGCGCCCGTTCGATTCGAATATTCGGGTGACATACTGAGTAGAAAAGTTGCGAGTTTGTCTTAAGACTAAAATTATATCTAATTATATTAACTAATCTGCAGCCAGAGGCTGGATAATTTGACTAGAGTGACCCAGCCGAGTGTCCCTCTCCGCTTCCTTGTCCCGGCCTGGAACCGCGCCTAAACTTGCACCGCAAAGCTTCAACTAACTTCTCAACAACTATTTTTTGGCGAAAAACGCACAACTTGTATTTTGATATATAAACTTATGTATTAGATAAAATTCATAAATTGTGAACGCATTGTTCTAAAATCGATAATGATTTATACCACTTTTTCAGCTGGTATAGCGATCACTGTCATAGCTACCTCTAAGTCGCTACTCTCTAATAATTTACAGGTTAATATTATATAGTTGGTACTTTGTAAAGATTATGTTACTTAAAAAATATTACGCTAGTTTGTATAGGTAGTGTTAAATTAATTTAAGTATAAATATATATGCAGACTGTTATTCGCGAGTGGACCCCCAGATACCACGAGAAGTCCATTTGAGGGAGGTCACAACTCGCGTCCAAACTACTTCCCCGAAAAACAAGACTCCATTTGATAGAAATGAGGTGGTCAGGTACAATTATACCGACAAATTATGTGGTGGAGCGAGCGAATTGCGGGAACGGAATTTGCATGCGAGTAGAGTATGAAAAACAGTCTGTTTGCCACGGCTCCTTAAAAATAAAATCGGAGTCGTGACGTTACCATGTTTTTACGTGGACTCAGAGTCATTATTGTGACTAGAATCACCAAGATCCACGCCTGGACTGTATTTTGGCATCTGCACGGGCGAGAGCATCGCCCACTTAAAGATTATTATTCAATTACAGATTAACACACAACATTTACAATGTATAATTAGAGTAGACGTCTCAAAATAGTGATATATTTCACGAACGAGAAGACAAAACGGCCTGTACAATCAAACACTGATTTGTTATTTATTCACAGCCCATTTGGAATTTCTCGAATAATCGCATGGGCGATGCAGCGCCGAGGCTGGTGCTGCTTAGAGGATACCCAGGCGTGTTCCACAAAGATGCTTAAATACGACAGACAATAAAGTTTTCTCCTCTCTTGCGTCTAGTATACTAATGGCTGATGGTGTGCGCAACTAGAGCACTGTCAGGCTCGAAGAGCAAAGGTTAGTACGGTCTGTTCGCGTCCTTTGGTCGTTTTAGCTGCACTTTGAGTCTTTTCATACCGATCTGGAAACCGTTCATGGCTTGGATGGCTGCTTGAGCACTCGCCGGGTTGTCGAATGAAACGAACCCTGCAAAAGCATCACAATACCAATTGATGATCAGAGTCACAACTATCTCGCGAAATACAGAAATCCGTACTATGAACGAACTTGTACTTACCGAAGCATTTGCTCTGATTTGTGGCACGATCAATGAAAACCTTCGAACTTATGACGTTTCCAAAAGGCAGGAACATTTGCATCAGCTCTGCATCCCCGAATTCTTGAGGTAAGTGATATATGAAGAGGTTGCAGCCCTCTGGTCCAGAAATGGAACAACCTACCATAAACAGATAACCATGTAACTATCTGAATAGTTGGCAGAAAATATAAAGTATGTAGGTCCAAGGGAATAACTTTGGTCCTGCAGCGTAAACAGTAACACAAAACATCCAACACCCACAGAGCAATAATCCTTAGCCACCGCTAAACATACAGTGCATAAAAACATTTAACACTAAAGTTCAGCATTTGTATAAATTCAGACATTGACTTTTATTTACTTCGGTCTTGGATACCATCGAACTACTAAGTAAGTATACATAAGATACAGCAATTAATATAATCTAATGAATCTAAAAGACACGTTCAGGTACAATTTTGCTGGATCTTGCATGACATATTTATAAATGGTGAGCTTGGTAACTTACCTTCTCTTTGTGCTGGGGCCACTGCAGACATAGGCTGGGGAATGGCCTGAGGAAACTGGCCATACACCGCAGGGTAAGCTGCCGACAAATATAAACAAAATCACACTCATACCTTCCCATAGATGCACCAAACATGCTATACTATTTAATATTCGCACCTCACGCTTCAAGCCAGATTCAAAATCTGATCTGAAAGGCCATGTACGTGGTACTTTATTTCTCGAGTGAGTTTCGGCAATGTTTTTATTTTATATGGTTTTTATTTGTGTCTTGTCTGAAGCTAGACTGAATTGAAATCGTAAATTGATTTAGAAAATATTCAGCCACAGACGAGGCAGCAAGTCGAAATAAAAAGCAACAATTAATAACACCTCGTGAAAAACATCTAAAACAAATATGGTGATATCAAGCTTTAGCTACAACATATACCATATACACTCGCACAAAAACACTCATTCTATGCTTGAAAAGTGTACTTGAGACAGTGTTACACCCAATAATAAATTGACTAATTATTTAATTTTTTTTGGAGTGGCTAACTAACTTACCGACTCCTGGATATGGTTGCATGCCGGGATAAGCCGCATGTTGTAACGCCGCTTCCCCATTGGGCAACCCTTGCGCTGGAATGGACAGATGAAGCGCATCTGATACATTCGCCAAGTTCAGTACTTATTACATACAATGTTAGATGGTTTTTAACGCAGAATGTTCTTTTACTATGAGAAATACTAGATATACACCGGCAAACGCGTCAGAGGAGAACCACCTACATGTCAGACATGACATCTTATAAGAGGGTGACTACCCACTGGATACAAGAGGGTCAGGATACAATGCCACAAGGCAACCTGTTAACCTTATTGGTGAAGATTTCTGTTCCGCTTCTTTTGAAGTTGGCTGAACGTCACGGGAACAATTTCATTAATAAAATTAACTCCCATAAGAAAATACAGGTTAAATTGGGGTCGAACACACATAGCACATCTACTAACATAAAATTAAATTAAGTTTTGTTTTCACACTATTGATTTTGAAATTTTAAACTTTAAGTTTGACAAATTTTTATAAAGGGAGCATCATTTAAACTTATCGATAGTCAAATTTGTTTTTCTTATGGACAAACCTTTTATTAATATTAGTAGGAGAAAGTGGGCAGTTCTGGAAAACACCCCACTACTCAATCTTGACCTTGACTTTGAAACGGTTAATGTTGCAGGCCAATGCCAGCTAAAGTTTTGTGTGTGATGAGGGGAAACTAGAACACGTTCATCAACCACTTTATCACATCTGGACAAACTTAGTTCTTTGTCTTTTGCTATGTGCCTAATAATGTAAGGTTTTTGTAATGCTGTATATTTAGGACATATGTGTAATCTACGGCACGATCTGTCATACGAAACAAAGTCACTTTTCCGACCAATAGAGGAAGAAGTCGGAGAAGACCATTAAAATTTCTTGAAGATTTCGGCAGGCGTATGCGTTTGCACATCTAGTATCTAACAAATGAAAGGAACAGTCTGCTGAATTGACACTTACGTGCTGGGTAGGTTTGAGGTATGCCGTTGGTATAGACAGCTTCAGTGCCGCCGGGTTGTCCATTAGGTGTCTGTGCCGCCATGTTAAACGTTGGCATCGTCGGCGAAGGTAGACTAGGTATTGCACCATTTACGGGCTGTCCCGATCCCGCTCCTAGAATCATCGTGTTATGTTCACAATCTGCTGGTAGAAATATCACCATCAACTACATGTACCTACATACATCGATTACTTTGTTCACTAAGTGTACTGTGCGAGATATTCACCTGAGGTGGGTGGCACGACAGAATTTGCCATGCCGTTGAGTGTGGCATGTGGTATTTGCGTGGCCAGTGCTGCCATTGGGTTAATATACGTTCCTTGTGCTGTTGCAGCCGCCATCAAAGCTGCCTGTTGCTGGAAGATACACAAATATGTGACAAAAAGAAAGCGCCACACAAGAAGAAGTTATAAAGCTATCTGATTCATTCGGTACGTCCAAGATCCTCTACAGCGATAATTGACAAAGCATTTTACAATAAGCTGATTAAATTTCGAAACTAATTCCCTCCAATTATAGAAAGCTCCTTAAGTCTTACCTGTGCGTAAGCTCCGTAAGCTCCAAACTGGTTGAACACGAAGGGGTTGAGAAGACTCATGTTTCCGGCCATCTGCTGCATGCGTCTAAGTTGGCGTTCCTTTTCAGTATCGGCAAACTTTACTACTAAGCTGGAAGAGGCTCCCTGCAAAGGACAGAAAGGTTTGTAGTTAAAATACACCCCTTCGATATCGGTCGGAGCCTATTACTTAGGTAAGGTATAGCCACTTGTCGGCCGAGAAGCTTAACAACAGAATTACTAAGGAAATTATTGTAGAGATGCGAAGCCCTTGAGGGATCCGCCGATCGCCTGGAAATGACGTCGATAACGCACTAGTTTCGATATTAATTCTACAATGTAACTGCATATCTAAAACTTAATATATTTAATTCCCGCCTCCCAGATACCTCCACAGTGTGGACTGGCTGGAGGTATCAATTTGCCTGTCTCTGATTTTGAAGTTTTAGTTCTGTAAACAAGCCGTTTTCTTCGTATCCAATGCGCGTTGTCTATCAATCTCTTGTTGACAAACTCTGTTAGCGCGCCACATGTGATTACTTAAATATTTTGACTGACTGACGTTAACGAAAATTAAATAGAATCGAATGCCGTGCAGAGTCAATTTCACAGCGTAAATAATTGCATTGCTCTTTCCCGTGGCATATCATGAATTTATATAGTCATCGTTGGCAAACACATCAAACATTGAAGCCGTATTGTAAGTACACATCATTATCGATTAATTTCCCCAGTGAAATTTCGTCGGTACTACATTAAAGTCACAGCATGATTACTGACGGTCCCGAATCCAAAGAGAACCTCTCTCTGTATTTATACGTGAATATTTTAGATTGGATGAGGGAGATGCCGTCAAACGCTGCACCGGTGTTTGCTCGGCACGTGAGGAACACTGGGATTATAGCAAATTGCAGACAAAAAAAACTCGAACTCATAATTATTGGAATATCGGTGAATTCTCATTTCCAATGAAAATTGCGATAAAAAATGCGTTTTTCGGGCTGAAGGTATTTGATAAAAATAATTTAGGTATTATCACCATCAATATTATGAAAATAAAAACACGTTATCGATCTCCCATTCACCTTTGTTATCAAGAATTAGGTCAAGAAAATCATAAGAAGGAAGCAACGAACTTTACAATGTCAGGGGCAAGACTAAAATTGTGCAAAATGGAGATCGTAACCAATATATCGAACAAGTAAGTTGTTCAACGCTGCTGACTGAAGTTTCATGCGATCTTGAAAAGGGATAGTGACGTAGATGCGCAGAGAACGATTTTCGTTTCCGAGTTGACAATAGGTTGTTGGGAGTTCGTTCTGGACTCGTGTAGAAGATGAAAGCTTCGCCTCGCACAGAAGTTGACGTAATACACATTTCTAAGATCGCGCGTACTCTACCAAGTCTGTCATCTATAAAATATTAGCTGCGACTCAGCTGAAACTTGTAGACTTTATACGTCATCTTCAGAGCCATCTACGCAATAATTCTTGCAGTCAAACTGCGTAGAAACGAAGTGAATTCTCGAACGTTAGTACTGCCAGTTAATTGCCGTGGATTCTGAAAGCTCCTTAAATATTTCAGTATCATATTTTTCTGCGAAAACTCCCCAATCCGCTTAACACACGCCAAACACCTACGTGTATTTCGCGAGCAAATCAACCGTGCCATGTTTGCATTCAAATTATAATAACGAACACCCCCCTTAGTCGGTGTGCGTTCTCGTGACTTTAATCCTCTTATTTCACCTTTCTCTCCTCAAACATTTACGCTCAGAAAGTGATTTGCTGCGGCGGCGGCGGCTCACTGCGGCTCGATCATTTCAAGGTCCCGTATCAAAATTTTCCCTCTCTAAGTGTTTTTCGGATGCCAGTTAATTCTCGTAAAAATGGGATAAGACACCCCATTAGCGGTTCTCGTGACCCTCTGGGCGTTAGTTTAAACATGCATGAGGAACGTTTATGGATCCTCTCCTCTCTTTTTATTGCGCCTGAAAATGGGTGAATTATGCCAATGTTTCAAGTGGGAAAATTAGCAAATTGAACGGGCAATACATTTTAGTAGGGTATCGACGAGTCGATTATATTATGAATTTAAAAAAGTTATAAAGATACAAAAGCAGACTTAATTAAGGTTTCAATGCCAGCTTGGCTTGGGTTACCTTTTGTTTACACATCTCACTGCATATAGAATGAAAAAGGTGCGGAACTGAGGAAGAAATACTATTAAATGTTATTAAATTTCGTAATCTTCACTTGTTGTGTTGTTCTGCACTGAATGTTGATTGGCTATGTCGTAAAGTACTATTTTATTTCTTTTTAAATTATATTTTATGATACGGATGATCCTGCTATTATAGCGTCTGATGACGGAGTTTATTTTAACCCTGGTATATTGAAATAGGCAAATAGAGGGCAATGTGGCAAACACTATGCTTCAAGTTGCCTATTATTACCCCTGGTACTCATTTCTTTGGGCTGCGTTACCGTAGGGGCCGAAAAACTCTCAGATATTGTGGCAGCGGACTCTAGGAATTGAACCAGCGCCCGCTGCATTTGTGGTGTAATACTCTAACTACTAGACTATCTACTGCATAATTTTTGAACTTTCAGAGAGGCTATTATTGATCCTTACCCAGACACGGGTATTCCAAATATCCATTTACAGAGTAGCAATCTTGTTGAAAGTAGTTTACAGGATTACTAGGTACATTAAACTCGCACTCTTTAGTTCACGTTTAATCTACTGAAAATCATTACAGTGGCTCCCTTTTTGGATCAAGGTCCTTATGTGTCAGGCAGATAATACTTCCAAACCTACTTCAAGTAAGATGCTTGCAGTTAACTGAATCCATCAGAAGAGCTTTGAAATTAGGTTAACTGGGAATTAAAAGTCCCTCCTTTCTTGACATTTAATTTGCTGAAATCAGGTTAACGGGGTAAGTCTTCTCGAGCTGAAACGTTGGCAAAAATTTTAGATAAGAGAGTTGTTGCAAATTAGAAAATGGCACAGGTTTTTAAATCGGAAACCCGATACAGGGCGTTGAGACCTAAATGTTTCCCAATAACCTATGTTCTTGATAATTTTCAGCCACTTATATGAATTAAGAAAAATAAACAAAATGTAACTTTAACATCGTACAACTCGAAAAAGACCAGGTTTTCAATGTAAGTTTATTTTATACATTTGTGTTATTTTCATGTACTCTATTAATTCCTGGAGTTCAGAACTTAAAATTCAGAGCATTTTATACAACGTGTTGACCCAGTGGGAAGTTTTCTTCCTGGTATCTAAATTAGACTTCACATTAAAAATTTTCTTCTATTAAATTCAACTTATTCAGTATACTACAAGTAAAATTACTTTCTCTTATACAGGCTGACCCATTTCTGCTCCACAGCACCCTACTTAATTTTTTAAGACTATAACCCTTATATCATCTAATTTTTAGATATATCTATAGTATACATACGTATTTCGGCAATTAAGTTGCCATCCTCAGTCGTACTAAAAAATATACCTAATTCACTCCACTCCGAAAATATTCAAGTTCACTCGGCCAGAGTTTGAGATCTGATCGAGTGAACATCAATATTTCCGGAGTGGTATAATGCGTTAGACTCGTTAGAATACAGGGTGATTCATAACGAGTCTAAAAGATTTCGATGGCCGATAGAGGAGGTCAAAATAATAAGAAAAAATCGATGAACGTAAGTCCTAAAATTATTCCCAACAAGTTTCTCGAAAAAAACTGATTATTTTTTAAAATTTCCGAAACTAAGAAAGCTATTAGATTAAAGTTTTAGGGACAATTTGTCGCTTACAGACCTCTGTCATCAAAAAAATTACTTCTGTATCCGAGAATAATTTATTTTTTATGAACAATTTTTAAGCGAAAATTCAGATTTTGATGTTTTTACAAAATGCTGTTTTACTCGGATGTTAACAATACCTTTTTTCTTTGAAATTGAACGCAGAATCCAAAACTTTAATCTTTCTTTAGAAACCAGTGGAAGCCAAAGGGAAGAACTCTCCAGCTTATAGCGGCGCCACTGGTGGCAGTAGAGAAGCAAATCTTTTTAGGACGGTAGAGGTTCACAAAGGACAATAGCCCTCAAAATATGAATTCAATAGCTTCAGTAGATTCGGAGATATTAAAAATAATCATTTTTTTCGAGAATTTTCTACACACTGTATCTTTGTTGGGAGTGATTTTAGGATAGATGTTCATGAAATATTTTTTCTTGTTTTGACTTCCTCTATCACCTCTATAATTTTTTTACATTCGTTATGAATCACCCTGTATATATGTATAGTTGAATTTAGATTCTTAAAGAAACCAGTCGGGAGATGATAGTGCGGGCGGACTTAGATATTTTTTTAAACTGGCGAGCCATTAACTCAATTTTTAGTCTATTAAACATCCAGAAGCGGGGCCAGGAGATGTCACCTTCAATATGACAATGATATTTGGGCACAGGAACCACAATAGCAGCATCGTTTTAACCTCCGTATTTTCGCCCTCTTGAATCTTACACCCCCAAAGTTCGCATTGGGCGAGACACCAAAAACATTGATCTGGCAGTCCTGGAACTTGGAAAACTGCAAAATCGTTCCTGCAACCCCCGTATTACCGTCACACTTTCAATTCATTAAATATTTTCAATGTTAAAAACATGGTACACTGTTATAGCTGTAGAAATGCACAGCGCAAGGACGCGAGGTTATTTACAGATTTAACGAAACGCTCTTGTAACTTATGCGAATTGCATAATTCTCGTTTGTGTTTTGGTGTAGCATCCATGGAAATAGAAGTCAAAAAGCATTTTCGTTGGCCGAGCGGAAGAAACGTAACGTAAATAGTATATTGTACAATGGACACGAAATTGTATTCATTTCCCCCGAGTTGTACACTATACCTTTTCTATTGACTATTATAGTCATTTTACTAAAAAATAATTAGTGTTTATTAAGATAATTTTTTAGTACGAAGCCGAGCGAAACTTCTGCTATTGTATGTTTCGGTCAACCTTTTTTATTTGAAGCGGCAAGGAGAGAGATGGAGGGCAAATTAAATGGAAGGTTTAATGTGCCTGACAATCCTGAGAAGTCTTTTGAACTTGTTTGCAGCGAGAATGGGATTTCGAAAATATTCAAACACGTAATTGTGGCCGAGGCAGAGGCACGGCAGAGAGGAGCGAATCAATAGAGACGCCCTGAGGGTAGGATGAAAGGCAAAAGCAAAATCGTCAGTAAGCAGTCCGGTCAAAATCCCTTATTGCCAGCGAGATCTCTCCTCTCACTCTGGTGCTCGCACAAATCTATTAGAAATCGTTAAATCCTATGCCGAGTGGAGGGCGCATTCAATTCCGCATGTCTCCTCATCGGATCAGGACGGGAGAAGACTTTCTGTTATTGAATGCCGGGGGTGGCTTGAGCTTGTAAAGAATTCGCTGTGTAGCCGCCGGAAATACCGACCAATAAAATGTATTTTTTTACAGTCGTTACATGTAGAAATACATTTCTTTTTATGGATCCTTATTTTAAACTTTTTACTGCTTCGCTCTGGTTAACATTATCCGACATTATCGCTATCCGTATTTTATTGCCGGCATTAACCGTAATTCTGTAGGGTTGTAAGGATTCCCAGATTCCCACAGAAAAAGAGTCAATTGTACAGTTCTAGTTCGCTATCAATATGACTTCAAGGAGTCGAGCGAAGAAGTTTAAAAATGTAAACATTATTTGTTTCATGCACAATCGACAGTAAATGTCAATTTTTTGACATACTTTGACGTGTATAATGACGCGTACATGGGCCATAAAATACTGTGTGACTGTGAATACCACGAAACTACTCAACACACATAGACGAATCTGGCTGAAGTATCGAAGCAAAGGGATTTAGCAAAACTTTTTAACGCCTCTGTGTTAGTCATGATTTTAAACTTAATTCTAGAAAGTCACAAGTAGGCCTGTGCCATTCGGGAAATACTGAATCGATTTTCGATTCGCAAAAATTATCGATTCGAATCGATTAATCGAGTCATATGCTATTGTTCGAATCGAATCGTGAATCGGTTCGCATGGAGTCCAATCGATTCAATGTGCCAATTCGAATTAATCGTTTTTCTTGAATCGATTAAAAAAGAAAATCGATTCGAATTGAAATATAATTTTTTTTACCTAAGCCCTAAGCCTATGTGAAAGGTGCGTTTTACTATACAGGGTGATTCAGAACGGATACGCTAAACTTTATGAGATTATAGAGGAGCTAAAAATAAGAAGAAAAGTACCCATGAACATGTGAGGAAAAATTACAATTAATAGAGATACAGGGTGTTGAAGTTTCTGGAAAAAGAATAATACGGGGTGATTCATAACGAGTGAAAAAATTCGAGAGGTGATAGAGGAAGTCAAAACAAGAAAAAATATTTCAAGAACATCTGTCCTAAAATCGTCCCCAACAAAGATACAAGGTGTAGAAAATTCTCGAAAAAAATGATTATTTTTAATATCTCCGCATCTACTGAAGCCATTGAAGTAATATTTTGAGAGCTTTGTGTACCTATATCGTCCTAAAAAGATTTGCTTCTCTACTACCACCAGTGGCGCCGCTATAAGCTGGAGAGCCCTTTCCTTTGGCGTACACGATGTTACGCCACTGGTTTCTAAAGAAAATATTGAAGTTTTGGATGCTGCGTTCAGTTTCAAAGAAAAAAGGTATTCTTGTTTTTTTCCGTACAACTGTGAACTTTCGGGTAAAAGAGCATTTTATAAAAACATCAACATCTGAATTTTCGGTTAAAAAATTGTTCATAAAAAATAAATTATTCTCGGATATAAAAGTTTTCTTTTTGATAGTAGAGGTCTGCAAGGGACAAATTGACCCTAATACTTTAATTTAATGGCTTTTTTAGTTTCGGAAATAATAAAAATAATACGTTTTTTTCGAGAAAATTGAACACCCCGTATTTTTGTTGGGAATAATTTTAGGACTTTAGACCCTGTTTTATTTTCACATATTATTTAGAACGTTAAAGTTGATATGCCGATTCCACTCGATCGCTCGATTCGACATTTCGATTCCACTTTTTTCTCGATTCGATCCAAAAAGAAAATCGACCCGAATGGAAATATCGATTTTTCGGTTCGAAAGATTGCTTTCTTTAAAAATTACAGTAAAAAATCAGGTTCTTCCAATTATTGTAATTTTAGATTTAAAACCCAAATCAGCAGCCCTGATGAGAGTGATAGTGGACAAAACGTCGGCATCAAGCCAACGCATGACCGGATCTTCGCCCGTAAACCAAGGTAACTATTTGGGTTTTATACCGTAACAGATTTGTGTTGAATCCATATCTAGAAAAGTCCTGTGAGGGTTCACGATCTTTTCTATACATTCTTGGGCGCTGTATATGATTTTTTTAAGCTAACAAACAAGGAAGCTCTTGTAGCGAGTGTCACATATTTTACAAGCCAGATGTGAAACTTAAACTTTAAGGGATAACTAGTCAGGCGAGGGATAGTGGATGCTGGAGAGTGACGCGATAACTTTCGAAGAGAACGGAACAGTTTGGTATTTGGGAATATTATGTATACCTACTTTAATAATAGCGCGATGCGTGACGTATTAGACAATGGTGTGCAATTAGTGACTAGAGTACGTACGCTTATGGCTCTTACGTAGAGTGTAGCCTAACAAAAGTGCTCATATATGTTTATTACCACAGGTCCAGGTATTGGATAATATATTTATATCGCTATGGGTGAGAGATACAGATATAGATGAAGTTATTTTGGTTAATAATTATGTATGTTGTTTATGAACTATACTGTACTGTTAATGGCCACATTCTATTATGTTTGCCGCCTGTTCGGCTTATTGTGTTTGCCGCAGGTTCGGTTTATTATGTTTTGCCGTACGTTCGGCTGCGACCTTTCTAGAGGGCGCCGTTTGAAACAGGGGCTACCTACCCTGGAAAATGATGCATCATACACCTGTTGGGGCCCTTACGCTGGTTAAGGCTTTCCCCCTTGACACCACCGGTTACGAGTAACGAGCCGGTGACCTGGACCTGGGGGTGCCCCCGCGGAGCTCCCCTGGGCGATCGGAGACGATTTAAAACATCTACGTGACCACAGGACGAGGTAGAATCTGTGACACTAACCCTTTTATGCCTATAGGAATATCATCGTGCACGCAACTCCATTTTCATCATCTAGAAGGTCATCTAAATAAGGATCTTCCGAACAACCCTGGTAACTGGAGGTTAAACTCATGCTAGTTTAACAAAAGGTGGATCGGGGGCGGAATCCCCGGTGAGTCTATATCTTAAATGTTTATTCGTAGCAGATCAGTAAAGTAGATATTATCTTTATTTGCATGTGGACGCATCGCCAAGCCAAATTGTCAAATACACCCGCAGGTTAATTACTAGAAGTAAATCCGTTTAGCTCAGGTACTGTCTCTACACCACGGAACTGGTATGTTTATTTGTTCTACTTATTTTATAACTTGATGTTATTGCAATTGTTATTGCAATTGCCCCAAAATTGTATTATTTATGACCATCCAGATTTCTGTACCTAACAGTCCCTTTTAGAATCTCCAGTTTTCTCAGGTCAGTTACTGTTTAATTTACAGTCCCTGTTTATCTGTGTAATTGAAACGTTAAATCCAAATAGTTTGGAAGTTTGAAATGACAGTTTTCAAATATTTTAAAACTTCGTCAACTTCTGAATATTTAAAAAAATTTGATTAAAAAACATTCGAAAAAGTGGCTCAACATATATTGAGTTTATCACTACTATGCGCACTACCAATAATATTATTATATAACATATAGTCACTTTCTATAAAAAACATGGGCCGCTGAACAGGCGGAGTGATCACCATGCAATCATGAGCTGTACGCGGGATCACTATGAATTTAGGACGACTGAACCGCAGTGATGCGAGTCCTTTAGACCCAACGAAGTCGCATCACTCCAATTCGGCCGTCATAAATTAATATTGGCCCCGCTAGAGCACGCTCTTGCAGGGTGATCACTCCGTCTGCTCGGCGGCCCAAGTATAACTCGCTTAACCTCATAATTATGGGAGTAGAATTTTGAATTTCGCTGAAAATGTTAAGTTTGCCAGTGTTCTAAGTAAGGGTAGTAAAGCTTCAGTCTATCTAGCTGCTCTATAATCATTCTTATGATCAATAGTAGGTTCAAATAAAATTCCGAGTGGGGAAGGGAGACAGAAATTACCCGAAGTGAAAGTTATCTCTTAAATTAGCGAGTGCGTGCTAAGGGATGATGGTGATAAATCGTCCTCCGAGGCGAAAGTAGTAACTCATTTGCGGCTTACCTGCATTTACGTTTTGGTAATTATTTGCCCAATTATTCTGCGTGAGTTAATTTGCAGCAACATGAATTTTAATCGTCCGCAGAGAGCGAGAGGCGTGAGCTAAACGGAACAGAAGCGACACACTAAATTATTTTACATTTTACACAATGCAGGATATGTAATTGGTGTGCCGAGTTGTGTTCCACTACAGGGTTACTGACCACCTGTTGAGGCTCGGAATGCCTAGCACTTTTTCCTCGCGGTTTCCAAATCCCCGCATCTGTTTTCCCCAACTAGTGGCGGCCGACTCCTGGAGCGTGTTGAGAATATGTGGGCTTAATATCAATTGCCTGGAAACCCCCACGTATTTGCTTTTTATTAGTTTCTACTTTTTATGCGCCCTCGGGCACTGATTAAATTAGTTGGACAATGGCTGGCCCCGCAAACTATTGTTGATGTTTCATTACATGACTCGGAATTTTATTCCGGTTCAATATTCCGCGTAGTGGACGCAGGTTAATCGGACGCTTTCAATCAACTATTTGTTTGCTGGCTCAAGTCTATTTGCAGTTTTAGCGTACAATAAATGTCTATTTAGATCGATTGGTTTCGGATATTAGAGGGGTAGCTCAGTGCATTATATGCAGACTTTCGTTTCGAGAGCAACGCTCATCGCAGTTCGCGTTTGGATGGGTGGTCGGTATTAAAAATCGTGAGCTTATTCAATACGATCTTTTGAGTTCAACTCCTCCCGCCAACAAGCCGAGCATCCAGCAATGGGTGGCTAAGGCTGGTTGAAAAATGAAAAATTATAAAAAATATAAATAATCAAAAAATTAATATTTTCACATTGTGAATTCACATTTTTAATGTGGCACAAATCAGATACGTAACAGTAATTGGGTACTTGGATAAATTGAAACTCCCACTTTTTTATCATATTTTGAAAATATGTGACCGTATAAAATGAGACTATTTTGTCTAGTAATAAGAATATAATTCCATTTTTAGTTTCAAATCGCGGAGCACACGCTAGTAGGCCATTTGGCCTTGTTGTTATTTCACTAGTACGAATATCACAAATACATTTGTAAAATGCCCCCAGAAGGTTCTTGCAAGCAGAATCCTATAATCAACCTAAAATTGCCGCGTTCATGGTAGTAGAGTTTAGAGGTATTTTTGTTCTACCTATTTACAGTATAATTTTCCTGTCGGTAAGACAATATCGATGCTTCAACTTTGTTCAATTCGAAAATATTTAATTTTCAAAATCAGTCTATATCTGTCAAAATTTTCTATCGTCAAAAATATGCATATTAGGGAAAGACATCTTATACAACCTCACAGTATCAATTAAGGATTTTAAAAAGGCAATCGAATATAGAACGTTCCAGTTAAAAAATCAAAGTTAGGTGCTGTACAGAAGAAATGGGACGACCTGTATAAATGGAAATAATTTTTTTTAAGGTAAAAAGAACTATAAATTACGAGGAGTCTCTCAAATAACTTTTCTCTTTTAACATTATAAAATAATCTACCTCAAACTTTTAGGTACTACGTATTCATTTATTAAATATGAACAAAATCGTTACAGACATTTTCGAGAAAATCGCTCATCGGTAAATCTATGCAAAATTGATTTCGTTATTTAAATAAGCTTTTTCTTGTATTTTTTTTCAATATCCACTAAAAACGTAGGATTCGCCTTATCATATGACTTCATTCGAATAATAATTACCGCATTCCAGCAAATTAAAGCCCACGAATGCAAATGCTGAGCAAATAATTACTTATTTATTTCATTATCATATCAAAATAGTCGCATTGTTGACATTAAAAATGAATGTTGTAGGCTATCGTTTTAATGGTATAAAACAGTATTCAAATTCGCCCTTTCCAAAAGCACCCACTTTCATCAAATAAATTAACATTCGGTAAAACGAAAATAACCCTACTATGAAAAATGCTAATTACCACGAGTTTAATTAATTCCCACGGCCTAGGGCAATTGATTTGCAAATAATGAAGGTCCAGGCATAGTCAGTTTGGTGGAATACACCGCGACGTTCGCTTTTGATGTCGAAGCAGATACGGCTGAAAAGTTACAGCAGAGAATTGTTACTTTGTTTGGTGTACACAGTAAAAAATATTTAGTCAAACCAACAAGGAATTTTAGTTCCCACAGGTCCACTACGAAATTTAGTAACATTAACTAACCTTGTAGGAGTTACTTTTTACAACCGCAACATGACTAAATGTAACTCAAATTACTGGTTGTTTAGATGTAAAAATAAGTCCAGCGAGTAGTCAGCTTTTACTTTAAATATGCGTCAGACTAACTAGGGTTCAGTGCAACTTTAACATAATGGAATGTACATTTGACAAAATTGGTTTATTAAACATAAGCTTGAATAAAGTATATTTAACCAGTAATTTTTGTTATTATTATTTGCCTAAATATATTTCTCACGTCGCTTTTAATCATTTTTAACTAAAAATAAATGCTACCTTTACTATTTTATTTTTGTCATTTTAACACTAGGTTTTTTTGTTAATGTCACTATTACAGTTGTTATTTTGACAACTTGTTTTATAAAAAATAAATAATAATAATAATAATACTGAAACAGAAATATTATTAAATGTTCCGGGCTGGCTGCCACGTCGACTAATAGATACACTATAAGGCATACTTGACGTTTCAACACTCATCTCGGTGTCTTCTTCAGAAGATGCTCTGAAACTGGTAAAAGCTAGCTCCATGTCCTTATTTATACATCCTCCTGATGGAGGACATGGGCCACCACTTACCAGTTTCAGAGCAT